>CM053618.1:120040-137301 GCA_028646535.1 Procyon lotor | reverse complement strand
TTGACTAGTAAAAAAAAAAAAAGAGAGAGAGAGTAGGGGCGCCTGGGTGGCTCAGTGGGTTAAAGCCTCTGCCTTCGGCTCAAGTCATGATCTCGGGGTCCTAGAGTCGAGCCCCGCATCGGGCTCCCTGCTCAGGGAACCTGCTTCCCCTTCTCTCTGCCTGCCTCCGCCTGCCTGTGATCTCTCTATGTCAAATAAATAAATAAAATATTTAAAAAAAAAAAGGAGAGAGAGTAAATAAAGGTAAAGGAGATGCAACAGGATTTGGAACACTGGAGATCTCTGCCAAAGACTTTCCCAACATAAAACTCTACATTCACTCTTCCTTCTAACCTGACCTGACTTTGTTAAAAGTGTACTTATAATTATACACCTGGCTCCTATAATCATTAAATACATGTTCGGCAACAAACTCAAACCTTCAGAAGGATCCTGCGCTCTTAGGCTTTCCACAACTTTGTTCCCTAGGGCAGCAACAGCTTCCACTAGATTGAGAAAAAAAGAGACCATAAACATAATTATTTAAAGGTTATTCAGCTCAAAAATAAATAAATAAAATAAAATAAAGGCTATTCAGCTCTACATTACTTCATCCTCTGACTTCTGTCCCACATGCAAGGCTGGAGCAACGGCAAGCAAGAAAAAGAACTTTTACAAGGGGAAACTAACACCTGAACAGAGAAACTGGAAGGCTTAGGGAACAGGATACCTCCTATACCCACACTCTTTTTTTTTTTTTTTTTAAATAGTAGGGTTTCTCATCAGTGGCACGAATCCCATCTGGGGCTGTATAATTCTTTGAGGGCTGAATATGTCCTGTGCACTGATCTCTACTCCTTGGATGCCAGTAGCCCAAACTGTCTCTAGACACTGCCAAATATCCCGTGGGAAACAAAAAACACTAAATGAGAAACACTGCCCTTTAATAACTAGCCATACGTTCTTTCAGACATAGTCCAGACTTTGTCTCTTATTACCTCAGCATACATTAAAAAAATAAATTTCCCATTTGTCTTCCAAGCAATGTCTCACAAGAAATTTGGGCTTTAGGGGCATCTAGGTGGCTCAGTTGGTTAAGTGGCTGCCTTCAGCTCAGGTCATGATATCATGGGTCCCAGGATCAAGCCGAGTCACACTCCTGCTCAATGGGAAATCTGCTTCTCCCTGCCAATCCCCCCCACCCCCACCATGGCTCAACCATGGCTCATACTTTTTCAATCTCTCTCTATAATAAACAAAGAAAAGGAAAGGGAGGGAGGGAGGAAGAGAGAGAAAGAGAGCAAGAGAAGAGGGAGGGAGGGAGGAAGAAAAAACCAATCTGGGCTTTAAAGATCCCTGCACCTCAAACTCAATTTTCTGCTCCTGTGGCCAGAAAGAGGTACACTCACATGTTGGCAGAATCTTTAGGATTACCACCAGGTCAGCCACGTTGTGTCCTGTAGTCATTGTTCCCTTTTTATATGATCCCACCTGTCGGACTTCTTCAATTTGCTATTAGAAAAAGGATTTCAGGGAGAAAAAAAACGTAGAAGTGAAAAAGACTGTCTAGGGGCACCTGGCTGGCTACTCGTTAAGTACCTGAGTCTGACTTTGGCTGGGGTGGTCTCAGGCTCCTGGGGATCTGTCTGCATTGGGCTCCCCACTCAGGGATTCTGTTTGTCCCTCTGCCCCTCCCCCCAACTCATGATTGTGTGCATGCTCCCACTGTCAAATAAATTTTCAAAAGAAAAAAAAAAATTATTTCCTCTCAGAAGTCAATTACAACACAATTATTACCCAGATTCAGAAATAGAAGTCAAATCATATCCCAAAACAACCACGTGAACAGCCTAATACATTATAGCTGGCTGATAACGCTGACACAAGTCTTGTCCCCAAGAGCACCACTACAAAAGAATTCCACTGAACTTTCCTTCACACTATAGGCTTGGCTTGGGAGCATAAGTAACTAAAGAATTAAGATATGGGCACCAAGGAAACGCTACCCACACTACCAAGGCTGCCCATTCCTATGACTAAATCATTAAAAACTCACCACTTCAAATGTCCCTGGAGCCACAATCAAATTGTCAATCACATTGTTTATTTTTGTCACCAGAGAAAGGATAGAGGCCTGAAAAACAGCAGAAAACAAAAATACCATAAAGTGAAAAATTATAAGCAACTTCCCAGAGTTTGAGTATTTTCCCCTAATCTCTTCTGTACAAACTAAGTCAGTATCTACAGAGGGCTCTGCAAACACTCTGACCTCCTGGCCTTGAATATGCCAGAAGAGAGTAACTTTTTGACCAAAGATAGATCCCCAAATAAAGATATAAATACACATGTAATCTGTGTATATAATCCACCCGGCACTCCCCCTCGACCCACAGTGAGAAATGAGGAGCACAATTAAACCTTCTGTGGAGGGGCCCAAGGGTGGCTCAGTGGGTTAGAGCCTCTGCCTTGGACTCAGGTCATGATCTCGGGATCCTGGCATGGAGCCCGGCATCGGGCTCTCTGCTCAGCGGGGAGCCTGTCTCTCTGCCTCCTTGTGATCTCTGTGTCAAATAAGTAAATAAAATAACCCTGGTAACAACCGTCACCTCACCAGCAGGCAGACACCTCTCTCAGGAAGAAAGCCCCAAGAATGTACCTGTTCAGCAGAGTTAGGAGCCAGGTCCTGATTCCTCTTCAGCAAGGCCTCACTGAAGGACGTTTCATCCGGCGCCGGCTTGACCCGCGGGAAGGCCATCTCGCACTAAGCCAGAGTCAGAGAGCAGTGACACACTACTTCCCCAAGTGCTACACAGGGCAGCTCCTCGGCTGCCGCAACAGGCACAACTGTTACTCCTGACGCTACCGCAGCCGGGTCACCTGCGGGAAGGACTGGCCACCAGCCCAGCTCTCAGCGCTCGTCCGTGAGCGGCCACGGCGGGGACCCAGTTAATCGTTCAGAACGAGGACCGTCCCGCGGTCGTCAGCAGTAGTAGCCAGGGCTGTCCTCCCCGCCGCGCGCACGCAGCGCCCTCGAACCCCGGCCCCGGGCACCGTCCCTCTCCGGCCTCGCACCGCCCTCGGGCCCCGCCATCGGGGAGCCGCTGGGGCCCGGGACGCGCACCCGAGGTACTCACCAGATAGAAATCGAACGGAATGTGGGGCACGAAGGGCCTGAACCTACAAGAAACGCAATGCAGATTGAGCTCGTCCAGCAGGGGCGCGGGAGGCGCGACGCTCCCCAGACGGCGGGACCCCCCCCAGCCCCCGGCGGACCCGGCGCTGACCGCGCAGGGCCGCCGACCCCCGGCACTCACCCTCCTCCTGGGCCTCCTCGGGAACCAAAGCGCCCGCCGCGCCCACGGCCTCTGTCACCCCTAGAAAGGCAGACACGCGCGCTGGCGTGGGCTCCGCATGCCCAGGGCCGCGCCTCCAGCACGTCCCCGGGACGGGCACCCCCGGAGCCCCGGAGCGCAGAGCGGCCGCCCCGGGATCCGCCGCAGGGGTAGCCCCCGGGGCTCCGGGAGCCGCCGTCCATCCCGCGTGTGGCCCGCCCGCCGCCCGCGCCCCCGCCCGCCGCCCTCCGGCCTCAGGCAGCCCCCGGGCACGCGGCCCCTCCGGGGACTCCCCGAAGCTTTCGGGCGAGGACGTTAGCCCTGCGCAGAACCCCCCGGTGCCCTGACCTCATGGCGCCCTAAAACCCGAACAATGGAGGCCACACCAACCGCCCCTCTCCTCAGGGGAGCAGACGCCGGAGACTCGGCTGCCGGCGCGTCCCAACAAACTCTGGCGCGATTGGCCCCCGCCGCTAATGCCCATTGGTTTACTTTGGCCGGCCGGTCGGCCTGCGAGCCAATAAGAAACGCCTGCTGTGTCAGAAATTAGCCAATAAGAACAGATTTAACTGTAGCGACAATTTTTTTCTAACCAGACACTAGATGGCGCGATAGTGAAGGCACATGAGAGCTTTCTTCAGGAACCCGGACGAGACGCGTTACAGGTAGCAGAGTGGCGCAGCGGAAGCGTGCTGGGCCCATAACCCAGAGGTCGATGGATCGAAACCATCCTCTGCTATGAGGTGCCGCGTTTTCTAAACTTCCCCTTCTTAAGGGCTTCGAGTAGCCTTAGTTTTTTTCTCCCTCAGAACGCAGGCTTGACGACGGTTTTTGGCATCAGCAAGTGAAGGGAATAGGAAGGGACTTGAGGCAACCCTGCTTGCCTGGGTGAAGTTCACCGAAAGCCAGAAGCCTGAGGCAGGAGAGCGCATTCTACTGACTGAATCAGAGGGAAAAGCACAAATGATGACGGGCTAGAAGGGAAACGGAGGCAGCCTTTGACCGAGAGTTCGGAAAAAACGAGCAGGGGCGGGGACGAGGACCCGCCCGCGCCAGGTCGCCCCCCAGCGCGCGTGCGCAGGCGCCGTCCCCGGCCTTGGGGTGGCGGCCCGGAACCCTGCTTTTGTCCCTCCCGAGTTCTTTTTTTCTCGGGCTTCTCGCCTTTCTGGGCGCTGATTATGTTGGCTTGACCCTGCCTCAGTTAATTGGAGGTTACCCATTCTTTCTACTCTTTTAGTGGCTTCTCTAAAAATTACAACGTGCAGCAGCAGCTCTTTTTGCCCGCGGGTAAAATCATCTTTTTGCATCGATCAACTGATTAAGATAAAAGAAAAACTACAACATGCCTCCTTGATTTAGCAAGGCCTAAGTGTGTGCAATAGTTTTGCCCTCTTCGTGAAAAATTCAGGGATAATTTGTTTACCACCATCACTCCCCCCAGAATTATATGCTATTGCTGTTGTGTAATTCTTTTAAGGACTTTACTGATGTATGTATAATTTATTACAGCAAAAGGAACAGATCTTAAGGTTTCATCTCAATTAATTTTGAGTAATGTATTCGGTCCATGGAAGCATCACCCAAATTAAGATAAAGAACTTTTTTATCACCTCCGAAAGTTCACTCTTGACCCTTTACCCGGCCCCTAGAGGCAATCATGATTCTGATTTCTATGAGCATAGATTAGTTTTGTCTGTTCTTGAACTTAACATAAAAGGACGCACACTGTATGTATTCTTTTTTGTCTAGTTTCTCTTGCTTGACACGTTTCAAGATTCTTTCATGTTTTTGCATTTATCAGCAATTTGTTGATTTTTATCTACAAGCAGCATTCCTTTGCATAAACACATCCACTCTCCCGTTGAGCCATTCTCCAACTGGTTGAGACACACGGGAACAGATTTGGGTTGTTTCCACTTTGGAGCCATTATGAATAAAGCTGCTAGAACATTTTTGTACAAGATTTGTGTGGCTAGATGCATCTGTTTCTCTTGGTAGATGTAGATGTGTGCCTTATTTCAACTCTGTATATATTTTCTTCCTTTTTAGAAGTAAGCTCTATGCCCAACATGGGGCTCAAACTCAGGAGGGGCAGGTCTGCTTCTCCCTCCACCCCTCCCCCTGTTCATTTTCTCTCTCTCTTGCTTACTCTCTCAAACAAATAAAATCTTAAAAAAAAAAAAAAAAGAGGGGCACCCGGCTGGCTCAGTTGTAACACATGCGACTCTTGGTCTTGGGGACATGAGTTTGAGCCCCAAGTTGGGGGTAGTTTACTTAAAAAAATAAAGGGGGCATTAAAAAAAATTTTACGAGGTGTAGATCTCATGTTAAGTGTTCTCAACACACACACACACACACACACACACACACACACACACACACACACGAAAGGACAAAAGGAAACATTTGGAGGTGATGGATACGTTTATTACCTTGATGCTGTGGTGATGGTTTCACAGGTGTATACATATGTCCAAACTCATCAGTGGTATACATTAAATATGTACGGTTTATGCCGTATCAATTATACTTCAATAAAATTAGTTTTTTTAAAAAGTCCCCTCCAAGGGGCACCTGGGTGGCTCAGTGGGTTAAAAAGTTCCCTCCAAGGGGTGTCTGGGTGGCTCAGTCATTAAGCGTCTGCCTTGGGCTGGGGTCCTGGAATCAGCCCTGCCTCAGGCTCCCTGCTCCACGGAAAGCCTGCTCCTCCTGCTCCCACTCCCCCTGCTTGTGTTCCCTGTCTCACTGTATGTCTCTCTGTCAAATAAACAAATAAAATCTTTAAAAAAAAGTCCCCTCCGCCCCAAAAAGTTTCCCAATCTCCTATCTACCTCTGTTAGCCTCTGGAACACCCCATACAGGACAAAGACACTATGCCTATTACACAAAAGCTTGCAAGACCTGCCCTCTGCTGCCCTCTCTTGCCTCTCCTCAGTCATTCCATTTATTTATTTATTTATTTATTCATTTATTTATTTATTCATTTATTTATTTATTTATCAGAGAGAGAGAGAGAGAACCAGCAGGGGGAGCCACAGGCAGAGGGAGAAGGAGAGGGAGAAGCAGGCCCACAGAGGGCTTAATCCCAGGACAGGACTCCAGGCGCCCCTCTCCTCAGTCATTCCTACAAGCACACACCTTAGATCGTGGATCAGGATTGAAAATTTAAACTCCTACAGCAGCCAGGCAGGTAAACCAAATGAGTGAACTGTGTAGGTTCTACGGTAGGAACTGTGATAAACCAGGCTCATCTCAAAGAAGAGACGCAGGACTTACTTATTGCCAGCCCTCTGGTATTTCAAGACAAGTCAGAAATCCAAATATTCATGTGCCATCTGCTGACTTTTGATTTGTTTATTTATTTATTTATTTATTTATTTATTTGATTGTTTTAAGTAAGCTCTGTGCCCGGTTTGGGCCTTGAACTCAGAACACAGAGATGAAGAGTCCCACCCGGGGCGCCTGAGTGGCTCTGTGGGTTGAGCCTGGAGACTTGATTTCAGCTCAGGTCATGATCTGGGGGTCCTGGGGTTGAGCCCTGTGAGGGCTCAGTGCTCAATGGGGAATCTGCTTGAGGTTTCCTCTCTCCCTCGGGCCCTCCCCACCGGGTTCTCTTTCTTGCTTTCTCTCTCTAAGAAATAAATCTTGAAAAATAAAAAAAGAGTCCCACCTTCTGCTGACTGAGCCAGCCTGGCGCCCTTCACCTGCTGATTTTTAAGTGTAGGCAATGAAATCAAATATAGGGAAAGAGAATGCAGGCCAAACACAACATTCCTGCCATCTGTAGTTGGGCCGAGGGCTACTATTTGTTCCAGGCCATAAGAAAAAATGGTCCTAAAATTCTCCAAAAATTCCTGATATAGGAAATATACTTCAGCATTCTGCTCTTTCTGCACAGAATACCTCGCTTATCATTCTGCTCTGGCTGAAATCTTTGTCTTTGGAGACTTTCCTGGCCCCCGAAGCAAGCAGAAGTCCGTTGTGGTGCTCAATCAGATTACATTACGGCTATTTGTCCCAATCAGAGCTGCTCCACGGCACGACCATACGTACACTTACCCTCAGGCCCTCAGCATTTAGCCCGCGCCGCAGGTCCGTTTGCGGAAGGCAAGTTCGCAGGTGTTGGATTCAGTCCAGGCGCAGGGTTGGAGAGGGTGGCGGCGCAACTGCGTCAGTGACCCCCGCTGGCCACGAGGGGGCAGACTGATGCCACGGCATCCGTGGGGCTGCGGCGGGCAGTCGAGGACCCCCGAAACCCTCTCCCCAGTGGACGCCTCCACCGGTCATCGCCAACACCGTCTCCCACCGTCACCGCAAAGCCCATTTTAACAACCCCCCTCGACCCGAAACAGACTCACGCTCACCTTCCGGGAGCGGCCCCGAGGTCACCACCCTTCCCCCCCCTCCCGCCACCGCACGCTCTCCTCCCCCTCCCTATAACCATTTGGGAACCAGAGGGTTAACTCCGCCCTTCCATTGGGTCCATTTTCTCCAAGAATCCGCTCAATCTGGAAGCTGGGGGCTGGGGCGGTCCTGGATGGACTGGGTCACGAGGACCCTGGGCTCACCTACTTTAACGCCTTTCCAGAAAGCAGCCACCCTCCCGTCCACCCCCAGACACACACGCTTCCGTCCACTCACACCTCTTCTTGCCAAGATCCCACATCAGCACAGCTCTCTTCCCCAAACCGAACCAGGTAGGAGGAGGGACGAGGTGGGGCGCCAAAGGGCCCCCCCCCGGCCCCCACACGCATCTGTCTTTGGTCCCGCTCGCGATCCCGGCGAGGAAGCCCCTTGTGCGGGCGCCGCCCTCGGAGTCGGAAGGGGTGGAGGGTCTGGGGGAGAGCGCGCGGGCTGGGGGCGCGGGCGCGTCCGCGACTTCGGGGCGGGGAGGAAGGGGTTAAAGATCCAGGGTTGGCTCTCCGGTCGCCGAGTCTGGGAGGGGAAGCGGCGGGAGGAAGGACTCGGAGCTTGGCGCGGGACCTCCCCTGTCCCCCCCGGACGGCCGGACGCCCCTGCTGGCACCCTCCCGGGGCAGGCGCTCACGCGCGCACGCAAACACTCCACTCCCCTTCCCTCCCTCGCGCCCTCTCGCATCCTTCTCCCCCCGACGCGGGCTCCTCCTGACACACACGCGCCCGCGCGCGGTCGCCCGCGCTAGTCCTCCGAGGCCCCGCGCCCCGCTGCCGGCGCCCACCTGCCCCGCCGCGCCCGCCCCGCGCCCCTCGCGCCGCGGACACGGAGCCACGCAGCGGGAGGGGGCGGCGTGCCCAGCCCGGTGCCCGCGAAGGGCCGCCGAGCCGCAGGGGCCCGAAGAGGCCGGCGGGGCAGCGCCCGCCCGCCGAGCCGCCGGCCGAAGCCATGCTGCGCCCCGGCCGCCGCGGCCGCCCCGCCGGCGCCCTCCTGCTCCTGCTCCCGCTCCCGCTGCCGCTGCTGCCGCTGCTGCCGGGCGGCCACGCGGGCAACCTGACGGTGGCCGTGGTGCTGCCGCTGGCCAACACCTCGTACCCGTGGTCGTGGGCGCGCGTGGGACCGGCCGTGGAGCTGGCCCTGGCCGGGGTGCGAGCGCGGCCCGACCTGCTGCCCGGCTGGACGGTGCGCACGGTGCTGGGCAGCAGCGAGGACGCGCGGGGCGTCTGCTCCGACACCGCCGCGCCCCTGGCCGCGGTGGACCTCAAGTGGGAGCACAGCCCCGCGGTGTTCCTGGGCCCCGGCTGCGTGTACGCGGCCGCCCCGGTGGGGCGCTTCACCGCGCACTGGCGGGTGCCGCTGCTGACCGCCGGCGCCCCCGCGCTGGGCTTCGGGGCCAAGGACGAGTACGCGCTGACCACGCGCGCCGGGCCCAGCCACGCCAAGCTGGGCGACTTGGTGGCGGCGCTGCACCGACGGCTGGGCTGGGAGCGCCGGGCGCTGGTGCTCTACGCCTACCGGCCCGGCGACGACCAGCCCTGCTTCTTCGTGGTGGAAGGGCTGTACATGCGCGTGCGCGACCGCCTCAACATCACCGTGGACCACCTGGAGTTCGCCGAGGGCGACCTTGACCACTACGCCCTGCTGCTGCGGACCGTGAGGCGCAAAGGCCGAGGTGAGGGGGGCGGCCTGGCCGGTCTTCCCCCGCTCCCCCGCAGCCTCGGCCCGAGGCTCGGTTCCTCTCTCCGCCCCCCCCTCCACGGCCCTGCGCTCCCCCACACGCCTCCGCCCGCGCGCCACCGCTCCCCCCGGCCGAAAGTGCCTGCGGGCACCTGACACTTAGTAGGTGCCCGGCTTTAGGGCCAGCCCTCCCTTTCTCCTCCATTTTCGGTCGCCTCCCAGCAGCCTCTCCCCCTCCATCTTCTCCTGCACACTCCCTCTCCCCTTCCTTCCAGTCCCCTCTCCAGCGGACCCGCCTCCTCCTCTCCCTGCCCGGGGACCCCACCTTCCCCACCTTTGGCTCCGCTTCGCCGGCTCTCCCTATCTCGGCTCCTTCTCCCTATCTCGGCTCCTCCCAACCCTCTCCACCTTCCTTCTGCCGAGGCCTAGATCCGCGCCTAGATCCGTCGGGAGTCCGTGAACTTCCTTCCCTGAGTTCCTCCTTCCCACTGCGCCAGGATGCAGGCTTCTCTCTCTTTCTGAGCACCCCCTTCCTCCCCAGTTATCTACATATGCAGCTCTCCAGATGCCTTCAGAACTCTGATGCTCTTGGCCAGGGAAGCTGGGCTAAGTGGGGAGGACTACGTGTTCTTCCACCTGGACCTCTTTGGACAAAGCCTGCAAGGTGCACATAGCCTCGCTCCCCACAGGCCCTGGGAGAGAGGGGACGGGCAGGATACCAGTGCCCACCAGGCCTTTCAGGTGAGCCCAGGAGGTGGGACTCCGAGCTGGTGGCACCCAGTTTCCGGGCACTGGGCTGAAGGGATTCCAGAAATGCTCTCGATTGCTCAGGGAGGCAGGCGAGGAAGGGAGAAGGGGTGGATGGAGGGCTAGGAGACTTCAGAGCCCTGAGGCTAAAAAGATAAGCGAGTGGGCCTGCGGTGGGAGGGTCTTCCAATAGCACAGACTGACTGACTACCAGTTAACTAACTCAAGAAGTCACCCCACGGGGTCCCCTGCTCACACGGGACATGGAGCCCACACACTCTGACCTTCAGCTAAGCAGAGATGCACTGGCTGGGCGGGCCCCAGGGTAGTGGGAGGATTGGATTGGCTCCCAGCTCCCCCCTCCCCACTGACCCCTTCCTCAGGCTGCCAAGATCATTACATATAAAGAGCCCGGTAATCCCGAGTACTTGGAATTCCTGCAGCGGTTAAAACACTTGGCCCGTGAGCAGTTCAACTTCACTGTGGAGGATGGCCTGGTAGGAGGGGTCCCTCCCAGCACGGACATCCGGCCCGCACCCCCACCCACCCCCGGCCCTCTGCCGGTGGCCAGCCTGTCCTCAGCCATCTCTGCGTGCCTGGGCCTCCCGTGCGTGCTTCCCCGTCCCCCAGTTCCCACATTCCTGTGATGACCAAAGGGGACACTGACTAGTTGTTCAGCCTCAAGCTCGGGTACCGCAGTAAACTGAGGGTGACGCGTCCTGCCCTATCCGCCCCGCAGGGTTCAGGGTTTGGAAGCAGAGGGGTTGCGAGGCATCTCACATGCAGAAAAATCTCTGTCCTGCGTGGGTGCTTTTGTCCCGCTCCGCTCCGAGCTCCCAGGGGCCCTCCATCTCCCCCGCCCACCGGGCAGGCACCCCTCCACGGCCCGCCGCAGCCCAGCTGTGCTCGACCCCACAGGTGAACACCATCCCAGCAGCCTTCCACGATGGGCTCCTGCTTTATGTCCAGGCGGTGACAGAGACCCTGGCGCACGGGGGAACCGTCGCGGATGGGGAGGCCATCACTCAGCGGATGTGGAACCGGAGCTTCCGAGGTCAGGGCTGGAGGTGACAGAGATGGGCTACCTTGGGGTGCCCCACGCAGGAGGCCACGAGAGGCCTCTAGCTTGCCGCTGCGGGGGCCACTCACCCACGCCTGTCCTCCCCTCCCTTATACGAGGGAGCTCTGCAGCCTCCTGGGGGCCTCCTTCCCCATTTCCCCAGCTCCCTCAAGGAGGCCTCCTAAGTGGGGCACCTGGGCGTGTCAGTCTGGGTTAGCAGCCCAGGCTCCCTGCTCAGTGGGGAGTCTGCTGCTCCCTCATCCTCGGCCCCTCCTGCTCATGCTGTCTCTCGCTTTCTCTTAAAGGAATACATAAAACCTCAAAAAAAGAGTCCTCCTAAGTGCCCAACTTCCGTCATTCCTACTGCTGATATCTATGTCCCTTTTGTTACTATACACATTGTGAACACGTTGTCACTATCATAGATGTTTGGAGGGCAAGGCACAGAAGACCAGGGGACAGAGTTACAGGGAGAGTGCTGAACTCCCACTCTCTCCACACACAGCCGTCTTCCTCCATGCCCCAGGTGTGACAGGGTACCTGCAAATGGACAGCAACGGAGATCGGGAGACCGACTTCTCCCTCTGGGATATGCATCCTGAGACGGGCACTTTCAGGGTAAGGTTGTGCCCCTAGAAGATGGCGCCAGCGGGCAATGACCTCTTGTCCTCTGGCCTTGCCCGCAGCCCTGCCAGGGCGTCTCTGCTCCGTGGTCACCCCGGCCGTGCCGGGGTCACTTCTAGAGAGATCTGGATAAAAGAGACCCAGCTCCGGTCCAGGGGACAACCGGAATGACAGGGACCCACAGGCATTGCGCTTGGGGAGCCCCATGTGTGAGGAGGGCACACAGCCCTACCCTCGGGAAGCCCACATCTCCTAGGACAGACAGGACTCCCTCCCGGCAGAGACAGGCTGACCCAGGGAGCCGAACGGCTCTTTCCGTTCCGTCAGGAACAGGAAGGAGTTGGGGCCACGAGCACTGAGGAGCAGAGCATTCAGGGAAGACTTCCTGGAGAAGGGTTACATGGATCAGGCCCGGACATGTGGACTGAGAACATTGCCTTTTCCTGTTTTCTATGTGCTTCAGTCCAAGGTTATAAACTCCTGAACCATCAAGTTGGGGTTCTGCACGGAGTGTTCTTCAGAAAGCCGAGTTGTTGCACTCGGGTGGCATGGGTCTGAGGGCCCTCTGTGTCTGCCCACGGCAGGGGCCTGCTCAATTGTGGCCAGCAGCCCACATGCAGGCCCTGAAGGCAGAAGTGGGTGGCTCGGAGGCAGCCTGCTCCCCGGGAAGGGAGGCGGCCCCCAGGCCTTGCCCGCCTCCACCGCCGCCCTCCCGCAGGTCGTTCTGGACTACAATGGGACTTCCCAGGAGCTGGTGGCCGTGCCAGGGCGCAAACTGAACTGGCCCCTGGGGTACCCACCTCCCGACACCCCCAAATGCGGCTTCGACAACGAGGACCCAGCTTGCAACCAAGGTGACTGCCTCCTGCCTTCCAGGCCTCCGTCTGGAGATGGCTGTCTCTTCCCCGGCTTCCGGAGTCAGATGCCCCTCTCCCACACTGAGGGTTTTCTGAAGACACTCCTGACTTTTTCCTCCCTTCCTCCATCTTCCTGGTTCACTGATTAACTATTCCAAGTTTCCTCCTCCTGCTCTCTAACCCAAATCTCTCTTGCTGGAACTCGAACTCCTGTGCAGATCACTTTTCCACCCTGGAAGTGCTGGCTTTGGTGGGCAGTCTCTCCCTGCTCAGCGTTCTGACCGTCTCCTTCTTCATATACAGGTGAGTCTTGGGGTGAGGGTGGGGAGTGAGGCCCGGACGCCTGGAGAACGAGCGGAGGAACTAGCAGGGACCTGGAGCGAGGGGGAAGGGGGGAGGGACGGTGGGAGGAGGTCCCAGGAGATGGGGAAGGGGGAGGCTAAGAAGACGGAGGACACAGGGGAGAGAGGGGGAGGGCCTGGAAAGGTCTGGGAGACCAGGGGAGAGCAGAGCGGTTGGCATCACGGGCCTGTGGGTTCCGGCCCGGGGGCTGTTCTCTCCTCCTGTCCCCACCCGGGCAGACCCGGTGGGGAATGACGGCCTTGCGCACAGGCCCAGTCTGATGAACACCGCTTTATAGTGGGTGCTGAACCCAGAGCGGAGGGGGGAGGTGAAGGAGCCCCACACCTGCCTTCCAGTGGGTGTGGGCGGCCAGAGTGAAACGCGGACGTTAACATGGAGGGGGTGCAAGCAGGGGAAGATCAGTGCTGGCTGAGCCGAGAATGTGGGCCAGTTGCTGCCACAGTTTCTTTTCGTTCTTATAACAATGCTTTGAAATAAATGTCGAGGTCGCAAATCAGGACACTTGAACATGAGGACATGGGGCTCAGACATGAATTGACTGCCCAAGGTCCCTGTGGGGCAGGCAGGACTTGGCCCGCACCCTCCAACTCTCAGCTGACAGGAGGGGACTCCCCGTCCCCCCTCAGCACCTGCGGTGGTCCCAGGGCTCAGAGGAGGGGCCGCTCAGCTGCCCGGCCCGAGGCCAGGGGTTCAGATGTAGGCTCAGAGGGAGGTCTCCCGCCCCAGGAAGATGCAGCTGGAGAAGGAACTGGCCTCAGAGCTGTGGCGGGTGCGCTGGGAGGACGTGCGGCCCAGCAGCCTGGAGAGGCACCTCCGCAGTGCGGGCAGCCGGCTCACCCTGAGCGGGGTAAGGGCCGGGGAGGGGGGTGGGGGAGGGCTGGCTGCGGGGCTGGGCCTCGGGTGCCTGGGCCCTGAGTAGGGTAAGGGCCCGGGAAGGGGGGGTGGGGGAGGGCTGGCTGTGGAGCTCGGCCGCGGTGCCTGGGGGTGGGGGCCCAGGGCAAGGTTCTGGTCCCAGCTCCCAGCTCGGCCTTCACTTGCTGTGTGTCCCGGGGTGAGTCCCGCCGCCCCTCTGAGACGACTTCAGATCGCGATTATGCCCACAGAGCCTCCTTCACGGGAGGCTTTCAAGGTTCAGAAATAGTATATGGGAAAATACATATTAAAAAGAAATAAAAAGGGGTGCGGGGGTGGCCCAGCTGTTAAGCATCTGCTCAGGTCATGATCCCAGGGCCCTGGGCTTGAGCCCCATGTTGGGTTTCCTGCTCAGTGGGAAGCCTGCCTCTCCCTCTCCCACTCCCCCTGCTTGTGTTCCCTCTCTCGCTCTCTGTCAAATAAAGAAATAAAGCCTTTAAAAATAAAAAAAAGTAGGTAAATAAAATCTCAAAAAGAAAGAAAGAAAGAAAGAAAGAAAGAAAGAAAGAAAGAAAGAAAGAAAGAAAGAAAGAAAGAAAAGGGTTTTATGATGTGGAATGAGAAGTAGGTTGACAGCGAGCTAAGGCAGGCCAGAGCTCCGGCCGCCGGGACAGAGAGCGCTGGCCGCGGTGGGGTGCGCAGGTGGACCACCCCTCCTGCTCTCCATCCCTCCAGAGAGGTTCCAATTGTGGCTCCCTGCTGACCACAGAGGGCCAGTTCCAAGTGTTCGCCAGGACAGCGTATTATAAGGTGGGCCAGGGGAAAGACTGCCACCCTTGGGGTGGGGGGTGGGGCACAGGGCGGTCCCCACCGTGGGGCCATCTGGGTAACAACCTCCATCCCTTGCCCAGGGCAACCTCGTGGCCGTGAAACGTGTGAATCGTAAGCGCATTGAGCTGACACGAAAAGTCCTGTTTGAACTGAAGCATGTAATGTGGGGGAGTGAGGCGGCAGCCTGGGGGACAGTCCCAGGGACATGGGAAGGTCATGGGAGGACTACAGGGTACCCCAGGAAAGGGATGGACCCTGGCATATTGTGCGTGGGAGGGAGGGTCCTAAATGGGGGAAGAGATTAGTGGAGGTATCCCAGCGAGGGTCCTTGAGGAGGTGTACTGGATGGGAGGTTCAGGGGTGAAGGGATTAGGAGGGAGAGTGATCTGGCAGCGACCCGATTCTGGCAGAGGGTTCTTCAGAGCACAGGTGGGAATCACCAGGGCCCTGGACTGTTTGCAGAGTGAATAGGGCCTTAGGAAGACTGAGGGGTCCCTGAAGGGGTGGGGGGCACTTGGTGAGGAGCAAGGTCTCTGTTGGGTTTTTGATACTGGCTCCCACCTCCAGATGCGGGATGTACAGAATGAACACCTGACCAGGTTTGTGGGCGCCTGCACAGACCCCCCCAACATCTGCATTCTCACAGAGTACTGTCCCCGTGGGAGCTTGCAGGTGAGGGGACGAGGGGTGTCACCAGACCTGGGTTTAACCCTGCTTCTGTCCCCCACTGGCCATATGACCCAAGCAAGCTTCTCCCTCTTCCTGACCTTTATTTGCCCAATCTGTAAAATGAGGGGGGGGGCAGACGCACTGGAGTAAACCCAGGACTTTGTCCTGTTGTGCGGGCTTATGTCAGTAGGCCTTTGAACCCCCCCTGGAGTCCCCAGGGTCCATACCTGACTCGCATTGCCCAGCAGGACATTCTGGAGAACGAGAGCATCACCTTAGACTGGATGTTCCGGTACTCGCTCACCAATGACATCGTGAAGGTGAGATGAGTGGGGGAGGGGCCAGACAGGCTCCTCCCCAGCCTCCATTGAGGTCCCACTGATAGCAAGGCTCGTGCCCCCCAAATCCCCCAGGGCATGCTGTTCCTGCACAGTGGGGCCATTTGCTCCCATGGCAACCTCAAGTCATCCAACTGCGTGGTGGACGGGCGCTTCGTGCTCAAGATCACCGACTTCGGGCTGGAAAGCTTCAGGGACCCGGAACCAGAGCAAGGCCACACCCTCTATGCCAGTGAGCCCTAACGCTGACCCCTAAGACCCCTCCCTTTCCAAGGCCAGTGAGCCCTAATGCTGACCCCTAAGACCCCTCCCTTTCCAAGCCCAGCCCAGCAGGGGGACCGATGCCTGGCTTCTTGAGGGCTTGGCATGCCTTTCCTGATTCCTGGTTCAGTTCATGCTCCAGTGGAAAGGGGAGCCTCACACAGTGGTCTCGAGGTGGCTTCTCTGTACCACTTGTTGTGATGGCTCCACATCACTCTGGCCACATCTTCTAGGACCTTGTTTCCCCCACCCCTTAGTTTTAGGGCCCTTCGCCTCATGACTTCTGACCTCTCACCTGCAGAAAAACTGTGGACAGCCCCCGAGCTCCTGCGAATGGCCTCGCCCCCTGCCCGGGGCTCCCAGGCAGGGGACGTGTACAGCTTTGGGATCATCCTTCAGGAGATTGCCCTAAGGAGTGGTGTCTTCCACGTGGAAGGTTTGGACCTCAGTCCCAAAGGTGAGAGACCCCTGCTGTCCCCTAGCTCCCCCCAGTGCGGCCACACCCAGCCCCAGGGTGAGGGACCCCTGGAAACACCACCACACCGACCGCCTGGAATGTGGCTCAACCACCAGCCTTGGTCCTCGGCTGCCAGGGACTCCCATGCATGCCCTCCCCGCCCCTGCAGGGTCCTGGCCCTCCTCACGGCTCTCCCTGGCCCTCAGCGGGCCCTCCCCTCAGCCTCTCTTCCTCCTCATCAGAGATCGTGGAGCGGGTGACCCGGGGGGAGCAGCCCCCCTTCCGGCCCTCCCTGGCCCTGCAGAGCCACCTGGAGGAGCTGGGCCAGCTGATGCAGCGGTGCTGGGCTGAGGAGCCGCAGGATCGGCCGCCCTTCCAGCAGATTCGCCTGATGCTGCGCAAGTTCAACAGGTTGCTGATGCGCCCCCTCCACTCAGGACCAGGACCTCCACCCCGCCCCCGCCCCCACAGTCTCCCTGGGCCCCGCCCCCACAGCCTCCCCACAGCCTCCCCGGGCCCCAGAGTTAAGTCTTCTCCCCCCCAGTGGCAGAGAAAGCCTACTCCAGCCCACGGCCCCCTCACGGCCCCCCTCCGGGACTGCCGCCTGACCCGGCTGTCCCAGCGTCCCCCACCTCTAGCGCCTCTCCCCGCACTACTCTCCCCGCACCAACATTGCCCCCCACCGGCCCCTCCTCTGCAGCCCAGCAGAACTAAGGGAGAGTACGTGCCCCAGCCTCCCACCCCTCCAGAGGGGCCCCCACCCCAGCCCTCGGATCTCCCTGCTGCAGCATGCCCCGGCGA
>CM053618.1:92418-119540 GCA_028646535.1 Procyon lotor | reverse complement strand
CAGTGCCTCTGGGACCCCAGAGAAGCAGTTTCCTCACGAGGATGCCGGTTTATTAGCCACGGACAGAACTCAGGAAGAGCAGGTAGCAGAGATGCAGAGGGAAATACGCACGGGAAGCACAGAGCATCCAGCCCTCCGGGCGCCCCCTTCTCCCCAATCCCCACGCGCTCACCAACCCTGAGGCTCCCCGAGCCCCGTCCTTTATTACCCAGGCAAGATTGCTTCCTTGGGCACTGGTGATGGCTTGAACCACCAGCCCCTCTCTCCTGAAAGTTCCAACACAGGGCTGGGTCCCTGGCGATCAGCCTCCACCCTTAGAGGACCTCAGGGTTTTTGGAAAGTCAACATTAACACACGGTAGGTCTTCTATTGCACTCATCACAAGAATTGTCCAGGTTTAGGAGTTCTGTGCCAGGACAAGACCAAATGCATCTTCCTTTCCTTCCCTTCCTTCCTTTCCCTTTCTTGATTTTATTTATTTGAGGCAGAGGCAGAGGCAGAGGGAGAAGCAGGTCCCCACAGGGCAGGGAGCTGGATGGGATCACAACCTGAGTCAAAGGCAGGCGCTTAACCGGCTGAGCTCCCCAGGTGCCCTAAATATTTCTTATTATAAATCACAAGATCAGGGGCGCCTGGGCGGCTCAGTTGGTTGAGCAGCTGCCTTCGGCTCAGGTCATGCTCCCAGGGTCCTGGGATGGAGTCCCACATCGGGCTCCTTGCTCGGCAGGGAGCCTGCTTCTGCCTGCTTGTGTTCTCTCTCTCTCTCTCTCTGACAAATAAATAAAATATAAAAAAAATAAATAAATCACAAGATCACACCATGGATATGTTTAAATCTGAAGCCGATTGTCACCTTACACTAAAGGGTAAAGAAATCCAATAAATCAAAGCTAAACAGAGAATCAAATGAATCTTTTAAAAGAGGTTTCCTGGGGCCTTACCTACCCCAGGTCTGCAGGCCGCCTGCCCTGCACAGTAAGAGGCCATGACTGAGGACCGCTATCACCATCACGGGTGCCAGAGCTGTCCCGGCCTCCATCTCCACCCTCGAGGGTCCCCTTGTCCTGCTGTCCTTTGCCCCTGGGCCATGTGCTCAGTCAGGGCCCTCACCAGTCAGGGCACAGTGCAGCAGGAGTGTAGGGTGGCCAGCTGGCACGGGAACATCTGTCCTACTGGCACAGACACATAAACGTGGGAGACAACGTCAGGAGCCTGGAGGTGTGGAGATTCCTATTAAGAGGCTGGAGATGGGGGCACCTGGGTGGCTCAGTCGCTGGGTGTCTGCCTTCGGCTCGGGTCATGATCTCGGGGTCCTGGGATTGGGTCCCTCATCCAGCTTCTGGCTCAGCGGGGGCCCTGCTTCTCCCTCTCCCTCTCCCTCTGACTCCCCCTCTTTGTGCTGTCAAATAAATAAGATCGCAAAAAAAGAAAAAAAAGTCAGATGCTTAACCCACTGAGCCACCTGAACGGTCCCTTGACTTTCAAGTTCTATCTCACCAATTTTTTCTTCTCTGCAGTGCCAAGACCTCCTTAAATTTATTTTTTTTACTTGGGTCATGATCCCAGGGTCCTGGGATCAAGTCTCATATCAGGCTCCAGCCCTACATTGGGATTCCTGCTCAGCAGGGAGTGTGCTTCTCCCTCTCCTGCACACCCCACCCTGCTTGTGTGCTCTCCTTTTCTCTCCCTCATGCTCTCTCAAATAAAATAAAATAATTAAAAAAAAATAATAATCCCTATACCCAAAGTGGGGCTCAAACTCAACCCTGAGACCAAGAGTCACATGCTCTACTGAGCCCGCCCGCCTCCTAACAAACCACACCTTGTCATTGCCTGCACGGCAAGCCCTTGGCAGATGGTTGAATGAGTGAAAGGTTGACCCCAGAACTGGGCTCAATCTCCACGTCCCTCTCTACCCTGGACACTCAGCTGGGACTGAAGGTGGAAGAAGTGGGCACGGGGCTCAGGAGATGCTGAGAAAGGCCGTGAGCAGCAGGAGGGCCCGGAGGGCCTGAGTCTGGTGGGGAGTTCCTGGTGCCCACTGCTGGGAATGAACTCCTTCAGGAGGCAGGGGGATTGAGTGGAGGGGCCACTGGGACCCTCAAAGACCCCCCACCCCACTGCCTCAGGGTTCACAGTAAAGATTCACAGCTGCTGGAAACGGCAGCCCCGGCTGCCCCATACCGGCCTTAGCTCACTCCTCCGCAAGAGACGGGTGTGGAGGACATGGGGCAAGTCCTCCTGAGGCCACCTGAGGGCGGTGGGGCTGGAAGCACCCCGGGAAGGGGCAGTCTGGGATGGAGGAGGCTGACCTATGAGGGAGCAGCTAAACTGCCCTCAGCAGAGCCCCCCACCAGCCTTCTAACTCAGGGGATGGAAATATTCAGGGACTCTCCTGAATCTCGTGAATTCCATCAATGAATTGGAGGCCAGTGCCCCCATTCCAGTGTCCTGCTCTCCCAACTCCCTCAATATCTTGCTTTTACCCCCACGCGCTATCATAAGGGGGGCCCCCCGCAAGTAAAATTAGGGGGGACCCGGGCAGAAAGGTGTGTGGGGCACTGAGGCCCCTCCCCTTCACCAGGTTCCCTCTTCCTCACATATGCTTTTGAGCAGCTTTTTTAGAGGATCTCAGTGGACTGAAGGCAGGCGGGGGGCATTTGGTGTCCCGACCCCTACTTTCAGCTCCGACCCTGGAACGGAGTCTGGTACTGGGCTCCGTGCTCAGCAGGGAGTCTGCTTGGATTCTCCTCCCCCTGCCACCTAGGAAGAGGGAATAACCACGAGATGGATCATCCAAAGTTGTGTGAAGAGGGTAAAGGACTTACTCACCCCACAGTTCCCTTTCCTTCCCAAACGTGTCCTGGGAGGTGCCTGGTGGAACCAGGGGACGTGTTTGCAAAGGGCACGTCCTTTACAACTCTTGGGGGCTGACCAGTCTGGGTCTACCTAAGGGACCACCCTTACAACTGGTCTTGCCCGGATACTTTCCACCTCTTCCAATTACATGTCATGAACACCTGCCTGACCTAAGACCTCCAGCCTCACAGCCCATTTTTCATAAACAGAAGCAATCACAGCGCACTGGGAAACCAGATCAGGTGGATTTCTTTGGTTCTGTCCTCTACCACCACCTGGTCTTCTCCATCTCACTCTTCTATAGACTAAACCACTTGCCTCACAACCCAGAGGCTAAGGAGCCCAAGTCGTGAAGATAGGACTCAAGTCCAGGCTGTCTTGACCAAAATTTCCTTCCCAGCGTGCCACACATACCTCCCAACAGCTTAGGGAACCATGTACCTCACTGGCAACTGGTCTGGTCAGAGGTGGTTAGGTTCCTTTCCACAGCACAGGGGGGAAGAGAAACCAGTGCCAGGCTCCATAATAGTGCCAAAGATCATTACAGTGGAGCCTCCTATGGGCCCAACAGGCCAGAGCATTCTTTTGTGGGGGGTTAATCACCTTTCTGCCAGGCTTAATCAGAGGGCGAATTCTTTGCTTTCTGGCTCAAAGCCCTATCTCCATTTGCTCCCCCCACCCCAATTTTAATACACCTATCAATTGAAGGACTCTGAATCCCACAAGAGGTAGGTCAGGGTATTGTTATAGGGATCACAGCATTTCAAGGAACCCAACAAAAGAAAAAGTCCTGACTAGATTTGAGAACGATTTCTTGTTATGATGAACCAGAAATACAAGATTCCACTGAAAACTGGAACATTGACAGAATATGGTTGAACTTATAACTTCAAAGGGAAATAAAAAGAGGGCCAAACAAAGCCAATGAATGGAGAAGTCCAGGACTGGTTTGGGATAAACATTCGGACGAGAGCATTCCAGCCCAGATATCTTCTGACTCCTAGAAGGTTATCTGTCATCATTCTAACCCTTTCTCTGAAGCATCTGCCAAACCAAATGGCCATTTCCTCTCTAGCGCAGGTGTAAGCCAACCCAACAGGAGCTCTTAGGACACGATACAAAACCAAGAGCAAAGTTTATACGTCTCATTTCAGGGTAGAAAGTGCACACACCCAGCCCAGCATACTTATGTGGTGTCAATGTACATGGAAACTAACTTTAATCAAACCAGGTGTTCCCATGTATAACCTCTTACATGACCCTGTTGGCTAGGTCAATTAATTGCCCCTCATTAATACACTCTTGTATCATTGTGGCAGAATTCATTTTTGAGCTCCACATTTTCTAAACTCTTCTAAGAGGCTCTTAAAGATCACGTAGAACTGAACCATCTCTCAGACACTGAGGCATCAGGAAGGAACACTGATGGGCTCTTCGGGGCTTTTTTCGTGGGGACACAGATGACGAGAAGAAATGTTAGAACATCAGAGTATACAACAGATGAAGGGAGGCAGAGGTGAGAAGAGAGTGTTCTAGCCACAAGGCCACCACATTCATGTTCAGAGAAGTCAGAGCGATGGGCGGGGCGAGGGGGAGAACCCCAAACACAACAAAACAAAACCCAAGTCAGAGGAAAAAAGGGTTTCATACAACACGGTATCAAAAAAGTAAAAGGAACACACTAAATGCACAAACTGGTGGCAAATTAAGTCCGTGGCCTATCGTGATAGGTCCTTCCAGCATCATTCAGGTTTCTTCTCCATCTGTTATCTCAAGGGTATTTACAGATGTGGTGACTTTTGAATAAGAGTCTCTCACAGGAGGGCAGGCAGGTTTCAATCATTGGTTTCTGGATCTGTTTGTGCCATGTAGGCATCCAACTCGGCATCCAGGTGTCCTTTTGTTTTCGACATGTATGCATCCAACTGGTTGTCTAGCTGCTCCTTGGTCAGTACAGGGCGAGTGAGGGCACCTCTCCCTCGTCCACGGCCTCGGCCTCGGCCTCCAAAGCCCCCTCTTCCCCGACCTATCATCCCCCGACCTGGCCCAAGGGGAAAAAAAGGAAACAGTTACAAGTAAGTTTAATGGGTGTTATAGCAAATGCCCCTCAGAGCAGGGGGGCCTAGCTGAGAAAGGCTGAAAGGGCAGGGCAAAGAGGAGAAATCTGGAAAAACAGGAAACACATTGGGTAGAAAGCAACACATGGAAAGCACACATAATGAATCCCTGTTTACATGCTCATCTCTAGATGCTAAAGACTTTTTTATTTTGTCGACAAAGGGAAAATAACTGACAAAAGAATCTCAACCTCTCCTAAAACAAATTATCTCAAGTTTGAGACCCACTGTAAGTTTATAATTAAAATACATTATAGGTAACCCCACTTAGTAAGATAGGGAGGAAATAACAAGGGCACAGAGAAACGGGGGTGTAGGGCTAGACAGTTTTTAAAGCAGGCCTTATTGAAGATCGTTCTGGAAAATTAGCTCATCTCTCCTCAAACTTATTAAACCTAATGAGCTGACCCCACATCGGGAGACTAAGGAGTTATTCTGACATAAGAACAAAGTATGAAGATGGGTAATATATTTATAGTCTCAGCCAATTCTATCTCAGATTCTAGTCACCTTTTAATTATGGTTATCTGAGAGGTGATTTCAATTCACTTAACAAAACATATGCAGCTTTCTGAAAAGCTACTTTAGACTCCCCCAGCCCTGCGATGCTCTCTCAGAAACCAGGTCAAGATAATTTGGAAATGTGCTATTTCATCCTGAAACCCAAACTAGCCTGTACTTTACTCATTAAGCCAACAACATAATGGGAGAGAAGAAAACAAGTCTTTGGCTATCAAATTTCCTTTCCCAACAGTTCTTATCCTTTGGCAACTTCAAGGTCATAAATTATGGAAAACCCACCACACTAAATAAAAGGACTGAAGCAGATATACACAGGGGCCACAGGAATAGATTTTCTACCCCTCTGGACAGGTGTTGTTGAGAGTTTTCCACTAAGCTCTAAAATCAGAAAACTCCCACGAGATCTGGATTAATGACAGCAACACCATTAAATTCTTTTCCGTCTGGGTCATGAGGACACAAGACAAGTATCATCAAGTCTCAAAGGCAACATTATCAACAAGAGTCAGTCAGCTAACTGACGTGGTACCTTCTTGCTTTCTACCTTGATTAAAAAAAAAAAAAAGTCCTCTCTGATTTCCTGTAGACAAAAACTTTACCTTGACTTTAACTTGGCTTCAAAGTCAATATACAATCTTACCGTCTTTTAACTCAGCTTCATTTCTGTACATCTCCCTCTTCTTTATTCTTAGACTCAAAGTGGGGTTTGGAGCTATGGGATGGGGTGTGTGGTGGTGGGGCAGGGACACAGAAAGGTAAAACCTCAAACTGACCATCCTATCATTTTAGTGATACGATTTAAATGGCAAGAACCTGGAAAAAGACTGACTATAAGCTGGCTCTGATGTGTACCTGACTGGCTCTTAGACAACCCGTGACAGACTTTTTGCACTACCAGCATGTGAATTTAGAAAATAAGCCAGTTTCAAAACAAAACAAGACAAACAAATAAGCCTGCCTATGACTTGAAGCTATGCAGAAAGGTGGCTCTGAGTTTTGAAGGGAGAGAAATAAGGGGGAGCTATTCTCTGAAGTTGGTAGCTGACTAACCTCTACCACCGATTCCGCCACGACCCATAGCTCCACGCCCTAGGCCCCCTCTCCCAGGACCTCCACGACCTCGAACACCACCTCTTCTTAAGCCCATTCGGGGAGCTACGGCTCGTCCACCTCGGAGCAGGTTTTGACCTTGGAGAGGAGGCATACAATGTATATGCAGGTAAATCCAAGAGAGACAAAGTAGACTCTAACCAAAGGAAGGCGGTGAGGGTTAAATGAGAGTTAATTCAGTTAATTTTTAGGTTGGGTGGGGCAAGCTACACACCAAGTGTGAACCGATCAAACTGCTCTTTACTCAATCAATTCAACAAGTCTGACCACAAACCCATTTTTGGAAGAAGCTGGGAGTTAAGTTAATTAGTAAGTACATACAGTAAGTATCTATTGAATAATCAGATAAGTGCCTAGCATTACAGTAGATTTAAAAATAAATGATATGGTTCCTGCTCTCAATACATTCTTATGAAGGACAAGAACAACACAGGGAACAGTTTAACAGTGCCCAAAATGTAACATGTAGCCATGGGTCAATCTGTCCTCTCTTTTCCAAATTTAGCAGTGTGTTTCACTAGCACAGAGATGGCTAGTTAAGGTACGGGCCAAGAGAGCAAATATTTCTTAGATCTGACTTATTTCTACAACTTGCGTGTGCTCTGATGCAAGCAGCGGCAGCAGGGTGTTTAGACGGAATGGAGATGACATGAATTACCTGTCGTTACGCAGGTCATGGCCTCTCACCATTGCACATTACCAGAAAGGGAATGGTATCGAGAAAAGACATGCAGCACTATTAAAAATATGTGATTTCAAAAGTTATTAATTATATTAATACAAATTCGGGCTTCAAGATGTTAAAACAAATGTGTCCATAAGCAGCCCAAGAGAAAAGGGAGGGGTAGGCCCAGGAATTATCAGGTACACAGCACTGACCTCGGAGCGACATCCCGCCCCTAAGCAGGGTTCTGGTGGCACGTCCCCCACGTAGTCCTCCTCGGGGTAAGCCTCTCTGGATTATGGGCAGGCCTCGTCCTCCGACTGCTCCCCTGGCCAGGGTCCCTATGGGTCGGCCTAACCGTGCCTGGATGTTACTCTTACCCAGGCGCTGCTTTAAGCTCTTCTGGAAAAAAAGGTGTTGGGGGATTGAGATCAAAAAAGCATTCCAGTGGGATTCAGCAACTCAAGGTGCAGAGAAAAAGCAAGTGAGATGGCTGTGTGGAGGGAGATTAACCTGCTGTAGATGTCACAAAGACCCTAAACCGGCAACTAGCCTTTGCCTCAGGACATGGTATAAAAGAATTCTGATCCAGAGCCTTTGTGAAAGCTAAATTACAGTCCCGTGGCATTGGCATCAACACAAATAACCTCGCTAATTTGGCAGAAGCCATACACCACTCCTTGGAACTTAAGTTTTAGTAAGGACTCCGTATTTCCAATCCTGGATTCTGCTCTTTTGTACCACAGGTTGACAATGATACGACTTGATTCATACTTGCCCAAGGACTACCACTGTCTTCAAAGGCTTACTCAAACACCATAGGAAGTTCATCACACTCTGGGAAATATTTTAAATTATAAGTTCATTTGAATTCTTGTCAGTTAAAACCAGTATTTTTCAGTCAGAGGCCAGTGTGTTCCATTTTTCCTCTGAGTATCTATCTCCAGACGGTCCACTTTTTACCTTAAGATGTAAACACAAGAAAGTCAAACCTCCTTTCCTTACATTTCTTAAATTGCTATTAATTCCATGTCTCCCTTTGCAAACAGCTCCAGTAAGCCAGTACTGTAAACTTTAATTCAAAACACTCAAATATATCTAACTTGCAGAGAGAAAGCTAACTTGCATTAGAATTAAGACAGGTTACCTATACTGACAAAACTCAGGGCCATATTCGAGAACAAGGACACATTACTAATGGAGATTTTCAATAATCTGTCCCTGAAAGAGACCACATCTCAGCGAATTAAATTCCTTCCAAGGAAAAGGGGACTGTATAGCCTTGAACACAATCAAGACCCCAGTAAACCCGTTTTCCTATAAAGCCATCCATCAATATGAATGAAAATAAATTCTGCATATCCTCAGGCTTTACCTGTAAATGGCTTACCAATGATTTTTTTTTCAGCCACGAGCTGTGAGTTATTATTATTAGCTTTCTAGCACAAGCTAATAAACTGCTTCTAATCAGAGGAACAGGCTCTGAACATTATGCACCTAGGCATAACCTTAAGAGTCTGTCACATTGGGACGCCTGGGTGGCTCAGTTGGTTAAGCAGCTGCCTTCAGCTCAGGTCATGATCCCAGGGTCCTGGGATCAAGTGCCACATTGGGCTCCTTGCTCGGCGTAGAGCCTGCTTCTCCCTCTGCCTCTGCCTGCCAGTGCACACTCTGACAAATAAATAAATAAAATCTTAAAAAAAAAAAAAAAAAAGAGCCTGTCACATTACTCCCCCAACAGCACACAATTAGGAGGTCAGGACATTCTATAAAACCCTTCTGTTCCATGACCCTGAGTATATTCTCCCAAAATCCATGCTTCAGAGGAGAATGCCGAGTGCTTAGAGGTTCTCCCTTTCTAATCCTTTCTGGCCAGCAATCGTGGTCTCTAACAGAGTTGGCAAGCTTCAAGATGTTATTATACCATCAAGTTTTCACTCTAGAGCTGTACTGTATGCTAAGGTAGCCACAAGCCACACGTGGCTATTTAAATTACAAGTTAATAAAATCAAAAAGGCTCCTCAATCATACTAGCTCAACAGTCACACCCGGCTAGCATTTGGAGAACAGATATAGACTATTTCCCTCACTGTGGAAAGCTGCATCAGAGAGCTCTGCTCCAGAGGCTACTTTCTGCCCAGCCTATACTTAAAGCTTCTTCTAGAAAGGTCCTTTGGAATGACGTGCCCGAGACTTATCTTCAGCAATTTATAACAGCTACTCTTGGAAAATGGTGGGGCCCCTTTCACTGCTTTCCCTAGTCAGGGACAAATACAGGAACTCCAAGGCTTAAGGTAGCTGAAGCAGAACGCCTTGTTTATTTTTGGTCAGTGAGCCCAACAGTTCAGGGTGGGGGTGGGAGGGTGTTAAATTTAACCGCTGAATTTATGCAGAGCCATGCAGTGCTACCAGTTAAAGTCCTTACAGTTGCATGGCATCGCCCTCCAGACGCCCAGCCGCAGCTTGGACATATCCTTCCACAGCCACTGTCCGGAGTTGCATATAAAGTCTATGAATAATAAAGAGCAGGTTTTATTTCAGATCTGAATAAGGATTGTTTCTTACTGGAAGTTTGAAAGAAAACCCACCAATTCTTAAATTATTCAATGCTCTCACTCTATTTTACTGACAAAATTTTGGTGCTGTGATGAAGGTCACCCTATTATTTCTGTATTTTAGCACTAGAAATCTTTTGGCTAAGGCTGTTCAGACTTCCTGTGTTGGAGGAGAAAGAACAAAATTATTTCCCTTATTTGCAGGTCATTAAACATGGAATAAAGGATTTTCTGAAGGTCATCTAAAACAGAAACCAAAATTTCTCTGTGGCAAAATCCAGGGAATCTACTTTGAGGGCAAAGGATCAGAAAAAAAGAGGTTAATACTCGTTGATAACATAGAAACAGCCCACACTGATGGCAAACTACCTAAAAGAGAAAGACAACAAAAAGTTACTTATTGGTACCTGCCAAACTGGGAATTCTCTGAACTTCTCTTTCCTCCAGAGAAGTTTCTGCTTTTGCCCTGAGCCACCTTGCAATCATCCTTCAGGTCCTGACAGCCTCAGTGGACTGCCTGATAGATCACCAGCTGCTTCTGGAGCATTAAGACCCATCCTCTCACCTGCTTAAGTTTTAATGCTGCCTGGACAGAGGGTCTATTCTCCATCTGCTGGGCCAGTCTTCTGTTTCTGGCACTGGCTAGCTGCTGTTGTTGCTGCATCGAAGCCCGAATATTCACTGGCATCGGCTGTTTGTTCTTCAGCATATTAGTAAAGCTTCAAGGTCGAACAGAATGGATGTTTAAATAAAAGCTTTATTACAAAACATTTATTGGCATTTTCATGGCTTGCTAGACCAGGAGCTCCAGATCCCACGAACTTTAAGTTAAGTGGTACACTTAGATCAAGGCTGAAGTGGGTTAAAGACTCCTCTGCTTCCACAAACTTGCAAGAATCAGAAACTTAGAAACGCAGCTAAGTGCAGCACATTCAATCAAAAGTGATAACAAGGGCTCAGGTAACGGCTTTTAAGAGAGGTGGAAGGTATGAAAAACACGCAATAAGCAGATATGATGACAACAAAGACAGAAAATGTAGCTTCAAAGACAAACAAAGCCAAAATCTTGGGGGAACCTGAGGGTGCATTGTAAGAGCAAATATAAGGAAGCACTAGAGCACCTCACACCCCATGGAAATAGTACACCCATGTGAATTAGAGGAGCGTATCTTATTTTCTTATGTATTTGTTCGCTTAGTGACATGTAAATATGGAGAATTGGTGTTCTCGTACCCTCAGAGATAAGAAGCACATATGCTTCGAAAAGGCAAAAGCGTCAAGTAAATCTTTTGGTGGTCTAACATCAACTAAATAAAACCAATGGTCAGAGGCACTCAATAAAGAGCTCAGAGACAAACTCTTTTAAATACCTTAACTTTTCTTAGTCTCAAATGATTGCTTTTCATTATTCCAAGTGATTACTTTGGAGAAAATCAGATTATTTTAATCACTTAACAGCTTGTGAAGACACTCCTCTGTTATTCCTGCCAAGTAAGTTTAATGACACAAAAAACAACAACACTTAACTGTAAAAGAATTTAACACAAAACCAAACTAAAAGCAGAATTGAAAGAAAGAGAAATGGAGCAAAGCAAGTGCCTCTTACAAGGCCCAAGAATGGCATTCAAGGGCCTTTGGACATTTCCACAGCTTGCTACCTGCCTCTTACAGGCCAGACACAACACTGCTGGCCTCGGACTGGGCAGCGAGCCTACTGCAGCCAAGGTACCGAGCTACCGAGCTGCACCACCCCTGTATCAATGTAAAAAAATGTGAAGAAGAGGGAGGGTGTGAGGAGTCTTTTTAAAATACATCCCACCAGATAAGTATTTCAGACAGCTTAACATAAAAATCTACTGATAAGGGGTTTTGAAACAACCGCCCAATTTGTCTTGTGTACCACATAAGATGCAACTAAAAACAGAAGTCTGTAGCCTTCTGTTGGTATTTAGCTTAAAATTGGTTTTTGTGCACTGGACCCCAGGGCCAAGTTAAGTAACGTTTTCTTAGGAACGAGCTGAGCTGCTGTTGGCTGCCTCACCGCTCATTTAGAGACATCTTGGTGGTGCTTTTTAGCACAACTTTCGGCGCCGACTGTGCAGCCATCTTCAAATCCCGAGGATCTACAAAGGACAATAGGCAGAAGCAGCAGGTCAGAGCCGGGACCCCCGTTTCGGCAGGCGTCAGAGACCCGGCCCAGCCACGAGAAACCACCGAAGGCCTGGATCGGCGACGACGAAGGTCCCACTGGGGACCCCCGTTGCGGGGGCTCCCTTCACAGCGGTCCCAGCGAAGGCGCAGGCTCCGAGGCCCCAGCACCGCGGGCCCAGACCAAGCCGGAGGACCCCCGGGCGCCGCTCTGACTCTGGAGCCGCCCCTTCCGGCCTGGCTGCGAGAGGCTCTTGCCACCCCCCGCCCCCGAGAACCCCACCCCCGCGAGGAGGCCTGGGGGCGGGACCAGGGCCCCCGCGGCTCCGCACGCGCGGCCCGCCCCGAGCGCACCCGACTAGACCATGGGGGATGCGCTCCCGTCGAGGGGCCGCTCGCCCCTCGGCGACGGCCTGGCGCCCCGGCGCACGGAGGACCCCACCCCGCCGCCGGCTCCGCCCCCGGGCCCGCCGCGCCGCCCCGCCACTCCCCCCTCGCCGCGGAAACGCACCGAAGGAAACGGACGCCAGTGCGCCTCCCGGGGCTGCCACCACGGCTGCGGCGCGCGGGCCGGGGCCCGGCGGAACCTGACTTGACTCGGTGGGCGGTTGGTCAGAGGTGTAAGCGGTAGGTTGCTAGGTTAGCTCGTTGCTGCCGGCCGGCTGTCTGGACGGCCGGTCCGCCTGCTCGCCCGGCCTGCCCTCTCCTGCCTTGCGTCGGTGCCACCACAGCAGCCGCCGCCGCCGCCGCCTCCTCCCGCTCGGTGTCTAAAACAAAATGGCCGCCACGCCCAGAGCCGAGTGGGACCGGCTAAAATGGCGTCGACGCAATTACGTCAGACGTCAGATCCGCTCAGGGCTGGGTGGGGCAGAAGATGAGCGCTACGCCTGCGCGGGGTTTGGGGCGGAGCCCTGGGGAGAAGGCGGGGCCTTAGCAAAGGAGGGGCGGAGGGGCGTGGCCAGTTCGCGAGCTCGCCGCTGGTACTGGTCCCCCGGCCGGGCTGGGTGCTTGTAACCTGGGCGGCTGAGAGCGGTTTTGGTCTGGGGAAAAAGAGGTTTGTTTTTCCTCGCGGCGCCCGTCCCGTCTGAGGGCGACCACCTACAGCTCGGTACGCGGGATTTGCCTCGATGCCTCTTCTCGGCCACCTGGACGCGGGCGCTCAACGAGCCGTGCAGAGCCATAGATGCCCCAGGCGAGGCCAGTGCGCCGGACCCTACGCCAGTCACCAGTCAATGCCTGTGCTTGTTTTTCTCGTCCTGAAGATCGTTAAATCCCTATGGGCGGGTGACTTTGTGTCCCTGCTCTCCCGTCCATGCCCTCCCCATCTGCTGGCCGACTTACACAGGATTTTTCTTAGGCCTGGGTACGCAGTAAAAATACTCCGATATTTGAGAAATGAATGAACACATCTTCAGCCCGTGCATCGTGATCCTTTCGTTTACTTCCTAGTTTTTCTGTGTGTGTGTTTAATGGTCTGGCATCCTTACTGGACTTTACCCATGTGAGAGTGAGGGTCGTGTTTGTTTTGTGCCCCACTACACCCCCAGTTCCTACACAATGTCTCTAGCACATGGTAAGTCCTCAGTAAATAATCTTTGCAGACTGAAGGGAAATTCTATCTTTGCAGCTGGAACTTTGAACACCTACCTTCCTGGGCCTTGAGCTTTCCTCAACTAGGAAGATGTAATGTCCCCTTGACCCCTCTCCGAATAAGATCCCTTCCCAAATAAGGTGAATTGGAAGTGAGGAACCTTAACTTTCTCACTCACACCCAGACCCCAAAGGAGACACACAGCAGCTGGCCAGAGAAGGCCCTTTAATGAAAGATGAGTGGCAGGTTTGGGCCACTACTCTTGCGCCCTTGGTGGAGAGTGGACAAGGGTAGGAGTGCACGGAGGGGAAAGTGGGGAGAGGGGCAATCGGGGAAGGGGCAGGGCGCTGCCTACTGGGGCCATCTGCTCAGCTGTTCTCCCAGAAAAAGTTGTTACAGGCCACTGTGAGGGCCGCCACCAGCACCACGTACTCCTGGAAGTCCACCTCCCCGTCTCCATTCTCGTCTAGCTCTTTCATCACCTTGTCCACGGCATCTGCATCCTTCTGGGCCTGTGGAGGGAGGAGATGGAAAGGTGGGTATATAGGGAGAGGCATAGTACTGAATCAGGGGCAACAGGGGTGGGTGATTGGGAAGAAGGAGGCAGAGATGAGCAAGAGGCAGAATTACATCTGATTATGGGACTGTTCTGAGTCCTTCCTTAAAACTAACACTTGTCCGGGTGCCTGGGTGGCTCAGTGGGTTAAGCCTCTGTCTTCGGCTCAGGTCATGATCTCGGGGTCCTGGGATCGAGCCCCGCATCGGGCTCTCTGCTCAGCAAGGGGTCTGCTCCCCCCCCCACTTGTGATTTCTCTCTCTGTCAAATAAATAAATAAGTAAAATCTTTAAAAAACAAAGACAAAAAAACTAACACTTGTAGCCTCCTGTTATCTATAGCATAAACCCCTTAACAAGGCAGAGTACTAACAGCATCGATTAGCACATGTTGAGGGCCTAGAGAAGCTTCACAGGGATTGTCTTATAAAATTGTTAATTCTAACACAAATAGTATGAGGTAGGTTTCATTATTCCCAAATTAACAGTTGGTGGTTAAATAATGTGCCCAAATCACACAGCTGGAAGGTGGCAGGGTCAGAATTGGAGTCCAGACCTGATAAAACCTCAAAGCTGGTACACTGTCCCCTGGCTTCTTTGTTATAGGGCCCCTGTCAGCATTCGTAGTGACTCTGCTGCACCCTTCCCTCCGGTCAAAACAGTGTGCTCCACGTCCTTTCTTCCAGGCATTTCCTTTGCAGATACCTCCTAAAATGTCTACATTTTACCCTAATAATATTCCAAACGAAACCCATGGCTCAAGTACCCCTCTCTGGAGGAGCCCACTTCAGTTGGGTGAGTGTTGTCCCAAAGTCTTTTCTGGCAATTCTGTTATAACTCTGTGCGGTTCCCAAGTGGCTGACCCAAAGCTTCATGGGGAGCTTCCTGTCGGCAGACTGGGGCCCCTTTCATGGGTCAGTCTTTCCCTTCTGGACCGTGAGGCTTCTTTAATGATGCATCTGCATGGGTCCTAGCACTTAACAGGTGATTGACAAGTTAGGGTATTTTGTCTTGAACCAGGAGAAGTGGGGGAGCCCAGAAAGACGCAGGAGAGAAGTTTGGGGGACGAAGACGATGATTGGATGCGTTGGGGTTGGGAGGGTGGTGGTGGGGAGGGCCCCAGGTGTGCCCCCGCCCCCCACGCTGTGCTCACGTCCGGAAAGCCGGAGAGCTCCGTCGGCAGCAGCTCTTTCAGCTTCTTGCTCAGCTTGTACGTGTCTCCCTCCTTGCCCGAGTGGGCGTGGGACACAGTGACGAGCGTCTCCGTCTCCAGCTCAGAGCCCATTGCCCGAGTGGGCGTGGAACACAGTGACGAGCGTCTCCATCGCCGTCTCCAGCTCAGAGCCCATTGCCCGAGTGGGCGTGGGACACAGTGACGAGCGTCTCCATCGCCGTCTCCAGCTCAGAGCCCATTGCGCAGCTCACCTACCCCGCCCCCAGCAGGCAACCAAGCTGGGGACCGTGCTCAGGGTATCTGGGGTTGGGGTGAGGGGAGCCCTCAGACCTGGCCATGGTGCCTCCCCCGGAATCGCCCTGAGACCAGGGCCACACTGCAGTTTACCTCTTACTGAGACTTTATGATGTGGGAACCCAGAGAGGCCTAAATCCAGGCTTGTTCTCTGTGTCCCTCAATCCCCATCCCAGCCAGAGGGAGTCAGGGACCAGGGCCCTGGGGGCGGAGGCGGCAGTGGACTCTGCAGTGGCTCCCGGCTGCCCAGGTGGACGCTGAGGAGGGTGGGGCGGGCGGGCCGGTCACAGGACACCGCCACGCTCCCTCGGGCTCTATTTTTACCCTGCCTTGCTCGCCTAGCACAGCCCAGCTCTGCGGCTGGGGGCCGTGCGTCCTCCCCTATGGCCTTGCCTCTGCCGGCTCCCCCCAGCAAGAAGCCCACCTGGTGCCCTCAGCGGGGGCGGCAGGAGAGAGTGGCCGCCAGAGTGGCTGGCCCCGGGCTTCATGGGGAGGGGGATCGGCCTGCCTCTAGGCTTCCTGTCAGCAGACCCAGGCCTCACTCTACCTCTACGGAACGGGTCACTTCAGCTTCCCTGGGGGGCACCTCCATCACCTCTAGTTTGGTTCCTCTTACTTCTCTGTTAGGCCTTCCATCCCGTGATGGTGGGGAGGGAGAACAGAGTGACCAAGCCCTTCCCAGAGCCAGGGCTCCCAGCGAGGGGGAGAGGAGACCTGTGGGGCCTTGTCCCTGCCATGGCCCACTCCCCTGTCTCGGCCCAGCCTTGGTGGTGTGAGGAAATGGCAGTGGGAGAATGGGTCTGATGCATGTTGGGGGGGATAAAACTCTGAGTCTGTCCTCGAATTCAAGAGGCTGGAGAGAAGAAGACGAAAATGGGGGGGGGGTGGCTTATTGGGGAGAGGGGACTGCCAAGCCTACAGGCCTCTTTCTTTTGGCCTTGGGATGGTCACCCCCCAGCAGCCCCAGGGGACAGCTCAGGTGTCTCAGATCAGGTGTCCTTGTCCTTCCCCAGGCCTGGGGGGCTGAACAATGGGCCCTGATCGAATGACATTCCACCTTCACAGTGGGAGCCTTGTGAGTGTTACCTAACTCTGGACGCAAGAAGCAGTTGTCCCAGAGACGGGGGGAGATGGAACCAGAGACTCGGGCAGATGGAGGGGATAAGGGCGTTTGTGGGGGAGGGCTGCTGGTGGTTTATTATTTGGGGATTCACTGATTGGTCCTTGTGGGGGAGGGCTGCTGCTGGTGGTTATTGGCCCCATTCCGGAGGAGCACCTAGGGGTTGCCTGGAGCCCTTGAGCAGCCTGGGATTTTCTGTAGGGGCCCTTTGGAGAGGACTCTGGTAGGGAGGGGCAGACAGGAAAACAAAGGGAAAGACTTGAAGGAAAGAGGAGTCTGGAAGTCTGGGCCAAGAAAGGAGGAGGAGAAAGGGAAGGTCATGTGAAAGGAGAGTTGGGAGTGGGTACAGTACTCTAATGCCCCCTCCTCTTCATCTCACATGGTCCCTGCTCTGCCCCTCCCCCCTTCCCTGGGACCTGAGCCCTTGGCAAGGCTGGGTGGCGGGGGTGGGGACAGAAGCAACAGTTCATTTGCTTTCTCTTATTCTTACCCGCCTGGAAGCAGGGGGGGGAGCTGGCTCCCTTCCCCAGCACCTGGGGGACTGCGGGGGGCCTTGGGAGGGCGCTCTGTGGTAGGAGGGCTTGCTCTCCGCGCAGCTTGGTGGCTGGGCTCCCCACGGGCTTCTTCCTTCTCTGAGGAATGCCGCAGACCTCCTTCTGACCTTGGCTGGCCTCCCCGAACTACTGCCCACACCTCGTCTCCCCCGAAGCCCAAACTGCTGTCACTGAACCCCTTGCAGCCCCTCAGAGCAGCACAGTGCTACTGTCCCCAGACTGTGGGAACCCCGCTGGAGTCCCCTTTCCCCCAAGCTGGCCACAGCAGAGACGGAGCCCAGATGACGCAGGATACTCACTGTCAGCCTGGCCCTGAGGTGGGAGCAGGTTCTGGACAGACTGACGAGTCTGCAAATGTGACTCCGGGAGCTGTGTGGGGAGACCTGTCTGCGGTCCTGCCCCCGCCGCCCCCCTGCGCACCGGCCCCGCCCCTTCACGGACAGCCGCTGGGGCCCGGGGCCAGGAGCGGACAGAGGCGCCGTCTGTCTCCCGGGCTAGAACAGGCTGCCCTGTGTCCTCTCGTCCAGCCTCAGCTGCCTCCCCCCTGCCGGCTGGGCCCAGGAGGAAGGGGGGTGGGAAAGGTCCTGGGAGAGAGGCCTCGCACCCCCCCCCCCCCCCCCCCCGAGCGCGGGCTCGGACTGGACGGCACGGACGGGAGGACCTTGCTGAGGGGTCTCAGCGAGGGACCAATCAGTGAATCCCCAAATCTTGAGAGTCTCACTGAGGGGTTTTAGTCTGACCCCCCGCTGAGAGATTTCAGTCCAGGGGCTCTTCCTCCCCCGAGGTCTCAGCGGGGGTTCCCTCTGTGTGTGGGAGCCCTTGGGGGTCTTGGCCCGCAGGGTCCTTTTCAGGGTCTCATTCGGAGGGGCCGTCTGTGGTGCTTCGCGGGCTGAACTCCCCTCCCCCGCGGGCCTCTGGGACGCAGAGCGGAGCGGGCGGCAGGCGCCTTCCCGCCTCCCCCCTGCAGAGGGGCGCGCGTGGGCCGGGCCGGGCCGGGGGAGCCGGCGCCCCGCCCGGATGCTGGGGGGCGGGAGGCGGGAGGCGGGAGGCGGGCCTGGGCGCTCTCCTCCCTGCGGCATCCAGGCAGAGGCCGGACTCCTCCGCGCTGCCCCGCGGCTCCTGCGCCCGCCGCCCGCGTCCCCTGCAGCGGTGAGTCCCGCGCCCCCGCCCCGGGGCTCCCGGGGGCGTCTCCGCGAGCCGGCTCGGCCGGGGGCCCGGGAGGCGCGGTCCGCGTGAGGGGAGCGGCGGAGCCGGCTGGGCCCTGTGCCCGCTGCCCCCGCGGGGCGGGGTCTCCGCGGCCCGACCGCGACCGCGGCCTGCGGCCGGACCCGGGGCTGCTCCGCCGGGAGCTGCGGCCCGGAGCGCGTGGGCGGGCGGGGGCCCCGCACAAACAGGCGGTGGAGCCCGGCTGCCTCGCGACCCCGTGGGGCCGGCGAACCCCCAGGAAAGGGCCCTGGGGCCTGGAGGCCGCAGAGGGGCCGCTCCAGAGTGCCTCCTCTCAGAGGGGTCTCCGGCCCGCAGGACCGCCACCGAGGGGTCCCCGGAGACACCGGCCCTTGGAAGGGACCACCAGGCCCAGACCTAGAAAGGATGGGCTTTCTGGAAGCAGACACCGCGCTCCCACCTACACTGGTCCCCTGCCCCATCCCTGTCCCCTCCCTCTTTCCCCACGACGCTGCTTCCAGGCAGGGGCCGTATGGTCTGCTCTGACTCTCCCTCTCTCTCCTCCCCTGCTTTAGAGTCCTGATGGCAGCAGAGCCACTGACGGAGCTGGAGGCGGCCATTGAGACGGTGGTCACCACCTTCTTCACCTTTGCTGGGCAGGAGGGCCGGAAGGGCAGCCTCAGCACCCATGAGTTTAGGGCACTGGCCACTCAGCAGTTGCCTCACTTGCTCAAGGTAGGGGGGGGGGTTGTGTCTCTGGGCCTGAGATTTTGGAAGACGGTGGCTGCTGGACACCGTGGCTGGGAGGTGATGTTTCTGGGCACATAATGTGGTACCTGGCGGAGAAGGGCGTGTGGGGCTGTGTGTGTAGCCTGGGGACACTGCGTGGGTGAGAGCGCAAGTGTCTTATTGGGCTTTGTGCTCCCCTCAGTGCTGCCGGGAGCGTCCGGTCTCATGTCCCCAGCCCGGGAGAGGAGCCAGAGATGGCTTCCGGGAGAGCTGCAGGCCATCCCCCTCCCCCCCAAGGAGGCCAGGGGAAAACACCTTCCCGTCGCCTCACTTCACATGTGTAGAAGCTGAGGCCCCACTGTAGAAAGGGGTTTGTCAAAGATAAAAACATAGCCCGGTTTGTGGAGTGATAGACCCTCAGTGTGGGAGGGACCTATAAGTAACCTTTGACTACTTCTCACCCCCCCACCCCCCCAGTCCCCCACCGAATCCCCTCAATAACGTGCCTGGGAAGACACTCCTCTCTCTGCGCTCCGCTGAGTGGAGCATAGAGTTCATCCTCTCTGAGTTGCCTAATTATAGTTGGCTGTTAACAGTCTCTTTTATATCCTTTCTGAGAATTTACAGGGACGTGAAAGTGTGTGGATATGGACTTCTTTTTAAAGATTTTATTTATTTATTTGACAGACAGAGAGAAAGAGCACAAGCAGATGGAGCAGTAGGCAGAGGGAGAGGGAGAAACAGGTGCTTTGCTGAGCAGAGAGCCCGACTCCGGGCTCGATCCCAGGACTCTGGGATCATGACCTGAGCTGAAGGCAGACGCTTAACGACTGAGCCACCCAGGCGGCCCTGGATATGGATTTCTTAAAAAAAACCACAAACACATCTTGGAAACTCAGTCTATCATCTAAAAATCCCCTGCATCCTTAGACTTCTCAGACTTTTGACTTCCTCTTCTCTCAGGAGACTTGAGGCTCTGCAGGAGGGTCAACGGTCGCTGTGGCTTTGCCACAAAGTCACTGGTTTTTCCTCCAAATCCAAGTCCCTCCGGGCCTGGAACTGTAGGAAGTGACCTCTTGGCTTGGCTTTTGGTCACTGCTTCCAGATCCTGGGTTCTTCTTCTTCCTGTGACACACAGCTCCTTGGAACTGCCCCCTTTTTCTTGAATTCTTTGTAAGTTCAGCTCCTGCCTTACTGTTTCTCATCACAGCTTTTGTCGGGGTCCTCAGTCAGCACACAGAAAATTTATTGCACACCTGGGCCTTTCAACTTCCTCAACTCCTCGCTTCCAAGGGTTCTGTCCCGCTTCTGAGCACTCGCTCCTCTGTTCTTGCTACCGATCCTGTCATCTCCAAGATAACATGCTACCTCCACAGTCTGTCCCAAGCCTCCTCCTCCCTGCGTACCGCCTCCTGCCATTGAGCTGTCCCCCCCACTCCAGCAGCTCCTCGGCGCCGCGGGGCTCTGGCTCCTGCCCCTGTCACCCCCTCGTGCCCTCAGTTCTCTCCCCGCCCGCTGGGTTCTGAGGCACAGCAACGCAGTCCGCCCCTCAGCCCCCTTGATGCTCTTTCTCCCCGTGCTGGCTGACGGACTCCCAACCCAGGCTAAGTCCGGTATTTCATCGCCGTTAACGTGAGGGTTAGATCCGCCGTTCTTCCTCAGATCCAAAATAAAGCAACAAGTTCCATCCTCAAAGAAAAAGCAACAACCCAGTCAGTCACTCCATGGACCGTTCTGTGTCTTGCTTGTGTAGCTGAGTCTGGCTGCAGGAAAAGGTGCCGCCAGGTTGACTGGTCCCACTCCATTATTTGTATTATTATTATTATTATTTGTTTTATGGAGTGGAGTTGATACACAGTGTTGACTTGTCTCTCTCTGACCCTGCCACAAGGTCCAAGGGGCCATGGGCACAGCCTGCCGGTTCTCATTCGGAAGCTCTTTCAGATGACGGTTCCACAGCTCTTCCTCCCCTCCAACTCCAGTCCCTCCGTCCACATTCCCCCTCTCGCTGAGAGATTTTCTCAGAGAAAATAAGAGCAGTCGGGAGAGCCCTATGTACTGTCTCCCTGAGCCCACGGAGGGCTGCGTTGGCCCTGCCCCTGAGGCATCAGTCTTCCCCAGGCCGTCCCTCCTCGGCTGCCCGACTCCTTCTTTCTCATCCACTAAAATCTGGACGAGAGTTCCTCCTCGTCTGTCTTGCATCATCAGTTTTCCCTCTCCACGGGATTGTTCTGGTTGGTTTCCCAACACGCTGTTTTAAAAAAAGAGAAAAAGCCCAGCCCTCTCTCTTGGCTCTGTGACTCCCTCCAGCTGCCTTATAGCTCTGGCCCCCCTTATAGCAGAACTCAAACGCTGCCAAGTCACTTACACTCATTCGCCGTTCTGGTCTAAAATGCTCACTCCTGAGCTGCTGGCTAGTCGTATTCCTCACCGAACTCAGATTTTTCTGCCCAAACGGCAAGTCCTCAGCTTTGCCCTCCTTCACCTCAGAATGCAAAGATCACTTCCCTTGTGCTCTATGCCTTTACCTCCTTTATTTTCTCTCGCAACACACCCATCGCAACCTGACTTCTGTACACACTTGTACGTTACCAAGAATGAAGGGAAGGAATCTGCTCATTGTTTTATCTCCAGCGCTTAAAACTTTTTTATTCTTATTTTTTAAAGATTTATTTATTTATTTGACAGAGAGAGATCACAAGTAGGTAGAGAGGCAGACAGAGAAGGGGGGAAGCAGGGTCCCTGCTGAGCAGAGAGCCTGATGCGGGGCTCGATCCCAGGACCCCGAGATCATGACCTGAGCCGAGGTCATGATCCCACTGAACCACTCATTTAACCCACTGAGCCACCCAGGCGCCCCCCCCTAATACTTATACCTTTGATTTCTTCCTCTTGATTAATTGTATGTTTCCCCCTCCCAATATAACGTAACACCGGGTATCTTTGCCTTCCACTGACGGGGCTTATAGTGTTTTACAAGCATGATTGTGGAGGTGCTTGGGGGACTCAGTCGGTGAAGCGTCTGCCTTCAGCTCAGGTCACAATCGTGGGGTCGGGTTCCAGCCCCATGTCGGGCTCCCTGCTCAGTGGGAGTCTGCTTCTCCCTCTGCCTCTCCCCCCAGTTGTGTTTGTTCTCTCTCTCCCTCTCTCTCTCTCTCAAGTAAATATATAAAATCTTAAAAAAGCGCGATTGTGGCTTTTTACAAAGGTCTTGCTTAGCTTTTCTATGAAGTAGCTTTAGCTTTGTGCCCTCTGTGGATTTGGCTTGTCTTCTCTGCCTTCATGCAAACGTTGCTCAAATATTGAGCTTTGGGGTCTGCTTGCAGCACCTTCTCTAGCTTGACAGCGACCCGCTGCTCCATAGATTGTTCTGGTTGTGAATGTTTATCTAGTAGGGGACCCTGTGATCGTGGGTCCGGTTATAGTACCCTTTGACTTCACAGGCCTGTCATGAGAGACTGTGTCAAGGATAAATCAGACACCCCGCGTCTTTGCCATTCCCCTGATCAGCCAGGCTAATAGCCAAACTGGAAAAAAACAAGACTGCGTTGGGGTTATGCGAATGAGCAACTTAGGGCTGTGAGTTTCTCTAGCTTTCCGTGAAGGAGGAAGGTGGCCAGCGTGGGTCCCTGCCTCTGGGGGCTCCCCGGGTGTCCTTGAGCAAATGGCAGGTGTGGCGGTATGGGGGGCCCACCTCATCTGTGGGTGACTCTTCCTGGCTCTGCGTTCGGGGACGCCGTGTTTGTGGTTCACAATCAGTCGAGGTAGGAGTATTTACACGCTGGCCAACACTGCAAGTCAGGTCCCCTACCTCCTTCTACGGCCTCCGCCCTTGGAGCCCGACTCGTGGAGAGGTCGGCCCGAAGTGGGGCAGCTCTCGTAGGAGGAGAACAGAGCTCAGCAGCTCTTTCCTCTTTCCCTGTCTCAGGAACCCTCACTTCTAACCCAGCCTTTCCTTTCGTGTCTCCTCAGGACGTGGGCTCCCTAGATGAGAAGATGAAGAGCTTGGATGTGAATCAGGACTCGGAGCTCAAGTTCCACGAGTACTGGAGACTGATAGGGGAGCTGGCCAAGGGGATCCGGGGGGAGAGGGCCCTGGAGACCCACAAGAAGTGAAGCCCCCGAGCAGGATAGTGCTGGGTGAGGCGGCCAGGCAGAACCCCACTCCCCCCGAAAAAGCCTCTTCCTTGAAACAGCCTACCCTCTTTCTGCTTTTGAGAGGAGGTAGTGGGAAAGTTCTGCCCTGACCCAAGAGTGGGTCCAAACATTATGAGCTCTCAGGGCGCCTGGGTGGCTCAGTGGGTTAAACGTCTGCCTTCGGCTCAGGTCATGATCCTGGGGTCCTGGGATTGAGCCCCAGGTCGGGCTCCCCGCTCAGAGGGGAGCCTGCTTCTCCCTCTCTGTATACTTCTCCCCCTGCTTGTGCTCTCTCTCTCAAATAAATAAATAAAATCTTAAAGAAAGTTATGTGCTCTTTAAGGACCAGGAATGTTAGTCGTCTTTGAATTCTGTGGCGTCTCACACCAGGTCTTGCCTGGGGTGGGTGCTCAGTAAGGAAATGGTCGATGAGTGAGCATACAGAAGGAAGGGAACAGTCGGAGGCGGGTGGGTGGGTCTGGTCCCCTGGGTGCCTCCTGGGACTCGGGGACATGGTCTCAGGCCCACTCTTCTTGTTCCTGGGCTTTGTGCCCTGGGGTGTGAATGAGAGCAGGGAGCTGACGTTGAGGGTGGGCTGCGTGTGGGACCCAGGGCTTCCCCTGTGTTAAGTTAGTTAGTTCTCACAGCGTGGAGGTATGTACTATTTTTTCGCACTTTTATTTACATTCTAAGTTCACACGTCGTGTGGTCTTGATCTCCCGAGTGGACCCGGGATCCCTCCCTCCCATACAGCACCCAGTGCTCACCGCCACAGGTGTCCCCTCTAGCCCGTCGCCCGCCCACTTCCCTCCAGGGAGGTGCTATTTTTAAGTCCTGGGTTCGAGATGAGGGGACAGGTTCGAGAGAGGCTGAGCTCGCAAAGAAAAGAACAGGTGAAACTGGGTGGATGTTTCATAGCCTCTGTGAAGCGCCAGGATCCTCCCCGGGCGGGAAGCTTGGGGACACGAGGCCCTCCTCTCCTCCCTCCCTGCGGAGCGGGGGACAAGCAGCAGACCGGACACAAGAAGACTGTGGGATGGGCCTCCTCAGCTTGAAGGGCGGCTGGTTTGCGTCGCCCGCCAGCAGAGGGAGCCGAGGGAGGGCGGCCCAGTGGGCGAAGCCTCCTGGCTGCGGTCCCTGCTGGGCTCTGGCGTCCAGGACTCCAGAGGGACTTTCAGGCTGAGACAACCTCCCTGCTTCCCCCTACACACCAAACACACCGAACACACCAAAAAGGGTCCTAGATCGAGACCTTCCATCCAAGTGCCCTCAGGCTGAGAGAACGCAGAAGGACTTGGAGGGGTCATTTGGCTGAAGACATTCCTGAGGGGATCTCACAGCGGGCTTCCCCACAGCGAGAGACCCCAGGAGGGTCCCCCAGACTGAGGCTCCTCAGAGGGATCCAAGTTTGAGGCATTCTTGGAGAAACCCTCAGGTTGAGCCCTTCAGGGGTCCCCAGACTGAGACCCTCAGAGAAACACAGGATGATGGGACACTCTTGGGAAGGCCTTTTCACGGAGACACTTCTAGAAGTACAGGGGGCCCTAGAAGGAGCCCCAGGGAGGGGCTGGGAGGGGCTTGGGAGACAGGCTCCCGACCTCAGAGTTGAGGCCGCCGGTCGCCCCTCCCTTGCCTTGACCCACACCGACTCCCCTGCCCTTCTTCCTTCCGCCTCTCCATCAGGTGAGGAGGTGGGGGAGCCTTCCAGGCTTCCTGGGCGTCATCCTGGGCACCGGACTGGGGGGAGTGGGGAGGCGTGGGGTTCTGCGGGAGGGAGGACTAGGCAGCCCGACCCGCCTGGAGAGGTTGCGAACTGCCAGGTAAGGCGTCTGGGTCTCTCCCGCGCGCGCTGGCTGGGGGGCCCGGAGGGGGGCGGGCAACACGCCCTCCGGCCCCTCTCCCGGCCGCCCTGCTGTGGCTCCTTCCCCACCTCTCAGCCGTGGGAACTGCAGGATGAGTGTCACCACCCAAACCGGCCCTGGTGGGAGGGTAAGTGCGTGTGTGCGACACGGCAACGTAGGTAGCCCCTGGGGTCCTCTCGCGACCCACGCGTCGCCCATTCTCTCCATTCGCCCATTCGCCCTGCCTCCAGCAGCCTCTGGTTCTCCTTCCTTCCTGGTTACTGACCCAGAGCCCCTCCACTGCCCTGCCCTACGGTTGCTCCAGGACTTTCCTCCCGGGCTTGACCCCGCGGCGGCCAAGCCCCCACTCTTCCCTTCCTGTCTCTTGGCTGGGCTCTGCCTGCGGGTCTGGGACCAGGGACAATCCAGACCCGCCCCCCCCCCCCCCACGCGCGGCTCCCCCGCGGCAGGGCGGGCGGGGCTCCGGCCAGTGGAGGGCGGGGGAGCCCAGCCCACAGTAAGAGCCGGAACCGCAGGGGCGGCTGAGGGGGGAGGCCCCGCCCCTGCCTTCCCTCCCCGCCCCCAGGTATAAGGGCTCAGGTGCGCCGACTCCTAGCGTCCCGTCCCAGCGGCTCCCTGCAGGTAAGGGGACCCAGGGCTTTTCAGGTAAATGGGCTGCCCTAACCGCGTCCAAAGGGCAAGGCTCGGCTCTTCTACCCCAGCCTGCCGGGATAAGGGCTGGGAGCCAGGTCCTAGAGGCCGGGGTGTGCGTGCGCGCAAACCTGAGGTGAGCAGTGGGAAGAAGTGGGAGGGTTGATCGAGGGGGAGGCCCAAAGGGTTCCCTCTAGATGGGTGGGCCTGGGGACTGTGACCCTCGCTCCTGCCTGGGCCCTTCGGGGGGGGCGGCCTGGGCCTCGTGTCGAGTTGGCTCCGACCTGCTGAGTGAGACCCAGAATATCTGGGGTACAGCCCGAGGGGATGGTTGAGGAGGACATGCTGAGCCCACCCCTCCCCTCGGTCTCCCTCCTTCTCCCCACAGATGATGAGCGTCGGCTGCCCTGGGCCCCCCCCGTAGGACGCCGCTGCTCTCACCAGGACAAGCGCGCCGGGCACCATGGGACAGTGTCGGTCAGCCAATGCTGAGGTGGGCCCACTCGTGCCTGGCCTTTCTGTCCCGAGCTCCATCCTCCACCCTGAGGGTCTGCGTCCCCACCCACTTCTGCCCCCTCTCCTCGGCCTCGTCTTGTGCCCTAGACCTTGCCCAGAAGACCCAGACCTCTCTCTGGCACAAGGAGCCCTCCTGGGAAGAGGTGTCTGTGCCTTGTGCCAGGACCCATCCTGCGTGGGGGCCGCCGGTGACAGGGAGGGAGCCCTGCTGGGCCGGGGCTCAGGGTGAAGGCCGGTGGGGGGGCTGGATGCCGGGCTCTAGGTGGGAGCCCCTGTGTCTTCCAGCTGCCTCCCGCCGCGTTGGCCTTGGGGGGCTTGGGGAGGTAGGGTGCGGTTGGGGTGGGTGGAGCCTCCCTGGCAGAGCCCTGTCCCCTGGCCTCAGGATGCGCAGGAATTCAGCGACGTGGAGAGGGCCATCGAGACCCTCATCAAGAACTTCCACCAGTACTCTGTGGATGGTGGGAAGGAGACGCTGACCCCGGCCGAACTACAGGACCTGGTCACGCAGCAGCTGCCCCACCTCATGCCGGTACTGAGTGGGCCCCGCCCCAGGCACCCCGACTTCCCCAGCAAGGTCCCCACGACCCCGCCCACACCGCCCCGCCCCCCCCCCCCCCCCGTAGGCCCAGGTCCAGGTTCCTGCCCCGGGGCAGGGTGGGGCGGGAGAGGGAGGTTCTGCCTTGCTGAGCCGTGGTCTCTCCCTTGCCCTCAGAGCAACTGTGGGTTGGAAGAGAAAATCGCCAACTTGGGCAGCTGTAACGATTCTAAGCTGGAGTTTGGGAGTTTCTGGGAGCTGATTGGAGAAGCAGCCAGGAGTGTGC
>CM053618.1:79343-91918 GCA_028646535.1 Procyon lotor | reverse complement strand
GGGTGGGGCGGGAGAGGGAGGTTCTGCCTTGCTGAGCCGTGGTCTCTCCCTTGCCCTCAGAGCAACTGTGGGTTGGAAGAGAAAATCGCCAACTTGGGCAGCTGTAACGATTCTAAGCTGGAGTTTGGGAGTTTCTGGGAGCTGATTGGAGAAGCAGCCAGGAGTGTGCAGCTGGAGAGCCCCTCCCGGGGCAGCTGAGAACCTTTTCCGGGAATTCTTGGGGGGCTCTGGGGGTTCCTCTCCATCACCAGCACGCGATTCCCCAGTCTCACCCTTGCAGGATTCGAGTCCTCAGTGACCCTTCCCAGGGGGCCCGGGAGTCCCCGCTGGGGGGGGGCAGGGATGGGTGTGGCGGGTGCTGGGGGGCAGGGATGGTGCAAGGGCCCGGTACCTTGGTTGGGGGCGGGGAGGAGGGGGCTACCGGAAGTGGTTGCAGAAGGGGCTGGGAATGGGGCCGGGAATGGGGCCGGACCTGTGGTGCTAAAAAGGTTCTCTGAGGACCTACCTTTCCTAATCCCCACCCAAAAGTCTGTCCGTCCAGGGCTCCACCTTCCCCCCTCCAGGTCCGGCCCAGCCTCCTCCCAGGCCTCTGTCCTGGGGCGCGGGTGGAGGAAGAGGCTGAGGAGGGTGTGAGTCTGGGGGAGGGCCCACTGGGGGCTTGGGCATTTAAAGAAGGGTGGTTGTTTTGTATCATTTGACGAATAAAAAAATGGAAAAAGTGAAAGCTGTTGTCTTGACTGGACCCCCACCCCTCACCTAGGTCCGTGGGTGGTTTGGGGGTGAATGAGTCCTGGGTGGCAACGGGTCGCCTGGGGCTGTGGTGCTTGGAGTGGGAGTGAGTTGGACTCGCTTTTCCCGTGGAGCCGCCTTGAGGGTGGGCACCCGGCCCCGCGGCGGGGCGACCTGGCTGTCTCTGAAGGACAGGCTTCTCTCTGCCAAAGGGCTGGTCCCCGGACAGGAGAGGAGGCCCCGTGTGCTCACCGGGAAGCGGTTAGGGACCCAGGTGTGCCTGGAGCCCGGCTCACTGGCATTGGGTTTGGGGGCGGGGGAGGCAGAGAAACGGGCCGAGCAGCCTGGGCTGCCCCAGCTTCGGGCACGCTCGCAGAGCGCCGTTTCCTCATCTGTAAAATGGGGTCTGCAGGTTTCTCCCAGATGTCTTGGGGGGCTCCTGGACTCGTCACGGAAAGTCCTTAGCAGAGAGCCTGAGAGCAGGTCCCCAGAGCTGGTCTCTCCTGGACGATTCCCTTGGGTGTCCGGGGAAGGGGTGGGGGGGTGTCCCCACAAGAACCCCTGCTGCCCCTGGCGGGTCCAAGGGGGGGGGTCAGCTCCCGGAGGTGGGGATGGGAGTCGGAAGACCAGGGGCCAGGCTCCGCTGCCACTTCTGAGTGGGGCCCACAGAAATCAGGCGTTCCTCCCGAAACCCTGACAGCTAGGAAGTTTCTGTGGCCAGCCAGGCTGGCCCGGAGAGCCACCTGAACTTGTCTGTTGGGAGACCCTGAAACTGGGCGGCCAGTGACCCCGGCGATCTGGGCAGGTGACCGCCCTTCCCTTCCTTTCTCCACCGACTGGATTCTTTCCGCTCCTTCCCTGCTGGGTGGGGAGGGTGGGGTTGTGCGGGGTGCCCGCTGCCACTGCTCCCTTTGGGGTGGGGGGAGGGGTGTTAAAAAAGGTGTGTATCCCTTTAACAAGGGCCCAACCCCAGGGCTAAGTCAAGAGGGAGCTCAGTGACTACCTCCCCCCCCCCCGAGCCAGCTCAGCCAGGCACGGCTGGAGGGAGCGGGGCAGATTCTGGGAGCCAGGCGGGGAGGAGTCCTGGCTGGGCTGACGGGGGGAGCCACTTGGCAGAGCCAGAGCCCAGGCCCCAGAGCCCTGCGGGCGAGGAGGCCCTCTGAGGAGGCAGGTGAGCACCCCTAGCCCATCCTGGGAGGTCTGCGGCTGCTGGAGAGGCCGGGCCAGCGTTTGGGGCCAGGGGAAGGGGCAGTGAAGGGAGGCGGGGAGGGGGGCCTGCCGCACGCTGGGCAGGAAGGTTCAGTTAATTGTTAATTTTCCCACAGGCTGGTCTGGGATCGGAGACTTCTGGTGGGGCTGGGGGCTGGAGAGGCCTTCAGAGGAGTGGATGGGGTGGGGAGGCCCCCTCCCCGACCCAGAGGCTGATGGGGCTCTTCTCCGGGGCCCAGGCCACAAGGCAGACGGCTCCGGAGCTTTGTCGCAGCCGCTCCGACCCTCCCTCCGCGGGAAAAGGACAAATGCGGGTTGGTGGGGGTTGGGAGGTGGTCGGACCCTGACACTGGCCTCCCCGGGCTCCGGGAGCTGTGACCTGGGAGAGGTGACGGGGTCCAGGAGGCACCAGGCAGGGCCCAGCGAGCCAACCAACCCCGGGGAGAGGAGGCAGGCTCGAAGGTGGCTTGTGGCCACTTCAGGACCCAGGCAGGTCCCAGCTCGACTGGCTTCGCTCCGCAGAGCCACCTGCATTGTTGGGGCCCCGCCGGCCAGCCCAGCGGCGGGTGAGGGCAGGGGTGCTCCGAGAGGGGGCTTGCCCGGTGGGCCGGGTCAACCTTCCTGGGCGGCTAGTAAGTAAGAAGGCCAGCCTTCTCTGGCCTTGGAGAGACCAGGGGCGGAGGGGGTGAGTGTCCACACTCCAGCCCCACTGGTCTGGAAAATGCTCCAGAGGAGCAGGCCTCTTCCGAGACCTGGGTGGTGGTGACAAGGGCTCTGTGTGTGGCTGTGTGGCTCAGACACAGGGTCCTGTGCGGGCGGGGAGGGGGAGGCAGGAGCACTTGTGCAAGACATTGGCCTCTGGAAGCGCAAAAGGAGGGAGAAAATGGAGCACGGAGTGGGGATGTTGAGGTTGGAAATAGGCATTTGAAACAGCCTTGTAAATAGGGGGACAAATACACCTTCCCTGTGTACTGAAGGCCCTTGGGGCAGACGAATGAATGAAGAGGGAAATGAATGAGTGCATGAATGAGAGAATGAATGAGTTGATGGATGAAAAAGGAAATAAATGATGAGAAACGAGGGAACGAATTTGAGGGTGTGGAAGGGACACAGGAAAGGCCACGCTCGGGCTTGAGAGTGGGCCAAGCTCTAGAGAGGGACGGTGGCCGGGAGGCATGGAAGTTCAGGGACATCTCCCAACACCTGGAGACCCTTCGAGACTCCAGAAGAGCTTGTGTGGTGGGAAGAGAGAGTGGATGGTGTGTGGTCGGCGTTCAGGGCTACCGACTGAGGGGCCTGGAGGCAGGGCTGCTGTGGCCAAGACCCAGCGGCAAGGGTCAGAGCGCCCACAGGCTTTGGGAGAAGTCCAGAGGCCGGGACTGAGGTGAGCAGGGGCAGGGGGATGAGGGTGGGGCCTCTGGGTTGCCCGAGGATGAATCAGCCAAGGCAGGGCCAAGGACAAGGTTGGGGGAGGGTTGGGGGCTCCGAGTGGGAGGGCCTTTTGGAGGACAAGTGGTCCTCTCATTCCCACGTTTTGGGAAGGCTCTAATGTACATGTCCACCTCCAGCCCAACTCGGCGGCTCTCAGGCCGGGACCTACCTCCTGCCAACCCTTCCTGGGAGGGCCTGAGGGGACAGCCTGACCTTCCAGCCTGATTCCACCTTGGCCGGTGGCTGAAGGGGGCAGGTGGGGGAGCAGGTGTCCCAGCGTGGGTGGGTGGCAGAGCCTCCCCAGGGGAGGGAGGGAGGGAAGAGCAGGATAATGACCCCCCCAACTATCCCACTCTGATCTCCTTCCTTCAGAAAAAGCTTCAGAGAAGCACTTACCCAGATGGCTATCTCCAGCCTTCCCATTTGACTAGAAGGTGGGGGGTGGCCCATTGGGGACCGAAACTCGGGGCTGTTGAAGGCAGAGGACTGCCCTGGGCGCTCAGCTCAGTTTGGCCTGCGGGGCTGCCAGAGGCCAGGTAGGGGCTGAGACGTGGTATGGAGGGCAGGAGGAGTCAGAGCAAGGAGACCCTCAGAAAGCTGGGAGGAGGGTGGGTGGGCCAGGGGGAGGGGCAGAGCGCAGCCCCCACAGCTGACTGCCTTCTCTTCCCTCTCCCTGACTAGTTCCCACGGGGCTCCTCACTTGGGGAACAAGGTCCAGATTGGTTAGGGTTAGGGGTTCTCTGAGCTCTCTTCCCACTCCCAAAGCCTGGCTGGGAGTAGGCCTGGCACAGTCCCTGCTGCGGTCGGTACAGCGTAAGGAACCCCGGGGAATGCGGGCAAGGGCCTGGGCCACTCCCCACTCAAGGGCCGTGGGCAGCGCTGTGCGGATCGAAACTTTTCTCCCTCCTCATTTGTGAGTGTCAGGGTGTCAGGATGTTTGCCTGAAAGTCTTACAAGGGACCTTACAGTCACACACCTTTTTTTTTTTTTTAAGATTTTATTTATTTATTTGACAGAGAGAATGAGCAGGAACACAAGCAGGGGGAGTGGGAGAGGGAGGAGCAGACTCCCTGCTGAGCAGGGAGCCCGATGCCCACTGGACCCCGGGACCCTGGGGTCACGACCTCAGCCCCCAGGTGCCCCCAGTCACACACTCAATAAGCACAGGGCGCGGGGCAAGGCTGTGGTTTCCTATTACTTCCAGCCCCCTTGTCAGCTTCGGACCGGAGTGGTGCCGTGCGAGGCAGGGGCAGAAGGCGGGGTTCCTGGTCCGGGACGTTCCTCTGTCTCCCCCTCTTCCTTCCTCTGTTAGGGCCTTGTCCTCCGGGTCACATCCTTCCTTCAGAAAGAGCTTCGTAAGGGGAATATCTTAGAAAGTGGCTAGGGGCTTTGGCTCGGGAAGGAGGTAGAATATAGAACACGCACCTCGAGTGAGCCACTGGGCCAGCCGATGCGGGCGAGGGGAGATGCAGAGATTAAAAGCAGGGAGCTTATGCACCTAGGGTTTTAAAAAAAAAAAAAGGTCTTAAAGTCTATGAGTCATGCCCTTTGGTTCAGAAAACACAATGGCTGTGCATGCGAAACTCTATCCTTGCCTCGAGGGATGCCTGGTATCTGGGGAGACCAGACCCCAGAAGCGAGCGTGGCCCCAGCCGGCTCGGGCCCTGGGAGTCTGGGAGCCGGGGAGGCGGGGAGCCCAGGGCAGGCGCTAGGGCGAGGTGAGGCCTGGCCAAGCAGACCTCTCTTCCAAGCAGGGCCACGCGAGGCTCAGGACGGCATGGTGGCTGTTTCTACTTTCCCTTGCCAGAACCCCGTGGGCAGGGTGGCTGTAGCTCATTCCTGGGCTTGGGGGCGGGAAGGGAAGCTCATTTGCCGGGGTTCACTTTGGGGAGCTCTGGGCCGGGGCGGCGACTCACAGAATAGAGCCGCCTGTTGCCCTCATATCCTGTTATTCGGAGGCCGCATCCGCTCGGACTGGACTGTGAGTGCCTTTTGTCCCGGCTGAGGACTGCCGCGTGGGGCCAAGGCCGGCCGGACCCCGGCCCAGCTCCTGTGTATTTGGGGGCGGGTGCGAGGGCGAGCGGCCGGCAGGGTGTGGCTGGGGGGGTCTGCAGAAGGTCTGACTCAGTGGGTGAGGACATTGGTCCTGTCCCGGAGGGGCCGCCTTCCCTGGGCTCCTGCAGTGCCTACTCTGGGGCACTTGGGCTCCAGGTTCCCAGCCCCTTTGGCTCATCCCAGCAGTTTTTAGCTGTGCCTGCTTGCAGGGCAGGGGCCGGGGCGGGTCGGGTGCGGAGAGGGCAGAGGGATGGGCACTTACGCTGCTCCCTTCGCACGGGAGCCCCTGCGTGCACTGGGGCTCTGAGCCGGTGCCTGGGGCTGGGGCAGGGCCTGGGGAGCCTGCCCGGGAACCTGCCGGGGCGGTTGGGCCGGTGAGAGGCTGGATTACAGTGAGCACACGGTTCCCATTCGAGGCCCACCCTGGTGCCCCCCCCTCGCCTCACCCCTTCTGCCCAGGACCTGGCAGCCTGGGGGCCTGGAGGGGGGGCGTGGCGGGGGCCAGAGGCGGTCTGGGCTGTGGGGTCTGCTCACCTCCCCTGTTCACGGTGCCCAGGTCCCCTGAGCAGTGAGGCGGAGAGATGGCGGACGGCTACACGGAGCTGGAGAAGGCCGTCGTGGTCCTGGTGGAAAACTTCTACAAATACGTGTCGAAACACAGCCTAGTGAAGAACAAGATCAGCAAGAGCAGCTTCCGGAAGATGCTTCAGAAGGAGCTCAACCACATGCTGACGGTGAGGCCCCCGCCCAGCCTGTCTGCCCCCCAGCCCCCAAGCCCGTGTCCTCACACGGTGCCCTTCCTCCCTGGGGCTTCGTCTTCTCAGAGTCACCCCCAGCCGGGGTCTCACCCCCTACCCCGGGGTACCCAGGCCTGCCGGGGGTGGGGGTGGGGGGTGGGGCTCCCTTTGCCTCCTCCCTGCGACCGGAGTCCTGCCTGGGGCTCTGTGGGGCCACTGCCCCAGCCCTGCTGACCCCCATTCCTCTCCAGGACACAGGAAACCGAAAGGCTGCTGACAAGCTCATTCAGAGCCTGGACGCCAACCACGACGGACGCATCAGCTTCGACGAGTACTGGACCTTGATAGGTGGCATCACCGGCCCCATTGCCAACCTTATCCGCCAACAGGAACAGCAGAGCGGCAGCTAGAGACGCCCCCCGCCGCCCCTCCGCCCGTGGTGCGGCCCCTAGTGCCCTTCCCAGGCTCCCCTCGGCCTCCTCCACCCCCAGGCTCCCATCCTCGCTTCCCCCCAGACCTTCTGCTGGTCTCTCAGTCTGGGGGGCGCTCCCCGGGGTCTTTGTTCCCGGAGCCAGCAGGCTCTGGGGCCCCCTCTGAGTTTTCAGTGCTGTTTGGGGATCCCACGACTTTCCTCGCCTGCTGAGCCCCCCCAAGCCTTCCGGTGGGTGCTGTTCTCATTCTGGGTCTCCTCACCTCTGGGGTTAGCCTGCTGCCCGAGGCCTTCCTGCTGACCTGGCCCCCTTCTCTCAACCCCTTTGCTGGGTGGAGAAGATTCCCAGGGACTGCCCTCCCGCTGCCTCTGGGTCGGGAACAGCCCAGCAGGGCTGTCCCCCCAGCTGAAGCAATGGCAGGGAGGCTGGAGCTGGAGTCTGCACCCCTCCCCCAGTCCCCTTGTGATGCTCATTAAAGCCTTTCGCTCCCTGGAACCTCCTCATTCCTTGGTGGTCTTTGCCCTGGGGCCAGAAGCCAGGGGGATCCCGGCAGAGGAGGAGCCAGAAGGCCTGGGCCAGCCCTGGGCCAGCAGCAAGCCCCGCCTGGCTCCGTGGAGGGCCTAGAAGGCCCTGCATCAGCACCCCCGGGCCCTCGGAGCCCCGCTCAGCCCCGTTCCACTTCTGGGCACACAGCGGGTCCCCTGGGCCTCTTTCCAGTCCCACGGGAGCAGCCGCAGCCCCCACCTGACCCCCCGGCCCTGGGCAACAGGTTCTTCCAGCAGCCAGCGCGGTTTGTGGGGCGGGAATGGGGGCGAAGGAGACGGGGGTGGGAGTCCAGAGCGGGCCAGCGAGGGGGGCACACTGCTGGCTTCTCCCTGCTCCTGCCCTGAGGGAGCCCCCGCTGTTCTGGAAGGTCAGCGAGGAGGCAGGAAACCCAGGCATGGGCTCCATGGGGGTCCTCCCCCTGGGGTGGTGGGGGTGCGCTCCAGACCCTCCCTCTCCACATCTTCTGCTCAGGACAGGCCTATAGTCACGATGGCGGGCGGTAGCCTTCCTCAGCCTCCTCACCAGGGACCCCTCCCCAATCACCCTTGCCTGTCCTGAGGGTCTTTGTGGGGGGGTCCTCTCTATCTCATTGTTATGAAAAACACTAACATAATTTTACCCTCAACAATTTTTATTTTTCTTTCAAGTTTTTATTTATTTGAGAGCGAGAGAATGAGCAGGGTTAGGGGCAGAGGGAGAAGCAGACTCTGCTGAGCAGAGAGCCCGATGCGGGGCTCGATCCCAGGACCCTGAGATCACGACCTGAGCCGAAGGCAGAGGCTTTAACCACTGTGCCCCCCAAGCGCCCCTATTTACTCATTTTTAAATTGCGTGAGGGTGCCTGGGTGGCTCAGTCGGTTGGGTAGCTGCCTTTGGCTCGGGTCGTGATCTGGAGTCCTGGGATGGAGCCCCGCATCGGGCTTCTTGCTCAGCGGGGAGCCTGCTTCTCCCTGTGCTGTCGCTCCCCCTGCTTGTGCTGGAGCACACTCGTGCTCTCTCTCTGACAAATAAATAGGGTCTTTAAAAAAAAAGATTTTATTTATTTATTTGAGAGAGAGCGGGAGGGAACACAAGCAGGGGGAGTGGGAGAGGGAGAGGGAGAAGCAGGCTTCCCGCTGAGCAGGGAGCCCGATGCGGAGCTCGATCCCAGGACCCTGGGATCATGACCTGAGCTGAAGGCAGAGGCTTCACCGACTGAGACCCCCAGGGGCCCCAGGAACATTGAAGTTTGGTGTAGTCCCATTTGTCTATTTTTGCTTTTGTTAGCTAGCTGCTTTTGGTGTCATATACAAGAAATCGTTGTACATTACAATGTCATGAAGATTTCCCCTTATGTCCTCTTCTAGGAGTTTTATGGTTTTAGGTCTTATGCTTAGGATCTTAATCCATTTTGAATTAATTTTTGTTTGCAGTGTAAGGTCTGGATCCCACTTCATTCTGCATGTGGATGTCCAGTTTTCCTGGCACCATTTGCTGAAGAGACTGCCCTTTCCCACTGTGTAGTCTTAGTACCCTTGTTGAAAATCATTTGGCCATATAAGTCAGCCTTTATTTTGGGCTCTTCGCTCCATTCCATTCCATTGGTCTATATGTCTGTCTTTTTGCCACTTCCATATTGTTTTGATTATTGTAGTTTTGTGATATGTTTTGAAATCAGAATGTGTGAGGCCTCTAGCTTTGTTCCTCTTAAGATTTTTTTGGCTACTTGGAGTCCTTTGAGATTCTATATGAATTTTAGGATAGTTTTTTTCTATTTTTTTTTTTTTAAAGATTTTATTTATTTGACAGAGAGAAACACAGCGAGAGAGGGAACACAAGCAGAGGGAATGGTAGCGGGAGAAGCAGGCTTCCTGCCGAGCAGGGAGCCCGATGTGGGGCTCGATCCCATGACCCTGGGATCATGACCTGGGCTGAAGGCAGACGCTTAACAGTCGACTGAGCCACACAGGCGCCCCAGTTTTTTTCTATTTTTGCCAAAAAAAAAAACCAAAAACCCACAAACAAAACACCTTTAGGATTTTGATAGGGACACATTTAATCTGTAGATCACTTTGGGTAAGACTGACATTCCAACAACATGAAGTCTTCCAATCCATGAACATAGGCTTCTTTCTACTTGTCTCATCTTCTTCTCAGCAGCATGTTCTGTAGTTTTCAGTAGACGAGTCTTTGGCCTCCTTGGGTAATTCCTAATTATATTATTCTTTCTGATGCTGCCGTAAATGAGATTGTTTTCTTAATTTCCTTTTTGGACTGTTTGGTGCCAATGTATAGAAACACAACTGAGTTTTGAGTGTTGGTTCTGGGCCTGCAGCTTGGCTGAATGTATTAGTTTCTTTAGGGTTTCGGGCAGATTGGGTCATGGCACGGAAACAGAAACGACTTTACTTCTTCATTTCCCATTTGGATGTTTTTTACCTCTTTTCATTGCTTAATTGCTGTGGCTAGGAGTTCCAGAACTTTGCCGAGGGAGTGCTCTTGCCCCATTCCTGATCTTAGAGGAGAAGCTCTCAGTTTTTCACTGTTGAATATGATGGTACCTGTGGATTTTCATATGTGGCCTTTACTGTGTTGAGGTTTGGTCCTTCTTTGTCTAGTGTGTTGAGTGTTTATCATGAAAGGGTGTTGAGCTTTGTCGGATGTTTTTTCTATATCAATTGTGATGAGTGTGTGTTTTTGCTTTTATTCTTTTAATGTGGTATGTTATATTTATTACTTTTTTTTAAAAAGATTTTATTTATTTATTTGACAGAGGAGAGCGATCACAAGCAGGCAGAGAGAGAGGGGGAAGCAGGCTCCCCGCTGAGCAGAGAGCCCGATGCGGGGCTCGATCCCAGGACCCCGAGACCATGACCTGAGCCGAAGGCAGAGGCTTTAACCCACTGAGCCACCCGGCGCCCTAAGATTTGATTTTTTTAGAGTGCTTTTATATTCAGCAAAATTAAACCCACACATGCACGGCTTACCCCATTCATGACATCTCCGACCAGAGCTGTACCTTTGCTCAGCTGATGAACCTCCACTGATCTGTCAGAACCACACAAAGTCCGTGCTTGCACCAGGTTCACTGTTGGTGTTGTACCGTCTCTGGGTTTGCACGACTGTGGAAGGACATGTGTCTGTGACTGTAACATGACACAGGGTATTTTCACTGCCTTACAAATCCTCTTCTTTTTTGATGTAGATGCTGCCTGCTATAAACTTCCCTTTTGCACTGCTTTTGTTGCACCCCATGTTTTGGTATGCTGTGCTTCCATTTTTACATTGTTGTTGTTATTATTATTATTATTATTATTAAACTAGGCTCCATGCCCAGTGTGGAGCTCAGTGCTGGACTTGAACTCACAACCCTGAGATCAAGACCTGAGCTGAGATCAAAAGCCAGACATTTAGCTGACTGAGCCACCCAGGTGGCCCTTTATTTTTTATATTTTTATTTTTTAGAAATATTTTATTTATTTATTTCAGAGAGAGAGAGAGAAAGAGTGAGAGAAAGCATGAGTGGGGAGGAAAGGGAGAAGTAGGCTCCCTGATGAGCCGGGAGCCTGACATAGGGCCTGCTCTCAGAACCCTGAGATCATGCCCTGAGCTGACAGCAGATGCCCAACTAACTGAACCACCCAGGTGCCCCTTTGTGTTTTATTTTTATTAAAAACATTTTTTTAAGTAATCCCTATGCCCAACGTGGGGCTTGAACTCACCACTCTGACATCAAGAGTTGTGTGTTCTACTGATAGCCTACCAGGCATCCCTGTTTTCATTTTACTTGGCTTGAGATATTTTCTAATTTCCTTTGTGGTTTTTAATTTGGTCCACTGGTGGTTCAATTTCTACATATTTTTGAATTTTCTAGATTTCCTATTGTATTGATTTCTAGTTTCACCCCCACTGTGATTAGAAAAGACATTTGGTGTGATTCTGATCTTCTCAGTCTTGTTAAGACTTGTTTTGTGCCCTAAATGGGATCTATGCTGAAGGGTGTTCTATGTGCACTTGAAAGGAATGTGTATTCGGGTGCTGTTGTGTGGAGTCGTCCGTGTGTGTCTGGCAGGTCCCTTGGTGTACAGTGTCGTCCCAGCGCCTATGTCCCTACGGATCTCCTGTGTGTAGAGAGAGACAATGGATGGTATCAAACCATTGTGATGTTCAGATCTCACTGAACACACATTTAAAACAGTCTAAATGGGGGTGCCTGGGTGGCTCAGTCAGTTGAGCATCTGGCCCAGGTCATGATCTTGGGGTCATGGGATCGGCCCCCCAAGTCGGGCTCCACATTTAGCATTTCCCTCTCCCTCTGCTTGCTAATCTCTCCCAGCCCCAAAGTGCTCTCTCTCCCCTTCTCTCTCTCAAATAAATAAAGCCAAAAAAAAAAAAAACACAACCAGGGGCGCCTGGATGGCTCAGTGGGTTAAAGCCTCTGCCTTAGGCTCCGGTCATGATCTTGGGGTCCTGGGATCGAGCCCCACATTGGGCTCTCTGCTCAGTGGGGAGCCTGCTCCCCCCGCCCCCCGCCTGCCTCTCTGCCTGCTTATGATCTCTCTCTGTGTCAAATAAATAAATAAAATCTTTAAAAATAAATAAATAAAAAAATAAAAGAAAAAAAAGTATTACAACTTCTAGGGGCACCTGGGTGGCTCAGTCGGTGATCTCAACTCAAGTCTTGATCTCAGGGTTGTGAGTTCAAGTGCAGCGCTGAGCTCCACACTGGGCATGGAGCCTACTTTAAAAAAAAAAGCCACAACATTTGAAATACCTTCTGTAATGACTTAAACTGATCACAAAACAATTTTTTTTTTTAAAGATTTTTTATTTATTTGACAGATAGAAACACAGTGAGAGAGGGAACACAAGCAGAGGGAATGGCAGCGGGGGAAGCAGGCTTCCCGAGGAGCAGGGAGCCCGATGGCGGGGCTCGATCCCAGGATCCCGGGATCATGACCTGAGCCGAAGGCAGACGCCCAACGACTGAGCCACCCAGGCGCCCCTACAAAACAATTTTAGCTGTCAACTTAGAATACAGTTTTCCAAACTTCCCCTAGGGAGCATGGCAGTGAAGCCTGGGGAGACAGACTGCAGCTTCAGGGAGGAACAGTGTGACCTGAAGAGCAGTAGGGCCGGGGCTAAGGGCCTCAGGGAGAAGGGAGCAGGGATGGTGGTCGGGTGTGGTGTGATGAAGCCCAAGGTTTTGCCATGAATTAGCCTAGGCAAGTTTTTTTTTGTTAAGATTCTATATTTATTTATTTATTTATTTATTTATTTATTTATTTATTTATCAGAGAGAGAGAGATCACAAGTAGGCAGAGAGAGAGGGGGAAGCAGGCTCCCCGCTGAGCAGAGAGCCCGACGCGGGGCTCATCCCAGGACCCCGAGATCATGACCTGAGCCGAAGGCAGAGGCTTCAACCCACTGAGCCACCCAGGTGCCCTGAATTTTTTTT
>CM053618.1:54415-73662 GCA_028646535.1 Procyon lotor | reverse complement strand
CCTCTAGCGTCTCTATCTAGTGCAGAGGGCGAGGGCGTCTCTATCTAGTGCAGGCTGGGTGGGCGGGCGCAACTCTATCTAGTGCAGGCAGTGCCGGGCACAATAGCAGGCACACTGCTGCCGGTGGTACAGCAGGTGGTAGTCCGTCAGCAGCCGGCCCAGGACGAACAGGAACTCATCGAAGCAGATCTGCTTGTCCTTGTTCTTGTCTGCAGCCCGGAACAACTCGGAGAGGTAGTAGGGCTCCTTCCGGCCCTGGGGAGGGTCAGAGGGTCAATGCCTGTCGGGGGCTGTGCCTCCACCACCCTGCAGGGCCTAGCCGCCCCTTCCCCCTCGGGGCACCATGTGGGGCAGAGTCAGGCTCCAAGGGGAAGAGGGGGCAGGTGCCTCTTCAGGCTAGACATGGGGCTGTGTGGACGGACAATGCGGCCTGGGCACCACTGGCCTGCTGCTCGGCCTTTGCTGTGCCGGGCTGAGTGGCCTGGGGCCTCCTGACGCCCCCCACCACTATTGGTGGCTGCTTAATCCTGTCTTCCCAGCTGCCCTGGGAGCTGCCCAGTAGTGACAGCCAGCCCAGGGGCTTCAGGATTGAAGGCAGTGCCCCCTCCTTCACACGGGGAGCTCCCCAGGGCACAGCCCACCTGCCCCTCATGTCTGCATCTCCAGGACTATTGCAGGGAAACCGAGGAGTGGGATCAGAGGTCTGCATGCCGTCACATCTGCCCAGGAATTGTCTATGACACTGAGCCTGTATCGCCTGCAGAAAGTGCAGCATGAGGGGAAAGCCAAATTCCTGGGCCCTGAGGCTGGCCAGCACATCCCAGAGCAGGCGGCCTGGAGGGCTGAGGATACGGAATGCGAGAGGGGAGGAGCAGAAGCACCTGAGATGGAAGGGACAACCGGAAGGAAGGCCAGGGTCAGCCGGCAGCCCAGGGAGGAGAAGGGGCCCCAGGCAGGGCCTCAGAGCTGGTTCCGGCAGGATTTGGCTGGTGGGTGTGGGGACCCAGAGTGGAGTCCTCTGGAAGCCTCCAGGGAAGGAAGTTCTTGCTGGGGGCATGCGGGGGTCCCCCACCCCTGGGGGCAGGTCTGCGCAGTTGCCCACCACCCTCTACCCTCTAATTCACCTAACCTTATCTCCTCCGCAGAACTGGTTGAACTGAGACCCTGGGGCTTCCTGCGTGGGCGGGCTCTCCCTGACTCCCCTCAGCTCAGCCCCACCCCCACCCAGGCCCAGGCTGCTGTCTGTCTGCCCTGCACCCACTGTCTGTCCCTGAGGGCCCTGTTCCCAGGCGTAGGCCCCAGGTGGCGGGGTCTGGCCGCCCCAGCCCAGCCCCACAGTCACCTTAGTCCCCTCTGTGACCCTCACAACGATAGTCCAACAAACCGAGGGCAAGACAGTCCTCTGGTGTTTCCCAAACGTAAGTAAGGGAACATGCGAAGTGAAGGGGGCCGTGCCCCTTCTGGAAGGTGGTGGCCTCCAGTCAGGGCCCGGACCTGAAGTCCTCTGGAGATGACGGTCCAGAGACCCCTGAGGCACGGCACTGAGGGCAGAGGGCAGCACCCCAGACGTCCCTGCCAGCCTTGCAGCCCCCAAGGCGCCCGGTAGTTACAGGGCCTGATAAGGAAGAAGATGCACAGGCCTGACACGGTTTCTGAGCTCCCGAGCTGGTCCAAGAGCCTCTGTTAGCCCTTCGGACAGCAGCTGGAAGGGGACACTACATTTCCTCCCCCCACCTGGCTTCTGCCCAAACTGTCCTCATCCAGCACGGTGACAGGGAGGTTTGTACTAGCCCCGGGAGAAGAGGCCTGGGCTAAAAGGGCAGGTTTGGGGCAAGATCGATGACTGAATAGGCCTGCGGCCAGAGGGAAGACCCTCACGGATCAGCTGCCGCTGAGTCGGGGCTGCAGTGGGGCCCGCAGGGAGTTTCAGGAGAGGGAGGAGGAGAAATAAAGCTGGGCCAGATTGCCGGGGACCCTGGCAGAGGGGACCCTGCCCTCCCAACTCCCTCACCCGTCCTCGCCTAAGGAGGAATTCTCCTGGGAGATAGCTCCCCGTACCTACACCCTCACCACTGGCTTCCAACCCCAGCACCCACCCCAGACCGCACACACCAGGCTCTCCATGAAGTGGGGAACATTGTCCATAAGCAGAGCCTTCAGCTCCTCCAGGGACAGGGTCTCCACATCCCCCTCCCTGGCGGCGTACTGATGGTAGCAGCCGATGATTTGGAAGAGGGATTCCTCCACGGGCGTGGGCGTCATGGCGGCTGGGCCCCGGCGGAGGCACGAAGCGGCTCTGGAGATGTATCCCCGCAGCCCTGGGGACGGCGGTGCAGCTGAGGAGAGAGCAGCACCTTGGCCAGGCCAGGCCAGCCCACGGCAGACCGGGTGCTTCCTCTCGTTCTGCCCACCTTCCTGCACCTTGTCCCAGGTCCCCTCCCTGCACTCCCTCTGCCCCCTTGCAAACATGGCTCAGAGTCCCTCCCTTGCAGCAAGATTTGCTGTGAGCACTCAGGGCAGGGCTCTGTCCCTCCCCGGAGACAGGAGACCGAGAACTGTGCTCTCTGCCCCTAGACCCCACTCTCAACCTGAGAGTCACCAGAAATCAAGAAGGAAAAGAATCCGGACTCCTTGGTGCAAGACAGAGCTTTCCAATGGAAATATTTGTAAACCCTTGAGAAGTCAAGATCCCTACTACTGGACTACTTCATACCACAAATGAACTATTCAAATAAGTACACCGTCCAGAAACCCCAGTCCTGCTCAAGTGTTGTTATTTTCCTTCCTCGGCTGAATGTACAGACAGCCCGAGGCTGCCCACCTTTGTTTTGACCGCTGCCTCGCTGCATGACCCTCAAAAGGGGTCTCCTTGCCATTCACACGGTCACTCCCGCCCTGAGTTGGTTTGGCCAACGTCGGGGCAAGCGGAGGCACCTGCTGCCCCTTGTGGTCGCCCCGCAGCACCAACCCCGGGGCCCCGCACGTAGATGGAGTCCTGATGCCCACGCCCTGCGGAGCCAAGATCCCAGTTTTCAGGGGGCAGGGTTAGCCTGCCAGCGATGCAGGCCCTCCGGATTCTGTGCAGGTAAGAACCCTAGCAGCCGCTGGCTCTGACTCTCAGGGAGCCTGCCACACGCTGGATAAAGCCCTTCCTACGGAGGATAAAGGAATAGAATGGAGTCCTCACAGTGACCTCAGGAGGTAGGCATCGTTCCCCCCATTTTCCTGAGGAAGAAATGACATCCAGAGAGGTTAAGTAAGTTTCCCCGAATCACACAACTGGACCCATCTGGAGCCAGATTCAAACCAACTGGGGGACCACAATTACCCTGTCGGGAAATCCATGCACGGCACACATTCTCCAAAACAGGCAAGCCGCCCATCTCTGCTTCCTCAGACCTGCCCACCCACCTCCAGTACTCTCAGAAGTGCTGACCTGGGCTGAGGGGGACAAGGTTGCTCCGAATCCACAGTGCCACCTGTGATTTGTCCTAGAGATTCCTCAGCGCTCGGGCAGAAGGCGTCGCTGCAGGCAGGGCCCCAACCAGCAGGTCCTACCTCCTGCCCACCCTGGCGCTTCTAAGTATGGCAGCCAGTGCCCTGGCCCTTCCCAGGTTCTCCAGCAGCTCGGGCTGAGCCTTAATTGCGTTCCTGAGATGACATCACATGGCACTTGCTTCCTACAATTAACTCAACCAGTTTCAGGGACCCACCTTCCCTCAGAGCCTGATCTGAAGCATCTCAGACCCACAGGAGGTCTCACTGTCCCAAGGTCCTCCCAGCCCCAGGGTGTGGGTGGGGTCAGACACACAAAGTAAATAGATCTTCCTCAATGACTGAGCCCCGGACTCTCTAGTCACCAAGCACGTTAATTCATCCAACAAGAATTTCTGGAATCCCCACAGTGTGCCAGGACCTCGTTAGGGACTGTGAGTAGGCCGCGGGGCCAGCTTATAAGGTGGGGATCAGTGGAGGGGACAGCACCAAACAGGATCCACTGTGAACACCACTAGCTCGGTGGTGGGAACAGGGTGCCCAGGAAGGAACGTTTCCTGCCTGGAGAAGAGTTGCCGATTTCCCTAGGGAGGTGATACTTGAGCTGGGACGTGAAGGAAAGAGTTAATTGCAAGGAGAAGCACGGGAGGAGGCGGGAGAGGCAGGACGAAGAGCCCGCAGGAAGGGGCCTGGAGCCAGGGGCCAGGCCAGGGCTGCACTTCATCCTGTGCCCCGAAAGAAGCTCATGGAGGATGTTTAATGGACGGGGTGACGGATGGGAGGTGAGAAAGAAGTGGTAGGAACAGCTTCGTTGTAAGAGAATTACCGACGGCGATATGGAAGGGACCCTCCGGAAGGTGCCCCCTCTCCCATTGCAGCCCTGCACCTCCCGCTAGAGGCCACAGCGGCTGCGGAGGACATCTCCCAGGAGGGGGCACCAAAGGACAGGTAATTGAACCCCTGACGCTTGAAAGGTGGTTAGGGAAGGACTTCGCCAAAACTTCAGTTTATAATCTTCCTCTACCCAACATAGGGCTTTCTCCAGCAAATAAGTACACATTTATGTTTCCGAAATAAAAACAGGGTTCAAATTCCTAAAATGTAAAACAATTGGTAAGGTCAACCTACAGTCACAGAGATTTTTTTTTTTTTAAGGTTTTATTTATTTAGTTGATGGAGAGAGAGAGAGAGAGCACAAGCAGGCAGCAGAGGGGGAGGCAAAGAGAGAGGGAGATCAGGCTCTCCACGGAGCAGGGAGCCTGACCCAGGGCTCGATCCCAGGACCCCGGGATCATGACCTGAGCCAAGGGCAGAAGCTTAATCCACTGAGCCCCCAGGCGCCCCAGTCACAGATATTTTTATTGAACATCTTGAGTTTAGTCATCACTGTCCTGGGAATTTATCCCAAGGAAGTAATTAAAAAGATATTAAAAAGCAGTAGGTAGTAAAATGTTCGCCGCTGCATTTTCTATAGCTAAGAAACAGGTAAAAGTAAAACCTTGAAACCACCTAACTCGTAGATCCGGCGTCCCAATGCGTCCTTGGACCATCAACCACCTAGCTCGTAGATCCGGCGTCCCAATGCGTCCTTGGACCATCAACCACCTAGCTCGTAGATCCAGCGTCCCAATGTGTCCTTGGACCATCTGGGGTAACGATCTGTCACTCAAAAAGTGGTCTGAGGGGAGGGGGTCATACTGTGCCCTCTTCGCCCTGACTTTTGCTCAGGCAGGACACAATGACTCCCTACATCATTCGATGCACAGTAATGACCTCCTTCCTCAACTCTGCTGTAACCACTCTTTTCACTTAATGCTAGACTGTGGGTATCTTCCCACCCACCTAATCAACGCTGGCCTGATTTTTTTCTTTCTTTCTTTTTTTAATTTTTTTTTCTCAGTTGTATTTATTTGTCAGCGAAAGAGAGTGAGCACGAGCAGGGGGAACGGCAGACACAGGGAGAAAGAGCTCCTCACCAAGCAAGAAACCAGATGAGGGACTTGATCCCAGGACCCCAGGATCATGACCTGAGTCAAAGGCAGATGTTTAACCCACTGAGCCACCCAGGCATCCCGGAGCCTGGCCTGATTTGTTTGCATGTATCAAAATATGCTTGATTAATCCATTATCAGTAGACATTTAAATTACTTTAAATGTATACATTTCAACTAACTCTTCCTTAGTATTGATATCTCTTAAGAATTTTGCCATGTGTGTTAGGTGCTACAGAGAAGGGGACCAGAAATGGATTTACACCCCCTTCCCCGGCCAGAGCTGCCCCTGGTGTGCACTGAACCCCAACCCCAGACCAGAGCTGCCATCCACCTCCCAAATGCAGGCCCCTGAAAGCCCAGCTCCATAGATGCCCCCCTGACACCCACATCTAGACACAGGTGTCCCTCCTGCACCAAGTACAGACCCATGAGAGACCCTCTCAGCCATGACTTCCTCCTGTGGGGAAAGAACAGGGTTACTCCAACAACTTTCTCTCGTAATATGAAAGCCAATAGATACCTTTACATATACATTAACCTGTATATGTCCATATATTTACCTTACCTGGGAGATTTATGCTTTCCTGTGGTTTCACATTGCTGTTTAGTGAGTTTTCATTTCAATTTTAAGAGCTATCTTAACGGGGCACCTGGGTGGCTCAGTTGTTGGGCATCTGCCTTTTGTTCAGGTCATGATCCAGGGTCCTGGGATCGAGCCCCGCATTGGATTCTCTGCTCAGCGGGGAGCCTACTTCCCCCTCTTTCTCTGCCTGCCTCTCTGCCTACCTGTGATCTCTCTCCCTCTGTCAAATAAATAAATAATCTTTAAAAAAAATTAAAGAACTTAACACTGAGAATTATGAAAATACCGATGAAGAGAATTTAAAACGTCACAGACAAATGGAAAAACATCCTATGTCCGTAGATTGGAAGAATTAATATTGTTAAAGCATCCATACTATCCAAAGTTATCTACAGATTCAATGCAATCCCCATTAAAATCCCACTGGCATTTCTTTCTTTTTTTTTTTTTTTAAGATTTTATTTATGTATTTGACAGAGAGAGGCAGATCACAAGTAGGCAGAGAGGCAGGCGGAAGAGGAGGAAACAGGCTCCCTGCTGAGCAGAGAGCCCGATGCGGGGCTCGATCCCAGGACCCTGAAATCATGACCTGAGCCGAAGGCAGACACTTATCGACGGAGCCACCCAGGTGCCCCCCCACTGGCATTTCTTATGGAAATAAAAAACAATCCTAAAATTCATATGGAACCACAAAAGACCCAAAATAGCCAAAGCCATTGTGGGCAAAAAGAACAAAGTTAGGGGTATCACACTTGCTGATTTCACAATTCATTACAAAACTATGGTAATCAAAACAGTATGGTATTGGCATAAAAACAGAAATGAAGACCAATAGAACAGAATAGAGAACCCAGAAATAAGTCCGCACATAGGTCAACTGATCTTTGGCAGGAGTGCTGAAATGAGGAAAAGGTAGTCTCTTCAGTAAATGGTGTCAGGAAAACTGGATGCAGAAGAACAAAGTTGGACCCTGATCTCACATCATACACAAAAATCAACTCAAAATGGAGTAAAGACTTGAATATAAGACCTGAAACCATAAAACTACTGGAGAAGAACATAAGAAAAAAGCTTCTCGACATTGGTCTGGGCAATAATTTTTTTGGATGTAGAGACCAAAATCATAGCCAACAAAAGTAAAAATAGACAAATGGGATTACATTAAATTAGAAGCTCCGCACAGCAAAGGAAACAATCAACAAAGTGAAAAGACAACCAACAGAATAGGAGAAAATATTTGCGAAGCATATATTTGATACCCAAAATATATAAAGAAATCATACAACTCAATAACAAAAAAAATATTTTTTAATTTAATTTTTTTATAATCCAACAAAAATATTTTAATAGGCAAAAAATCTGAACAGACATTTCTCAAAAGAAGACATACATTGGGACACCTGATGCTCAGTCAGTTAAGCATCTGCCTTTGGTTCGGGTCATCTCAGGGTCTTGGGATGTCAGGCTCCCTGCTCAGTGGGGAGTCTGCTTCTCCCTCTCCCTCCACCCCTCCTCCCAACTCATGCACATGCACGCGCGTGCTCTCTCTCTCTCTCTCTCTCTCAAATAAATAAAACCTTTAAAGAAGAAGAAGAGGGGAAGAGAGAAGGAGAAGGAGACATACAAATAGCCAACAGGTATATGAAAACGCATTCAACTTCACTAATCATCAGCGAAATGTAAATCAAAACCACAAGGATATTATCATCTCACCGGTTAGAATGGCTACATTCAGAAGGACAATAAGTAGCAAATGTTGGCAAGGATGTGGAGAAAAGTGAATACTTGTATACTGTTGGTAGGAATGTGAATTGGTAAAGCATTAAGGAAAGTAATATGGAGGTTCCTCAAAAAATTAAAAATAGAACTACCTGATGATCCTGCAATCCCACTTCTGGGTATATACTCAAAAGAAATGAAATCAGGATCTCAAAGAAATAATCACTCCTACGTTCACTTCAACATTATTTAATAATAGCCAAGATATGGAAACAACCTAAATGCGCATTGAAGAATGAATGGGTAAAGAAAATGTGGCGTGTTTATACAATGGAATGTTATCAGCCAAAAAAGAAGGAAATCCTGCCATTTGCAACATGGATGAACCTGAAGGACATTATGCTAAGTGAACTAAGGCAGACACAGAATGACAAATACTGCATAATCTCAGTACACGTGGAATCTGAAGAAATCGAACTCTAGAAACTGTCCAAAAGTGGTTACCAGGGGCTGGTGGGGGGGAAATGGGGAAATGTTAGTCAAGGGTTACAAAGTTTCAGTTATGCAAAGTGAATAAATTCTGAAGATCTCATGTAAAACAAGGTGACCATAATTAATACTTTATTATACACTTGAAATTTGCTAATAGAGTAAATCATAAGCGTTCTCCCCACATACAAAATGTAATTATATAAGGTGACTAATATTTTAATTAGCTTAATTGTGGTCATTATTTCACAATGTGTTATGTATATCAAATCATCAAATTGTGCACCTTAAGTACATACAGTTATTAACTGTTCAATATTTCTCAACTTAAAAGAACAACACCCTATCTTCTAGAAGATGAGGCAGGCACCTAGACTAAACTCTAGGGCGTGAGCTTAGAAAGGAACCATAGGCTTAGTGCTAGACAGACACCCCGCAGTCGCCAGGGCACAGTCCTGGCCCTCACGGTGTCCGGTTGTGAAGACCGGCCCCTGGCAGTGCCCACAACCCACTACAGCAAAGGACTCTAGTGAGCTTGAGAAAGACTCACCCCAGATTGGCCCTGAAGCCCAAGACCTCGGGAGAGTATTAGGCTGGGGGGAGGGGGTGGATTTTGAACAATTATTTTAAAAATTAAAGAAATATGGCCACTTTGACACAAAGATAATGAATCAGGCTGTGACGGTTAAATATTGAGGCTCCATTTGGGATTTTTACCAGTTCTCATCAGTGTTTATCTACTTCCTATTTTGTAGACCCATTTTCTCTTTACAGTTAGAAGCAACTGGTATTGTAGTCGGGGCCCTCACTGGGATCTGGAACCACCAGTGATGGTCTATGCTCGAGAGGGGTTACTAGATGCTTTAGGACGCTTAGGGAGAATGTTTGAGATGAAAGGGAAAGAGTAACATTATTGCATTTTCTGAGTAACCCAACTTCTTTGCCGTGTGGAAAATTAGAAGAGTATCAGGGTATGGAGAGTGCCGGGGCTGCTCCTGTAGGAACTGAGAAGATTCCTAAAGATATAGAAATAACTGCACAAGTACTTCCTCTGTGTGGAGCACAGACTTCACACCCACTGGGTCATCTCATCTGCATGAGGATCGCTGACAAAGAGCCCAGGGAACAACGTAAGGAACATTCTCCAGGCAACATAAATGCAAACTAAATGCAGAGGCACAATTCATACATAACTAGACTGTCTGTCTCCAAGGCATCTGTTTCTTTTCTCTTTTTTTTAACAGCTTTATTGAGTTATCACTGACATATAAAAATTACATTTATTTAAGGTGTACAACTTGAAGGGTTGATACATGTGTGCATCATGAAATGATCACCACAATCGAGCCAATTAACATACCCATCACTTCACATCATTGCATGTGTGTTTGTGTCGGGAAGATTTAAGATTTACCCTTTTAGGGACGCCTGGGTGGCTCAGTGGGTTAAAGCCTCTGCCTTCGGCTCAGGTCATGATCTCAGGGTCCTGGGATCGAGCCCCGCATCGGGCTCTCTGCTCCGCGGGAAGCCTGCTTCCCCCCTCTCTCTGCCTGCCTCTCTGCCTACTTGTGATCTCTCTCTGTCAAACAAATAAATAAATATTTTAAAAAAAGATTTACCCTTTTAGCAGATGCAATACAGTTTTGTTAACTATCATCACCATGTTGTGCGTCAACGATGTTGTCTTGCCTCTGAATAACAGAGGGTCTGGCTGGGGGAGGAGCCCTGCTGTTTGGGACAATTGCTGCTACAAGGGCACACTCAGGAGGAAGACACCCAAAATGTTCAATAGACAGAAGGAAGAAAGCCTGAATAATGGAAATGAAGAGCAGAGAGAGACAGAGGTAGGAAGGGAGGGTACCTCCATGCGGGAAGCAGAGGCCAGACCAAGGAAGACTTTGCAAATTTGGAGTTTACTCTAAATGGGATGGGAAGCTACCAAAAGATACACCATGTTCATGGACCAGAAGACTCTGCTATTGCAAAGCTGTCATTTCTTCCACTCTTACCCGTAGAGTCAGTACAATCCCTATCGAAATCCTAGTCAGGACTTTGGTAGAAATTGACAAGCTCATTCTAAAGAGTGTATGGAATTCAAAAGGCTAAGAGTAGCACCGATGATTATGAAGGGGAGTTGGAGGAGTCACAGTAGTAGATGTTAGAGTTGATGCAACGGCTACCACAGGGGCTGAGGGGCCACAGAGACGAGAGCCACACACCCCAGAGCAGAACCCACCAGTCATTATGCAGCTTGGCGTCCCACCATCCACTAAATGAGGTGCTCCAATCTCTGGTCCGCGGTGGATGGCTCCGGCCCTGGTCAGCGCAGAACCAGAGCCCTGGGAGCCCTCACCCCCACGCAGGGCGGGTAACAAGGGTGCAGGGGTGTCCGAGGCTCCGTAATGAACGCGACGTAACGTCAGGGACCTGCTCGGCCCAGACGCCCTACGAAAAAGACCCTGGACCACACTGGTTCTAACACAGAGCCACGGGGCAGTGGCATCCTCCTCCCAGTCCGATCCCTGGACACAAAGCTTCAGGATGGGAGAGAGAGAGAGAAGAATGACTGGTTGGAGAACACAGGCAGCAGCTGACATCTGGACTCAGGAGATGAGCTGGAAGCAAAGGGGCCTCGGCACAGAGTGTTGTTTCGGCCTCAGCAAAAGCACTTGAAGGACAAGACAGGTGGCCTTTGGTTTGGGGACTTAAATCAAAACAGAGAATAAAAAACGCAACCTATGGAATGGGAGAAGATATTTGCAAATGACATATCTGATAAAAGGTTATTATCCAAAATATATAAAGAACTTACACAACTCGGGGCGCCCGGGTGGCTCAGTGGGTTAAAGCCTCTGCCTTCAGCTCGAGTCATGATCTCAAGGTCCTGGGATCGAGCCCCGCATCGGGCTCTCTGCTCGGCGGAGAGCCTGCTTCCCCCTCTCTCTCCACTTGCTTCTCTGCCTACTTGTGATCTCCCTCTCTCTCTGTTAAATAAAAATAAATAAATAAACAAACTAACTAACTTATAAAAAAAAAAAAGAACTTACACAACTCAACACCCAAAAAAAAAAAATGATCCAATTAAAAAACAGGCAGAAGACATAAACAGACATTTCTCTAAAGAAGACCTCCCCATGGTCAACAGACACATGAAAACATACTCAGCATCACTCAGTGTCCAAACCAAAAAACGCAAACCCAAACCACAAGGACCCACCCCCTCACACCCGCCAGAATGGCTAAAACCAAAACACAAGAAACAAGTGCTGGCAAGGACATGGAGAGAAAGGAGCCCTCATGCACTGTTGGTGGGAACGCAAACTGGCGCAACCACTGGGGAGAACAGCAGGGAGGGTCCTCAAAAAGTTAAAAATAGAGCTACGCTACAATCTAATAATCTCAGTATTGGGTATTTACCCAAAGAACACGAAGACACTAATTCAAAGGGATACATGCACTCCGAGGTTTATAGCAGCGTTGTTTACAATAGCAAAATTATGGGAGCAGCCCAAGTGCTCATCAACTGAAGAATGGATAAAGAAGGTGTGGTGTGGGGGCTCCTGGGTGGCTCAGTGGGTTAAGCCTCTGCCTTCGGCTCAGGTCATGATCTCGGGATCCTGGGATGAAGCCCCACATCAGGCTCTCTGCTCAGCGGGGAGCCTGCTTCCCCCCCCCCACGCCTGCCTCTCTGCCTGCTTGTGATCTCTCTCTCCATGTCAAATAAATAAATAACATCTTTAAAAACAAACAAAATGTGTAGTGTGTGTACACACAGGAATAGTACTCAGCCACACAAAAAGTGAAATCTTGCCGTTCACAATGACATGGATGGAGCTAGAAAGTATCATGCCAAACGAAATAGCCAGAAAAAGACAAATACCATAAGATATCACTCGTGGAATTTAAGAAACCAAACAAATGGGCAAAGGGGGGGAAAGGAGAGAGGGGGAAACCCAGAAACAGACTCTTAACTACAGAGACCACAGTGATGGTCACCAGAGGGTGGCGAGCCACTGCATTGTACACCTGAGTATAACACTGTCTGTTAGCGACACTGGAATTAAAACTCAATTAAATGAAAATTTCAAAAAACAGAATAAAGAAGACACACCAACAAACAAAAAACAGACCCAATCCGCGTTTACTCTATCCGGGGCCACGCCACCCCCATCCACCAGAGTGAATGATTCACAAGTCTGTGTCCCTCGGAGCTGGGAGAGAACAGAAAACACATCACTGGTTTCTGCTCCCAGGCTTGGCACGAGCTCCCAGAACCCTTATAATTTCCTGAGTGATGAGAGCACCAGGAACATCTTTTGTTCGAATTTTTGGTCTTTGAGCCCCGTCCCTGACACGGTGCTCTTGAAACCCTTGTAATTTCCTGGGCGCCCGGAGTGCCTTTTGTTCTAGTGGAGAGCCTGGAGGGCCCCCAGGTGGCGGCTGGTCACCAGAAAGACCAAGCTCCGATCAGAAGCTCGAAACTTTCCCTCTCCATCCCCATCCTCCAGACGGGCTGGAAATGGAGTTAATGATCCATCCAGCGTGTGTGACGAAGCCTCCGCAAAATCCAAAAAATTTGGGGTGCAGGAGCTTCCAGCTGGTGGACAGTTAGGGGACCTGGGAGAGGGGCGTGCCCGGACAGAGCAGGGAAACTCCACGCCCTTCCTACATACCTCACCCTCCACCTCTCTTCCATCTGGATAGTGATCTGTATCTTCATCATTTCCTTTAATAAAGGGCAAATGTAGGTGTTTCTCTGAGTTTTGTGAGCTGCTCTAGCAAATTCATCAAACCCAAAGGTGTAGGAGTTCAGGGGAAACTCCAATTTGTAGCCAAGTCGGACGGAAGTTGTGAGTGACCTGGGGCTAGTACTTGTGGTTGGCATCTGAAGTGGAGGTGGGGGCGGTCTGGTGGGACTGAGCCCTTAACCTGTGGGATCGGGTGCGGTCTCCCGGTCAGTAGTGTCCCGACCGAATTAAACTGTAGCGCGCCCAGCTGGTGTCACGGAGAATGCTTGGTGACCAGAAGTGTCAGAGGTCGAGTGGTCTGTGTGAGCTTGGTAGTCATGAGAGAGTAAAGAAGGGGAGCGGGAAACGGACCCACAGTAGGGAATAACTGGGCTTTCCGACTCAAGAGGGAGGGTTGTGGGTTTTACCAATTTAGCTCAGCTGAGAAGGAATGCCAGAAAAATTAAAAACTCTCTATAGTTTTAGGGGTGCGTTTCACTTGGCATTATGATTTCTTTTGTGTTACTTCTACTCTTGGCACATGAAGACAAGCTACCAGACGCAGCAGCTGAACCCAAAGAGGTGAGTCTGAAAGGGAAAACTGGGGGGTGCCTGGGGGGCTCAGCGGGTTAGGCATCTGCCTTGGGCTCAGGTCATGACCTCCAGGTCCTGAGATCGAGCCCCGCATCCACTCCCTGCTCAACTGGGAGTCTGCTTCCCCCTCTCCCTCTGCCTCTCTCCCCTGCTCCTGCTCACTCGCTCGCTCTCTCTCTCAGGTGAATAAATAAAATCTTTTTTAAAAAAATAAAAATAGGGGCGCCTGGGTGGCTCAGTGGGTTAAAGCCTCTGCTTTCGGCTCAGGTCATGATCTCAGGGTCCTGGGATCGAGCCCCACATCTGGCTCTCTGCTCAGCGGGGAGCATGCTTCCCCCCCTCTCTCTGCCTGTCTCTCTGCCTACTTGTCATCTCTCTCTGTCAAATAAATAAATAAAATCTTTTTAAAAAAATAAATAAATAAATAATATAAATAAAAATAAATAAAAAGGAAAATTTTTGTTGCAGACCGAAGAGACACATTAAGCCAACGGACCTTTCCCTGACCCCTGACCCACAAATCACCACGGATTACTGACTGGTAATGACTGTGAACATCCCTACCCTCCTTCCGTTTTACAGAGCATGCATCACCTCACTCAGCGCTCCCTGCGAGCCGGAAATACGAGCTGTTGTCCCTGTTTCACGTCTACGGTGACTGGGGCACGAGGGGCAGGTGCAGGGCGCGTATTTGTAACAACACACACATCCCTTTATCTGTGGTTTCACCTTCCCGAGTTTCAGCTCCGCACTGACAGCCATATTCACATAACTTTTACTACAGGATATCATCATAATTGTTCTATTTCATTATTAGCTATTCTTGTTAACGTCTTACTAATTTCTAAATCCGTATAAATTAGTGTCTAATTTATAAATGAAGCTTTGCCACAGGCAGAAGAGTGGATACTGTAGTGTCCAGAGGGCATTAGAGTGGGGGTGTGGTTTCAGGCGTCCACCATCCACTTGGGCCGCATGCCCCATGGATACGTGGGGGGAACTCAATCATACGTAAATGTCGCTGCTGCGCAGGAAGCCGGTCACCTGCCCCTGTCACCCCTGCTGGCCGCGGGGGGGGATGGGACATGCTCAGAATGACCCTTAGGGAGCTGGGGTCCTCACACAAACAGGGTCATGGGTCCTGCCCACTGGGCCAGGCCCCGTTCGACTCGGCCTCACACAGGCGGGGCGGGGGGCACGGAAATCCCCCTTCGCCATCCCCTCCAAGGCAGATTTGTCCCTGACATCTGAATCTCGTAGGTTTGTAAAGCAGGCTGAACGGCCCTCAACGTCTTCTCACTTTACTATTTCCCTCCTTAGTTTTCCAGTAAAGCTGCTGGAAGGAAGATGACCACCCAGGTTTACCTTCTTGTGTGTGAGACTGGGAAATGGCCCAGGCTGGGATGGGGTGAGGGCAGAGCCACGCAGAGGGGCAGCGGGGCAGGGTTGAATGGCCCTAAGTGGACTGGGTATTCCTTGGGTGCAGGTAAAGTTCAGGGAAGGGAATAAAGTTTTGAGGAGAGCACGGGGAAAGTTCTGGAGATTCCAGGGGCTGGGAGATGTGTGGGCTGTGCAGGGTGCTGTGAAGTCGTGGGTTTAATGGACCTAATTAATTGATTAATAGTTAATTAAACTACCTAATGGACTGATTTCAAGGTGTAGGGAAAAAGCATCAGACCTCATGTCTGTTAGCGCCGAGAGCAGGGCTAACACTCCCCATCAAAAACGCTGTCAGAAAGGCACAGAGCTCTGGGTCCCTGAGTATGACGGAAAGAAGAGAGCAGAGCCCGGTCCCTACGGAGCCGCACAGGCCAACGGTCACCTCCCACGGGGAAGCCTTCACACACCACGTTCCGTGCGACCTCCCAGGCCTCCGGGCTCAGGTCTGCCACGGGCTCGCAGAAAGGCACCAGAGAGCTCGGTCAATCCCTGTTTATAATCCCCGGCCCCCGGCGTCGGGACCCCCGTTGTTTTGGACACCTTCCGAGGCCCAGCCAGAGGAGCCCTCCAGAGCCCGCGGTAGTCGAGGCCGGCTGCTGTCAAGGCCATGGGATGCAAGGGAAACCGGAGGATAAGGAAGCATTTGCTCTTGGGACTTGTAGGCTGGACTGTTCTTTTCTAGACCTAGACAGGGTGAGGCCAGAATAGTGATGAATAGGGGTCCCAGGGCTGGGACAAGGGGCACATCACAAACATGCAGGGATTGGTTGTGAGGCCCCAGGTGTCTCTCTGAGCATCTTGAGGAGACCAGAGCCAGGAAGCCAGGGGATGCCACAAACAACGGATTAAGTAGGATTAGGGGCTGAAAAGACAGAGAAGGCTCCAGAAATCCTACACTCGGATCTGCCCTCAGTTGCCTACAAAGACATTCTCCCCAGTAGTTCTGCGAATCTCTCTGGATGTCACAGAGCCACCAAAAGTTGGGGCAGAAACAACATGGGCGACTATCTAGTCCAGCCGCCCAGAGGATGCTCAGGCCTGGTGGAAGAAATGACTCCCTCCTGACCCCTGTCCCAGGTCCTCCCCTGGGAAGGCCAGAGGGCAAAGCTGGGGCGCCACGCCTTTAATCTGGAAGAAGCAAAGAGGCCAATGGGGAACCTCCAGACCCTAAGGAAGAGGCAGGGAGGAGGAGACACATGAGAGGGGCATGTGGGGTGAAGAACAGTCCCTTTTATGGTTCTCACCTCTGGGCCTGTCCCATCGACTGCTCACGGGACCCTGCTCTGGGTGGGGACTCACACTAGGACTCTGCCCCACCCCGGCCCCGCTGGGAGCTCTGTGGGGCTGGACTGGCAGATGGTGACAGAGGGAAGGAACAAGGCTGCTGTGCCCCAAGAAATAGAGCATTTGGGGGTTTGCAGGTGGAACCAGAGTCTCTAATTTCATGTCCACTCTCCCCGTTACTATTTAACACAGCACTGGAATTCCTCGCCTCACCAATCAACAGCACAAGGAAATAAAAGGCATCCAAATGGACAAGGAAGAAGTCAAACTTCCACTATTTGCAGAGGACATGTTCCTCTATGTAGAAATCCCAAGACTCCACTATTTGCCTCTGCAGAGATTACCCTAAGGCCCATGGTAGAAGTGAGTGCAAGGTTGCTGTAGAGCACATCTCCATCCTAGACACTTGAAAAATAGCCACATGAACTCACAGTGAAAAAATTACAAAACACATAAGGAAATTAGGCACCATGAACAAGAGCCAGAGAAACAGAGATGAGAATTTGCCCCAAAAGACTCCAATACTGAAACATTAGCCACAGAACATAAAATAATTATGTGTAATATGTTTGGGGTTTTTTTTTTTAAGATTTTGTTTATTTATTTAACAGAGAGAGAGATCACAAGCAGGCAGAGAGAGAGGGGGAAGCAGGCTTCCCGCTGAGCAGAGAGCCCGATGCGGGGCTCGATCCCAGGACCCTGAGATCATGACCTGAGCTGAAGGCAGAGGCTTTAACCCACTGAGCCACCCAGGCGCCCCATGTGTAATATGTTTAACAATAAAATGAGTTGATATATTAGCAAAGGGCAAGAGACTAGAAAAACATCAAGTATATTCGAAGAACCAAATAGAGAAATGAAATGTAATAAAATATAAATTAAAATAAAATACAACAATTAAAATTTTAAAACCTGATGAATGGGTTTAACCACAAACAAGAGACAGTTGCAGAGACAATTAGTGAACTATAGAAGAAACTACCCAGAATGTAGTACAGAAAGACAGAGAGATGGAAAACATAAATGAGAGTTCAAGAGATAGGGAGGAGAGAATGAAAAGCTCTAACATGTGGAGTTCCAGAAAGAAAAGAAAAGATAGGAGAGGAAGAAGTGTTAAGAGCCAAGGAAATATTTACAGAAACAATGGATGAGATTTTTCCAAAACTGAGGAGAAACACCAATCCACAGCTTCGGAACACGTGAATGAACCCTAACTAATGAATCCCAAGCAAGTTAAATACAAACAAATCCGATTCTAGAGCCATAATAACGAAACTATAGAGGGGCGCCTGGGTGGCTCAATGAGTTAAGCCTCTGCGGGATGGAGCCCCGCACCAGGGCTCTCTGCTCAGCGGGGAGTCTGCTTCCCCCTCTCTCTCCGCCTGCCTCTCTGCCTACTTGTGATCTGCCTCTCTGTGAAATAAATAAATAAAATCTTTAAAAAAAAATAATGAAACTATAGAAAAACAAAGAAAAAGACAAGATCTTAAAAGTAGTAGAGGGAAAAGAGGAATAAAGGACTAAAAATTAGCTGATTTTTTCAAAGACAAAAATAAACAGAAGAAAGTGGATAATAACTTAAATGAAAGAGAAAACTCAACCCACCAAAAATATCTTCCAAGAACAAATGTAAAATAAGGAAAAACAGAACCTAAGAGAATTTGCTACCAAAAGATAAGAAAAAGTTTAAGGACGAATTTCAAACATAAGGAAAATTGAACAGATGGGCAATGAAATGTGTGGCTGGATACATTAAGTGGTGATGCTGACTGGTGGGGCCAAACAGAGAAACCAATGACCGGACGAAGACGGTGTGTGAACTAGGAAGGGAGGGTCAGAATTGGGTATTTTAAGGTCCTGCCTTCAAGAGAAGGAAAAAATACTGAATACTTTATGCTATTGAATCCAATAAGCGTGTAACTATATCCACGGTTGCCACTGAAATAATGGGAATGGACTATATTCCAGGCTTGCACACTAATTAGGGAAAAAATGAAATGAAAGAAAAATTACTTTGGTCAAATATAATTGGAAAAAGAAATATAGAAAATGAGGGAAAATAGAAGGCATAAAATAGGACAGTAGAAATAACAAATACATCAGTAATTTCAATACATCTGAATGAATTCAATATTCCAGTTAAGAAAGAAAGATCATCTGATCAGATTTTTAAATCTCCATGTACTGTTCACAAAAGACAAATCCAAAGCAAAAGGACTCTAGTTAATAAGAGCAGAATGAAAAAAGATACACCATGCAAATATTAACCAAACAAAAGTTGATTGATATAAAATGTAACATGTAAAAAGCATTACTAGAAATAAAAAATAGTCACGTATTTATAAAAAATCCCCCAAAGATATAACAATTCTGAACTTGCTTGCATTTAATAATGTAGCCTGGAAATATATAAAACAAATAGTAACAGGATAAGAAATTAATAAATTCACAGCATTGGAGAATATTCCAACATAATTCTTTCAGTAATTGAGAGAACAAGCAGACAAAAATCTCAATAAGAAGGAAATAGGGGCTCCTAGGTGGCTCCCATGGTTGGGCATCTGCCTTGGGCTCAGGCCCTGGGATGGAGCATCATCAGGGAGACTGCTTCTCCTTCTCCCTCTGCCTCTCCTCGTGCTGTGCTCTCTCTCAAATGAATAAACGAAATAAAATATGATTTAAAAAGAAGTGGGGGCTACTGGGTATTTACCCTAAAGATACAAATGTGATCCGAAGGGGCACGTGCACCCGAATGTTTATAGCAGCAATGTCCACAATAGCCAAACTATGGAAAGACCCTAGATGCCCATCAACAGATGAATGGATAAAGAAGACGTGGTCTATATATACAACGGAATACTATGCAGCCATCAAGAGAAATGAAATCTTGCCATTTGCAACGACGTGGATGGAACTGGAGGG
>CM053618.1:36941-53915 GCA_028646535.1 Procyon lotor | reverse complement strand
CTCCGAGGTGCCCAGAACCTGCAAAGGAGCGTGCCCGTCCCAGACGAGGCCTGGAGGGGAGAGAACAGTGACAAATGCCCCATTGCCCTTGGATACAGTTTATCCCCGGGCCGCACCCTGAAACCACAGATGCAAACAATGCATTCAGTCGGTAATTGCGTTAGTCATCCTCCCCGATGGCTGACAGCCGGCCTTGGTTCCCATGGAGTAACTGGGCTGATTCATTCGGAGGCTGCGGGGTTGGGCCAGTTGGACTTGAAGCTGTGCTCGGCCGGGCCCCGGGACCCCACCCTGCCCCCATCATGAGCACCCCGTGATTCTCATGTTCCTGCAGCTGCCAGCTACTCAGACCGCTGCCCCCAACACAAACAGACCCCTAAAGTAGGCCCCCCACCTTCAACTGGGCCGTGGGCAGCTGCTGTGGCCTCAGAACACCCACAGAAGCGCCCCTCCCCTGCCTCTTGGGGATCCTGCCAATGAGGTGGGAAGCAAAGGCAGAAAGAAAGGTTTATTAATTCAAATAAAATTAAAACGTCCTTATAGTCTGCAGCCCGTTGACAAAATACTGGAGGCAGGGAGAGTACAACCTTCCTCCCCAGGCTCCTTGCTGTCTGAAGGTGAATGCTTTGCTAGAGGGAAAAACATTAGCTTGACAAGACCCAGGCCTCTATTACCTGCTTTAGCATATGGAAGTCCTTCTGGAACTTCCCTCACCTTTACTTCCCCCTACCCAGAGGTGTATAATGAATGGTTTCTCACAATCCTGGGACAGCACTCTTTCCGCCCACTGGTGCTGTCCCCCAAGCTTTACTAAAACCACTTTTTTGCAAAGACGTCTCAGGAATTTTCTTGGCCTTCAGCTCCAGCCCTCACCAACCTCGCCAACCTCACCAACATTCAAAATCTACATCACCAGGACCATCTCTGCCCCACTCTGGACCCCTCACAGCCTGGCTCAGGCACCATATCCTTCCCCACCCCCATTCCAGAACCCTCTTTCCCGGGGATCACATGAACCTTCCTTAAGATGCCTTCGTCCAGGGAAAGACCCTTTTCTAAATCATATGAAGGCACCTTACGACCTAGCAGCGGCCAGGTCAGGGTGGCCCCAGGTGTGGGGCATTGCTGAGTCCCTCCCGGAGGTGACCATGAACAAACTGATGGCTGGCACAGCATCAACAGGAGTGAACAGAAATCACTAGGAAGCCAGGACGCGGAGGCAGACTTCACCAAAAAAGGTATTTATTGAACAATTACCCACCACTGGATTTGACTTAGGCAGGCCCCCTCGAGGGTGTCTCCACCTCCTGATTTGTTTTCAGCCCTTGAGGGCATCATTGTAGATCAAAGCCAGGGCCCCCAGGAAGGTGACGTATTCCTGGAAGTTCACCACCTGGTCCTTGTTCCGGTCCAGGTCGTCCATGAGCTTTGCAATGTCAGCGTCCTGCAGCTTCTAACGCCGTCAAAAGGCAGATCCACACTCAGTGATGAGAACCTCAGTTCTGTCCCCTTCCCCTCCAGGCAGCCCTCCCTCATACAAGTGACTGCACTCTCCTTGTCAAGGTCCCTGGCTTTTCTCCGCTCCGCTCCCCACTAGCACAGAGCACCAGGCTGACTTGGGAACTGACCCCTGGTCCCAGTAAGCTGTGTGGGCTTGGGCCCCAGAATGTGGATAATTGAGAGTCAGGTGCACCTGGCCCCTCCTCCTCATCCTGCTTCTAAAGGGCAAGGAGGAGCAGCCTTACTCACCGGGCCGATGGTGAGCTCTTTCTGGATCAGCTCCTTCAGCTCCTTCTTGCTCAGAGTGTTCTTGTCCCCTTCCCTGCCAGAGTACTTATGGAAGATGGCCACCAGGAGGCCAATGGCCTGATCCAGGGGGCACGCCATGGCTGGGCACTGGGCTCAAGCTGGGGGCGGAAAGGCTGGTCAGTGCGGAAGGGCCTCCCCACCCACCCACATTCACAGTCCCCAAGCCTTCTGTCCCCATCCGCACCGATGTCGCCATCAGGAGTCGCCCCAGGCCTTGCGGGGAGGGAGAGGCAGACTGAAAGCCCAGAAGAGAGAGGTGGCCAAGCAGCAAATAGGACCACAGCTGAGAGGTAGCCTCCAGGGCTTCCAGAAGTCGGGGGGGGGGGGCACACCCGGGGCACACCCTCCCGCAGCCCGGGGTACACTCGGGGGAGCCACCCGCCGGCCAGGGGCCGGTTCACCCCAGGGCGGGCGGCGACCGGCACCCCGCGGCCCCGGGAGGACTCACCGCTCGGCCAGGAGAGCGTCCAGGGACCCGCGGGGCGGTGGCCGGCGCGCCTTTTAGCGGCCGCGGAGCGGAGGCCGGGCGAGCCAGAGCCCACCCCTCCCGCCGCCAGGCCCCCGACCCCGCCCCGAGCCCCCCCCCCCGCCCCGGGCCAACTTCCCCCCCCCAGGCCAGCCCCACCCCGACCTCCGCCCCGCCCTCGGGCCCGCCCCGTCCAGACCCGCCGGGCGCCCGCACCACACCCTGGGCCCCCCACCCCCACCCCACCGCCGTCCGCGCCTCGCGCCTCGGGCTGTTCCGGGTTCCGGGACCGAACGGGGATCCCGGGGGAGACCGTTGCAAGCCAGGGACACCGAGCTCCCGGCCAGCTCCCCGGCCCACGGGGGGGAGGGCGGGGGGGACTCCCCAGAGGGTGTTCAGGGTCAACCCCAGATGAAGGAGGGGGAGCAGCCAGTGGTCTACAGGATGTGATTTAAAGGACGTCTGGAGCATCCAACCCTCTGCAAAAACAAATTCCCCGCCCACAGCCCCACACCCCAGCCTGGAATTCGCCCGCAGCCGCTGGCCCGGCTAGTGCGCCCTGCTCCCTCCGGAGTTCCGTCCCCTCCGGTGAAAAGCTTTTCCAGATCCTATCCTGAGTCACAGGGGGAAGTGAAAACAGCAGGAAGCCCGGGACCCCACAGATGACGGGCGGGGTGGGTAGGGCTAGCTGCCCAGGGGAAATAGCCCGGCGGAGAGGGGGCTGGCCGGGGGTGTGTCGTCCGGGTGCCCTCCTGTGGCCTCAGACTGGCTTGCCCACCGCTGTCCTGGGGAGCCTCCGCCCGCCCTGTCAAAGCACTTCCTCTTAGCTTTCTCTGGGAGGCAAGGGAAAGCCTGTCGCGACTTCCTCATTTTCCAGAAGGGCAAAACTAAGCCCAGCAAGCTCAGTGACACTGAAGAAGGGCAGGAAGCGGGGAGGAAGCCCAGGACCCTAACTCCCAGAGGCTCTCAACCCACTGGAGGAGAAGTTCTGTCTCGCCCCACCCATCCCTAGGCAAGGGGGACAAGAAGGCTTCACAACCAGCCAGGAATGGCAAATCTTTATTTCTCCTGCTGGAAGGGAAGGCAGGGTCCATCGAGAAGGGGCGGGGAGGGCAAGGGGCCAGAGAGGAGCTGGGAGAGGGGCTGCTGAGCCCTGGTCAGTTACTGTCCTCCAGGAAGAAGTCATTGTAGGCCATGCACAGTGTGGTGAGGAACACTGAGTACTCCTTGAAGTCAATCTCCTGGTCACTGTTCTTGTCCAAGCTCTTCATCAGGTCATCAATGCTGCTCTCCTTCATCTTCTTCAAGGGAGGAGACAGGTCAGCCACCCCAGCCAGCCCTGCGCCATCGCCCGATGCCACCCACCCCCGGGAAGGCAGCCTCAGGGTGACCCTCTGCTGGGTCCTCAACACTCTGAACGTCTCCACCCCCAGCCCACACCCAGCATGGGGCCTGGTGCCGCACAGCGACGGACCCCTGAATCCAAGCAAATGTCCCCAGGAAAGCTGGCCCAACCCGCCCTTTCCGCAGCACTTCCCACCATCCAAGGAAATGATTGTCTAACGGGGTCCAACAGAAATGCCTTGGGGAGGAGCGCCTGGGTGGCTCAGTCGTTAAGCGTCTGCCTTCGGCTCAGGTCATGATCCCAGGGTCCTGGGATCGAGCCCCGCATCTGGCTCCTTGCTCGGCAGGAAGCCTGCTTCTCCCGCTACCATTCCCTCTGCTTGTGTTCCCTCTCTCGCTGTGTTTCTCTCTGTCAAATAAATAAAATCTTTAAAAAAAAAAAAATGCCTTGGGGACTGTGTGCCACTGAGCACGATCAAACGTCTTCCATCCCCGCAAAGGGTAGGGGACACCTGACCGGGACACCTGACCGGGACAGCATGCCCCAACAGCCGCGTGTCAGAGCCCAGGAGCCTCGGCGGCCTTCCCTTCCTGGGAGAGCTTGCCGCACGGCTGTGTGGAGACTGGGCCGGGGCTCAGCCATGCTGTCTGTCCCCTGCTCTCCCTGCCCAGCTCCACCAAGAGGATGGAGACAGGGCCCTCCTGTGGGACAGGGAGAAAACACAGATGCACTCTGCCCTCCCCTCTTCGCTGCCCTCAGTTCCCCCTTTTCCACAGGAGACAGACGTCAGGACAAATGGAGATGGAAACAGCTCCTCTGTGACACGGTCCTTGCCCTGGCCTCCCCCAGGGCCTCTGTCCCCTGTAATTAACCCCTAGGGGACCTTCCGCCCCTCCCTTTGCCCAGGTTAACTCCGGGATGCAGAGAGCCTGGCGGGAAAGCCAGAGGGCAAGCTCCATGAAATCCACACCTGCTCTGGTCTGCTGCCCAAAGCGGGTTTCTCTGGGGGGGGGGGGGGGGGGGGGCACCAGGGTTCACAGTGTGGCTACAGAGGCCCCAGGACTGGATTTTCAAGGAAGAAGGAAGGACTCGGCCTCTTACTAGCGGGGTGTCTTTAGACCAGTTAGATAACGTTTCCGAGCCTCTATTATTTTGAACTGTAACAATAATATAACTTCCATACGGGCTTTCCCCTCCCACCTTCTCCATCTGGCAAGGAGCAGTCTGTCTCCTTCCGGCCTTGTGTTCCCAAACGAGCAGAATGACCCTTTCTGTTCCCACATTGGTTCCAGCTGAGAGCCTTGACTGTACCAGGCACGTAGGCGAAGGCCCCACCCTTGAGCCGCGCGCAGCTCCTTGAGCTGGGTGCCCTGGAGCCTTGTCCCCCAGGATGCCTCACACAGGCTCTTCCATGGCTCTGGGGGCCCAGCCTCCACACAGAAGGCCCCCAACCTCTAACCCTTCAGGTAGGCTGTCATGCACCCCCTGGGTGCGGCCTTTCCTCCTTCCCAGGGAGACCCAACTCATCCCCCGTCACAGAGGCCTTGCACCTGTTGGCCCAAGGTGTCCACCTTCTTCGCTGGTCACCCTGCTCCTGGCTGAGACTAGAGCACTGGGAGGGCAGGTGTGTGTCCCCTCGGCTGGCTCTCTACAGATGCAGAACTGGGGCGTCCTACCTCCCCGAAGGGGAGCCCCTCCCAGTGGTGTGGTGCTTCCTCTGCTCTCTTCCTGCCCGCGGGGTGTGCGGGGAGATCTCGGGCTTTGGGGTGGGGGTGACAGTCACCTACCTCTCCAAGACACAGCTCCTTCAGTTCCTTCCTGCTCAGGGTCAGTTTGCTGCCTTCTCTCCCCGAGTATTTATGGAAAGTGCTGACCAGAGTGGTCAGGGCCTTCTCAAGAGGTGTCTCCATCAGTGAGCTCTGGAGGGTGAAGGGAGAGGGAAGGGTCACCATGCCCGGGAAGCCGGACCTTCTGCTTCCCCATCGCGAGCCCAGTCCTAAGGCTCGCTCTCAAGGACCAGAGACTAGACCCAGGATGAAACAGAATCTACCAACAAGTGGACCCAAATGTGCCAAACTAGGTTATAGCAGGACCCGAGGCAAACAAGGAACAGCCAGAGCCACGAGACCCGCCAGCCCCCACAGGGGGTTCTCTGCACACTCCCCTGCTTGGGAGATGCTGGAAAAGGGCTCTAGGGGCAGATGACAAGATGACCTCCCCGGAAGATGAACTGGAGGCAGATGAAGGAGCCGAGAATGGGCCCCTGGCCTTCGAGCGTGGGCACTCACCCCCAGAGGCAGCCTCGCCCCAGTCACCCCCCTGTGCCCGGTGCCTGAACCACCTGATGGTGCGAAGGGTCCTATTACAGCAGTGGAGGGAGGACAGAGAGAGTCCCGGCCTGGGGGGGAGGGGGAGGGGGCTGGAACCAGGAGCGCAGGTCTCCACAGGCAACGAGGCAGAGTGTGCCGGCCCCGGTGGAGACCTGCCCACGGCCAGCACCAAGAGGGGTGGGCCCATCTCCAGGACCCCTCTGAGGGCTGCACCCAGAGGCTGGGCTTGAACAGGGCCCTCCACGTCCGTCAGCACGGCCGCACCCACCCAAGGAAGAGGCTGCTCCCGTGACTCAGACTTGAAAACCACTTCCCCTTAGGAGCGGGCAACACCCAAGAAACCTGGGGGCTCCGGGTCAATCTGTGTGGAGTCCAGAGCAAGGAGGAAGAAGCAGCTGGCTCTCACCTTCAGCCCAAAGCCCACCCAGTGACTCTTGAGCTGGATCTGTCTTTCACCTCTCACCACCCCAAAACCTCAGCAGCACACCCCCCAGACTCCAGCAGACTCAGCCAAGACCACAGGGGAGGAGAGGGCCTCTGGGCGTCGGAACTGCACCCCGCCGGCTCTGATTGCAAATCCATGCCCAGAGCCCCTTCTCGAGAAACCGCTAGCCACGCCTCCACACTCTGCCCTGCTTCCGGAGCACGTGCCGCTCAGCTTGCCCGGCCTTCCTAGGTGGAGGTCCCCGAGGCTGTCACCTCCGTCTGGCCTCGTCGCCTGCTTGCCCCACCGTACAGATGAGCAGGGAGGTGGGGGGAAGGACTCACCAGGGAAGGAGCCCGCACACAACCCACAGGGCAGAAACAGGCTCCCTCCCACCGACCGCTCCCTGCCTTTGTTCCCTTGCTCTGGTCCCCAGGAGCCAATGAGAAGGAGAGGGACCTGAGAAGGCCCAGGTCAGAGCCACCTGGGACGGCCTGGGGAGAAGCTCCCCCGCCAATCTCGCCTTCCTTGTTCCCCAACGGTGGGGACAGGGGCACGTTGGGTTCCCTGCCGCACACACATCTTCAGTTGCAGAAGCTTTGTTTCCCAACCAAAAACCAACTCCATCTGATGGGACAACAGGATGAAAGAGAAACCAGGGGCCCTGGAAAAAAGACCCAGGAAATGTGGGCCGAACACAGGGTACCTCCGCACACCCTAGGCCACTCTCCACACTGGGGCCTCCGGTCCAAACCAGGAACAGAGCAAACACACTTTGACATGGGAACCCATGAGGGAAGATGTTCCCTGCTGAGGGCATGGAAGTCAAGGTCAAGGTCATTAGCAAGCATGGAGTCTAAGTCTAAGAGGCCTCGCTCATCTTCATGGGAAAGAACTGTCAGAGACGGGGGATGGAGGCCTGGGAATTGGGGACCCGGAAGGGGCCCAGGAAGGGTAGGGCCAGGGGACCGGGCAGAGCTGTGGGCTGGGGAAGCAGGTTCAGGGTGCGGGGCGGGGCGGGTCAGGGGGCAGGGACAGTTGCCTGAATCCCCAGAGAGACACTGTTCTACCACCAAGTGGTTCACGTATGAGAAGGGAGCTGAGTCGGGGCTCGCACCTGTGGGTGCCGCAGCCCACCTGGCCGGCCTGGGCCCTCCCCTCTGCGCTCACTCTGCCCCGCCCCACCCCACCCCCACCCCCACGGGGCGCCAGAGAGGCAGCAGGGACTGGTCGCTGAGAGATGAGGAGATGAGGACCGGGAGTTCCGGAGGCAGAGTGAGGCAGGAGCGGTCCCAGGGGAGGGCACTCCCTCCGAGGACAGGCGCCCAGGGCCGGCAGAAGGGGAGGAGGCAGGCTTTTTCCTGGACCAAAATCCCACCAGGGCCTCTGCAGTCACGCTCAGAGGGAACGTCTGAGTCACTGGCTCCACGCTCTGACACTGGAGAGAAAAACAGGGCGTAATGAGAAGGAAGGGGAAGCCTGAAGGGTCAAGGGGACCAAAAGCCCCTGCTGCTGGACATCACCTCACAGCCCCGGCCTGGCCTGCAGGCGAGCCTCCATCGCCCGCCAGCCTTTACTCGGAAGGGACACGGCATCAGGCCTGGTATTTTCTAGGGGACAAAAAAAATCTCACTTTCTTTTTTTTTTTTTTTTTTAAAGATTTTATTTATTTGACAGTGAGAAACACAGTGAGAGAGGGAACACAAGCAAAGGGAATGGTAGCGGGAGAAGCAGGCTTCCTGCTGAACAGAGAGCCCGATGCGGGGCTCGATCCCAGGACCCTCGGATCATGACCTGAGCCGAAGGCAGACGCTTAACGACTGAGCCACCCAGGCGCCCCAAAAATCTCACTTTCTTGATCAGATCACGTGTCTGCAATTTCATCCCCTAAATTAGGGCCACTCCCACCACCTCCCTTCCACCCCAGCTACCATCGTCCACTCGCCCCTTTGAGGTCCTTCTGTCCTTCTCTGAAGGACCGTGGCCCTAACTGGCAACAGCCCTCCTCCCGGGGTCTCTGGGGACATTCTCCGGCTGCTGCAACCTAACCGTGGACAGGAGGGACTCACCCACCCCTGGGCTGGAAACCAGGCTGCTGGAAGGGACCCGCAGGGCAGGGGCCTCCTGATTCAGCTCCCTGCCCCAGGGCGCCCTGACCCATTCCAGGCCCCAGCGGGGAGCAAATGCCACGACCTTCAATCCCTCCAGAGCCGAGGCTGAGGTGGGAGGGGAGAGGCTGCTGGCAAAGACCCCACAGCGGGGCCGCTCCAAGCCTTGGAGGTTCTCTGCCCTGCCCTGGGCCCCATCAGCCCCCATCACCCACGGACAGTCTCCCACTCACCCCTTCCCCCACCCTCACTGGTGGGCCGGGGCTCCCCCACCGCGACCCTTCCCGGCCCCAGAGCCTCTCACACCATCAGCCTCAAAGCTTCCAAGACTCTTTATTGAACCTGGCCCACATCATGCCCACATCTGGCGGAGCCGGGGTGAGGTCTGTGCCCTCTGCCAACAGGTAGGGTACCCCCCACCCACACGGGGGCCTTCACTTCTTCCGGGGCTGCTTATCGGGGAACCCTTCGAAGAACTCGTTGCACATCATGGCGATGCAGGACAGGAAGACGCAGTACTCCTGGAAGTCCACCTCGTTGTCCTTGTTGCTGTCCAGGTTGCTCATGAGCTTCTGGAAGGCGGCTTCATCCGTCCTCTTCTGCAGGGAAGAGGCGACAGGTAGAACCACAAAGTCTGGGATGCAGCCAAGACTAGACCAGGTTTCCATCCCCAGACGGGAGCTCAGGAAGGTATGGCCACGCCCTGGGGGCCCCGCTTTGGAACCCCAGCTCACAGGGGCTAAGCTGGGGCCACAGAAGTTCACGCCAAGGGGTGAAGAAGTCTGAGTTCCTACGCACAACTGGAGAAGGGGACCACAACGTCGTCCCCCAACGTCGTTCCAAGAATCCAGCTGGACAGCGGTCGTGAAGGTGACCTCTACACTGCATAGAGTTTGGTATACACAGGACCTGGGGAGGCTCAGGGGCGTGGACATGCTCTCCTTAACTGTGGCTTCACACCCACAGAGACTCAAAAAGTATCTGTTGCTGGACTGATGGCAAACGTCCCGGTTTGCGGATCCCAGCTTTGCACTTTCACTACCTAGGAAGTTACGCAGCCACTCTGAACTTCTGTTCCCCTGCACCTGAGTTGTGCAAAGCCCCCGGCGGGGTCTGGCCTGCACCCCACCTGTCGGTTCCCAGCCCCCTTCCTACTGGGCTCCCAGGAGTGCGAGGCGGGGCCCACCATGTTCCCAACCAGCCCAAGCCCTTCGCTCGGACACGCCCATCCGAGGGACAGATGCCAGCTGGAGCTACGGCTCTGCTGACATGGGCCCCCCGGTCTTGCTCCCCCCATGGAGAAGGGGACACACAGGGCATACTCCAGGCAGTAGCCACTCACCCCCAAGAAGCTGGGCAGCTCCCGGGTCAGCAGCTCCTTTAGCTCTGACCTGTTGAGCTTGAACTTGTCACCTTCCTTGCCCGAATACTTGTGGAAGGTGGACACCATCACATCCAGAGCCTTCTCCAGGGGGCACGCCATGGTGGCACTCAGGATCTGAGGACGGGTCCCAGAGACACCCTTGTCTTTCCCAGCCCTACCCTCAGAATGCCCCACCCCACTCCCATCCCCCAGGGGCCACTCAGTAAGACTCTGCCCCCACCAGAGGGGGGACCCCAGAAAGGTGGGGCGCAGCTCCTGGTGGGAAGTGCGTGCCTCGGGTCCTGCCCGGGCTCTGGATTTCAGGCAGCCTCGCTCAGGCTCAGGCGGGGCCTCCCCCCTCCCCCCGACTCCCACGACCACAGCAGCCACGCCCTGCCCCGTTCTCCCCCTCCCAGGGCTGCTGGAGGCCTGCCCAGGGGCCCGCAGCGGAAAAAACCGGCAGCCCAGCCCTGGAGTAGGGAGGGGCAGGCTGAGGTGGCAGAGGCCGGGAGGCAGGGGAGCGGTTCCCTTGGCCCGGCTGTGGGGGACAGAGCAGAGGCCCATAGGGCACAAGCAGACAAGGAGCCAGTTGCCTTCAGTTTGCTTCCCACACCCGAGTGTGCACACACAGGCCTGTGCAAGCAGCGAACAGCAGCCGAGGTGCAGACCGCAGGTCGCACGCACACCCACACACACACACACCCAGCGACAGCACGTGCGGAGCCCAGCACCCCAGCGCCACCCAGCTGGGTCGGCTTCAGCCACCTGCACGCACACTTCTTGTTTTGTTGGTTTTTTCTCTTGCACGTGCAAGCAGGCAGGCGTGCGTATGCTCACGCACACACGCACTCACACACACACAAACACGCACATATGCACACACACCCGACTCCAGGGCCCCCACATCGGAATCTCACACCGGACCCCACCAGCCACTCTGTCTGCCCCGAGCCTGACCCCAGCCTCAGCCAGACACCCCCGCCCCCCACCCCACGCAGGTCAGGAGACCACGACTCACCAGGCCAGGGGGAAGAAGAGATGAGGAGAGAGGGTGTGGGCAGAGGGAGAGTGGGGAGAACCCAGCCGTCTGTCCTATTTATACCCTGGCCAGGCCCTGCCCATAGCAGGGGTTGGGGAAGAGCGAGAGACCGTCCTCCTGGGCCCCTCCAGCAGCCCCGCTGGAAACCCAGCTTCCTGCCCCGGGTGGGCGCACTGGACGATGGGGGAGCCCACGCGGGCCAGGGTCTCCGTGGGGTGGGCACTCCCCAGTGGGCTCCGCTCGCCCTGAATTTTAGGGAGCTGGAGGAAGTCTGTGCCTTGGGTATGGGGGACAGGAAGGAAGTGGTCCCACTGAGCAGCCAGAAAAGGAAAGGCAAGGGTGGTGAGTGATGGGTGAGACAGCGCCGCGGAAATGCACGCGGCTGGCTCAGTTGGTAGAGCGCGCTTCTCTTGACCTCTGGACTGTGAGTTCAAGACCCACGCTGGGCATGGAGCCTACTTAAAAAATAAAATACCATAAAATCTTGAGAGAAAGAAATTGCCCTGGAAACGTGGCTGCCCAGGCACTAAGGAGGGGACTGCAGGCTCAGGGTTGTGGTTCTCGCTGCCCTTCTCCCCTCCCTCAAGGGCGCTCTGCCAGCTGAGGTCGGGGGCAGGAGGGGATGTCTGGAGGAGGAACAGACCAACACTCGAGGGCGACACTAGGACCACCGCAGGCACGTTAGTGACGGAGTAGGGAGTAGGAGTCAAGTGTGGGGCTCAGGGGCAGACAGCAGGTACCCAGAGGGCTGGGGAGAAGGAGGGTATCGGGATGGGGGATCTAGAGTTGGGATAGTATTAAAATGAAGAACGCAGGTTGGGGTGGAAAGTTAGAGGAGAAACGGCACAAAATGGGGAAGGCGGGGATCAGGGTCACCTTCTCAGTGGGCTATGAACTCAGGATCACTGAGGATCCGGAGGGAGGGGCTAAGGCCCTCAGCAGGTTATGGCTTCAGGGAGGGGGTCTGGCTCAAGGTGTCCTCTCCCTCTCCGAGGCAGGGCACCTACCCTGAGGCTAACCCTAACCCCTCCCTGGCTGAGAGCAATACCCTGGTCAGACCTCAGACACCCTAATCCTATTAGTTCTGCTCTCTGGGCTCCCACAGCCAGGCCCACAAGCCCGCCCCAACTCCACACACCCCAGAACAGCCTTGCTGAGGCCTGAGCGGAGCGGCCATCCCCACAGAATCTTCTCAGGCGGCCCTGGCGCCCTCGACAGCCCAGTGGAGCTGCTTCTTCCAAGGCCCCAGAGAGAGAGAGAGAGGAAGCCCCTGGACTCCGTCTGCAGAGGGACCCCACCCCTCCCGCCCCAGGTGGAGACGAGTGTCTCCACGGGGCTGGTCTCCTGCCGCCAGCCCGAAAGCCCGGAGAGGAGTGAGGCCTCTGCCCCCCACCCCCGACCCCGACCAGCCCAAGAGCAGCGAGCCAAGCCGGGGACACCAGTTCTTTATTAGGCGGGAAGTGGGCCCTCCCGGTCACGGCCTCACCCGAGGGCGGCCCCGCTCCGGGGCTTTCTAGCTGGGACCCTGGGGAGGGGCGCTCCCGTCTCCACCGTGGGTCGCCCGGAGGAGCAGGGCCTACTGGGAGCAGGGGGGCTCGGGGGCACAGTCCTTGAAGTAGTCGTGGCAGTAGGTGCAGAGGCAGGCCAGGGCGCGCACGAACTCCACGAAGTCCACCTCGCAGTCCTTGTTGGTGTCCAGGACGCTCATGAACTTAGTGTAGTCACACTCCCGCAGCTCCGTCTACGCGGGGGAGGGGGGAGGGCGCAGGCTGAGGCGGAGGCGTGCCCGGCCCACCCTCCTCTCCCGGCCGCCCCGCGTCCGCGCCCCCACCTCTGCGGAGCGCCCAGCCCACTGCGTGTGGGGATGCTCCCCAGTGCTCTCACTCCGTCCTCCCAGCAGCCCTGCGAAGCGGCAGGTGGGGCCACGCTCAGGCCCCTGCCGGTCCACTCCCCCACCCCCGCCCTCACAGCCTCGCCTCTACCCGGCTTGCTCCCAGCCGGTCCCCGGGGCTCTCTCTGCAGACCGCGCACCGCGTGGGGCTCACCGGAGTCCAGGTGGGAAGCTCTTTCTGCAGCAGCTCCTTGAGCTCCGCCTGGCAGAGCCTGTGCTTGTCCCCACTGCGCCCTGAATATTCCTGGAAGGTGCACACGATGGCAGCCACCGCCTGCTCCAGAGGCCTGGCCATCCTCACTGTCAGAGAACACGGAGGTGAGACTCTGGAGGGAGGCCCCTCTGCCCAGCGCCTCTCCCAGGGCCTGCTCCCCCACCTTCATCGGGCTTCCGGCCCCCCTCGCTCCCCTCCTCTGAGCAGCCCGCCCTGACCACTCCAGCCCTTCTAATTTCTCTCCCTACAAACCCATCCTTACTTTCCTGCACGGAGGTCTTCCTTCCCTACCATCACTGCAGACTCCTCAGGGAGAGCGCCCCACCCCCCCAAATGCGCCCCCACACTGGGGACCCTTGAGGACTCCCTGGCTGTCTCCCTTCTCCCGTCCCTGACACCCAGGAAGGGCTCGGTCCCACCCTGCCGCACCGTGAGATGCCGCCCCCCCACCTGTAGGACCCAAACACCTTCTGTAGGAAACAGTCCCAGGAGACCCTCGCCCTGTGCCCCCCACCCTCCGGCCCTTGGAGAAGCTGGGCGTTCTCAGGGAGGGGTCGGGTCTGAGAAGGACCCCCACCACCTCACCACCACCCTCCCCCATTCCTCCTCCCCTGAACTCTGCCTGGGACCCTTGTGCCTCAGACCAGCTCAACCTCAGATGAGCCCTGACAGTGGGGGGCAGGGGCCCTACCTGTGAACTGGGGTTCGTTCCACCTCTCAGGCCTACTCAGGGACCCGAACAGCAGTCCACAGAGGGAGCCAGCTCAGAGGTTCAGGGGTCTGTGATTCCCCCCACCCGAAGCTGTCTCCCTGCCCCCTGGGGTCTTGAGCTAGAAGGTTTTGCCTGGGAACACCCGGTTCTGTTACAAGGGCAGGCTTTCCTGGGAGTGCCCGCCTTCCCCCAACCCCACCACCTTCTGGGAGGGTGCCTCCAGCCCCGGAAACCCTGTGGCAGCCAGGAAGGCCATCCTAGTCCCCTGCGAGCCCAGGGCCTTGCTCCCCCAGGGGACAGGAGTGTGCCGCAAGGCGGCCAGCCCAGAGCACCAGCTCTCCCTGGTGCCCCTCTGCTGGGGAGTGTGGAGCAGAAGGCTGGCAGGGCCGGGCGCGGCCGACGGGGCAAAATGCTGCCTGCTGTCTCTGTGACAGCCCAAGGTTGGAGCCGGGAGCCTGTGCTCCCAGTAGAGGAAAGGGCCAGACGCGCAGGGACTAGGGAACCCCAGAAGTGCCCGGCAGCCCTTCTGGGCTCCTACCGGCCTGGCTGGCACCACTCCGGGGGAGCTTTTTCAGAAGCTGGGTGCCTGGAGCCTGGAGGGAGTCCTCTCTTCCCCGTGAGGCCCCCACCCCTGCCAGACCTCAGCGCTGCACACCCCTAACCCAAACTTCCAGACAGCCCTTCACTGTACTGAGGACCCCTGAGCCCACCACAGCTGACTTCCCAAACCTGGTCAGTCCCTGCCACGCTCATCCCTCTGCCCCCAGCCCCAGCCCCTGAGCGGCCGACTCCCAGTCCAGGGCAGAACCCCAGCAGCTGGCACTCACCGCGAGTGTCGGTTTCAGCTGTAGGAGGCTAGAGACAGGGCGTCCCTATTTGTAGCCTCCCCGCGAAGGAAAGGAGCAATTATAGGGGCCCAAGTAGGTCAAGCTGAGGATGCCCCAGGGGCTCCCCTGCCTCCTTCGCTGGCGGCCCTCATTATGGCCCCACCGGCCACCCACCCATGCGTACATCAAAGGCCCATTCGGGGCTACAGACACAACCCCCTTATTGCCAGCCCCCAGAGCTGGGAGCGGGGCCAGCACACCCCCACCACCTTCCAGCTGCTGGAGGAGACAGGCTACCCCATCCCACCCGCGCCCTCCTCTTGACTCCAGAAGCACTCGTAGCTTTGCGCCCAGAGAGCCTGTGCCGGAGGGGATCTGGGAGAGCACGTGCTCAGCCCTCCATTTGCAGGTGGGAACTCGGAGGCCTGAGACAGCCTCCCTGCCTGACCAGGTCGGTGGTTCTTGGTCACTTTGGGCTGAGGAGCCCATCACAGGGTGCCTAGGGGACTAGGACGGAGGCCAGCTGCTCCAAGGGGCCCTTCGCAGTCAAGCCAGCCCCTCTGCGGCCCACGCCCCACTGTCCCCGGTGCTGTGAGTGGGCTCAGGACCCTGCAGGCTGCCCTGTGCGCGCAGCCCCCAGCTCTGTCCTGTCCTCTGTTCCTTGACGTCTGACGGGATGGGGGCCGGGCTTCCTCGGGCTTTGAGCGGGAGTGTGTAGCCCTTTGGGGTCTCAGCGGTGTGGGGGTTGCCCCCTTGTCTGCCCTCCTTAGTGAGCCCTGGGCTGCAGCTTCCGTCTTCCTCGCTTGGCCAATGTTCTCAGGGGGTGAGGGGCCCCGGTGCGCGACTCACCTCCTGGAGTTGGCTTCCTCTCGGATTTTGACCTCCTCACTCCTTACTGCCCTGTGAGCTCCTCACTGCTTTGAAACATGCTTTTTAATTCTGTCCAGCATTTTTTGTTGGTTTTCGTGGGAGCGGGCCGTCCGTCTCACTATGACGTTCCGTCTCTCACACCCCCAGCCTGAGGGACCCTTCCCCGTTTCATAGCAGGAGAACCCAAGACCCAGCAGAGTGTGCGCAAAGGGAAAGGGCAGGTCAGCACCCAGGCCCGGGAGGAAGCCTGTTACTGCCGGAGGCGGCCGGGGAGCTCGGGCTGGCTGCCACGACCCGGCCCTCGCCCCTGCATCATCCCCACTAGGGCAGGACGCAGCCCCTGAGGGGAAGGGGAGAGAGCAGGGGCGGGTAGGGAAGGGAGAGCTGTGATTAGTCCCGTTTTATAGGCAAGGTTACGAGGAGGAGGGGACAGAAGGGGGGCCAGCACTTCCCCCACTTCTAGGCCAAGCACCTGTCCCTGTGATCTCTGGGCTCTGCTCCCAGCCGCGCCCCCTCCCGCCGCAGGTCACCCCGCGCTCCGGGCCTCCCTTCCCTCATCGTCGGTGATGGGGGTAATAATGGTGAGCACGCCCAAGGGTGGCGATGGGCTTCAAGGAGTCAATACGTGGCAAGCTCACGGCAGTGTCGGGCACATGGTAAGGGCACACCTGCCCGCTGAGGGGGTCGCTGTCCCAGGTCACTCAACGAACAAGTGGCCACCCGAGGGGCCGTTCGTTGTTCGCGTCGTCATTTAGAGGCACCCATCTGAGGCACCGTGGGCACAGTCATAAGCAAGACACCCCAGGCCCGGCTCTGGGGAGAGGACAACCCAGCGGGGGACACGGTGGGGACAAGCGAGCGGACGCCAGGGCCGGGACCAGCAAGAGCCACAGCACAGGGCCAAGGGGAGGAGGCTGGTGGCCGGCGGGAGCTGTGCCAGTCTGGTCTCGGAGGCCCGCGCGTCCCTCGGCCTGCCGTGTCTTCCCAGCGGGGTCCCGCCCTCTGTCGGCCTGTTGTGGGCGAGGGGCAGGAGCCCACCCAGGAGAGACCGGCACTTGGGGGTGGGGGGGCCGCCGTGGAAAGAACCCTTCACCGGACCTCCCTGGGAGCCCCACCACCCTCGTGCCCCCGACCTCGAGCGTGTCCTTCGTCTGGTTTGGGCCTTCATTTCCTTGTGTCCAAAATGGGTCTGGAAGATTCCTACCCTAGAAATCCCATGGGAAGGGGCTTTATGTCCCTCACTGTTCCGGCCTTCCAGCCCACTGAGACCCCTCAGCACAGGCGTCCGGGAGGGGGAGGCAGGAGGAGGGGACAAGGCCGTCCTCACCGGGTCGCACAACCTTCCCTGGCTCTTGCTTCCCCAAGTCTCGCCTGCCGCCCGAAGGGCCCCCCAACCGGCTGCCCTGAACCCCCTTTCCTGCAGTGCTTCCAAATGGACAGCCCGCTAACCACCCTCTGAGGCCCGTCGGGGCCACTGCCTCCCCCTGAGGTGAGGGTCTCTCCCTGGCCCATGGGGTCAGGGTGGGAGAGGAGGAATCTGCCTTGGTGGGACTCCCCCCAGTACTGACCTCCCACA
>CM053618.1:13371-36441 GCA_028646535.1 Procyon lotor | reverse complement strand
CAGTCTGGTGGGGTCCCCGATGGGCCTGGCTGGCCCAGGGGGTGGATGGCTCCTGGTACAGGCTCTGAGCCAGTGGTATGGGATTCATGAACAGTGCCAGTCTTCACCCACACCGTCTCATCCACAGGTCAAGGACTTCCCCAGTTCTGGCTGGGAAGGGTCGGCCCTTGATCCCTGCTGAGGGATCCCTCTTTTTCCTTCTCCTTGTTCTGTGCAGTAGAATGCAGCCCGAGGGAGTGGAGACCTCTGTTAACTTCCTTTTGGATGGCCTTCCCTTGTGTTTCTGCAGCTGCAGGAAGGAGGAAGCCCTACAGTTAACTAAGTTTAATCCTCGTGGGAGGGGGAGCTCCCCACTCTCGTCTCCCATGCGCAGGAGTCTTAGTCTCCAGAATGCTAAAGGCAGATTCCCAGAATGGGCTCAGGGCACCAGAAAATGGCCACCTTCTCCACAGGTAAGGTGAAAGGACGGCCACTTTATTTTTTCAAGGCCCTCAGAGGTTGTCTCATAAATAGTGCCTTCTCAGACCTTCAGAGCTTTAGAAGTTCCGACTGGATTGACGTTCCGAGTGGACCTCAAGTCCCAGCTTGGTGTCCTGGCCTGTACAGGGCCCTTAGCTGCTTTTTCAAGTGGAGTATGTTCCTCTGTCTTTTCCCTCTTGCAATGGACCACGGTCTTCTCCTGCCCTTCTGGAATTAGCCCTCAATGCTGAGCCCTTTGTGAAGGGTTGGCTCCCCCATGACTGGGCAGGGTCGAGCCTGCCACGTGCTCCATTGGGCTGTCTCCACACGAAGCCCTTGAAGATGCTGCAAGGTGTCTCATGACCTCCTTCATTTATCCTTTTCTCTGATGTCTGCCACTCTTACAACTTTCAGCCTAGGTCCCAACCCTGTATGGAGAGCCCGCTCCTGGGGCAGTGATGTTAAGACTTGTCAACCACACTGGTTCCGGGCACCTCACTGCCCCACCACTTGCCCTGGGGGTTTGCTGGGAGTCACAGGGTGGCTTCATTCCTGGCACCCCCATGCACCCCACCCAGGCACTGTGGGCCAGCTCCTCCTCCAGGAAGAGATCTCGCGTCTTAAAAAGTTCAATCTAAGGTGCAGATGGTAAGAAATCACTCCCAAAGCATGCGATCACTCTGCTACCTTATCTGGGCTCTCAGACGATTAAAATTCTTTAGTTTCCTTCTCTGCTCTCTGGAACATTTTGCCGGTCCCCGAGTGATTGTCCAGGGGGCTGAAAGTATCCTGTAGATTCACAGGGTTTTTTTTTATTGTGGTTTATAATGAACGTAGATGCTTCACGTAGTCTTTCGCATACTTCAAAACAGTATGGCATGGAGTAGCAAAGGGAGGGAAAGAAAACCAAGTAAAATCGAGCATCCCGCAGTCCTTGTGGGGACGTGGTGCCCTCGTGGTTCAATGGGAGTCAGGTTACGATTACCGAAGATGAAGCAGCTGAGATATCTGCTGGCCTGTGGTTAACAGCATGTTTCTTAAGAGGATAGATCTAATGCTAAGTGTTCTTACCGCAAAAACCAAAAATAAGATAAAGGGACACTTCAGGTGACCGACGTGTCTATTGACTGTGGTCATGGTGTCATGTGCACATGTCCGAACTCAGCAAGCCCCACACATTAAACATGTGCACTCTGGGGACCGCGAGTATGCTTCGGGAACGGGGTAGAATGACTCGGACTCCCCCGAGGGCGGAGCCCAGGGAGGGCAGGGCTGTGGGCGCCCCGCTCCAGCCGCAGGCCCTGTGCCTGCCCAGCCAGGGCTCGCAGACACGACAGCGAGGGAAGCGTTTGCCAGGTTCCCCTCGGCCCTCAGAGGCCGGGGCCCACGCAGAGCTCTCTCCCCGTCTCCGGGGTGGGGCCCTTTTAGACCCAGGGTCTCCCACCCTCTCAAGCAATGGCACTTTTCTCCGCCTCCCCGCTTGCAGGACTTCGTTTCCCCCCTAGAGACGGTGCTGCATGGGGGGTGCCTCGAGAGGGCAGGACACTCCCTTTCACCGTCTCTCCTCAGAGCCGGGCTCCGGGCTGACTCGGCCCTAACCCTGGCTGACTGGCTACCGTCCCGACCCTGTCCTGACCCTCCGGGTGGCCCTGCTCCACCTTCAGGTCTGGGAGCTCCTCTTCCCACTTCTCGGGTGTGGCCAAAGGACTCACTTGGGTTGTCATGAGTACTTTCTTGGGTGATTTTATTATTTATTTATTTTTAGCCCTTGCAAAAATGTAATGGTTAAAAAGGTGTTTTCCATGGGGAAACTAGACTGGTTTTGGTCATGCTCTTGAAACTAATATGAGTGATTCTAAATTTTGATATTTTAATTTGATGTAATTTAATTTGATAATTCCAAACTTACAGAAGCATTGCGAGTATTTTACAAGAAACTCCCGTATACCATTTCCTCAGGTTTCCCAGCTCAATCCCTCATCTCTTTATATCATACAGATTTGAAAGTGTGATGAGCTTTTATGGGGCGTCCCCATCAGAGTACTCATGGATTCCGAATTGAGGTTAAAGGGCTTGAATTCATGTTTTTAGTAGTAGTTAACATTTTCTTGCCTCATGCAAGGTTTTCCAACACCGTCAAAGCACTTTGACTAACTTTACAGAGGGAGTTGCAAAAGCGTATCAATTTGGCTCAATATTTCTTTGAAAAGTTTATTTATTTATTTTAAAAAGATTTTATTTATTTGACGGAGAGAGAGATCACAAGTAGGCAGAGAGGCAGGCAGAGAGAGAGGGAGAAGCAGACTCCCCGCTGAGCAGAGAGCCGGATGCGGGGCTCGATCCCAGGACCCTGAGACCATGACCTGAGCGGAAGGCAGAGGCTTAACCCACTGAGCCACCCAGGGGCCTCTCAGGGGATGTTTTATGTTTATAGAAAAATTGAGCAGACAGTGTAGAGAGTCCCCATAGACCCGGGTCCCTCAGTACCGACACCCTGCATTAGTGTGCTCCGTTTGCTGCCACCCACGTTGGCTACAATGCTCGGGCACCCGGGGCTCACTCTCTGTGCACTCTGTGGTCTGGACCGACATCGATGACGAGTCCCCAACACGGCAGTACCATCTGCAGCCAACTATGAGCAGAATAGTCTCCATGTTTTCCATTCTCCTCGGCTGCCCTGAGCATCAGCCTTCCTGTCCAGCCCTGGTCTGGAGGCCTTGCTGTCCCATGCCGGACGCAGGACCAGCCCAGGTGGTGGCCAGGAGGCCGTCAGTCTCAGGCACAGCCCTGGGGGCCCCGGAACGCCAAGGCCGGCAGCAGGACACCATGGAGCCAGAGGAAACATCACCGGGGCTTGGCCTTTCCCCTTGGGGCTAACCCTACTTTTCATCAGGGCCGGGGGGTGGGGGGGTGGGGGAGGGGGGAGGGAGAACCGTGCCAGGTGCCGGCTGTGTGCCGACTCCCTTGTTTTCCCCAAGACCTTGCTGGCAACAGGCATCTGGGGCCCGTCCTTGGGTGGGTGAGAGGGGCTTCCTTGGAGGGGAGGCTGGGGTGTGGGCTCCTCTACCACAGCTGCGGTCAGGTCTCTTTCCCTTTCTCGAAGCCCCAGTGGCCAGACTCCCAGAAGGCCAGGCTGCCCGGAATGATCCACGTCCAAGTCAGGGAGTAGAAGGGAAACAAGTGTAAAGATCACCTTTTACTGTTTTCAGGCACGTTGTTACATACTCTCCCAGCTCAGCCTCTTAGCAGCTCTGAGAACGAAGAGACAGTGAGATGACCACACAAATGAAGAAACGGGCTCACAAGTGTAAGAGGCTTGCCCAAGGGCACAGAGCTATGCCCCAATACCCTTCCACAGCTGCCCGCTGTGGCCGCCGAAGCAGCCCATCTCAGTGTGGAATCGGGTCCCTAATCTTGGCCTGACTGGCCCTCAGCAACCCCCCACCCTGGCCTCTTCAGCCCCCCTCCTGCCCCCGGCCCATCGGTGAACTCCCTGTGTTATTATTTAGGAAGGTGTCGGCACCTGCATTGTTCCAAATTTCGAGAAGGCAGCCACAGAATGTGTGCTCCTCCGTCTGAGTCTTGTGCGGCACTTCTCACACAGTGATTGGGGGTGGGGGGTACGTGGAGGAAAGAAGTTTTGAAAAAGCTAGTCAAGACTTGACTGTATTAGGCAAAAAACTGGAAGGAAAATGTCGGGGTCTTATATAAGAGTGTCTAAATCTGTCCCAAATCATTTTTTTTTTACAAAAAGTATGAGCATGTATGGGGCGCCGGGGGGGCTCAGTGGGTTAGAGCCTCTGCCTTCGGCTCAGGTCATGATCTCAGGGTCCTGGGATCGAGCCCCGCATCGGGCTCTCTGCTCAGCAGGGAGCCTGCTCCCCCCACCCCCCGCCTGCCTCACTTCCTACTTGTGATCTCTCTCTCTCTGTGTCAAATAAATAAACAAAATCTTTAAAATAAAATAAAAATAAAATCTTAAAAAAAGCATGAGCATGTATTATATTTTGATAACCCAAAAAATCCCTATTCTGACTTAGGGAAAAAAGTACGTAAATGAGAAAGGGTTTGAAAGCAGATAAATTTGGGTTTGACTCTTCACTTTTCAAACTCATTTTCTTCATCTGCATGATGGGCGCTCATCCCACAGGGCTATTTGGAGGATCAACTGAGGGTTTGTATAAGCAGCATCTGGGGCGCCCAATATGGGCTCACTTTTTAAAACACAGAGACTTAAGTTTTTTAAAACAGCTTTTGATTTATGGAAAAGTTGAGAAGACGCTGTAGACAGTTTCTAAATACCTGTACACAGTTTCCCCATGATTAATGTATTAATATGATACATTTATTACAACTGATGACACTTTCTTCATACCTTATTACTAACTCAGTGCTCTTTCCCTGCTCCGGGACTACACCCCCACTTTGATGGTTTTTATTACTATTATCATTTTTGTTGTAATAGACACTCAGCAAACACCTCTCCCCAGTCCTTCCCTTTCCAGGTATGTGCCATCCAGATGGCAAAACCTGTTCGTAGGGTTCCCGTTACTAGGGTTTCCCAGTAAAAGGCTACAGTTTAGCTCAGGGGCCAGAGGTAAACCTGAAAGTGGGGTCCCGTCCCAGAGCTGAGGGCCGCTTGGGTGGGGTGGTGGGATTGGGGGTCTGTGTCAGGCTGAGCAGGGGTGGCCTGTGCCATGGGAGCCATCTGGGGGCTCACGCTGCAGTCAAAGCCACAGGTTTGAAGCTTCGGTTGAGCAACAAAGCATTGTCTAGCAATTGCCTCACGATGAATCAGAGATTTCTTCACTGCAGGTTGGAGGTGGAGCCTGCAGTCCTTATAAAGCCCTCCCTGGCTCCGCACTCCTCACCGTGCCAGCTTCTCCCTGCATTGCCGCTGTCCAGCACGTGGAAGGGTAAGTGTCCTGTCCTCGGCTGCGGGAGTTCATGGGGTAGGGACGACAGGTGGTGACCAGGGGCTGTTGGAAGCCACAACCTTCTGCTTGCCAGAGCGCCTCTGGACTGAATGCATTTTGGCCTCCAGGAGACCAGTCCTTGCTAGGCAGAGCCAGGCTCAGGACCCGGGTTTGTGAAGGTGGAAGAGGCTGGGGAACGTCTGTAGGAGACCTGGGGCCCAAGGGCCATCACCTGGGGAAAGGGAAGAGCCTGGCCGGCCCTCGAGCCTTCCCGGGTGCGCTCCCGTGACCACCCCGCTCTGAAGGACCCTCCTCAGGAGACCAGGACCTGGCACACTGGCAACCGGGGGCTGGTTCTTTTAGACTTTAGACTAAAGTCTAACTGCAAGTGACAGATTCACCGCAGGTCAGAGCAGAGAGAACACAGAGCAGATGTGGGGGAAGCCGTCCCTTGTCTAAACCAGAAAGAGAGGCGAGAGGGGACGGGGTGGGGGGAGGGGCGGTGGGAGAGGAACTGCCCCAGGTCTCCCGTGTCTCCTGAAGGTCGAGAAGATGACTAAGCTGGAGGACCACATGGAGGGGATCATCAACGTCTTCCACCAGTACTCAGTCCGGGTGGGGCATTTTGACAAGCTTTCCAAGGGGGAGATGAAGCAGCTGATCACAAGGGAACTTCCAAACGCCCTCAAGGTGGGTGATGCCCCTCGCTTCCCACCTCGCCCGCTGCAGGGCTGGGCTGGGCTTGGCCCGAGGGTGCTCTCCTGCGCCGTGGGATGGGCTCCCTCACCCGTGGGGATTAGTGAGCTGCAGACTCCTTCCGGCCGAGACTGGTGCGGCTCGTGGCAGCTGCTTTCCTCTGTTCTCTGGTTTGTCACGCTGGGTTCTCCAACGAAGTTTTGGCGAATGAGTTAATGTCCCTGGGGCTCCCTGAGCCGAGCTCTGAGGGACGAGAGGCCTGGAGAAAGGGGAGGAAGAGTCTGAGTTCACTGTCTCTCGTGCCCCCTTCTAGAACACCAAGGATCAAGCTACCATTGACAAAACATTCCAAGAGCTGGATGCTGACAAAGATGGACAGATCGACTTTCCCGAATTCGTAGCCCTCGTGGCCCGTGTGCTAATTACTGCCCATGAGGATATCCACAAAGAATAGGAAGCTCTCAGGGGCTTTTCCCCGCAGATTCCTGAGAAGACCTTTCCTTGTAATCACCGAAGCCCAGCCCTGTACGTGGGAAGGGAGAGTTAATAAATGTATTCTCGAAAATTCTTAATAGTGTGCACTTTCTTTCTTTTCATGTCCACGGTCCCCAAACTGGAGCATGCCTCACCCCTGCGAGTCTGAGAGACCTCATTTAGAGCCTTGGGACCCCCTATCTGTTTGTTCATTTGTTCGTCAACTATTAAATGTCCGCTGTTTGGTTCCTTTCCTCATTTGTTCAACAAATATTCCCTGAGCACCTGTGGTGGCCAGAGACCGAAGACAAGCCCTGGCCACCTGGAGGCTTGTGTTCTAGTGGGGGAGGGGCAGCAAACAAACAGGAGGCAAAAAACAAAAGCACATGCTATGACACCCGAGTAGGCAGTGATGAGTGGTATAAAGGGAGCTAAAGGGGGAAGGGCAGGGGCAGAGGAAGAGGCAGAGGGAGAGAATCTCAAGCAGACCCTGTCTCCCTGCCCCACACTCGGTCTAGAGCCCGATGCGGGGCTCAATCTCGTGACCCAGAGATCACGACCCGAGCTGAGATTATGAGTCAGACGCGTAACCGACTGAGCCACCCAGGCACCCCCACAACGCAGCGGTTATTATTGAGATATTTTGCATTCTTTTCTTTTTTTTTCTAAAAAGGAAAATCACCGTCCACGAGGCCAACGGCCACATGCAGCTCACGGCGATCACCCTGGAAACACAGCCCCAGCCCCTTCGAGGGAGGAGGGTGGACGAGGGGGGGCGGGCACGCTGGCGTTAAGGGTTGCTCAGGCTCTGCATGTATTTGAAGGTGGCAACGAGAAATCAAGGATCACTCGAGGTTTTTTCCTGAGACAGGGGCTGGATGTCGAGGATACGGAGATGAAAGACAAAGTCCTTGCCAGCGGAAAACCTGAGCAGCAGACATCCCCACACGGTGTTGTATTTGTTTTGGCAGAAATAAGCGCAGGGGGTCATGGGGAACAGGACAGTGGCCCAGCCTTGCGTGTTGGGGTCAGCTAGGTATCCTGGAGGAGTAGGCCCCGAACATGGAATTTGGGGTAGAACTTTGAAAGGGGGAAAATGACGCAGAATTTCCATGAACCTTTCTTTGGTTCTCTCAAGGGTGTGGGAAGGGGGCAGGAAGGCATTGGGAGTGACAAGGGACGTGGGAGCAGCGAGAAGAGGGTTAGCTCTACCCAGCATGGGATGTGGCGAGGGAGCCCTTTGCTGGCCCGCCTCCCAGGTCTGGGTTCAATGCCTTAGAACCGTGTGTCTCCTCTTCTGGGTTCTTCTCTCCTGCCGTGATCTGGCAATGGCTCATGGGATCGTTTAGTGTCCCCTCCATGGAGCAAGGCCAGCTGGTGCTGTTTAGCTGCCCCTGGCACACGATGGGCTTTCGCGAGCCTCTTAGAGGAACGGACATGTGGACATCAGTGTGGCTGTTGGCTGGATTCTGTCCCAGGAGGGAGAGGAAGGAGCATGGCCCCCGAGGGCTGAAATCGTCTCCCTGAGGGCAGGATCAGTGCACCGTGGTGAGAAGTGCACTTGTTTGACTCAGCAGAGGTCACTGGGGGCGTCCGGGCCTTCGGCCCCCATCTGGTGCTGAGTTCGGTCTGCGGAAGGTGGGGCGCCCCTCTGGGGTCACCCTCCATGCTTCCGGTGCCAGGGCACCTAAATGTTAGGGGCCGAAGGTCTGTTTGCGTGCCCGTGTGACGGCACTTGGGGACGGGGCCCTCCCGAGGGTAGGGTTAGATCAGGCCATGAGGCTGGGGCCCCCCGGTGGGATTAGCGCCCTTTACGAAGAAGACAGAGAGAGGGAGAGTTTGCCTCCTCTCCGGGAGCACACCCAGCGGAAGGTGCTGTCTTCAAGGCAGGAGGACAGGCCTCACCATGCCCCGACCGTGCTGACCCCTGCTCGCCGACTTCCAGCCCCAAGAATGGTGAGAAATACGTGGGTGTTGTCAGAGCCCCCAGTCCGTGGCCTTTTTTACTCCAGCAGCTCGCAGACTGGGACGCCACAGAAGCAGCACCAGGACCCAGCCCTGGGCTCTGGCCGACCCTCCCGAGGCTGCTCCCTCTGGCTCCTCTGCAGCAGGAGGGACAGGCCAGAGGGCAGAGTTTGTGACGGGATTTGAGAAAGATTAGGTAATTTTCTGGAGCCCAGGAATGACAGATAAGAAGGGGTGGGTCAGTCTTGCCGTTTATTCGCTGCCAGGGGAAGCTTGGATTGAGGACGGAGTTCAGGAAGTGACCGGTCCTGACCGCTCAGACCTGGGGCGGGGGGTTTGCTGGGCCGCCCGCCGCACCTGTAGGAGGCGGGAGGAAAGTATGGAAGGCTGCGGTGGGGTGAAGTGGGACTGGCAGAAGAGGAAGGAATCCGGATCCCAGAGAAGGGGATCTTGGAACGGCCCCAGCCCACGTGATGACGGGAAACAGTCAGGAAAGCCCTCACTTGCTGGGTGACCCCACGGGGTGAAGCACTTTGCCTCTCTGGACCTCCGTTCTCTTCGTTTCTGAAGAACCCAAAGGAATTAAATTCATTTTGACGATTTTCGACTGGATGAACACTCAGGTGTCTTCCAGTTTTCACATTCCAGATGTTTTGGTGGGATGGAGGAGAGCTTTTAGGGGATCCAGAAGGGTTGGAAGGAAGGGTGCTCTTGGGCACGAAGGGGTAGCGGCCAAGAGTATGAGTGTTGGGTTGGGGTTCTGGGTTCAGACCCCAGTTTGACCACTTCCCGGGAGACCTTGAACGAGTCACCCAGAATCTCCGAGTCCCAGGCTCCTCATCAGTGACGTGGGGATGACAAAGGTCCCCTTGTTGCAGAGTCGGGGTGAGGAACGGATGACCTACCAGACCGCGGGAGGCCCTCAGCACGGCTCCTCGTGAGTACCCTGAGGGGGCACGCGGGCCCTCAGCAGCCAGCAGCAGTCAGAGCAAGACCCTCCCCTGTGGAGGAAGTCGTGGCTGTCGCTGGCCGGCTGCAGTCCCAACAGTGAAGGTTGTTTTACACCCAAGCAAAGATGAGGTTAGTTCTAGGACAGGGTTGGACAAGGCCGACGGGGGCTGGACGGGGAACCACGGGCAGCTGAGCTCCGCCTGCCCCCGAAACGGCTGGACCAGGCCCAGGCGGTTGTCACCCAGACGGGAGCATTCACAGCTCTGTGAGCACTTCTGAGACACCGGGTCCCGTCAGGATGTGCTGGGAAACCACCCCCAACCAACGGGAACAAATCCGGCATATTTGCTGTTGTGAAAACATTCACCAGCCAGGATCTAGTTTCAAAAGAGCCAACTGAACCACTGATTGAACTTAAATCCTATTGAGAGAAACAAATACCTGTCCTGCTATTGTCCTCTTCTCCTGAAGTGGCCTCTTGTCCCCTTAAGGCGTCTCCTCTGTTCTAGGCGCCAGATCCTTGGGATCCGGATCCCAATTGTTGCATCTGCTGGGGAGCTCACCCCCTCGCACCCCTCCCAGGTTTCCACCCTCCCATCCACAGTAGGTTCATGGAACTCCGGGGCCTGCCTGCCCATCAGGGTTCGTCAGGCCGAGTGCTCTGGGCGGCGGTGTGCTCCTCACTAAGGGGCCCAACGCCGTTGTCCTGGGCGCACCCTTGCCCTTCAGAAAGACATCTCAGGTGGGCTGCTGGCCAAGCAGGCCAAGCCAAGCCAACGTGCATGTCAGGACTTTGGAAATCAGGAAAGGAGGTGGACTCAATGGGACGGAACCCAGGGCAAAAATGAGCAGGACTCAACGTTTTACCTTGGCCAATACAAGAAGTCAGCTAAGCCAAAAGGAAGAGAACTCGACCGTACTTCTCTGATTTCTTTAATTAGCCTACACAGCGCTGGGCACACAGCAGCTCAGCCCTCGCCCTTTCAAAACTCACCTTGGCATTAACCTGCGGGTCCTTATTTCTCTGTCCCCGCCTGCACCCACGCCAAGGAGCCAGGCGGAAGCTGGGTCCTCGGAGGACGTCTGTGGTTACTGCCCACCTTAGCTTTTCTTTGGTCCACGCCAAAAAAATATCTGCCTGGGTGTTTGTTGCCCCCATTAGGCTGAGGGCTCCTGGGGGGCGGGACCCGACGCTGTGTTTGATCTGAAGCCCAGCTCGGCTCCTGGCCGCTCCCCACGCTCCTACTCTGGACCCTGACCCTCCCCCACACAGCAGCCCGATGGCCTCCAGACCCAAGTCGAGCCGCGCCAGCTGATCAAAGCCCACCAGGAGTCTTCCAAGGCTGGCTCTCGGGCCTCATTTCCATCAGTGCTCCCCGCCTCGCTCTCTGCCCCACCTCCCTCTCTGATTTTCTCTGCGGGCCTCGTCAGCTCCGCAACGATCGATTCTTTATTCCTCGGTTTGCTGACGGCCTGACTCTCCTCTAGACATAAACTCAAGCGAGCGGGACCGGCCAGCGCCCGGGGCGGCGTCCCCACGCCCTGCCCCTCAGCGTCCAGCCGCTGAATCTGTGCACAACCGACGGGTGTTGGTTTCATGGGCTCGACTCAGTGTTTTCCAGCCGAGGGCACGAGCAGCCGGTCCAAGGGGCAGTGGGTGGCTCGCCGCGGTGGCGGGGACAGTGGGGCCGTCACAGCGGGTGTTGGCGGTCTTTCCGTGAGGGGGCTCCTCTCTCCCCGACCTCAGCAATATTTGAAGGCTGCTGTCATGACCTCCTTTGCTTCTCTTTTCCAGGCTCGAGGGCCGCAGGCCTCACTCCTTCTCCTCATGATTCCCTCCTGGCGCTGGCGAAGCTGCACGTGTTCTGCTTTGGAGAGTCATCCCTGGCTAGATAGGACCCCAAGTTACTTCTCAGAGGCATTGCCCTCCCTGGAAACACCCCAGCTCCTTGGCACTGCCCTTCAGCCCCGAGACCCGGAGGGCAGAAAGTAGCAGGAGAGGAGAAGACTCGGAGAGAGAATGCAGAGTGATGGAGGGAGGCGTGTGCCGCCCGGAGAAGGGGCTCGGGGGTGGGGGGCGGGGAGGCAGGAGGAGGAGAGGAGGGTGGATGGAACTGGGGCCCTGCTGCTCCCTCGGGCCTCGGCAACAGTCCCCCATCTCTCTGATCTGCATGTGACCGTTCTGGGTGCGTGGGCGGAAGTGGGAAAACATAGGGGGTGCTCGGTGGAAGAGGCCGGCCGGCCCTCCCAGGTGCTCCTGCTCCCACTGTGTGTGTGTGTGTGTGTGTGTGTGTGTGAGGGGGTCTTCCAGACAGGGTGTGGGGCCCCCTGGAGCCCCCTGGAGTGCCGGGTCGAGGGATGGGGCCCGAGCCTCAGGAGGCAACAGGCCTTGAGCAACCATCTGTTTCCGCTCTGCTGTCGCTTTGGTAATTGGAATGTCAAAATCTGTGACACAGGGCTTCCTACGGAACTTTGGGGAGAGGGGCGTGGAGGCTGGAATCTGGAGTTTTCCTCAGAGGAGGGTTTGTGTCAGGGTTGTGTAAACTTGCCTCACCAAGCTGGTGAAAGCGGAGGCCTTTCTTCCTGTCGCGGTCTTGGGAAAGAGCGTGGAATCACCCTCTCCACCCTGCAGGGTGTGGGGGGCGGGCCCGCCTGCCTGAGCTGGCTGGGCCCATCTTCTCTGAGGAGAGCCATCTTGGGTTCGCTCAGGCCCCGCCGGGCTGTCCGGCAGCCTCCTCACCGGCCCGGGCCTGTCGGCTCGTTCCCACCCCAAATCCATCCCAGAAACCACAGATAGAGAGACTTGAAAATACAAGTGTGGTTAAATCACATCCCTCCCTAAAACCCCCACTGCTCCTGCCCTCTGTTCTCCTGCGGAGAGTGCGAGCTCCAGGCCTGGACGCTGGCCTGCCCCCCTCGGCCTCTCCCGCTTCTCTCTCACCCCAGGGCTCCCCATTCCTGACCCGACCCCACACCTGCCGACGGCCAGGCCTCCTCTGGGCACCTGCGTGTGTATCCGAGGAGGCCTGCAGGCCTGAGCTTCTTCATGACAAGGCAAGGCCTTCTTAATCAGCCCCCCTGCCCGTCCGTGTGTGTTGAGTGAATGAATGGATAAACAAGTGAATGGTGGGAGAACTCACGTCTTCCCCCGGTGCCCGAGCGTCCTGTGTCCCCCACAGCACATTCAGAGCGCTGTGAGGGTCTGGCCAACCCCTGTCCCTTCCCCGTCCCTCCAGGAAAGCCGTCCAGAAGTTCACGGTCTGCTGCGAAGGAGACAGCTCCTCCTTACAGGAACGGGGGCGGGCACTCAGGGGGTTCTGCTTTCCAGCCCCCTATTCCTCTTTCCCGGAAGGACTCCTTAATCACAGGGGGATGACAGTCATGTGGGGCAGGAGCCCTCACCCCGGGGAAGGAAGCCAGCTCCTCTCTACTCAACAGGACTAGCAGTTTTACTTGTAACCTTCGGCTGAAGTAGGGCTGGTAAGCAATGCTGTATACTGCACAAGCCGTCCACGGTCCTCATCGGTCCCCTATCGTTGCCTATGTTCCCTATTCCGCACTTTTGATCCCTGTGACTTATTTATTTTGCAGCTGGAAATCTGTTATGATCGAATTTACCTGTTCTCTTTTGCCTATTTTGGCCACTCTCCCCACCCCTGCACCGGTGACCACAACTTTGTTCTCTGTATTTGAGTCCTTTCATGCCTTTTTAGGGTTTTATTTGTTTGTTTTGTTTTTTAGATTCTACGTCCGTGTGAAATCACACGGTACTTGTCTTTCTCTGTCTCGTCTCACCGAGCACAGGACCCTCTTGGTCCAGCCGTGTTGTTGCAGGAAGATTCCCTTCTGCTCGATGGCAGAGGGACAACACATCCTGTGTGCACTCCACACCTTCCTCATCTCATCAGCTGAGGACAGACGCCTGGGTTGTTTCTATACTGTGTCTATTGTAAATAATGTGGCAATGAACAGGAGTGCATATGTCTTTGGAATTAGTGTTCTGTATTCTTCAGGCAAATACCTAGGAGTAGAATCACGGGGATTCTGTTTCTGATTTGTGAGGACCCTCCGCACTGTTTTCCACAGGGGCCGTACCAGTTTACACCCCCAACAGTGCACGAGTGTTTTTTTCCACCTCCTCCTCAATACTTGCTGTTTCTTCTCTTTTGTAATGTTGCCGTTCTGACGGGTGTGAGCATCTCTCCCTGAGGTTTTGGTTTGCATTTCCCTGAGGCTGAGTGACGCTGAGGGTGTTTTCATGTGTCTGTTGGTCATCTGGAGGTCTTCTTTGGAAAAATGTTACTGTAGGTTCTTGGCCTGTTTTAAAATGTACTTGTTTTTTTGGTGTCGAGGTGTATGAGTTATTTAATATGTTTTGGGTATGAATCTCACATCAGATATGACATTCGTAAATATTTTTTTTCCCATTCAGTAGGTTGTCTTTGTTTTGTTGATTGTTTCCTTCACTGTGCCAAACCTTCTTAGTTTGATGTAGTCCCAGTAGTTTACCTTTGCTTTTGTTTCCCTTGCCTAGGGAGATATGTGCAGAAAAACATGGCTAAGGCTGAAGTCCAAGAGTTTACTGCCTATATTTTAGGAATTTCATGGTTTAAGGTCTCATTTTAGGTCTTCAATCCACTTTGTGTTTATTTCTGTGTTTGGTGTTGGACCGTGGTCCAGTTTTCCAATACCATTTGTTGAAGAGGTTGTCCTTTCCCCACTGGATATCCTTGCCTGCTTTGCTGGAGATTGATGGACCATACAATCGTGAATTTATTTGGGGATCTCTAGTCTGTCCCATTGATCTGTGTGTCCATTTTATGTCAGTACCGTACTGTTTGGATTACTAGAGCTTTGTGACATAGTCTACAATCTGGGAGTGCGACACCTGCAGTTTTGTTCTTCTTTCTCAAGATGATTTTAGCTATTCAGGATCTTTTCTGGTTCCATACAATTTTTACGATTAGTTACAGAACCAGTTTTTTGGAACAGAAGGGGCTAATGTGATGGAAGAGGCTAAATCAGCTTCACCAGCTCCCCTAAAATCCCACGGGACTCTGTGAATGGCTGGCTGTCAGACCTTCCCCTGGGATCGAGAACTCCATCCTACTCCCAGCCTGACCTAACAGAGAGACGGCAGAAGGGAGAACCCTTGGCGTCTATGAAGCTCTGTCCCCTGCCATCTTGCCCCTCAGCTGCTCCGCCCTCTTCAGCAACCGCCCCCGCCCCCGGCTCCCCAGGACCCTGCGACCACCCTACTTTCACTTCTCATCTGTAATGCTTCATTCTGACACCTGGGAGTTTGAGGCAGATGTGTTGTAATTTCTGCCTTCGGGCTGTCATCAGACTTGATAAGGGTTTCCAGGTCTGTATCGGGAGTGCAGTGGTGGAAGTCAGAGCATTCCGTGGGCCTGGGGGGTAAGCCCCTTCATGTTTGCAGAAGATGGTGCTCAGGGAAGGCTTCATGGTGGCAGTGACAGAGGCCCTAAGGGACTTGGTGGAGACCCCCGGGTGCTGAGAGCATTCCTGGGGCAAAGGTGTGGAGGCTGGAGAAAGTCTGGGTGTCATTTAGGGAAAACACTTTGAAGAAGTGGATGGGTGACTGAAACGCTGGAAGGGGATGGATTTACTCTGCGTCCCAAGGGTGCGGGTGGGAAACCAGGGTTGATGCCCGGCAGGCATGAGGAGACAGATTCTGGCCTGGCGTGATGCAGAACCTTCCCAGTGTCTGGGCCACATTAGCAAACTCCCTTTCCTGGGGGAGTTCGGGCCAGGCCACCACCTGTCGGGGATGTTGGGGACCATCAGTCAAACACAGGGATGGGGCAGGTGGGGTTTCATCAGTAATTTTCAGACTGTCTTCAAGACAAACACGTTTCTCAAAGGGGAGCCTCTAGTGCAGCAGACACGGGCTGGGATGGCCCCACTTGGGCTCCCTTTCTGACAGAGTGAGCGAGCGAGCGAGTGAGCGAGCATGAACAGGCGGAGGGGCAGGGGCAGTGGGAAAAGCGGGCTCTCTGCTGAGCAGGGAGCCTGACTCGGGGATCCATCCTGGCACCCTGGGATCATGACCTGGGCTGAAGGCAGATGCTGCATGGACGGAGCCCCCAGGCTTCCCTCTGCACTAATTTGAGCAGCTCCACAGCTTTATGGCCTGGGACTGGTCCCTTCCCCACTCTGTCTCACTTTCTTCTCCTGTGCAGGGAGCTCTGGACCCGAAGTCCCACGTCCTTGTGGAGTGGTCCGCCTTTATGGCTGCAGGGACATGACTGGGGACCAGCAGACCCCGGACCAGGACCCTCTCCATCCTGCAGGCTCCGGGTGGGCACGGGTCAGACTCGCCCACTGTCATCTGTGCCGCACCTGCCCCCGCGCCTGTCCGTGGGGACGGTGCTATGCATTCAGAACACAGTTATGGGCAAACACAGCCGGTCCAGTGCCCATCTTAGACACAGCTCCTCCAGGCGCACCTGCTGGTAACTCCCAGAGGAGTGAGGTCTCTTAGGAGACGACAGGTGGCCGTGGAAGATGGTGGACAGCCCCGGGGGCAGGAAGGGCAGGGCAGGAGGGTGGCCGACATGTCGAGAGGAAGGGATACCCCCCTTTTGCCGTTTATGGGGACGAGGGCCAATTTGATGGGCAGTACAGTGATGTCCTGAGCGGGACGGAGATGAGTGGGGCCTGAGGTCAGAGTGGGGAAATGGTCGGGGGAGCTAGGCCGAGGGTTAGCTGCGGCTTCTCACTCTGTCATCGCCAGATGAAGGGGTTCAGCTGTTAAGGGGCAGGGCCGGGTACCACTCTGGCCCTGGAAGGACAGGGTGGAGGGGTGGTGGAAGAAGGACGCAGCGTGCTGGCTTGGAGGAAGACTTTATTTTGCCCCCGTTCCCCAGCCCCCCAGCCAAGGCAGTGCGGTCTCTCTGGGGCCCTCGCTGGGCAGGGGCAGGGTGTCCTGGCCTCCTGGCTAGTGGCTGTGGCCGTGGCCACCGTGACTGTGGCCGTGGCCACCCTCTCCTAAGCCTGGCCCGTGGCTGTGGCCCTCTCCTTCAGGGGCGTTCTTGTGCATCTCCTCGTGGGAGGCCACCGTCAGCCTGCCCACTAGGATGGAGAACTCCTCGAAGTTCAGCTGCTTGTCCCCATTCGTGTCCAGGTCCTCCATGATCTTGTTTATGGCATTGTCATTCTTCTTCTGCTTCTGTGGGTGGGGGGGGACAGGGCGGTTAGGGCTGGGTGTGGCCAGCGCTGGGGACAGGGGGCTCAGCCAATGATGCCGGGCGAAGGCACAGGGAAACCCGGCTCCGAGGCCGCAGGTAAAACAGTAAAAATGACCATTGACGGATGCATACAGTCCAGCCAATGCTGAACATGTGCTAGACACTTGCCGATTTATTCCATGCGTAACCTGAGTGCTACGGTTCTCTCCATTTTACAGAAGAGATCAAGAGACTTGCTTGAGGTCACGCAGTCAGTATGCACAGAAACATCACCTCCCTTGGTCTTTTTTTTTTTTTTTTAAGATTTTATTTATTTATTTGACAGAGAGAGATCATAAGCAGGCAGAGAGGGGGGAAGCAGGCTCCCCGCTGAGCAGAGAGCCCGATGCGGGGCTCGATCCCAGGACCCTGAGATCACGACCTGAGCCGAAGGCAGAGGCTTTAACCCACTGAGCCCTCCAGGCGCCCCCCTTGGTCTTTATAACAAGCCTAACAGGTAGACTTGGGTTCCTCCTTGAGGAAACCGTCACAGAGAAGGGGAACGAGTTCATGCAGATTGACCAGACTTGGGAGCTGGAGAGTGGTTGTGAGCCCAGCCTTGACCCAGTCCTCGCATCTGTCTGTCCTGCTCCCTCCCCTTCTCCTGCCTCTCTCTTCCCTCTCTAGGTGACTCATTAGGGACACTCATTTCAACCTACATAGGGGGCAGCATCTAGGAGAACAAGATGCTTTGTATCTTGTGTGGGGCCAGAGAGCAGTGGATGCTCTCCACTGACCCCAAAGGGTGTGATGAAGGGTGCTGTGGGGAGGGTGGGAGGTGGGGGAGTCAGGCTGCCGTTGGTCCCACCCTCTGGCTGGGAGGCTCAGCTGAGTCCCTTCCCCAGACCCTGGGGGGGCCCAGCTCAGCCCCCAGGCCCTTCCCACTCCTGCAGTGCCTCCGCACAGCACAGCCTTCTTTTCTGCACTTTCCCTAGTTCCCCAGGCAGAGCCCTCAGTCTGGAGCGGCTGCTCGGCAGGGTCTCAGCCTCCCCTACTGGACGAGGGAGGTAGGTGGTGGGGCAGTGTGGGAGTCACACCGAGGAGAGCCTCTCCCCACTAGCTCTCGGCTGGACTCTCTCCTGTCTGTCCTGACCCAGCACCCTGCTGCCCCGTGTCCGCACCTGTGGGGAGCGGCCAGCGTCCCCCCTGTATTGCCTACTGAGTGGTGTGTGGGGAGGGCTGCCGCCTGCCCCTGGAATGGAGCCGAGACTGGGACTCAGACACCTCACCCTTCTTAGTCCAGGCCTCTGTTTCCCCAAAGTCCCCAAATTTGTCAAGAAAACAAAAAGATCGGATGGGACCGATCCTCCTTTTTTTTTTTTTCCCCCCTTCTAGGCTTGCCTAGTCATTTGGAGATCAGGGAAATAAACCAATGATGCTACTGAGTGTTTTGTACACACCACTGCCAGACTGCCAGGGGGCTTTTCTGCACGTGCTGTGTGTGTTTCCTCCTCTCGACCCTTAGCGCTAGGGAGCCCCTCAGCTTTCGCACTCTGAGACCATGCTGAGCTTTAGTGTCTTCCTCGCTTCTGCCAAGAGCTGTTCTCAGTTGCTTCCTTCCTCAATTCAGGTGTCAGCTCAAAAGTCACCTCCTTGGAGGGGCTCTCCTTGTCCACCCAGCTCCAGTCACCCACAGCACTCTCTCTTATGTCCTTTGGGGGCACTAATGGGCATTGGCTTTATCTGTGCTCTTTGTTGGCCAATGTCTTTGCTGTGTGTCCCAACCGTGGGTCCCTGTTTGCCACTCTGCACTCCAGCCCGGGACGGGGTCCCGCGCACAGCGTACGCTGTCTGCTAACTTGGAGCAACTCTAGGGACAGGGCGCCAGTGCCTCTGGGAGGCTGGGCTGAAGGAGTTGGAACTTCCTCCTTGGCCCCGGCAGAGAGCACCCCGTGCCCCCTGCCCCAGCCTGGGCGGCCCCAGGGTGCCCCAGGCCTGCCAGGAGCCTCTGCCTACCTTGAGGAAGTTGGGAAGCTCCTTTTTGACGAGCTGTTTCAGTTCCTTCTGGTTGAGCGTGTCCGGGTGCCCCAGCCGCACGGAGTACTGGTGGAAGGTGTTGATGATGGTCTCAATGCTGCACTCCAGCTGGGACATCTGGTCTGCCATCTTCCTGCGCCCTGTATGAGGAGCAGACAAGCCGGGGCTCTGGTGTTCCGAGGAAAATGCTGCTGAGCTCCCCGGACACCTCCCACGGGCTGCCCGTAGTAGCAGCCGGGGAAACACAGAAGGAAAAGAAGCTGGACGAGTCTGAGAGAAGACACTGCCCCACACGTTGGAGGGGTGGGTTAGCCTGGAGAAGGCTAAAGAGCAGGGCGTTTGAGGACAGGGGGCTCCGGCAGAATACGAACCAGGGAATGGTGAGGGAATTTTCAAGTGGGTGGGTCAATCCAGGAGGGCTTCCAGGAGGAGGACTTGGAGGAGGCCTCTCATGGCGGGGAGGTGAGGAAGGAGTTGGGGTGTGTGTGGGGGAGCTGAGATCTCACTTACCGAAGTCACGGAGTCACACGGAGGGATCTGAGGGCACCGTGTTGCGTCCAACATTTATAGGCAGCCCCTGGGCAGATCCTCAGCTCTTGTGGGAAGATTGCTTCACAGGTGAGCAGTGTGGTAACCCTGAGCTGGACTGTCATTGCCAGGAAAGAGGCTGGGGCGGGCCAGGAAATGTCCACAAAGCTCTTTGGGACTTTTTGTGAAATGCCCAGCCCTGGGCCTGGAGCTGGTTTGGGAGGAAGCTGGATGGGGAGCTCACTTCCTCTCCAGCCCAATCCCCTACCCTACCTGAGTCAGCCAGTTGCTACTCCCTCACTCTCCCCCTGCTCCAGTGAGGCTGGCTGTGCTGGACCCGCGTGCGTGCGGCCCAGCTGGGCCCGAGGAGCCTTCCTGTGTCTGCCTGGCTCCGGGATGAGCCCTCCGTGGAGGCTGAGGGGTTGGCATGGGGTTTTGAGACTCATGGGATGTGAGCTGGAGCCAGGAGGGCCATTGGAAGTGCTCCACTCCCTTGCATGGCAGATGAGGAAACTGAGGCCAGAGAGGGGCCTGCGGGTGACCCAGCAGGAACTGGGCCCAGACATCCTGGTTCTTGCTTAAGGGTGTTCCCATCACGGGTCACACCCCCCTCTCGAAGTCTAAGTGAGGGAGCCTCAGGGTGAAAGTGTCTCTATAGCCGTGACTTTAGGACTTACAACTTAGAAGACAAATATGCTTCTGTAGCTTCTCGTTGGGCAAGACCCCGCCTTCCCTGCTAGAAACCTCCCCTGCCTGGGGCAGAAAGCCGGCTGCTTAGCACAGCGCAGGACGCTCCCCAGAAACACCAGCCCCGCCTGGTCTGCTTCCAGCTCCTCCCCCGGGGTCTCAGGGGGCCCACCTGCCACATGCACGCCAGGCCTTTGTCTTTGGGCTCTCACTGGAGAGAGAGGTCAGCCCTGCTGACCCCTCGTGGCTCCATTCAGTTGCCACCTCACCCAGGAGCCTGCCCTGTTCTTCCCAGTTGGAAACAACTGTTCTCCCGGAATTGCCGCCCCCCCCGCCCCCCCCCCACTTCAGACTCTCAACAAGTCCTCTCCTAGGTCGCACACTTGTTCTGCGTTTCTCTGACAATTGCCTGCAGACCCTCCGGGGGTTTCTTCTTGTCCCCTCCCTCCTGAGCGCACAACCCGGGCGCAGGAGACGGGAGCCCTCACACTTGCTGAAGGCTCACACCCCGTCGTGGCGGCCTCGCGCCCCTGGCCCGGGAAGCACGCACGGAGGGCTTACCTCTGGGTGCTGCCCTTACACGCTTGCGCCATCTGACCCTTCCTGTGACTGGGAAGATGCCCTCATCCACCGCTACCAGCTCCTCTGTCCCGTCTCCATGACCCTACTCTCACTTCTCAGCCCCTCCTCACTGCTTGGCCTTCTGAAGGCCCCGGGCAGCCCTGTGTGTGCTGCCCCGTGGCCCCGAGCGCGCCCTGCCTTGTCCTCCTGAGATGGCACCTTGTGGTTAGGGGCTCAGACTGGCTGTGTGACCACAGGCAGTTTAACTAACGTCTCTGGGCCTCACTTCTTTGTCATCAAAACAGGAAAAGAACAGCCTATCTTGAGAATTGAGACCGTAGGTGTAAAGGTGGAAGAACCCAGTAAATGAGAGGCGTTCTTATTAGTTATTGCTTCATTTGTTAATATAAGAATTGGTTGAACACCTACTATGTGCCACACAGTAGTGCTAGATGTTGGGGGAACGTGATGAATGAGTCATAATACATGAAGGGGACATAATCTCATATCTCGCTTTCCTAATCACATCTTGGGAGCAAAGGACGGCCTGGCACAGTGCCAAACACACAGCAAGTATTTAAATAAACCCTTGCTGAATGTGTGCTCGAGTGACTGAGCCAATCACCCCTGATGGAATGAACAGAGCCGGACGAAGTTGGCCCTCCCTGTTTGCACCAGCGGAGGAGGCTCGGGCTGCTGGGGAATCTACCCCGGGCGCCCCAGCGGGTGCCTGGGGCCTGCGCCCTGCGTCCCCACCCCCAGTGCCCTCTGCTAGCCAGAGCACACTGCGTTCTGCACCGAGGACCCCAGGCAGGGGCTTGCAGGAGGAAGGCACTCGAGCGGCCGGGGAGCCCACTGGGCTAGGGAGCATCAGCACCTCCAGAAGGACAAGTTGGGGCGAGTCCCGCGGGGCCTCCAGCTGGGACATCAGGGGGTGCTGGAGACGGTGGCAAACGGGACCCCTCTTACCTGGAGGGGCAGCGGTACTCAGTCTCAGGCTGTGGTGGGAAAGTGGACTAGGGTTCAGCACATCTCCTGAAAGCCCAGGAAATATCAATTTTTATGTGAAAACTCCTGCTTATAAAATGTGTCAGCTAATTCTAAAGGAAAATAAAAGCAGTAACAGCAAGGCGTGGTGTGTGCTACAGAAAGTGGGACCGCAGGCGGATGGCTTGGGCTGTGGGCCCCAACCGAGGTCCTGACTGCCCGGCCTGCCCCTTCTGTGCACGGCACGCCGCCTGTGTCACTTCTGCGGCCCTGGGCCAGGCCTGGCTCCGTAGGTCTGTTGAATGAGCACATGCTGGAGCGCACCAACAAACGAAGGGATGAGGAGGCGCGAGGGCACCCGCTAACTGTGTGCAGAGCCTCATCTGTGACTGGAGAGGGTCAGTTCCGGGTTGAGGTGAAACGGGGGAGGTGGGGACGAGGGGCAGCTGCGACAGGCTGCGAAACAGGTGGGCGTCTGCCCTTGCGCATCGTGGGTGGGCGGTGGGCTCCTTGGCACCAGAAGACCGCAGTGGCCCCCTGGGCCCAGGCAGGTCGCAGCTCGGGAGAGCCTGGGGCTGAGCCGTGGAGGCCGTGGAGGTCCTGACGCGGGCGGGCTATTTTGAGCTCCATTCGTCGCTGCCCCAACGCCACCTATGCCTGTCACGGCCAACTGAGGCCAGAGGTTGGGATGTGGGGTGATGGGGGGTGGGGTCTTCTCCTTGGGGAATCTCAGAGCCTCCTGCTAGGACTCGATCTGAGGCCATTCTCCTGGTTCCAGACAGTGATTCCGGAGGCTGCCGTTGAAAGAAAAGCGTATGGTTTCTTCAGCTGCAGTTAAAACAATTAAGTGACCACGGAAGCATGTCTTCCTTCCCGGTGCCCAGGACCAAGAGGGGGTCTCTGTCCCCCGTCTCTGCCCCATCCTGCTGTCGTCCCTCGGGGAGGTTTGTCCTTTCTACGTTGTCAGTATCAAACCAGGTATGATAATGAGACACACAGGCAGCCCTGCCCCAGGCTCTGTGCCCTTCAGCCTACAGGGTGCTGGGTGCGAGTTCACGGCTGAGCGAGGGGCCGAGAGCTGGATTCCCATCCGAGCTTCTCCAGACTTGCTGGATGGACTTTGGAGAACATTTCCGTGTCTGGGACTCCCTTTTCTTATTCGTTAGGTGAGGAGGTTGGTTCAGCTGGCCTTCAGGTCCTTTCTTACTTCACTCCGGGTTTCGATGCAGTCTTGGTGGGCTCCATGAATACCACAGGCCTCATGGCCCCAGGGCCCTGTCTGACCCCCGGGTTTTCTGCTGCCACCCTGCAGATAAAGGCAGGTTCACCCTCCCAACAGAGCAGCCTGAGCCTGGGCCCAGGCCTTTCCAGGCTACAACCTGCTGGCCTTTCCCCTCCACAACCTCGTCCCCCATGCCCTCCCCTTGGCTGCCCTCCCCCTGCACATCCTCCCCCGAATACGCTCTCCCACCAGGCCCTCCCTTCCTCTTTGCCTCTGTCCCAGCCCAGGACCCCCAGATGCTCTTCCATGGAGAGCTCACCTTGGCATCCCCACTGCCCATTCTGGGCACCGTCGACCCGTTCCTGTACCTTTGGGCTCAATCTGCACCAAGCTTTGA
>CM053617.1:69673024-69683537 GCA_028646535.1 Procyon lotor | reverse complement strand
AGGGGACAGCTCCCGTGCACACAGTGGGACCGTCCAGCGCCGTCCTCCGAGGGGACAGCTCCCGTGCACACAGTGGGACCGTCCAGCGCCGTCCTCCGAGGGGACAGCTCCCGTGCACACAGTGGGACCGTCCAGTGCCGTCCTCTGAGTCCAAAAGCTCAACCAGCTCTGAGTGAGCCCTGACCTCTCTGGGGGCCGGTGCCCGGCATGACCGGTCCCTGCTCTGACTCAGAGCGTCTGGAGTGGGGTTCGAGCTCGATAGAGCTCGAACCGGCTAGGAGCCGGTTCCCCGGGGACCCCCTGTCTGATCTGTGACCTGTGGCAGTGCCCGGCACTCCTCACCTCCGACAAACCGTGTGTGTGTCCCCTCCGAGGCTCTGGGCAGGTTGGGAAGGCCACAGCACGACCCCAGAGGAGCCCTCTCGTGGCTCGGCATGGAAAGCAGGGTCCCTGTGGTCCTCCTCCTGTTCTGAGATGCTTCCTGAGGCAGGGTCCCCAAGACCTCCTGGAAGGGGCCCAGCACGGGGTCCAGGCCTTGACCCTTTATGCCCTCGGCCGCCACAGAGCCCACAGTGCTGAGCCCATCCAGCCACGGGAGCCCCCATCCTGGGTCCCCTCCCTCCTTCCCTCTGTCTTGGCGGAATGGCGGAGCCCCCATCCTGGGTCCCCTCCCTCCTTCCCTCTGTCTTGGCGGAATGGCGTGACTCCGGACTCACGCCCCTCTGCCCCCAGGTGGCCACGCCCGGGGCACTCAGCCCACGTTGCCAGCAGCTTTGTCTATTTCTCGAGTGACAGGGTCGTCCTAGCAGAAGCCCCGTTTGTGCGTCCACGATGGCCTCATTCTGTGAGAAGTGACGCCCACAGAAATCCTGCAGGGATGGACAGATGGCGAGTGCAGACATGAGCACCTGTCTCGGGGACAAGTTAGGGACAAAGAAGGGAACAGAACAAAGCCAGGGCTCAGGTGGGCTGCAGCCCCCCTGCTCTGAGCCCCGCTGTGCCAGCACCGCTCTGAATCCAGAAGCCTCAGACCCGGGCAGTCCCAGGGCCGGCACTGGGCTGTGGCCTGGGGACAGGGCTCCGAGGCGGCCTCTCTCTGGTCTTGGCGGGGTGACCAGCAGAGAGCCCCGTCCTCGGGTGCTCGGGCGGGTACACAGCGGCAGGGCTGGGGCCGGGGGCCTGCTCTCCGGGGTGTGCACGCCTGGCATCCCCACCAGCCGTAGTGACCACACCTGGGTCATCTTCCCCACGGGCACGGCGGCCAGGCGCCAGGTGTGGTCGCAGGGCGTGACATCCTTGAGGGGAACCCGCTGGGGAGGCGCCGTGCAGACGGCCGCTGCTCTGGGGCTCCCTCGGCCTTCCACGTGGTAATTCCCTTGGCCTCTCCATTCTGCCCAGATCCTGGCTCATCCCCAAATAGGATTGTGTTACCTGATTCCATGGGATTTCCTGTGGAGGAGGAGGAGCGCTGCGAGGGCGAGCGAGAAGACGTCTGGGGCCAGCCACTCCCAGGACACGGGCAGTCTGCTCTGGGAACGGGTCAGCGGGGAGGCGGGGGCGGGCGTGCTATGCCCAGGGACGCATCTTACTCTTTGTGGTCACGCCACTCGGGGTCCCCGAAGGGCCTGGAGAGCCGGGCGGGGGTCTCCTCTGCACAGCGTTAGCTCTCCCACGCTCAACCCCTCCCCTGCCCTGGCCACTCCAGCTGGACCCCACTGTGGTCGGGTCTCCTGTCTCCGGGGTCACCGGCCCGCCAGGTCCGAGGTCACTCAGGTGGCTTGTGGGTCGCTTCATGCCTGGGGAGACCTCTGGCCTTGGCTGGTCCCCGACGAGGCCGGGGGTGGGACGCCACTCAGCCTGTGGTCCTGGCTGGGGTCGGAGACTCAGCATTAGCTCTTAATTCATAGTCTTTCTGAAACAAAGCAACGTAAAATTTTACAGGTGTCCCTGTTAGGAAGATGCGTCCATAAAGCCCGAGCCCAGGGCATGAGGAGGCAGGGCCCCACCACAGCCCGGCTCCCACGGCTTTGACGACATCAGCCCAGCTGAGTCGGTGGACACAGTGGGCCAGTCCCGCCGGAACCGCATCCCCGTGGACTGGGCGACACATGTGGTTTTGTTTCCTGCGTTAGCCCGCTGTGCTGTGAGGTCTCGGGAGGCAGGATGGGGACACGGCCACGGTCACTTCTGGAGGACCTACGGGGTGGAGGAGGGCGGGCGGGCGGTCTGGGTCCTTCCCCAAGCTGCGGCCTCGGAAGGCACGGGCCACCCCCCATCATGAGGGCTGTTAGCCAAGTGTCCCTCCCACGGCTCTGCTCGCTCAGCCACGATGGCCACAGACAGTGTGTGGTCCCTGAGGAGGTCGTGGTGGACGCTCCTCACCAGGGCAGTGGTCCCAGTGGGTGCTGCCGACACGGGGAGGGGGTGAGCCCATTACCAGGCTGCTCAGGGAGCACTGTCTAGGCTCGGCTCCCAGCAGGCAGAAGGCCCGGCAGTCCGGCCCCCTCGGGCCCCGAACCACGTCCGCCTCGCCCCGGTCGGGTCCTGCCCTGGCTCTGATGAGGTACAGCTACCCCTCACAGGAGAGCTCTGGGCCCGTGGTCCTCCGGGGAGGTGAGGCAGGGCGGACATCCCCAAGGTGGGCCGAGACCTGCCTTTCTTTCCCTGATCTGCCCGATCCATGGCGGGTCACAGCGTGACCCAGGGAACCCATGTCTGCAGGACGGTACGGCAAAGCCTGCACCCCGGGGCATGGCTCCTGGGCTCCCAGGCCTCAGAGCAGGGCGGGGCCTTGCTTGGACAAGCAGCGATCCAGGCTTTGGAAGCAGAGGTCGGGACCCAGGGAATGAGGACCATCGGCTGAGTCATCACTACCCCAGGAGAGGAAAGGGCCCCTCGCGGGTCTAGGCCGGAGGGGGAGCTGGTCCCTGGGGTGGCCCCTGGAGCACCCAGTGACACCCGCGAACTGTGAGCCCCGGCCGCATACGCCCCGGGTCTGTCCTCCCTGACGTGGGACCCCACAGATGGCTCCCGGGATCCCGTCCCAGAGGGACGTCAGAACTGCCAGGGTTCCACGTGATGGCAGGCGTCAGACCTTACCTGGGACACCCACCCAGGCCTGTCCGCCGGCTGGAACCAGGCTGGCCGCAGCCGGTGGGCCGAGGAGAGCCCGTCTGGCTCATACTGACCGACCCGGGGTCGTGGGTCAGACCCACGGTGTGGGCTCCCTCCGCGCTCTCGGCGGCTGCGCGGCCAGCTTGTGTGTCGGCCGGGCGTGGAGCCTGACCTCCCCAGGCGGGTCAGCTCCGGGCCATTTCTGTCTGCGGACAGGGGCCATGGGCAGAGGATGCCGGCCATGGGCTCACCCCTCGGGGGTCCCAAGTGCCAGGCCAGGGGCAGGGGGAGCTGGCACGGTCCTGCCGACCTTCCAGGGCCAGAATCCCAGCTCCGGCCGGGTCCCAGAGCTCGTCCAGGCCCACCTGTGCCTGGGCCACAAACTTGGTGCCCGCTTGCCGCCCCAGGCCCGGCACCGTCAGGGCCCATGACAAGCACTAGGCGGCGCTCCCGGGGCCGGTGGGCACGAGTGGGGGGCACAGTCCCGTGATGTGACCTCGCCCGTGACCTCGCCCCTGAGACCGAGCCACGGGCCAGCTGCGGGCGAGCTGCTGTGGGGGCAGCTGGATGGCCACAGCCCGCTGGGCCGACGACAGGCCGCCGCCGGGGGAGCCGCGAGTCCTGCAGCCCCGAACGCTCCTGAGGTCTGAGCCGCGCACTGACTGGCTTCCGCTGGGACCCGTGCTGGAAACTGATTTCCCAGTCAGTCCCGTCCGTCTTGCACAATTCAGCACGCACTGTTACACCGGCAGTTTCTTTCTTTTTTTTTTTTTTTTTAAAGATTTTATTTATTTGACAGAGAGAAACACAGCGAGAGAGGGAACACGAGCAGAGGGAATGGTAGCGGGAGAAGCAGGCTTCCTGCCGAGCAGAGAGCCCGACGCGGGGCTCGATCCCAGGACCCTGGGATCTGACCTGGGCCGAAGGCAGACGCCCAACGACTGAGCCCCCCAGGCGCCCCACACCGGCAGTTTCTTAAGAGGAAGACGCTCTGGTTTTCCCTCCACAGCTGCCCTTCAGTGAAGACAGAACTCCCCCTGACCCGGGTGCCAGAGCTCCGGGCAGAGTGGGGGCTGAGACGGGCCCAGCGGAGGCCCCAGCTGGGACTCCTGGCGGGACACGTGTCTGAGCCGTCCTGCCTGTGCCCGCAGCTTACAAAGCGACCGGATCGCAGGGGTGTCCTCCCCGCGGGCCGTGGGGACCCACTGTGGAAGCGAGGTGGTCTGTGTGCACACGATGGCCAGTGCTCTGGGAAGGAGCCCCACTGCTCTTCGCCACGGAGGCCACATGCCCGGCTAGGGCCACTGCAGGAATCCATGGACTCGGGGCCGTGGGACACGGACGGGTCGCCTAAGCCCTCCCAGGTCCAGGCCCAAGTGCTGCCCCCGTGTCCCCGCCAGTGGTGGGTGGGTGGGCTTCCGGGTGGGCGGGTGACCGACCCTGTCCAGTGTGGGGCTGGGGGCACAGGACTTCCCAGCAGGCCTGCCTCCCCCCCACCTGCCTTCCCACAGCGAGCCCCGCGGCCTTCCTGAGCCTTCTCCCGGGGCGTCCGGCTGTGCAGGTGTGTCACCTGGGGGCAGGGGCGGGCTGGGCACTAGGGCCGGGGAGGTTCGCCTTTTCCCTGTGTTCCACGAAGCTTCTTCCTGGCTCCTTCTGGGGGCAGTGAGGGGGAGGCAGCCCACCAGTAGCCCTCCGGTTGTCCAGGTTGGGTCCGGTCATCAGACTGGGCAGGGTCGGGCCTGAGCCCGGGGGCCCGTGGAGGCCTCATCTTGCCCCTGCCCACCAGGCTTGGGGTGGAGGCGAGGATAGGGCTTCCCCCAGGGTCCTCGCCTCCACTGGGGCCAGGAGAGGGGCCCACGGTCGTGTCTGCCCCTCTGGGTGGGGGAGCAGTGGTGAGTTCCAGAAGGGCCGGCAGGGCCCAGGCAGGGTCTGCAGAGTGGGGCGGACGGAGGAGGAGGGGCTGGCGGGTCAGCAGGCCCCGGACCGGGACACACGACGGGAGAAAATCTCTCCAGAGGCCTGTGAGCCAGTGGCCTGCGGGACGCCTGCCTGTCACCGCTCCCCGTCCCCTTTAGGACGGAACCTGCGGTTGCCGCTCACGTCTCGCCTGTAGCGTCTGGAGCCATAAGTGCAGGAAGCGCTCAGTCCCCAAGAACACCACCTTCCCGGGCCGCCCGCCTTGCCCGGCCGCGGGGGGACGCTCTCTCCCTCTCTGGGAGTCCAGAACGCTTGCTTGTTCTACATCTGCACGCGGGAGGGTCCGGAGAGCTCTGAGAGGAGGCCCCAGCCGGCGGGTCCCACACGTCGCTCACAGGAAAAGGTCTCCGCCCGTCTGTCCCGTCACCGAGCCCGCTGGGTCGCGTCACGGCCGGTCAGTCACACCCGCGCTTCCCCTGAGACGTCCGCGGTGAGGCATCCCATCGTTTCTCCATAAACTCGGGGAGCACGACCATAAACTCGACGTGCCTGGGCACGATTCAGCCGGTAAAGCGTCCGGGAAGTGACCTCTGACCTCGCGTTTGCCCTGGCGCAACCCGGCCCTGGCACAGGCCGTGTGGACGAGGTGGTGCAGAGCCGGCCTGGCCGGGCCACCCGTGGCCTCCCGCCCGAGGGGGCTGCCGTCTCCTGTCCCCAGGCGGGAAGGACGGGGGTACCAGGCTCCACACCACGTCAGCAGAGCTCTGCTCTCTGGGGATAGACGCGGAACCCACACAGGTCGCAGGCCGCCCTCCCCCGCGTTTGTCAGTCACAGCCGCCAGCTGGCGGGCACGCGAAGGCAGCGGGTGCATTTGTGACTTCTGAGTTAGTAGGTGGAGCGGGTTGCGTCTGAGGGTCCCCGACGAGGGTCAGCGAGTTGGGGACCCTCGAGAGCGGACTGAAGCGGTCCCTGTTGTGCCCGGGGGCTGGGGCTCACCCCCTGGAGCTTGGCCCCCGGTGAGGGCTGTGCTCCCCGGGGCGGGGGCGGTGGCGGGCCCCTTGAGCCCGTGCTCCCTCTGGCCCCCAGGGCAAGGCGCCCGCTCTCCGTGCTGCCCCACCAGCTGCCCACCAGCCCGTGCGGCCGGCCTCCGGGTGATGTGGGGACGTTGCCGGGTCTGCCGTTGGGCCGAGCTCTTGAGCCCCGTGGGCAAGGTCTGGGGGCCAGGCTGCGGCAGCTTCTGACGCAGGTGCTTGGAGGCCTGGATGCGGCAGGTGCCAGGCTGTGCGGAGGCCGGGTCGGGGCGCGGCAGGGTCTGTGGAAGAGCCCGGTGCGTGTGCGTCTGTCCCAGGCCCCACCTGGCCCCCTTGACCGCCGACCCACCCGAGCTGACCGCCTGGCCGTGGGAACCCGGTGCCCCTCTGACCGGCTGTCCCCTGCCGTCCCCCACCTCCTGGAGCCCCGCTGTCAGGGGCGTGCGGGGTCAGCCCCCCGCTGGGGACACGTGCTGGCAGGTAGCACACCCCAGGGAAGGGTCCCTCCTGGGACATCGGAGGGGAGAAGAGCACATTAGTAAATGGGCGACCGGCGAGGGTTAGCCCGTGTGAGGATGGAGGGTTAGTGGCAGACCCATGTGTGTGGTTGGGCGACTCCACATACGGCCGGGGACGCAGTCAGAGGACAAGCAGCCGATGGGTACAGTGAGGGGCAACGCGAGGAGTTGTTGAGGGAGCGGGACCGGCCCTTTCCTCCTGGCCCCCCGTCTCCCTGCAGGGGCCACGCTCTGGGTGGCTGAGCTAGGCTGAGTGGGGCCCTCGGCTCGGAGCCCAGGAACCCTTAGAGGCACTTCTGGGGGGCACAGGGAAGCGGGATGCGGGCCAAGGGGCATGGGTGCAAGGTACGGGGTATGGGGCATGGGGTCTCGGGTTCGGGGTGCAGGGTGTGGGGTGCAAGGTGTGCTGCGCTCCGGAGCACCGGCCGAGAGCACCCAGGGGCCTGACGGGCGTTACTAGAGAAGGGCCAGGCTCCGAGCCACGGGCGGCCTGGTGCGCCCTGCGCCGTGAGTGCCCTGGGCCGCTGGTTTGGGCTCACTTACAGAGGTCGGGCGAGAAAATGCACAGCTCGGACCCCACCGACAGCACTCTGTCTCTCCTGTCAACACTCACCCGGCAGCCTCTCCCTTGTTTCCCAGAGACGAGGAAACCCTAGGCAGAGCCAGCGGCTCGGGCGACCTGGCCAGCCCCGTGGAGCCTCGCGGGGAGGGCAAGAGGCGCGGGCCGAGCCCGGGCACCTGAGACCCACGGCCCAGGGATCACGGCGGCCGAAGAGCAGCCCTGTCAACGACCGTCAGCATTCTTGTTCCCACGGGGCTACGCCACATGGTGCAGCGCGCTCGAGAGGCCCGTGCACAGACCCCGGAGGGACCATCGGGTATAAACGAGGCCGTGCCCGAGGGGCAGCATGAGGGCCAGAGCACGGTCGGTCCTGGCGTGTGAAGGACGTGCTCCTGCCGTCTATTGGCGGGACGGCCTCTCCCGGGAGCCGCTGTGCTGCCCTGCGGACCTCGTGCTGGGCCGGGGGTCCAGCGTCCAGAGCGCGGGGCTGGTGAGGGGCGCCACCCCACCTGCGACAGCAGAGCTCCGTCCACGGGCTGGCTCCGCTTGTGCCGGAAGCCTGGGGGGGCCTGCGGGAGCCCAGGCGGAGGCCGACTGGTGGGGGTCACCTGGTGGGGACGCCTGGAGGGAGATACCTGGGGGTCACCTGGTGGGGACACCTGGAGGGAGATACCTGGGGGTCATCTGGGGGTCACCTGGCGGGAGATACCTGGGAGCCACCTGGGGTCACCTGGAGGGAGATACCTGGGGGTCATGTGGGAATCACCTGGTGGGGACACCTGGGGGCCACCTGGGGTCACCTGGTGGGAGATACCTGGAGGTCATGTGGGGATCACCTGGTGGGAGATACCTGGGGGCCACCTGGGGTCACCTGGAGGGAGATACCTGGGGGTCATGTGGGGATCACCTGGTGGGAGATACCTGGGGGCCACCTGGGGTCACCCGGTGGGAGATACCTGGGGGCCACCTGGGGTCACCTGGTGGGGACACCTGGGGGTCATCTGGGGTCACCCGGCGGGAGACACCTGGGGGTCACCTGGGGGGCTCCTGCAGGGGGACTCCGGGGTAAACTGACTCTCCCCAAGGATGCTCTCTGTCATGACTGTGTCCTTGGACAGCACACCTGTGTTCGGTCCCTGAGCTGGGTGTCTCCGAGGCCAACTGGCACAGCGCTCGCACCCCGGCTCGTTCGCTCCGTAGTCATCAGTGGCCCGACTGTGTCGCTGCAAATTCCATTAGTCTGGGTACTGAACAACGATACGCAGAAGACTTTAAAAAATTAATTTCAAGTTTTTCCCCTTGATTTGTACTTAATTCACTAAAGTGGTTTTCATATGAAGATGCTCTCTTCTCATCAAAAAAGCAAAACCAAAAAAAGAAAAAAGACTAGATTTGTCTGTGATGTGAATGAGTTCGTGGCGAGGCCACACATCCCACGGGTGAGCAGGAGGGAGCGGGGGGCGGCCAGGCCCCCCACGAGGGGTTCCAACAGAGCTCTGTCTCCGGGCGGAGGGCAGATTTAATTAGTGCCCATTGGACTAGCGGTTCCACAGCAAATCCATTAACTGCTTTCCGCAGTTCTGGGGGCCCCTGCCCGCGGGCGAGATCAGATGCGCCAGCGTCGTGTCGGCACGGAGGGCCTCGCCGCGGGCCGCCAGCCTGTGCCAGGCCGTGGGGTCCAAGCGCTAAGGCCCGGTGGGGGCTCCCTGGGGTCACCGGGTGCAGCTGGGCCCCCGCGAGCGCCCTCTGGCGTTGGCAAGCCTGTCCGGACAGCCAGGGTGGCTGGGGGACCTGCGTGCACACAGGCTCAGCCACGGCCGCTGCCTGCAGTGGTGAGGGGGGACGGGACCCCGCCACATGCTCACCCTCCTGCTCAGGCAGTTCACCAGGAAAACATCGGCCTTTGGTGAGCACGAGGAACGCTCCAGCCCTCGTGGTCCTTCAAAGCTGTGTGGCTCGCTCGGGCAACAGCGATCCCTGGAGCCCGGGACCCTGTCCCCGCCGGGCGTGGCTCCCGTCCCCTTCCCCACAAGAAGGACTCTGCACCTACCTGCTTGGGCCCCATGTGCCCGGGAGTTGCGGTCCCGGGGACCCAAGCCACGTGGTCAACAACATGAGGCCCCTGGTTTGGGGGCCTCCCTGACGTTGCCCTCGCCAGTAAGAGGGGCCGCGGCTCCCAGGACCACTGGTGTCGGAAGCGCCAGGTGCAGAGCCCGGACTACAACTGGCCCGAGTGGCTCTGAGGGCGCTGTGCTCGGGGCTTGGACAGCGGCACGGCCGCCTGGTGTGAGGGCCACGGAGGGGGATCGGTGGGGGGGACGGAAGACCCAGCGAGCCACGGCCCGGCCAGGCACACTCACATGGGGGGATGAATCTTTTCGGAAAAAAACGTCCCACCTAAGAGCTGCCAACAGTCTGCTTTGTCCTGGGGCTTTTCTTTTCTCTGAGTTTTTACGGGGGGTTCGTTCCCCGGGGGAGGCCCCAAGGCCCGGATCGTGGGCGGCCCCGCGTGGGCTCCAGCTGCCGTGAGGGTGGCTTCTGCCGGGTGTGCTGCTGGAAGGGGGAGGCCCGGGGCAGGTGACCCGGAGCCGCGAGGAGGAGGACGTGCCGCGACACCCGGGGCCGCCCCAAGGCCAGGACGGGCACCACGCGTGGCATCTGGGTGTCACCCCACATGGCAGCTGACGCTGGCGTGTCCCCCACGTTTTTGAGGCCCAGAGAAGTCCGCTGACTGGGCACAGGATCACTCAGTGGGCAGGGGGCGGGGGACGTCTGAACGCAGTTTGACCCCAAAGACGTGTGCTCTCACTGCCTGTGTGAGAAGTTGGGGGCAGAGGGCAGGAGAGGGGTGACGATCCCCGGGCAGGGCAGGCCCAGGTGCGCGTGGGCAGTAGTAACCAGGGCCGCATGCTGGCCTGGGTCAGACGGCGCGTCACAGAAGTGAGAGAAGTTCTAGAAACAGGCCTGTGACCTGCTCATGACAAACCTCAGATCAGCTCCGAGGACCCGGCAGTCGGGCCGCGGTCCGGTCTCAGGCCTCACGGTGCCCAACCTCGGGCACTGGACAGGGCGATGGTGAGGACGCCGAGGCCTCAGAGGTGCTGCGGCTCCAAAGATGTCTAGTGAGTAAGTGTGAGAACCTCCCCAGGCAAAGGGCCCAGGAGTCCTGGGCGAGGAGGGTCGTCCGATCCGAGTGTCAGCGGCTCAGGGAGCGTCTGCGCCCCAGCCACGGAGCAGGTGGCTCGGCCCCCGCCGGCTCTCCTTGGGGCCGAGACCACCCTGTCATGCCAGGGTCCACGTGACCCCCGGCCCTGGGCGTGGGGGGTCCAGGGACAGACAAGCTGATGCGCAGGGCCTGGGGGTGCATTGG
>CM053617.1:69654196-69664750 GCA_028646535.1 Procyon lotor | reverse complement strand
GAGGGTCCCTTCGGGAGGCAAGCATGTGGCCGTTACTTTCCATGGGTGTCTCGTGAGCATGTCTTTGTTCTTGAGGTCTGGGGACTTCTCCAGGACAGGTCTTGGTTGGCAGCCCCGTATCCCTGGGAGCTCAAGGACGCCGACCACCATTTCGTGCTCCCAACGCTCTCTATCCGCCTCTCCGCCCGCTTCCTCGGGAATAGCTCGGGGGCGGATCACCTCTGGATTCCAGATGCTCCTCTAGGGGAACTGCTCCTTTCCTTGTGTTCTGTGGTTTCTTCGTGCCCCAGCCACGTCCCTGACATCATGTGGCCCCACAGGGAGCATTCGTCTGTGCTCTGTATTTCATCCGCGTCCAGCGCAGCCCCTCGTCGGCCTTCTCCTTGTGGCGTCAGCCCCGTCTCTGGGTACCTGTTCTCCTCGAGAGACCTGTCTGCTCTGGAGGGCACTTCCCCCCGGGTCGTCCAGCTGCCCTTGGGGCACGTTCCCCCCACCCCCTACCTCCGGTCGTCCAGCTGCCCTCGGGGCACGTCCCCCCACCCCCTCCCTCGGGTCGTCCAGCTGCCCTCGGGGCACGTTCCCCCACCCCCTCCCTCCGGTCGTCCAGCTGCCCTCGGGGAACGTGTCCGTCCCCCCCACCCCCCGTCTGTCTCCCCTCCGGCTTCTCTTTCCCTAGTGCTGTCTGCAGCTGGCTCTGGGTCACTTTCTGGGAGCCCGGCTGGCTTCCAGGGGGAAGGGGCTCCGTGAGAAGCAGGCGGAGCCCCCACGGCCACCTGGGCCTTCTCAGCAACTTCCCCAGGCACCGTGGCTGCTTCTTCCCTCCCCAAGGCTGGCATGGGCCGAGCTCACAGGCTCCTACCGCCGTCTCGACGGCCGGCCCAGCGCGCGTGGCTCCTTCGGCCCCCTCCTCACGTGGTCCTGAGGACCCTCCTCCACCAGGGCCTGAGTGGACTCTCGAGCCCACACTCTGGTCAAAGAAGGGGTGTCCTTGCCCTTTGGACACCCTGCCCGCTGTGGCCAGGGCACCTTCCAGCCCGCCGTCCGAGGCCTTTCGAGTTCTGACTCGTGGTGTGATTGCTGGCCCGAGGCGTGGCAGGGACCCTGCACGTGAGAGGATTCTCTGTTCTTGTTCGGCCGTCTCAGGGACATGAGCAGCCGTGTGCCACTCCACGTTCCGTGTCCCCCGCCCCGGGGACCAGCAGCTCCCGGGGGTGACTGGCCTCTGCTGGAGGGGACAGAGGTCACAGGACAGACGTGCTCGGCCTCCAAGGGACAGGGGATGCGAGTTTACCGAGTGGAGTCTCGATTTCACTGGGAAAGGCAGCCCCCCAGGGACGCACCTACGGGGACGCTGTCAGCCGTCTGCCCTGGTTCCGAGAGCTAGCGGCTGCTCCGGGTGTCTAAGCAGAATGATGGCCCTCAAGCCGCAGGGCCTGCTGGCCGTGGGGCCTCGTGACACAGGGGTGTGCACACCCCACGTGGGGGCCTCATGACAGAGGGGTGTGCATGCGCCCCACGCAGGGGCCTTGTGACAGAGGGGTGTGCACATACCCAACCTGTGGGCCTCGTGACAGAGGGGTGTGCACACCCCACGTGGGGGCCTCGTGACAAGGGGGTGTGCACATACCCAACCTGTGGGCCTCGTGACAGAGGGGTGTGCACACCCCACGTGGGGGCCTCGTGACAAGGGGGTGTGCACGCGCCCAACCTGTGGGTCTCATGACAGAGGGGTGTGCACTCCCCACGTGGGGGCCTTGTGACAGGGGGGTGTGCACTCCCCACGTGGGCCCCGCCTGCCGGGTTTCCTGGGCCGTGGGACCTCACACGGGCGCTTGCAGTCAGGGTGCGTGCCCGGTCTGGACCAGCCCCGTGCGGCGCTCCTCCGGGAGGAGGCGGGCGGAGGGTGGGGTACGTTGCGTGTGGCGAGCCCGGGTCCCCCGCGGCCCCAGGGCAGAGCAGGACGCAGGGTCGAGGGCGGCCTGAAGGGGTCCCGGCGGAGGCGCCGGAGGAGCCAGCAGCAGACGTCCCAGGATGAGGCCTCAGCCCTGCGCTCTGACCCCCCTACTCTGGCCACTCAGCCAGACCCCCATAGATGGTTCCGGACTTTCTTTCACTTAAAAAACAGGGGTTCTGAGCCGGCTCAGCTGGGGCTTGCCCTCCAGTCCCCTGTGGGCCATAGACTTAGGGCCCAGGAAGCCTGAGCCCCTCTGCTGGTCTCCCGCTCCCCTGCCCTCCTTCCTGGACCACTGGTTCACCCTCTGAGGACCGGCGACGGACGGCTCCACAGGGGGACAGCGGTGTTTTCCTGGGTCCCTCTGTTGCTTCCGAGGGGACATCCTGCCTGTCCCTGGTGGTCCCGGTCGCCAGTGCCCGGGAAGACCGGCATTCGGGGATGGAGCCTGCCGGCAGCTCACCAGGGCGGGTCCCAGGTGTCCCTGTGCACACCACGACTCCAGGGTGACCGATGATGACCCTTTGGTTTGTGGGCGTTGGAGAGCCACCCTGCAGGCCAGGCAGGGTGCTGGGCCACAAGTCTGACCTGGGCGGAGCCATGGGGTCGCCGCGGCGCAGGTGAGCGGGAGAAGGAACGGGGCCTGTGTGCTCGTCCCCACGCGGAGCGCGTACCGGCCGAGCCGACGCAGGCACTCAGGCCGACACGGTGAGGGTCAGCTCGCCCCTGGAGGTGACGCGGGGGCAGGGCCGGGATGGCGACCGGCGGGCAGGACCGCTCTGGGGCCGCGAGGAGCTCGTAGGGCCCCCAAGTGCAGGGGGCCACAGTGAGGACATGCCAGCATGCCCCACACCCCACCGGTTAGTGACCCCAAGCGGGGGGCTGGCGTGCGGGAAGGCCGGTGGGAAGGTGGTGATTGGCCAGGGTCTGAGAGCAGTGGGCACCCGGGGGCCGGGCCTCTTGGGGAGATGAGAGGGGCAGCTGAAGAAGCCACGCACCGGCGGGGTCTCCCTCGGCCGCCGGGCAGGATGCTCGGCTCATCCCGCTCCTGTCCCCTGGCCGCGCCCAGGCCGGCGAGAGCGGGAGGCGGCTCCGAGGGAGGAAAGCTCACTAGAAATTTAAACAGGCGAAGACAGCGCGTCCTGTCTCTGTCGTGGGTCTGCTCCCCTGTGCAAGCACGTTGGCTTTGGAGGGTGTGGGGGGACGCCGCCGCTCTGCTCCCCCGCGGCTCGGGTACCCACACCGCCAGGCCACGCCTTTGTGCCGCGCCGTGCACGCCCCTCCCTGCCGGGAGGCCAGACCTGGGTCCCTCCCGGTGTGACCTGAGCTCAGGGGCCCCGGATCTGCCAGCACGGGCCCACTCGTCTCTGTGACCCTGAATGCATCGCCTCCAAATGCCGGGAGTGGCCGCGGGCTCTTGATCCACGTTTCAGAAGAGAAAAGGCCCGCTCTGTGAGGCAAGATCAGTAACGGGCACCCACAAAGGCAGGACTCCCTTGGCTTTTGTTCGAAGGTGTAGGAATTGTTAACAAACGTTTGTTGTCAGAGGAAGGGATGGACACGGCCCGGCAGCGGCTCCCAAGCGGGAAGCTTCCGTGCGAGACTCTCGCGGCCCCAGCCCTGCTCGGAGGTTCTGCTTGCAAAGCTTCCTTTTTAACCAGAACAGCCAAGCCCTGACTGGGGTCCACGACGAGGACGCAGGTTCCCGCCCGCGGAGGCTCGCCTCCCAGGCCAACAGATGCCCCATCCTGCGGCCACGGACGGCGGGGCTGCTGACCCGGCAAGAGCCGGGTGTCGGAAACCCCGGGAGCGAGGTGCACAGACGGGTGGTGAGACGGCCCGGGTCACGGGACGGGGGCCCAGCCCCCGGGGGGACGGCCCTCCCGTGGTGTCAGTTTTCCCGGGCGGCCCTGGGCAAGCGGTGGGGGTCCGGCTCAGGGTCGGCTCAAGAGGGCCACGGGGTCCCTCCCGGAGCGTCAGCCTGGGGAGCGGCCTCCGCCCTGTGTGCCCGGCGCTCAGTGCCAGCCCGGCTCCGCGTTCTCGCCACCGGGAGGAGGGCAGGCCAGCGCTGGTTCCCCTGCGCTTTCCGGGGTTTTACTGAGGAAGGTCCTGAGGCTCCCGCCCCACCTGCAGGGGCTGCGAGGGGGCCTCCCACAGGGAAGGACCTGCACGGGGCAGGCGGGAGCTGAGCGCATCTGTCTCGCTGGTGGTGGTTCCGTAACACCGGCTCTGTCCTCGGCCCGCCGCCCCCCACCCCCCGCCGACCCCGCCTGCCCCCCCCTACGCCCCCAGAGCCTGTTTGTCAAAGGTGGTCTCAGGGCTCGTCCTGAACTCGGTCGGGACCCGGTCTCACGAGGCCTTCCGACAGCGGGCAAGCTGCGAGGCCGCCTTCAGCTGGCCTGTGTGTGAGGGGGACACGTGGTTTCGCAGCTGTGTGTCCGCATGGCTGTGGGGGCCTCCCCCAGACTCGCCCTCAGTCAGGCCCCATCAGTGGGGCTTTGGTGTCGGTAGGAGCTCGGCCACACCCTCGACACTCGAGTGGGCGAACATTCGAAAGCCCCGGGAGGACCCGGACGCGGGGCCAGCATGGACGGCCGGCCCCTAGTGTCCTGGTCCACAGCCGAGACCTCGCAGGGCCAGCACGGACGGCCGGCCCCTGGTGTCCTGGTCCACGGCCGAGACCTCGCGGGGCCAGCACGGACGGCCGGCCCCTGGTGTCCTGGTCCACGGCCGAGACCTCGCGGGGCCAGCACGGACGGCCGGCCCCTGGTGTCCTGGTCCACGGCCGAGACCTCGCGGGGCCTGGTCGGGGGGCGGTGCCCAGGCTGGGAACTTACCTCCGGCCAGGATTCGGGCCGTGGCCGCACAAAGTTTAGCAAATGCTTCCCAAGTGCATCAGTGTCCTGACAACTCAGGGCGCTGACCTTCCGGGGATGCCTGATTACTGGATGAGGCAACCGTGGGACCTGGCGGGTGCCCATCACACGCGGGTCCTTGCTGGGGGTCCGCGCGGCCACAGTCAGACATGAGATTGTCAGCGGACGTGCCACCCGGCTGGAGTCCATCTGAGCACTGGGGCGGCTTTCTGGACCTCAAATACACGTTCCCCAGAAGGACTGGTGTGCAAAGGGTGCCGCGTTCAGGCTGTCGGCAGACGTCTGGGGCTGACTCGCTCCCCCCGGCCCCCGGAGCCACGGTGGCCACGGCCGCCAGCAGGAGGGGAAGGCGACTTCCCGGCTGCCGGTGCCGCCCTCCGAGACCTGTCTGGGCCGCCACGACCTCCAGCTGCAGGCCAGGGAAGGGCAGTGGGGTTTCCAGTTGGGGTCTGGGGGGTTCCTGGGCTGCCCGTTTGCCCGGGTGAGTGGGAGGCATCAGACCGCATCCTGGGGCCTGATTGGCGGGCCTTCAGCCCTCAGGCATCCGACTCCGGGATTTCAGCCGGACGGAGGCTCCCCATGGGCAGCCGTGGGCCGGGCCCTGCCTCGCTGACTGGGTGACCAGTGACACTGAGCTGCTGTCCTACGGGGCACAGTCTGACTGTGTGTCACCCACGGATCAGGCACCGGAGGGCTGCCCGACGGACAGAGCAGCCGACGGCCCCAGCCAGGGCCCCGTGGCACCCGTGCCGTCTGAGACACGGGCCGCTGCGTGCACACGCATCTCTAGCCTGTTCTCCTGCCCACGGCCCCGGGAGGTGGCCGGGGGGTCCGCCGCAGGCCTGGAGCGGCAGGGAGCCCCGGGCCTCGGCTGTCCCCCTGTGCCCAGGCCACCGTGGGGGAAGGGCCCTCCTGCACAGCAGGGTGCCGGCCTCTCAGTGGGATCCCCTCTCAGCACCGGAGACGGCCGGCCGGGAAGGTGCTGGAAAGACCCTGGTGAGGGTGTGTGATGCACATCGATACCACGGGGAAAGAAAAACATTTCCACCCAAACAACCTTTGCCTTTTATCTAAATCTGTAAAAATGTCTTTTTTCATTTGTTTAGAACGAGCGTCTCGCCGGAGCGGCCTCGGGTGACGTCTGCTGTTAAACCATCGGGAGGAAGCTGCAGATTCGTGGCTCCGTAAGCCAGCTGAACAAAAGGGAAGCCACAGGGGACCTTCTATACGCTTCACAAAAGCAAAATTATATTTTTTCAGCATAGAAAAATAAAATCCTTTTATTTTTTTCTTAAGACATCCTGTGTGAAACCATGGTGTTAAAAATCATGTCTGGATTTTAATGTGGGCTCAGAATATTCTCTTCTTGCCGAGCAAGGCCCACCAGAAGTCCACGGGCTGCCTTCAGCGTCCCCACCGGGGGCTGCGTCCGGCCCCTGCCCGCCCATCCTGCACGCCCCTCGGACAGGTGAGCGGGTGGGCTTCAGGATCGGCCAGTCTGCGAGCTCGCAGGGCGCGTCGGGCAGCCATCGGCCCCAGGTGACTCCTAGGGACGGCAGGCCTGTCATGCGCATGTGCACATGTGTATTCATGGGTACATATGCTCACGACACATGGAATGTATGTGTGCGTGCATGTATTGTGTGCACACATGTATGTATTGTGTGCACACATGTGCGTGTGTGTATGCATCCATGCATGTAGGTCTTGTATGCGCGTGTGCCTATGTGTGTGCCTGTGTGTGTGTGTGCTCCATGTGTGCGTGCCTCCATGTGTGTGTGTGTGCCTCCGTGTATGTATGCCTCCTTGTGTGTACCTCTGTGTGTGTGCTCCATGTGTGTGCCTCCATGTATGTGCCTTTGTGTGTGTGTGCTCCATGTGTGCGTGCCTCTGTGTGTGTGCTCCTTGTGTGTGCTCCGTGTATGTGCCTTCGTGTGTGTGCTCCATGTGTGTGCTCCGTGTGTGTGCTACGTGCGTGTGCCCCGTGTGTGTGCCCCGTGTGTGTGCTCCATGTGTGTGCTCCGTGTGTGTGCCCCGTGAATGTGCCTTCGTGTGTGTGCTCCGTGTGTGTGCCCCGTGTGTGTGCTCCGTGTGTGTGCCCCGTGTGTGTGCATGAAGGTCACCATGCCCTGATCCGTGGCATTTGGTGCAGGCAGCTTTGCCCAGGAACCCTGGGTCTCGCCCCCCTCAGGTCATCAACCACCTGAGGGTCGCAGCTGAGCTGCGGGGCTGCCGGTGGCTGACCTCCCTTCTCCTGAGGGCTCCCGGCCGGCCCCCTGAGCCCTGCGCCCTGTGGGTCCACAGTGGTGGTAGAGCCTGGGGCCTTCCCTGGGCCTGGCTGTCCCCCGCCGGTGGGCCCAGCATCAGGGGCCGGGAGATGAGGTAGCTTTTGAGAGGGAGGTACCTGCACGGGCACCCCTCAGGTGCCCCTGGGGTCCTGGCACGTCCACGGGGGTGCCCTCGGAGCTGGCTGTGCTCAGGAGCAGCAGCCGTGGCTCTGGGCCAGCACTGGGAGTCTGCTCAAATGGGGGGTTCTGGGCCCCTGGGGATGCGGGGGGCCCGGTGGTTGGTCCAGCCCCCTCCCGAATGCGACGGACACCGTTTTCTGAGCCCGCTCGCCCCTCTGCTGTCTCCTGGCATGTCCTCGGCGCAGCCCGAGGCCCCCACGTGGGTTGCACTCTCCTGGGAGGCGCCTCGTGGTCTTTGTGAAATGAGGCGGCCAGTGTAGACAGCAGCCATGGACAGGCTGGCGGGCGGGCGGCCCCCACCGGCCGGGTCTGCCCTCACTGGGGGCCTCGCAGGCTCAGGCCTGGCCCTGCTCCCTGGGGTCTGCGCGCCTACGGGTAGGAGGCGGAGCTGTGTCCCGAGCGAGAGGGGGAGGGGAGCGTCCTCACCCCCTCTCTGCTCGGAGGGAGCGTCCTCACCCCCTCTCTGCTCGGAGGGAGCGTCCTCACTGCCCTCTCTGCTCGGAGGGAGCGTCCTCACCCCCTCTCTGCTCGGAGGGAGCGTCCTCACCCCCCCTCTGCTGAGAGGGAGCTGGACTCCAGAAGCACCCCCCGCCAGCTTCCGGTGTGAAAGGTGAGGTCTCTGGAAGGAACCGGCTCTTCTGTGGGGCCGCAGGACGCGGAGGGCAGCCAGAGCCGGCAGGCGCGCCCGCACTCGCCCCGGGCCCAGCGCCAGCCCCGACTTGGAGACGCGTAGCCGCTGCCCGACCGCCATCTGCCCCTCTACTGGTTGGGAAGGTCGTGTTTCAAGTAGGAGAAAAGCACAAAAGTTACCACGCGAGGCTAGAAGGAGCAGTTGGCTTCGGGTGCATCCGGGCAGCGCCTCATCTCCGAGTCACAGCCTGGGGCCCTCTGTTCAGTCCCCACCCCCTGCCAGCTCGAGGTCAGGCACGCGGCTGTCTTGCAGCGCAGACCGAAGGGGAGAGGACACACCGATTGGCCAGCAGCCACCGTGCCGTCGGACGTCCCAGGCCGAGCCCCTCGTCTCAGCTGCGCCCCTTCCCCCGAGGGTCCCAGCTTGGCCGTGGGAACCAGGCACCCAGCAGAGGGGCGTCCCCCTGGCTGGCTCAGAGCAGCGGCGCCCGGGCCTCACCCGGGCCCAGGGGCCTTGTCCATCCACGTTCTCTGCGTCCGCTCCGGGCCCCCGGCCGCCCTCCTCCCTCTGCCCGGCACCGCCGTGATGCCGGCCGTGCCCACTCACTCCCGGGACCCCAGGAAGGGGTGGTGAAGGCTTGTCCCCATGGTCTCTGTGGGGTCACGCACCCCTCTTTACCCCGACCCAGGTCGTGGGGGGGCGAAGCCCGAGCGGCAGGGGCAGGCTGCTGTGGCGTGGGGGTGTGCTGGGGCCCCCGGGACCCTGCGCAGGGTCAGCTCTGACCCAGGGATGTCCCTGTTCCCAAGCTGACTGGCTCCTGGCGAGGTTTCTGCTGGAGAACCCCCTGGCCTGGTTGCAGGAGGAGCCCGAGATCCTGGGGGGGGGGGACACCCAACGGAGCCCACCCCCCACAGCGGGGTGCGGTGTGTAGGTCCCAGTCTAGCCCAGGGCTGGCCCGGCCCCGCCCTCGGCTCGCCGCTGGAGGGTCCCCGTGCCCGTGAGGGGCCCAGGGGGCATGCAGCTTGGCATGCGGGAGGGCGGGGTGCCCTACTCTCTAGGCCCCGGCCTGGACGCTGTGGCCCTCCCAAGGACGTCCCCGTGAACAGCCACAGGTGAGGCCCCCACCTCCTGTGTGAAGACCCGTGGAGCCGCCCCCCTGCCTGGGAATCAGGCTTGGCCTCGCGTGCTCAGTTTCCCCAGATCCAAGCAGGATAATGATGTTGCCCCCTCGGACTGTGGGGAGGCCCCCGGGCCATGTGTAGTTCAGCGCAGTTCAAGGACGAGAGAAATCTCTTTTTTTCATTTTCCAAAAGCAAGGTGGCACACTCCTCCCGGCCTGTCCCCAGAACAAGGCCCAGAGCCTTCCCGGGACCGGGTCTGGGGGCTCAGGCCGGCCAGCCTTCTTGGGGTCATTCCTTCAAACCTGGTTGGCACCTGGGGAGGCCGTCTTTTCCTGGGGTCTGCCCCCCATCATCCGTCCAGCCCCCTCAGCCTCACAAGGTGGACCCCGGCCTGGTTACCTCATGTCCAGGCAGGACCCCTGCCTGGAGCCCCTCGGGTCACCGGCCCACACCGGCTCCCCCTTTGCCAACACCGGGAACTTGCTCACATAACCACATACAACCCCGCCAGCAAGATGCACGGTTTTAATTAACTAGAAAAATGTCCTGCTTTGGCTTTTCAGTAAATATTTCATTAGTAATAATGTTGGTAATCCTGGGGCTTTCTTTCTCCGGGGAGGTGCTGCCTGTGTGGCGTGTCGTCCTTGGAGTGGGCCGGTCACCGGCAGGCAGAGCCACAGGCCCGACGCCTCACCGGCAGAGCGGCCGCATCCAGGCCGCGGGCATTGCACTCCTCCCGTGGAGAGGAGGGTCTGGGGCGCCCATGCGACAGACAGGGGACAGCGGCCACGACGGGCAGGGCTGACCGGGGAGGCTGTCCTCACTCCAGGCCCTGGGGGTGGCTCTCTCCCATGCCCTCCGGGGCCGCCGAAGGGGGAGCAGACCGTGAGGGACAGCCCGGCTCCCTCCAGGCCCCACGGCGGGCGTTGTCCCGCCACCAGCCGCTGAGTCCCATGCGGCTCTCTGAGGGCTGTCTCGTGGCTCCGTCCTCCTGACCCCACCGCACAGACCGCTGACCGCCTGGCCAGCTGGCACAGTGCTGAGCCCGGCCCCCGACTCACAGCCTCCCCTTCCTTGTCCCCGTGGCCCGGGAGGGGCCGACGCCCCCGCCCTGGAGGACCCTCAGCCCCAGAGCCCCGAGTAGCCGGTCCTGGGACCACGGTGCCCAGGGGCTGACGATTCTCCTTGTTCTGACCTGAAACCTGTTCTCAGAACGAGGCTGATCGAGTGGTTTCCTCCTCTGGCCACATATCCTGTGACTTCCACCCTCCCTGCCCGGGGAACTGGCCCCTCACCCGCCTGGACACCCCGCCCGTGTGGACGGTGGTGGTGGCAGAGTGCGGGCCAGGCTCCGGCACGTTCCAGGTTCACAGGATGCGGGTGCAGGGACTGCTGGCGTCGCGGGGGTGCTAACCCGCAGCCTAAACGTCCCAGCGTGACGGCTGTTTCCTCAGGGCTTCCCCGAGTGCACAGACCTCTGCGCTGTGCTCCTTCGAGAACAGAGGGA
>CM053617.1:69628204-69644100 GCA_028646535.1 Procyon lotor | reverse complement strand
GAAATCAATGTGTGTGAGGTGAGGGCAGTGAGGAGATCAATATGTGTGAGGCGAGGGCAGTGAGGAGATCCAGTGCGTGTGAGGCGAGGGCAGTGAGGAAATCAATGTGTGTGAGGCGAGGGCAGTGAGGAGATCCAGTGCGTGTGAGGCGAGGGCACTGAGGAGATCCAGTGCGTGTGTGAGGTGAGGGAAGCTGTCCAAAGGGAAGCAGTTCGCTGCTCAGGGTCCTGAGCAGGGGAGGTATGAGGAGCCAAGCCCGCCTACAAGGTTGCCCTCCTATGGGTCTGGTCTGTAGAGGGGCCTGTACGGGGAGAAAGGGCCCATTCTGGGAGTGAGGAGAGTAAGGAGGTATGAGAAGTCATCTTGGAGAGCGAAGGAACGAAGGGGGAAGGATTTTTAAGGCCTCTGTTCAGTGGGAAACACAGGTTCATAGATTTGATGTCTCTCTTAGGATAATTTGAACAAATCTGAAATGATATTTTGGTTTTATTTAATGCTTGAATGAACTCTAGAAAATTGGATAAAAATGAGTTACCTGAAGATGTGAATACAATTCTGAAGAAGGCCTATAAACATTTAAGTTATTATAATCACCAGAGCTTCCCTTCAATCAGAGAGGAAAAGTAAGTGTTTGTGTTTTTCCGCTTTCACGTCTCCGTGATCATTGTACCATATCAGGTATCAGCCACTGCGGAGATTCGTACCGTTTGGGGAGCATCTGGGATATGTAACTTCGTATTGTACTTTCTGAATCAAATTTAACTTCTCAGCATAGGTACGTTTCCAGTTACTGAAACGTCCCACACCTTTCTGAGTAACAGCGAAACATCTCGGCGGCCAGATTCCTCCACCCCCAGACTTCAGTTTTTCAGTCCTGTGCCTTCCTCCATCCCCTGGGTGCCATTTGCGTTTACGAGGTATCCTGGATTGGATTCCCAGGACCAGAGAGCAGAATGGACTAGAATGTACGCTCTAGTTTATTCCCACAGAAATGATGGGTGTGCCTCCCGATCCAGCAGCTGTTTGTCCCATTTGCACGGTGCCGACTTAAAGGGATGGACACCGCCCCCACCCTGTAACCGTGGTGGCTGAGATCATCTTCCTGCTTTGGTTTCGGCCTGTGTGCCTCCGATGACCCGTGTGGTGTAACGCTCAGCCGTGGGGTGGGGGTGGGGGTTCTGAATTACCACTTTTGAGAATTCATCTTTGAGTTCTCGATGATTTTTTCATCAACTTATCTACCCTCCTAACACATGAAACATTTTGGCCGTGGTGTGTAATCATTATTTATGTATTTCTTCACTCTGTCACTCATTCGTTAATTTGGGGTGTTATGGGTGGAATTGTGTTCCCCAAAAAGATCTATTCAAGTCCCAACCCTTGCTGCCTGTGAGCCTGCTCTTTTCTGGAAACAGGGTTTTTGCGGAGCTCGTCAGGTTAGGACGGGGTCATACTGGATTAGAACGGGCCCTGATGGGTGACTTGCGTCCCTGTAAGAGGAGGGAAGTTTGGGAGCAGATGCTCCCGGGCCAGGTGACGCCAGAAGCAGAGACTGGAGTGTCGTAGCTGCACAACGGGCACCAGGGGTGCTGGCGACCAGCAGGAGCTGGCGGGGCGGGACGGGTCTTGCGCTGGATTCCAGGCCCCTGGCCTCTAGAACCATAGGAGATGGAATTTCCTTTGTTTAAGCCAAGTAGTTGCTGGTAACCCTTCTCCGCGGCCTCCAAAAATCTGGGGGCGTGTTACCAGTCGCCGCGGCACAAGTTACCACAGAGCCAGCAGCTGGCGACCCGTGTCGATCGTCACGCCGTCTGCGGGGTGGACCTCTCAGCGCAGCTGGCGTCTGGGAGTTGGGGGGGCTGGGGTGTCCCCGAGGCTCGGCGGCCGGGTGCCCTGTCGGAGCCGGCGGTGGAGAGCCAGCCACTGCACGCAGAGTCAGGATTGCGTGGGATCCGATGGGGCCCCAGGCGGAGCTCTCCTGCTGGTTGGCGGTGAGTGACTCAGAGCGAAGGGGTCACACGGGCCGTGAGCACCAGGGAGCGGGGTCCCCGGGGCCTCTTGAGGCTGCCCGTGGTAGATTGGATGAAAGGGGCCACCGATGTCCCCTGTCCATGGTGTCACTTCCTGTGGGGGCTCCTCTGGGGCTCTTTGGTTTATACCAATTTAATGGGCCAGGGGTGGTATATATACATATTTTTAAAGTGATTTTCATCATTGGGGCACCTGGGGGCGCAGTTGGTTAAACGTCTGACTTTTGGTTTCAGCTCAGGTCATGACGTCAGAGTTATCATGACGTCAGGGTTGTGAGATCCAGCCCCGCGTCGGGCTCCCCGCTCAGTGCTCAGTGCAAAGTCCGTTTGTGATTCTCTATCCTTCTGCCCCAACCATCCCCCCGCTATGCTCGCTCTTTCCAAAATAATTCTTTAAATAATTTTAATTATTTTTCTCTTATTTCAAATTTAGTATATAGTAATTGTAGGAAGTTTGAAAATGGATCAATGTATACTTTCAACATTATTATCACATAGGTTTTTAACCTACTTTTCCCATAGAAGTTGTGAATGTCTTTCTACATCACAAAATATTATGCAACTAAGTTCTTAACGTGGGTTTTCAGGCTCCCTAGGTGATCCGTCGGAGCACATCGGGTATGAGAAGCCGCACACACTTGTAGGCACGTGTCTGCACCACGGTGCAGTGTCCCCCCCGGCCTGCCTTGTTACAGACCCGGAGGTCTCACTGCTGATACGAGCAGCTCCAGGGGAAGTTTCTAGAAATGAGACTCGGGGGCACGAGATACATGCTGCAAAAGCCATATGGAGCCCGCCTGTGAGGACCCTCGCCTCTGGCCTCTCTGATCAGCTCGGAGCAAGTCAGGAGCGGGACGTGCCATTGCTCTCACCCCACCCTCTGACTGTTTTGTCCTGTTTCCTGGCATTTTTTTCCCCTTTATTAGTTTCTTATACACTTATTTTGCACATTGTTTATAAGGGTATAAACCATTTCGTTATTGACTTGCAGAGGCTTTTTCTGTTTTACGGTTTGAGCCCCCCAGCTCCCGTATATTTGTCCGTTGTCCCACTTTGTGCACCTTTTAGGTTTTTAACATTAATTTTCGATGTACAGAAATGTTGTATTTAATATAAGACTAATTCGAACTCATTTATTCCCTCCCATCCTGGGCCTGTCGCGGAGTTCTTGCCCTACAGCCCTGTGAGCCAAGGCTGATCTGGGTCCCCCAGAATCCAGGCCGTGTGGCCCCAGCTCAGAGCTGGCTGCACACTCTGAGCGCCGCCTGTGTACCCCCCCGCCGTGAGCCAGCCTTGGCCTTGTGTCCCCCACTCGTACCTGTGTCCCAGCGAGGCCCTCCCCCCCTCCAGGTTTAAAAATGGTTCTTGCCCCTGCAGTGTCTCTGTGGCTTTACCCCCGTAAGGACTTCTGCTTTTCCTGTGCGTGGCCGGAGGGGATGCCCAGCAGCTTCTGGAGGGGACGGCAGAGTTTCCGCGGCTTCGTGGGCAGTGTGTTTGCTTGGTGTGTCCCGTGCGGGCTGGGCTCCTGGCCCGCCCGCCGCAGCCGCCTTCTGTGTGCGCCCTTCCTTCTGCGTCTAAGAGCCTCCCGGCTGAGGGACCCTGCTGACAGCTTTCCACCCGGGCTTCTGTGCCTAGAATTCTGGGCGGGGAAAAATGTTCGTTTAAAACTACAAAAAAGGACTAAAACCCAGTGAAGCTTTTCAGGTTCTCCTTCCTTCCCTGTGCGGTGGGTCCAGGCGGCCAGAGCTCAGGGAGCACTGCCGGGCAGGGTATCAGGAGGCCCGGCCTGCAGGGGCCCCTGAGGCCCCAGGGGCGGAGCAGGTGGAGGAGGAGATGGGTGGGGACGGCGGGAGTGCAGGCAGGGGAGGGGGGCGACACCGGGTTCGGTTATTGCAGCAGACGGTCCATTTGGGGTCCCGGGGAAGAGTGTGAGGGTTAGCTGGCAAGGGGAAGGGGGCACCGGCTTGTCCCAGGGGGCGTTCGGCGTGTCTGGAGACTGCCGGGGGGGCGGGGCTGCTACTGGCATCCGGTGGCTGGCAGCCAGCGGTGCTGCTAAGGGTCCTGGGGTGCAGGATAGGCCGCCTGTGCCCCGCAGAGACTGCTGGGCCAGGATGCCAGGGTCAAGGCGGGGGACCCGGGCCTGTCCTGCTTCAGGCCTGGACTCCTGTGTCAGGATTAGGCGGTCTAGCCCTCCAGTCTTGTTCACTTTCCCAGTCGCTCCGGCCGTCACGGGTCCTTTGCTTTCCCAGACAGATGTCAGCGGCAGCGAGCCGCCTTCTGCAAGGACCCCGGCCAGTGACATCCTCGGATGCTTGGCCCGTGGTCGGAGGAGGAGGCTTCAGTCAGGAAGTCCGAGTCTGTTCCCCGTGTTGTGCCCTACCCCCCGCTCTGATGCGTCACACAGTGACACCCCGGGTGCTGACGGCCGTGCGGGGCTGCTCGCCCCTGTCCCCTTCCCGGCACTCGTACCTGCCCGAGGGCAGAGGAGGACCGGTTCCCCGAGCGGGTCCAGCTCTTCATTTCCGCCAAGCTCCGCGTCGGGGCCTGGTGGGGACCGGGCTTGGGGACTGTGGCCATAGGATGTTTGTCTTATTTTTATCTACCGTCTCTGGGTAAACAGGGACTGCTTTATCCCCCCTACAGGTGCCGGCTGCGCGTTCCCTGACCCTCTGCTGATGCGTTGTCTTCTGTTGCTTCACTTCCAGAATTCTTCTCCTTTTTGAACTGGCTCGTCTTTCTTTGACCTTGAAATGTGAGGAGATCATCTCCGGCTGCCTCTCAGACTTGAAGAGTATGGACAGCAAAGTAAGTGATGGGGGACTGTGGGTGTGCGGCGCCCGCTCCTAAAAGGCCAAAGGCAGGGAAGGCAACCCCGAAGCCCTCAGCAGGAGGGCCTGGCAGCGCGGCGGGTGAGGGGCCCGGTCGCCCACACGTGCCCGGCCCCCAGCTGATGGGGTGCTCGCCTTGCCGCCGCGGCCCTGTCGCCACCAGCTGTTTCTGCGACTCCCCGAGGGGCTGCCTGGTATTTCGTAATATTCATGATCCCAAACCTCTTCCCAGCCCCATTATCGGACGCTTAAATCCTGTTACTCTTTGTTTTTACATAAAGGGCTACAATGAACATTTTTTGCCTAATGCTTTTATCTGCACTTAAGGGTTTTTTCCTTCAAGTAAGTCCACGAACATGAAATTACTCGGGAATTTTAGGATTTTAAAATATGTATTACAGTATTGCCCTTCAAAGAAAAATTATATCCCTGCCTGGACTTTCCACGGGTGTGTGGCTCGGCTGTATGTGCCTTTTTTTTTTTTTTAAGATTTTATTTATTTGACAGAGAGAGATCACAAGCAGGCAGAGAGGCGGGCAGAGGGAGGGGGGAAGCAGGCTCCCCGCTGAGCAGAGAGCCCAATGCGGGGCTCGATCCCAGGACCCCGAGATCATGACCTGAGCCGAAGGCAGAGGCTTTAACCCACTGAGCCCCCCCAGGTGCCCCTCGGCTGTATATGCTTTAACTTAAGAGACTGCATGGGCTCTTGGCAGAGCCGAGGCTCGCCTTGCCACGGGCGCCGTGGAACGTGGTGCCCCGAGACCGGCCGGTGCCACTGTGGGCGCCGCTGCCCGTGAGGGTGCGAGAGCCGGAGGGAGGAGTCGCCCGGACGCTGCGACCACCGCAGCCCTTTCCCTTGAGCACCTGCCGTGTTTAGCCCCAAAGTACCTGTGAGTCTCCGGTCCCAGCCGCTTCTCAGGAGGTTCCCTCTAGATAAAGCTCTAGCACGGCGTCCCTTCCACGCTGCCGGTAGCAAGGCAGTTCAGCAGAGGGAAAAGCAGTCGTGTTTGTGATTCTGTTGATCTGGAAATTGTTCTAAAAAATGGAAGGAAAACTTCAGTGGGCCCTTGATGGTCCTGTGCCGCTTGGATAGCAGTGCTGGCTGGGGACAGGTGGGACGGGCGTACAGGGCTGGGGACAGGTGGGACGGGCGTACAGGGCTGGGGACAGGTGGGACGGGCGTACAGGGCTGGGGACAGGTGGGATGGGCGTACAGGGCTGGGTGCAGCCGACGTGGGAGAAGAGCTCGCCGGGAAAGCTCAGGGGGTGGAGACGGCGGAGGCCCAGCCTTAGCACTGGGACTGGGGGCTCGCCCTGCCCAGACCACCCGCGGACAGTGACCTCCTGGGAGAGGGACGTTCCCCCTGGCGGAACGGTGCTGCCGCAGTCTGTGGTGTACATGGAAACATCTAGCGCCTGCTCTTTTCCTAAATGTGGAACTGGAATGCGGAGGGCTCGGTGAGTGGCACCTCCGAGACCCTGGCACCCTCTGCTCGCTGGCCCTTTGCAACATACTATTTCTCGTTCTTAGATTTTATAAATATTCTATGCACACTTGGAAAAGATGTCTTCTTTTTTTAAAGTAAAGGATTCTGTATATACCCATTAAACAGCACTCGGTGTTAATTGGTTCAGATTTTTATAACCGTGCTCGTTTTTACCCATATGCTCTATTGGTTTCTGTGGGAAATGTGTTAAATCTCTTCCTACAAATACGAATATCTCAGTTTTACGTCGTACAGATGTCATTTTTTATGTGTATTGGTTCATATAGGTTTGGAATTGTTATCTTTTCCTGGTAAGTTGGTTACATTATGACATCTTGACCTTTATGCCTAATGGCGATGCTTACGTGTCTCTTGGTGATTGCCCGTTTTCCCTGTGGGGGCACAGCCTCTTGGGGGACAGGGGCCTGCCTGACCTGTTTGCTACGGCGGCCCCGCTTTCCAGCAAAATGCCTGGCACTTAAGAGTTGCTCGGCAAGTTTTGTTGAACAGATGAAGGATGTGAAGATCGTTACAGTCTGTCTCAAGTGGGCATGTTCGGATTTCAGGGTCTGTCAGCTCTTTCTTCATAGGGTTTCCCTACAGTGACGGGTCACATGGTTGGGACGTCCAAGAGCTGGGTCCCTCCCAGGGGATCCGTGCGGAGCAACACCAGGCAGGAGGGCAGAGGCACGATCGAGGCTACAAGAAAGGACTGTGAGGCAGAGTTAGATTTCCAGCATTGAACTGCAGTGCCTGGTATTTTACCGTCCTCCCGAGAGGAATGGTAAGCAAAGACAAACACGTCATGCTATGTGATTGTTCAGAAATAAGTGAACCTCTCCTTAAAAGGGGGAAAGAATATGAAAGTGACATAGTGAAAGAAATGAACTTTTCTGGCCCAGGTGGAGTGAGAGGTCCTCAAGCCTGAAGCAACTAAAAGACCAAACACAGTATGAAACAAACATCTTCAAGACACTGAACTATAGTGACGGACAGCAGAACGTGAGAGCAGACGGCGGGCCTCACACCCCAGCTTCCCGCCGGAGACCGCGGGCGTGAGGGGGCAGAGCCCGGTGCAGCCTGAGGCAGCGCCCCTGAACCCAGGGGTGGGCGGTCCGGAGGGCGGAGCAGGCCCGGCCCACAGGACGGCGCCCGGGAGCCGCCGGCACAAGATGAGGGCTCTGGAGAGCTAGAGGCTCCCCCTCGGTCCTCAGCTGAGTTCGGACACGTGCGTAAAGGAACTACACACGCTGGAGAGGGTCCACCTGATGGGACACCAGGGGATGTCTGTAGAGGTTACGCAGGGCTGAGAATAGTTCCTAGAATGGAGTTTAAAGCAGTTGGCTCTCGAGCCTGGCTTCCTGGCCACCACACACACCTGTGTCACACACCGTGTCGCCTCTGTCAGCAGCCAGTACCCAGGACCCCAGAACTGCCATCTCTCTGCAAGCTCCCAATGTCGTCTTCAGCTCCACAGCTGCTCCACGGGTGCCCGTGGACCAGGACTCAGCGCCACTGCCGCTGGGGTGCTTGCAACCCAGCCCTAGTGCCCATGAGAGCCCCATGGCCACGACCTCCCCTGTGGGAGAAAGAGGGATCAGGAGGTCCCCGGCAGCCTTCACCACCAAGGACCCCAACAGACCTTGGAACTAGAGACCAGCAGCCTTGATGTTGAGGAATCCTACAGTCTTTGCCGCGGCCAACCTCAGCTGATGGAGCCACATGGAGACTAAGACACTGGGCCTTCACTGAGGCGCTAGCTGCCAGCCAGCCACGCCCCCAGCTGGCGTTCTCACCCCTCCAGGTGAGGGTCTCTCCCCGCCAAGACTGCCAGCCACATCCCCCCAGCTGGCATTCTCACCCACACACACACACAGGTGAGGGTCTCTCCCCACCAAAACTGGACTGTAATGTCTGGAAAAGATGACTACTTACTTCATCAAATGCACAGACATCAACACAAGGCTACAAAAAAACCACAAAAAAATCAGGGAAACACGACACCATCAAAGGAACACAGCAATTTCCCAGTAAGTTACTCCAAAGAAATGGAGGTATATGAATTGTCAAAGAATTCAAAATAATTGTTTTAAGGAAGCTCAGGAAGCTACAAGGGAACACAGATACACAATGAAATTAGGGAAAACATGAACAAAATGAGAAATTAAATAGTGATAAAAATTATTAAAAAAAAACCCAATCAAATAGAAATCCTGGAGCTGAAGAATAAATATAGTGAATGAAGCAAAAAGTATAGTGGAGATCATCAGTAGGAGGCTTGATCAAGCAGAAAAAAGAATTTGTAAACTAAAAAGTCATTTGAAATTTTCCAGAGGAGAAAAGAATGAAAAAGAGTATCGAAAGTCTATGTGAATTATGGGACACTAGCAAGCAAAACAATATTTGCATTATGGGAGTCCCAGAGGGCAAAGGGAGAGGAAGGGGCAAGAAAACAGATCTGAAAAGATAATGATTGAAAATTCCCCAAATCTGGAGAAGAGGTATGGTCATCCAAGTACACGAAGCTTATGGGTCCCACAGAGATTCAGCCCAGTGAAGACTTCATCGAGGCATATGATAAAGTGTCAGGCGTTTTGTTATACAGATTATTATTATTATAAAAGAATTTTGAAAGCAGCAGGAGAAACCAACTGAACTGATACAAGGGAATCTCCGTAAGGCCATCCGAGGGTTTATCAGCAGAAAGCTTGCAGGCCACGGACGAATGGGTAATATATTCAAAGTGCTGAGAGAGAAAACTGCCAAATAAGAATATTTTATCCAGCAAGGCTGTCGTTCAGAAATGAAAGAGAGAGAAAGACATTTCCAGACAAACAAATGCTGAGGGAGTCAATCAATACTAGACCTGCCCTAGAAGAAATGCTAAAGAGAGTTCTTCAAGGTGAAATGAAAGGACATTAATTAGTAACAGGAAAACGTATGAAAGTAAAAACTCACTGGTAGAGGTAAGTACATAGTCACATCAGAATACTCTCATACTGTGACGGTGTTGTGTAAATCACCTCACCTGGTGTAAAGTCTAAAAGACAAAATCATTACAACAACTTGCTACAATAATTTGTTAATGGATACAAAACATTAAATGATGTAAATCGTGACATGAAAAACAAAATGTAGTGGGGAGTAGTAAAAAGGTAGAGTTTTTGTATGTGATTGGATTGAAGTTGTTTCAACTTAAAATAGATTGTCATTACTATAGATGTTTTCTGGAAGCTTCATGGTAACCTCAAAGCACAATGCACAAAAGATGAAGAGAGTCAAAGCATACCACAGTGGAGAATCATCAAATCACAAAAGGAGGAGGCAAGAGAAAGGAACAGAGAAACAATAAAACAGCCAGAAAGGAAGATGGCAGTACTAACTCCTTGGCTATCAATTACTTTAAATGTGAGGGGCTAAATTCTCCTATTAAAGGACACAGAGTACCGAGTGTATTGAAGAAAAGATGTATGCTGCCTACAAGAGAATTACTTCAGCTTTAAGGACACAGGTAGGCTGAAAGTGAAGGGGTGGGAAAAGATAGACCCAAAAGAACAACCCAAAGAGCAGGAGGAGCTATACTTATCCAAAAGTCAGAAAAAAAATGTAATGAGACAAAGAAGATCATTATATAATATAAACAGTTGATTAATCAAGAAAACAGAACAATTGTGCACGCGTTTGTACCGGCATTGGAGCACCGAAGGGCATGAAGCAAGTCTGGACAGATCTAATAGCAGAAATACACAGCAAAGCAGTAGTAGTAGGTTATCTGCAGCACCTGCCCTTCAACGTGGATCTATCATCCGAACAGAAAATCAGTAGGGGGTCTCTTGGGCTTTACCTACACTTCAGACCAGGTGGGCTTAACAGACATGTATAGAAGGGAGAAGACTCAAATGAAATCAGAAGCGAAAGTGGAGACATTGCCACTGATACCACAGAGATACGAAGGATCATGAGAGAACACTGTGGACATTGTTCCCCAACAAGATGGATAACCTGTGAGGAATGGACAAATTCCTAAACACGTACAACCTACCAAGACTGAATCATGAAGAAACAGGAAATCTGAATAGACTGATAACTAGTAAGTAGTTTGAGCTGGTAATAAAAACAATCTTCCAACAAAGAAATGCCCAGGACCAGATGACTGCACTGGTGAATTATACCGAGCATTTAAAGAATTAACGCCAGTCCTTTACAAAGTCTTCCCAAAACAGAACAGAACGAAACACCCCCAAAAAACTGAAGAGAAAGGAACTCCCCTTCCACTCCTCATTTTTTAAAAAGATTTTATTTATTTATTTGATAGAGACCAGCGAGAGAGGGAACACAAGCAGGGGGAGTGGAGGCTCCCTTCCGAGCAGAGGGCCCGATCCGGTGCTCGATCCCAGGACTCTGGGATCACGACCTGAGCCGAAGGCAGAGGCTTAATGACTGAGCCCCCCAGGCGCCCCTCCCCTACTCATTTTTAAGGCCACCATTGCTCTGATACCAAAGCCAGATAAAGACACTACAAGAAAAGAAAAGTACAGGCCAATATCCCTGTACTCAAAAATGTAAAATTCCTCAAGAAAATACTAGCAAACTAGATTCAGCAGCATGCTGAAGGGATCATATGCCAACATCAGGGGTTATTTATCCTGAGGATGCAAGAATGGCTTAATGCAGGTGAATCGAATAAATGTGATGCAACACATTAACAGAAGGAAGGATGAAACCCATACGATCATCTCAATACATGCAGGAAAAGCATTTGTCAAAATTCAACATCCTTTCATGATAAAACTCTCAACAAACTTGGTATAGAAGGGATGTTATGTTAACATAACAAAGGTCACCTATGACCAGCCCACAGCTCACATCATACTCTGTGGTGAAAGCTCAAAGGAAAGTTCCACCAAAAACTGTTAGAACTAATGATCAAATTCAGTAAAGTTGCAAAATTCACAATCAGCAGAAATCTGTTGTTTCTGTACACTAAAACGAACTATCTGAAAGGGAAATTAAGAAAGCAATCCTATTTATAATAAGTATCAAAAACAATAAAATACTTAGGAATAAACCTAACCAAGGAAATGAAAGACCTACACACTGCAAACTGTAAGACAGTGATGAGAGAAATTGAGGGAGACACAAATAAATGGGAAGATATTCAGTTTTTATGGATTGGAAGAATTAAAATTGTTAAAATGTCCATACTACCCAAAACCCTCTACAGATTCGATGCAATCTCTATCAAAATTCCAATGGCCTTTCTCACAAAAATAAAAATAAATCTTAAAATTTATGTGGAACCACCGAAGAGCCAAAGCACTCTTGAGAAAGAACGCTGAAGGCATCACACTTCTTTATTTCCACCTATGTTAAAAAGCTATAGTAATCAAAGCCACGTGGTACTGGCTTAAAAATAGATGCATAGAACAGTGGAGTAGAATTAAGAGCCCCCCCCCAAAAAAAAGAATTGAGAGCCCAGAAATCAATCACACATAATGTCAACTAGTCTTTGGCAAAGGCACTGATAACACACGTGCAGAGGAATGAAATCGGACCCCTGTATTACACCACTCACGGAAATTAACTTGAGATGAATTCAAGACCTTTAAGACCTGAAACCATAAAACTTCTATACAAATACATAGGGAAAAAGCTTCTTGACATTGCTCTTAGCGATTTTTTGAATATGACAAGGAAAACAAAAGGAAACAAGTGGGTTTCGAACAACAAGCCAAAGGAAACAGTCAACACAATGAAAAGGCAACCTATGACATAGGAGAAAAGTATTTGCTAACCATGTATCTGATAAGGGATTGATATCTAAAATATATAAGGAACTCACAATTCGGTAGCAAAATTCCCAAATAATCTAATGCATAAAATGAGCTAAAGACCTGAGTAAACATTTTTTCAAAAAGATCTCGGATGGCCAACTGGTAAATGAAAAGGTACTTACTATCGTTCATCATCAGAAAGATACAGGGGCGCCTGGGTGGCTCAGTCGTTAAGCGTCTGCCTTCGGCTCGGGTCATGATCCCGGGGTCCTGGGATGGAGCCCTGCATCGGGCTCCCTGCTCGGCTGGAAGCCTGCTTCTCCCACTACCATTCCCTCTGCTTGTGTTCCCTCTCTCGCTGTTTCTCTCTGTCAAATAAAAGAAAAAAAAATTAAAAAAAAAAAAAAGAAAGAAAGATACAAATCAAAACCCTAGTATCACCTTACACCTATTAGAATGGCTGTTATCAAAAATACAGGCGGTAACAAGTGTTGGTTCTCACCCCACTTCAGCTGCCCAAGGATGTGGAGAAAGGGAAACTTTTGTTCACTTTAGGGGGGAACGTAAATTGGTAGAGCCATTATGGAAACCAGTGGGGAAGTTCCTCAAAAAATTAAAAGTAGACTACAATATGATCCAGTGATCCTACTCCTGGGAATAATGCATCCAAAGGACGTGGAATCAGTATCTCAAAGAGAGATCTGTGGTCCCATGTTTGTGGAAGCATTAATCATGATAATCGTGATGGACAAGATACGGAAACAACCGAAGTGTCAATGGATGCATGGATAAAGAAAATGTGTGTGTGTGTGTGTGTGTGTGTGTGTGTGTGTGTACATAGACACATACACACATATACACACAGTGTGTCTACACACACACACACACACACACAGAGGAAATCCTGCTGTTTGTGACAACGTGAATGAGTCTAGAGGTATTAGACCAAGGAAAAAAGCCAGATGGAAAAACAGAATACAATAGTGCCTGCTAGAGGCCAGGGGTGCAGGAAGGGGGGAGATGTGGGTCACAGGGGACTAACTTGTAGTTATAAAATGAATCAGTTTTGAGGTTCTAATGTACAGCTTGATGACTATAGTTAATAACACTGTGTTGTATATTTGAAAGTTTCTAAAAGAGTAGATCTTAGGCATTCTCACCAAAAGGAAAAAAACCCAAAATATGTGAGGTGATTGATTTGTTAATTTATCTGATAATGGTAATAATTTCATAATGTATACATATATCAAATCATCACATTTACACTCCATATATATAATTTTATTTGTCAATTATACCTAAGTAAAAAAATTTTTAAAGATTTTATTTATTTATTTGACAGAGAGAGAAAGGCAGAGGGGCTTTAACCCACCCAGCCACCCAGGCGCCCCCCTAAGTAAAATTTTTAAAAAATAAAGCAGAATTGACATTTCAGAAGAAAAGATGAGCACCACCCAGAGGAGAAACACTGAAACAACAGAGCTTCCGCAAGCTTCAGTCCCTGAAGAAGAGGAGAGAAAGAAGGGAGTAGAAGAAAGTACATTGAGAACTAATGGGTCAAGATTCTAAACGTTCATCTTTAAAGAGGAAAAAACAGTACTAAGGAGCACTGGTGAGACTGGCAGCCAGCTTTTTGTTGGAAACAATAGAAGCCAAAAGACGTAAGATAAACATCTTTAAAATACGAAAAACAAAAAAACTATCCACCTAAAAATCTACTCGAAAATACTCGGAGAGTATCTTTAAAAACCAGAGGTAAGGGGTGCCTGGGGGCCTCAGTTGGTGAAACGTCTGCCTTCCGCTCAGGTCATGATCTCAGGTCCAGGGATCGAGCCCCACTTCAGGCTCTGCTCAGTGGGGAGCCTGCTTCTCCCTCTGCCTCTGAAGGCTTGCGCTCCCTCACTCTCAAATACATTTTTTTGAACATTTTTAAAAGGATTGTATTTATTTGGCAGAGAGAGATCACAAGCAGGCAGAGAGGCAGGCGGAGAGAGAGGGGGAAGCAGGCTCCCCGATGAGCAGAGAGCCCGATGCGGGGCTTGATCCCAGGACCCTGAGATCATGACCTGAGCCGAAGGCAGAGGCTTTAACCTACTGAGCCACCCAGGCGCCCCTCAAATAAATTTTTTAAAAAATCTTCAAAAATAAAAAAAAGAGAGGTAAAATGTTTATTAAAATAAAATCTGAAAGAGTCTGACTAAGACTACAGAAAACTCTAGAGGAAACTCTTCAGGCGGAAGACAGTGGCACCGGCTGGAAGTCCAGGTCCGAGGAAGGTAGGGAGGCGCCCAGAAAGGGCAACCACGTGAACACACGTGAAAGACTTCTACAAATATTTAAATCTCTTCAAAAAGTCATTGGCTGTTTAGAGGGAAGATACTGATGCGAACGAATCCCAACTCTGTCCAGGTTGGACGGCGGGTCCCAAGCAAGGGCAGGAGCTTCTGTCCCTGTGGATTGAGTGGGTCGCCCCCCCAGTATGTGGGCATGTTTTCCAGCCCAGGGGCTCCCCAGACCCTGCACTACTGGGCTTTATGGGCTTCCTCACGTAGGCATGATCCCGTTATTGATGCATCTCTGCGGGGTGGGGGCAGGGCTGAGAATCCCAGGCTTGCATTCATGGCTTGGTCTTTGTGCGACCAGCCCGCGGTCTTGGGAGGAGAGATGCTGCCCCAGCACTTGGAGCATTCCAAGGCTTCCAGGGCCCTGTGCTGGGAACCGAGGCGGAGACCAGTGTACCTCTGTCCCAGCTCTCGGCGACACACGGCCTAGGTGGCTGCAGTTACAGACACACCACACTCAGCGTGAGAAAGGCAGCTCTGCGGCCGGCGGCAATGCCGAATGGCACGGCGCCTTTGGAAAAGCTTAGCAGTTTTGTGGAAGCGAAGTGATTCCCGTGACACGGATCCCTGGTTCCTGCTGCCCAGGCCTCTGCCCCTGCCAAGCGGGGTGCCCTCATCTCAACCCTGTCAAGGATTAAGTCAAAGAAAACGTGTCTGCCAAGTGTCATAAGAGTTATCGGAATTGCTGTAATTATGTAAAAATTCACCGTCCAGTGAAATTAACTATCTTTTCCCTCCCACTATTAAAAAGATATCGAAAAAAGTTGTTTGCTTTCTCAGTTAAAGCTTTGCATTTTCATGGCACCTGGGGGCTCCGTCGTTAAGCGTCTGCCTTCGGCTCAGGTCATGATCCCGGGGTCCTGGGATCGAGCCAGTGGGCTCCCTGCTCGGCGGGGAGCCTGCTCCTCCCTCTCCCACTCCCCCTGCTTGTGTTCCCGCTCTCCCCGTGTCTCTCTCTGTCAAAGAAATAAATAAAATCTTAAAAAAAAAAAAAAAAAAGCTTTGCATTTTGGGGGAATATTTTAAGTCTTTGTTATATGTCTTTGTATTCTCTTATTTTTGCTGTTGTTGAATTTCTACCTAGTACGTTAGCTGTGTTTTAAAATGGTCTTTGAAGTGAATGCATATGGAAACTGTGCCTGTCCTGCAGGATCCTGGGAAGCTGATTGAGATCGAGTGCCTGGAGTATGAGCTAGAAGCTTTAAGACTCGAAAGTAAAATTAAAGTCTATGTCCGCGCAGCCGTGGAGGTAAATCCCTGAACGAGAGGCAGCATCACTGGGCGGTTTTGCACATTTCCTGGAAGCTGCTGGCTCCCGGGTGACGGGGACGCGGGCCAGCCTCCCGTGCCTCGAGTTCCCCCCGCGTGAACATAGCCTCTCTGGCAGGAGCCCCGCTGGGACGGGCTGCCGTTCACCACAGCGGGGGGCACCGCC
>CM053617.1:69614480-69627704 GCA_028646535.1 Procyon lotor | reverse complement strand
CTGCAGCTGAGAGCCCCGAGCCTCCTCGTGGGGGACCTTATATAGGACGTTACTATCCGTTACAGCAAAGCCCGCGCATCAGTAGCCAATAATTTTAAAATATCACATTGGGGTCTGCACGCAGGCAGCCAATCATTTTACCCTGAGTCACATATTTCTACCAATCATTTTAAGGGGAGGTACATGTCCTAATTTGGGCTAGTAAGAGATACATGCCAGGCCTCCCGGATCCTTGGAATGTGGAGGTGATCTGTTCCTTTGTTCTCCTCAAAGTGGGGGTGCGCTGCAGCAAGGCGGTTACAGAAAGGTAAATAAGCGGTTAGCAATCAACAGGAAATTTACCATGGGCCCCCCCCCCCATAGCCGCCCGCTGGCCCTATCTTGTGGCGGGGGTCTTTCACTAGGAAAAAAATTCAACCAAGATGTGAAAATTCTATAACATAAAACTATAGGATGCTGATAAAGAAATTGAAGAAGATACCAGTAAATGTAAGAGTATTTCATACTCATAGATTGTAAAATAGTGTCGAATTGTTCATTCAACCCAAAGCAATCGCCTGACTCAATATAATCATGAACAAAATTCCAAAGGCATTTTTCACAACACAACAAACAATCCTGAAGTTCCTATGAAACCACAAAGGACCTTGAATAACCAAACCCATCTTGAGCCTTTGCAAAACTATGGTAAAGCAGTCTTGAAAGTGTTGAGATTAAAACAGTAAAGGATCACTGTAGCAGAATGAAATAAACACAAGCACATACATTCAATTACTTTGCAAGGGAGCCAAGAACACCCAACACAGGACAGTCTTCTCATTAAATACTGCCGGGAAAATGCGCCACAAGCAATAGAACATAGTGCCTTACGGGGTACACAGAATCTTGCACCACACACAAAAGAGTAACTAAAAGGGTTTCCACCTGAGGCCTTTCCTGCACTGCATCCTCTGATGACGACCCCTCTTTACTACTCACGACACATGGGAAGCCTCTGCTCCACCTTGTTCACTTTTTTCTCCCGCAGCTCCAAGTTTTCCTGAAGCTTCGGGCTCAGCAGCACCTTCCCGGGGGTGGGGGGGGGGGGTTCTGTCCAGGAGGGTGCAGAGCCAACTCCGCGGGAGGGGTGAGCACTGACCTTTGGCATAAGCAGTGTTGGAGCCTGTGAACATATCGGGAAACCTGACTCGAACAAAGTCCCACAGGTTGGAAGGAGCCACTGTTACCCCGAGCAACAGGAGGAGAGGCACCTTGCAGACGGATACACTTCACTCCCCGGGCGGGAGGAAAGAAGGCTTCCTCCTCCGGCCACAGCACAGCCAACGAGAAGCCACTACGTTTCAGTCCCCCAGGTTACTCCAACAGGCTTTAGTTTACAACACCCCCCAGGCCTGCCTCCTCTGCAAAAGAGCCTCTTCTTGCCAGTTCTCAGGATTCGCCCTGGGTTTGCACAACTGGCTTGTCCCCATTGTAATTCTCTACTACTCCCAAATAAGCCCATCTTTTGCTGATAAAATAAATAGTACTTATATTTTTAAGGTTAACAGGCATGATTACTGCTAAGAAACAACAAACACAAAAAAAGCTCTGAAAAATGACTAGAAGTTGTGCTTTGGTGAGGAACATTTACATTTAGAAGGACAATCTCCATTCGTACTAGGAAGAAAGGCATGACTCTAAATTTTTAGAAGCCTTTATCCATGGGAAAGGCACGTTACAACCGCACTGTTTACTCTGGCTGCGTGATGACCGCTGCTCCCACCAGTGTCCTTATCTTCAGCCCGTAATCGCTTGCAAGGGGGTGGCTTTGGCCATCTGCGGGAATCCCTCACGTCCCCCAGGTTTCTCCCACGTATGTAGGAGGAATCCACGTCATCAAACCTGTTTCTTCTCTACTTCGTCTGCGCTCTAGCACAGGGAGGTGTTGACGAAATTTCAAACGAGTAAACTTAAAAATCTATTTAGTGTTAAGTGACTCCTAACTCATGCAGCATCCCACGTAGCAGCTAGAGGAACTAAACGGAGGAAAGCAAGCTCAAAGAAGGAACAGGAAGACAAACAACAAGTATATCAACAAATGCAGTGTTTAGGTATTAGGTTGCTCCCCCCAGGGTCTGTGAGTAAATTTCCTCCTCTAGACTCCAGGAAATTCCATGTTCCGCAAAGGTTACGTTCCAGGGCTTGCACCCCACGAGTGCAGTGAGGAACACTGGCAGAGACAAGAGGCAAACCCTAAGTCCGCCGCGGGGAACACGCGCAACCACCCCAACCTCTGCAAGCTCAGTAAGCGGGGGCGGTTCTTCCAGAGCCGGCTGCGTCTGCGCAGGTTATTGACTCCTCAACTGGCCAATCGCAAGCCTGTAGGACCACATGCCCAGCCCCCACCTCCTCTGAACGTGCGGCCACAGAGGCTTAAAGCATGCGCATCAGCGCCTGTCCGCAGCCGTTGAAACCGGGTCCGCCGCGCTCGCAAGCACAGTGCGCAGGCGTGCGGCAGGAAGCCCCGCCCCGGGCGCGAGTTTCGTCCAATCCCCACCGAGGCGCCACCCGCCGGGCGCCCACGCGTGGAGGAAATGGCAGGGCGGCCGGGGCCTTCGGACGCGGAGCGGGCCGGAGCTACGGAGCGGGCTGAGAAGGCCGGAGGTAGTCCAGGGGTGCCCGCAGGGACGGCCTTGGGGATCCGGGCCGGGACAGGAGGGCCGGGGGGCGCGCTGCCGAGGGAAGGTCGGGCCGCCGGCTGACCCCGGCCGTTTGCCCCCGGCGGTGAGGCCCCTCGGGAAGCCCTCGTGCTCCTCTCCTTCGATGGCGTCAGGGCGGCCCGGCGGCCCCGCGGCCCCAGATGAGTCCTCAGCGCGGCGTTTCTTTACCGAAGCCGGGCCGGACCGGATCCGCGTAGCATCCCGCGGGGTCTCGACGCCTCCTGCCGAGGGACGGCCCCCGGCTGTGGGGACGGGGGACATGGTTGGGCGGCTCGGCGCAGCTCCTCGGGAGTGCGAAGTCACCACCCCACGCCGAGGGGAAGGTGGGAGGCTGTCCCCGAGCCACGCCCGCGGCGCCGGCAGGAGCTGGCTCGGACGTGTTCCGTGGGAGCCTCACCGCGCCCCCTGGGGACCCTGCTCACAGCGCCATCAGCGGCACGGGTCTCGCTGGTTCCCTTCACACCTCCTTGCAGGAGGGCAGCCTTGGGATGTGCCGCCGCTCCACGGTGTCCCTGCGGAGGAGAGATCTGAGCCTTGAGCCTTCGCTCAGACAGTGCCCTCGGAGCAGGGTGGGGCACCCAGAGACAGCCCCCGGGGTGGGGACAGATGCGCACCGCGGAGACAGCCCCGGGGCTGGGGACGGATGCGCACTCAGATGACCGCCCCCGACCGGGGACGGATGCATACACGTCCCTTGTAGAAAGACCCCCACGGCGGAGGCTGCACCGAAGGAGCCTTTCGGTAGTGCTGTTCCCGGTGCCTCCAATCAACTCGTAGCTGAATCAGCCCCACCAGTCTTAGCTTAGGCTGCTCTAGCGGCAACACCAGAGCCCAAATGGCCCTACAGACTACAGAATGTTCTTTTCATGGTTCCGGAGGCTGGAAGTCTAAGACACAGGCACCAGCAGACACAGTGTCTGGCGAAGACCAGCTCCTGGTTTCTGGATGACCTCTTCTGGCTGTGTCCTCATAGGCGGGCGGTTCTGGAAGTCTCTTTTATAAAGCCACTCCATCCACCATGGTGACCCAGTCACCTCCCAAAAGCCCCAGCTCCTAACAGGGTCCCATCAGACCATACTATTTCTTACTTATTTTTTTTTTTAAGAGATTTTATTTATTTAGTTGTGAGAGAGCACAAGCAGGGGGAGCATTAGAGAAAGAAGCAGGCTCCCTGCTGAGCAAGGAGGCTGGCTCGGGACTCCATCCCAGGACCCGGGGATCATGACCTAAGCTGAAAGCAGACACTTAACTGACTGAGCCACCCAGGTGTCCCCAGATCATACTGTTTCAACACATGTTGTTCAGTGGTTATTGCCTAGGAGGGTGTCCTCATATGTGTGCACTTCACACTCTGGTATTACGGGGTAATGAAGCATTGCCTGCAACTCATTCTCAGGTTCACAGATGTTAGGAAATGGGGGATACGAGCTGTGTATCCTATTTCCACAACTTTTTAGTAAATGTGAAATTATTTTGAAATAAAAAGTAAAACTAGGGTGCTCATACTACAGGCTATGTTGTGCCCTGGATTTTTTGTTAACAAGACAGTAGTTGCTTCATTCAACAGATATTTAGTGCCAGTCTGTGCCTTATCTTGTGGTGAGCACTAGACCTGTAATAGAGAATAGAAACAGTGCAGCTCACTGCCTGATCTATTAATAATAGTACTAGGAAAATGATTTCCCAAACAAAAAAAATCGCGTTGGGGTCACTCCGATTTATTAACTTTAAAAAATATAACCATATGCAGAAGTGTGTATACTGAAAGGTAAACATTGTCTTTCTTGTCCTTCCAGTCCTACCCTCCAGAGGTAACTACTATTGAATTTCTTTTATGATTCTGGCCAGAAGTTATCTAGACATGGTATGCATGTAGCCATATGCAATTTTTGTATCCATATGCAATTCTCTATACACCATTTTTCACTTTTAATCTGTCTAGGGTCTCTTTCCATGTTAGTACATAGGAATCTACCTGCTTTTCAATGGCTAAACAGTATTTTGTTGTGGAGATGAATCATAAATTCTCAACTGGTAGGCATTCAAGTTTTTTCCCACTTTTTTTTCCCAATTAATTTTATTTTTTCAGTGTTCCAAGATTCATTGTTCATGCACCACACCCAGTGCTCTATGCAGTACGTGCCCTCCTCAATACGCACCACCAGGCTCGCCAAACCCCCCACCCCCTCCCTTCCAAAACCCTCAGTTTGTTGCTCAGAATCCAGTCTCTCATGGTTCATATCCCTCTCCTATTTTCCCCCATTCACCCTTCCTTTCCTTCTCCCAATGCCCTCCATGTTTTTCCTTATGCTCCATATGTGAGACCATATAATTGACTCTCTCTGCTTGACTTATTTCACTCCTCATAATCTCTTCCAGTCCTGTCCATGTTGACATAAAAGTTGGGTATTCATCCTTTCTGATGGAGGCATAATATTCCATTGTATATATGGACCCTATCAATCCATTTGTCTGCTGAAGGGCATCTTGGCTCTTTCCACAGTTTGGCAAATGTAATGTTTCCTACTTTTGATGTAACAAATATTGCTTCAGTGTCCTTTAATGTGCTTTTTGCCTACTTAACCAAGTATATCTCATACATAAGTTTCTAGAACTGTAATTAAGTCTTCAAATTTTTGATAGAGTAAAACTTGCTCTCCAAAAGTTTACATCAGTTTCCACAATCTTTTCAGTGTGTATGACTTTCCCCACATGATCTCACTGGCTGTTGTCAGATTATTAATCTTTACCAATCCGATATAGTTGTCTGCAACTCATTCTCAGGTTAGAAATGTTATTTTTAGCTCATTAATTATGACTGAGATTGTACATCTTTTCAAGTATTTAGTGGCCATTTGTATAATTTTTGCTTCACTGCTCTCTCCTTTTCTCCACTCTTCTGTAGAAATGATTGCTTACCTACTTTATATTGATTGAAACATATTGTGGAAAAATTTAAGCACATACAAAAGGCAAGAACAAAGAATAATTACCCCATGAGCCCATCTTTCCACTTTAACAGTTATCAGCTTTTGGCCAACCTTGTTTCCTCTTTATCCTCACCCACTCACTGCCACCCATTCCACTATTTCATTTGAAGATCACAGGCATCATAGCATATCATCCATAAATATTTCCATGCATATCTCTAACAGAAATCTAAAAGATAACTAAATACAATAGTATTGTCATATCTGAATAACTACAGTAATTCCTTAGTTTCATCAAATATCCAGTCAATTTTCAAATTTCCCTGCTTACATCATCAATAATTTTTAAAGTGCTTTGAATCAAGATCTAAATACTGTCCATTTTTTAGATTGATTCATATGTCTCTTTCATCCCTTTTAGTCTGCGAGGCTCTTCTTTCTCTCTTTTCTCCCAAAATCTGTTAAAGGAACTAAGTTGGTTTTCCTATAAAGTTCCCAGTCTGGATGTTGCTAATTGCATCCCATGTGTCCTGTGTCCCTGTATTTCCTCTGAATTAGTATTTAGGTTGAGAGGATTAAAAGATATTGGTCTGATTTTTTTGGCAAAAATCCTATATTATATTTTTACCTCAAGTGGCTCATAGTGTCCAGTTATCTTTATTGTGATGGGTTAGTACCATTAATAATAATTGCCTAGATCTACCAGTTCATTAAGGGATTAAAAGTGCCTGTATTGGTTATAAATGGGTTAATACAAAATATTTTACTGGGAGGCTTCTGAATAATAAATGATTGTATATAGAATAACTGCATTTTTTTAAATGAGCTGTCTTAAATTTTCTTCTATGGGATTTTCCTTATAAGACTCTCTAGAGCTTTCTAGTTAATGAGCCATCTGCAGTTACAGTGATTTTTGACTCCTTGTTTCCAGGGATTTTTTGTACACCTTTTTTTTTTTTCTTTCACAATTACATCATGAGCTTTGACCCAATTTTGAATACTACAGGCAGTGAAAGTTCACCCCTCCCCTTGGCCTGAGTTTTATTAAGAGGAAATCTATGGTATGATTTCAGTTTAGAAATTGACTGTGAAATAGCCTGACTCATCTCTCATTCAGTATCCACCCACCTGAGGACAAGCAGCAGGGACACCACTGTGGCTGGAGACCTGAGCCCCCTCAGGTTCCAAACCAAAGTTGTTGGACTCCCACTCCTTTGGGTTTCTTTTTTTTTTTTTTTTTTTAAGATTTTATTTGTTTATTTGACAGAGAGAGAGAGATCACAAGTAGGCAGAGGCAGGCAGAGATGGAGGGGAAAGCAGACTCCGCGCTGAGCAGAGAGCCCGATGTGGGGCTCCATCCCAGGATCCTGACATCATGACCTGAGCCGAAGGCAGAGGCTTTAACCACTGAGCCACCCAGGCGCCCCTCCTTTGGGTTTCTAAAATGTTTGGCTTTGTCTCCACAGGGCAAGCCAAATCCTCACAGAAAATTGAAGACTTGCTGGAAATGGTGAAGAAGCTGCAGAAAGGTCACATGTGTCCTCCGTAACCCCCACAATTCACAGACTTGGGAAATTAACTAATTTGCTCCCTTAAAACTTAATTCCTTCAAGTAAAAATATAGCCCCATGATTCAAAATTAAAGTATGAGGGGATGGAAGGCAAGAAATTTCCCCCAAAACCTTGTTAGCCACCCATTTGGCCCCAACTGCATTAAGTCCATGTTTTCACCTTCACCCCCCTTCCCTCCACCTTACTCTGCTGCTCTCTGCTTGCTTCCCAGCCTCCTTGCAGCCACGTTCCCCCCTCAGGGCAGGCCTCGCATGGACAATCTCCCACCGGACCCAGGAACTGCCCTCCCTGTGATTTGGGGCCCTTACGAGGTCTTCCCATATCTGAAGAGCATGCCCCACTCCCTCACTCTTTAATTTCCTTACTCCTCTGTGTTTCTTGGCTGCAATGACTACAGCCTAACTCAGTATCTCTGTTATTTTTCCCTTGTCTCCCCTCCCCAGGAGAGTCCCTGTGGGGCCCCAGCTCCCTCTGCCTGCCCTGTCATCTCCACTCAACCTACTTTTCCTTCCTGCAGCGGGAAGCCTGGAGCCCAGGGTTGAAGTCCTGATTAACCGGATTAATGAGGTTCAGCAAGGTGAGCTCAGGACCAGCTACATGATTTGCAGGGCTCCTTGTTAAAAAGTTACTGGGTAGGTCATTAAACCAAGGATGGGTCTATCTAAATGCAACTGCTGTAGCCATGTGTCCATGAACCTGGTGCCGCTGTCAGCTGAGCCCAACAAGAAAGGCTTGTGCTCTGGAAGCCTCATTTCTTGCTTTAAAATCTGCCCCCAACCCAGATTTCCTGGAAGACAAATGAGAAATGTCACTGTTTGCAAGCAATAATGCAGTGGGAGGCTGTACTTACACATTGTTCTGCTTTTTGGCGCAGCAAAAAAGAAAGCCAGTGAAGAGCTGGGAGAGGCCCGGACTGTCTGGGAGGCCCTGCAGAAGGAAATGGACTCACGTAAGCTGGGGCACCCAGGGGTCTTCAGTGTCACGCCTTCCTGAACCCAGTACACTGGACACTTGGCATTCTTGCTGTGACCAAGGGCTCCTACCCCCATCTCCAACACCAGGTCCCCCACTCTGGGCAGGAGTGCTCCCAGAGTACCCTGCAAGCACACTTCTGCCTCAGGGCCTTTGATAGCCTGCTCTGTCCCAGATAGCGTGGGTTCCTATTGGCACACACTCATCAGCTCTTCCCTTGAACGTCCCCTTCTCAGATAACCCTCCCCCAAGTCATGCCATCTAAAGACAGCACCCTGTCCCCACCTGATCACATTCCCCTCACTGCCGGGTGTGTTTCTTCATAGCCCATAGCCCAGTACATGGGATGTGCTTTTTCACTCCCCTCCGTGTAAACACACTGGCCTTCCACAGGATCCTCAGTCATCCTTTGTCAACCCCAGGGCCCTTTGCTGCTTACAGGGAGTGCGGCCTCAAGAGGGGAGGGGGCTCAACTCAAGGGCTCCACATTTGGGATTGGGGTAGAGCTGTCCCAAACTGCCTGTGTGACAAGGGGCAAATGCACTCCCTGAGGGTGCGGTGACGCAGCCTGATGCCCGAATGTGTCCCTGTGTTTTCCAGTGAGTGGAGAGAAAGTGCGCCTGAAAGAGATCTTGAACAAAAAGCAAGGTAATTGCAGCCACTCTGTCTCCAGGCTTTTGCCCTTGTCACCCCGCAGAGGCCAATCTCTGCAGCAGCTGAAGCCCTTTGAAACCTGAATTAGCCTGCATCCCTCCTGTGGCTTCCACCGCACTTGCAGTAAATGACAAAGTCCTATCAGGTGTCCACAGGACCATATGTGACCTGACCCTATTATGTATGCCCAGTCCTGATGCTCTCGTGGGTTTTCATGGGGCCCTTGGCTCCTCTCCCTGCAGAGACCCTAAGGATCCTCAGGCTCCACTGCCAGGAGAAAGAAAGTGAGGCACAGAGGTAAGAGCTTCCATCTGGGACTTGCTCTTCCCTCCCCCTTCATTGTAGTGGAAACGAGAAAGAGGGAAATCAGTTCTGGACCCACAGGTCCCATTGTCTCCCCCCTGTGAAAAGGAGAGGGTAGATGCCTGGCTTCCCGCCTTGGCCCCATGGTGCACAGCAGTGTTAAGGGTACTCTGACTCACTGGGGTGAGCATTCATTTGCTAGAATATCAAATACTTTCAGCTGTTTCTCACTCTATGCCTGTCACTCTTCCTAAAATCGGCTCCTTGGCTCTCTCTTCACTCATCTGTCTCTTCATTTAGGCATCAAGCCACCCAGTCAGTGTCTCTCCATTTGTCCACTCTCCTTCCATCCACCTCAATATTTGTGAATCTCTCTACTTCCTGAACCTTGCTTTAGCTCATTTTGCGACCAGAGTCCCCAGGCCCTCACATACCAACATTGGAACTATGTGGGAACTTTGGATGAGATCAGTATGTCTGTGTGCTTGTGCACCTGACTGTGTCCATGTTGATCTCCCTGATTTCACAACAGTATTTCCAGGGACTTGGGCTCATGCCCCACCCCGCATGAAGTTATTAGAGAAGGACCTCAATCCGGAAAGCCAGAACAGACCCCAAGAGGAGGCAGAAGCCCCACCCCAGCCCTGTCCTGGGGAGACATTCAGAGAATAGGACTGAGCGCCACCTTGCCTCTTCCCAGGAAGCAGACCATGCTGCAGGAGTGCAAGGAGCGAATTTCCGCCCTGAATTCCCAGATTGAGGAGGAGAAGAACAAACAGAGGCAACTGAGGTAAAGCCCAGTGCCCAGTGCCAGGCAGGGTGTGGGAGGTGTGCTGGGATGGGTTGTGGGTGTGGGTAATCTTGGGGATGGGGGTTAGAAGAGGGGCTGGCTAGGCTGAGGCTTGGAGGGTCAAGGTGGTGAAGGTGCTTCCTGCAGAGCAAAGAGCGTGAGCAAGTCTCCCAGAGTCTGCGCATGAAGACCCCCGGCCTGGGCCAAGGTGGGGAGAAATGTCTCAGCCCATGGCCCCTCATCTTGTGTGACTGGTCCATAGGTTGGATTTTGAGGAACAGCTGGAGGATCTGATGGGCCAGCACAAGGACCTCTGGAAGTTCCACGTGAGTCACTCAAAGCCGCCCCTTACACCTTCCTCATCTTCCCGGGAAGTCCCAGGCCCCTAACTCAGGATCCCACTGCAGGCCTCCTTCCTCTCACCTGCCCACCCAGCTCCGGAGCCAGCCCTTGTGGTCATGCGTCTAAATGGCCCTCAGCTCCACCCTCACCGCCACCCAGTGTTGTCCTCTTCACCGATCCTACCCACCCATCCCTGCTGCTCCCCTGGGCCCTTCAGTGGCCAGGAGGAACCCTGATGAACCAGGGAGAGGTTATCCATAAGGAAGATCCACGGATGTGTTTGCAGCCGTGACCAGCACAGGGCAGTGGGAAACCAAGGATCCCAGGTGCCAAATAAAAGGGGCAGAGAAGATCAATGCTAGGCGGGAGGGGCTCAGTAGGGAGGCCACACAAAGGGAAGAGGAACTGCAGCTCAGGTCTGGTGACTGATTCTTCAAGGAACAGTTGTGATTTGTAATGTTTTCAGGATCCCCTATAGTAAATACTTGCCTCAGACCTGATTTCAAAGCTTCCAAAATTCCTGAACACTATTCCTAACACCTCCTGAGCCCCTCTAGCGCAACATCACAAGATCTGGGGTGAGACAGCTACAGATGGTGGAGGAGAGAAGATGGCTAGAATGAAGCCTTGTATGCCAAGAGCCCCAGAGTAGTAGGAAGTGAAGCATGCCCAGTAGGGACCAGTCCCGATAGGCTTCTGTGAGGCGTGTGGGAGGAGGATGGACACATGCACAGGCCTCCTCTCCACCTACTCAGAGGCCGGAGCAGATGGCGCGGGAGATAGGCACCCTGGACAGCGGCAAGGAGCAACTGCTCAAGGAAGGTGAGGCCTGGAGAATGGGGAGGCCCTGGTTTGTCCTGCCCTGCCCTGCCCATCGGTCCCTCCCTGCTGCAGAGAAGCTTGTGGAAGCGAAGCTGGAGGACGTGAAGCATCGTCTGTGCTCCCAGTTTGGGGCTGATGGCTGCTCGACCATTGCTGAAGGGCTCTTTCTCCGCAGCCAGGAGGCAGCAGCTGCAGTGTAAGATAAGGATGATGGGGACAGGGACTGGGGAGGGGGAGGGAGCTGCCCCTGCTGACAGCCCAACCCTCAGGCATCTGTTTGAGGAGGAGAATAGGAAGGCCCAGGAGCTCCTGGAGGCGGCTGCACATCACCACGAGCAGCTGCAGCAGAAGTGCCAGCAGCTACAGCAGAAGAGGCAGAGGTGGGCGTGGAGGCCCTGCCCTTGGTCCCCAGGAGGACAGTGGCTGAGGGCATCTTGGCTCCCCTTTCACTGATCTCCTGGTCTCCTCACACCCTCTTGTCCCTTCTCCTCCCCTTACCCCTCCCTTTCCGGTCCAGGCTTAAGGAGGAGCTGGAAAAGCTTGGGATGCAGATCCCTACTAGAGCCCCAAGCAAACAAGAGGAAGGGGCTGGCCCAGAACCTGTGAGTCCTGGAATGAGGTGGCGGGGAGCAGAGATAGCTCACGAGAGGAGCGGGGTACAGGAAGGCAAGGAAGGGGAACGACAGAGTCCTCCGAGGATGGTCTTTGGAGGAGGGTGTTCTCACAGGGCACAACAAAGACAAAAGTGCAAAGGCTGGCAGTGGTGGGGTGGAAAGAGGCAGGTCCCAGTGAGGGGATGGGCACAGGGATGCATAGAGACTTCCCTCCTCAGACCCGGACCTCCCACAGGCCAGTCCCAAGCTCCTAGGAGTCACTGAGGAGAAAGACCCAGACCTGCCCACCAAGCAAGGCCCTGTGCCCTCCTAGGCAAGGAGGACTCTCCCTGCCCTCCCTGCCCTGGAGCACATTCCATGAACTTGAAGAAATAAAAGCACTATTTCAGTACAACTGCCTCCGCAGAGTTTGTGCAGGGGTGGAAGGTTTGTCCGGCCCAAGACCCCTGACCCTTGAGAGCTGGTAAAGCCCTGGCCACATCTCCTGGCCTCCGCCGGGGTTCTGCAGCAGGCACGCAGTAAGCGCTTCCCTAACCTCAGTCTCTGCTCTGCTCATTTCTAGGACTTAACACGCGGTTCTGGGTCTCCAGGCAGAGGATGCACATTCTGCAAACTCACCCTGTGACTGTTTGAATTCCTTATTCAGGCCTGGATTATACAAGATCCCAGAAATCCCAAAAATGAGCAAGGTGCTAGAATTACCTGCCACTCTGTCCTTGGTGCACAGTCCCCACCAATTAGCTGAGAAAAAGAAACATAATTGGAGGCCAAGTGTAGTCTGTACCCTTGTGGCACAAAATTCCTCAGTGTCCTGGGAGTCAAAAAGTCAAAAGTCTGTGCTTTTGAAGTATGTTTCGAAGCACAAAAATGCACTCACCCAATTAAGGGCAGCAAGGGTAGTTAGAGTCAGTGATCCTAAGCCAACATACAGTGATTGAAGAAGAGATTCCTTCTCTTGAAAGGCTCCCACATCCAGGTAGGACAGTAACGTGGTGGGATGGAGAGAGGTCCAAACAGGCCCCCAGTCTGGAGAGCACTGTTTCTATGGAAGAATACAAAAATACGATGTGGAAAATTAAGACACACTAGGCATCAACCTCCCGGTGTTCTGACATGGGGTTCATCAGATCTGTATCATGGATGAACTGGTAACATCTTATCAAGGTAACTCGTGTATCTCCTGGAAATTGGTATATCCCCCTACGTGACAATAGAAACATCACTTTTAAGAACTGCAGTTCAGCTAAGCCCATGATGAGAAATAATGGCCCTTTCCTTGGAAACCCAAAGATTCTGTCACCTGGAAAAGGAGGAACGTAGCCCCATCACCACAAAGTTGGGCTATCTAGGGTGGGTTCCTAGCTGAGACAAAAAACACAGCTGGTAGAGCCACTTACCATATGGCATACATAGAGACAGATGAGCTAAAAGAAATTATTCGGTCTTAAAGATTAATCTAGGGGCGCCTGGGTGGCTCAGTGGGTTAAAGCCTCTGCCTTTGGCTCAGGTCATGATCTCGGGGTCCT
>CM053617.1:69595088-69614380 GCA_028646535.1 Procyon lotor | reverse complement strand
CAGGGTTTTTGCACATCTGAGGGGCATTGTTCCCACATCACTCTCAGTTTGAGGCAGAGTGGGACCTGTACCAGAAAAAATATGGGGACGGCTTTAATCTAATGGAGCCGATTGTAATTTAATTATCAAAAATCCAAAAACCTTTTAAAGGGAATTAAATCAATTTGAAATAAAAACTTTAGAAAGAGTTTAAATGAAGAGTCCTCTGGGCAGAAAATACAACTGAAAAAACTAGTTTGTGTAAAAAAAAAAAAAAGGTATGTCTTGGTAGAAGAGATATGAGTGCAGAATCCAGAGCCTTGGAAGTCATTCCCAGAACCACTGCACCCTGACTGCAGAACTGATGGTGAGCCCTGATAGACTTCGGAGTTTCTGGGGAACCACAGATGGCTGAGTGCCGCCCAACTCCCCTCCCCTTTGAGTGGATCGAGTGTCCCATCTCCATGCCACACTGTGTGTTGTGTGCAGGCCACCTAAGTGGTCACCGGAGGTCACATGGCTTCAGATTAAGAGCAACCACAGAGAAGGGACTGTTCCCAGAAACCATGTGCACCTAGTCCTGATATAGATGATGAGGTCCTAGATTTTCAGCCAAACAGCTTTATAAATTGAAATCCTTTGAGCATTAGTGTAGTTCGTATTTGTAAATGACGTGAACCCTGTGGCCAGAAAGTGGGTCGTGTCCTACTGTATTTTCCAGAGATGGCCACACCACTATATCCCATCCCACACCCTCTTTTGTAAGATGCCTTTACATCAAGAGGCGGAGTCTACTTCTCTGCCCCTTAGAATCTACATGGGCCCTGTAACAACCCTGAATAGAAAAATTCAAAATGGACTCTGTGCTACTTACCAGGAGTACTGTTGCCAAATGTCCCCATAGAGGCAAAATCACCCCAAGCAGAGAACAAATCGTCTCTAGTCTTTAAAAATTTTCTTCAATATAGTATCTATCATTTCTACCTGAAATTTTTTATCCACGTGACCTAAACTGATAGTTTTCCCTTCAGGAGAAACTCACTGATACAAAGTTGGACACTGCCGAAAATTGGGACACGTTAAAGGTATTTATAAGGTTTTACTTCATCCTCAGTGTTCAATGAGCTGTCTCTGCCCAATAAAGGCATTCCTGCATTTATTAAATTTCTTTATTCCTATGAGTTCTTTGATTTTTCCATCCATTGCTCAGGGATGAAAAGTGACAACAAAGGTTCTCTCCTGTGTGACTCTTTTACACGAGGACTGGTAACTTCTCACAGAAGCCTACCTCAAATTCATAAACTGAACTGGCTACAATGGACTCACATTGTTGTAAATAGGTCACACATAGAAGGGTTCAACAGTGACTACTTCTCACTTAGGCAAGTGCGAGTGAAGGTTTGTGAGGTAGAGTTGGGAAGATCTCTTCCCTCCTCAATCAATCCTTTCTACCTTAAGTCCTGCCATCTTCACCCTGTGGTTCCAAAGACAAACCTGTGGGTAATCTGCACTTCAGGAGCACAAAGGATGAAAAATCAGCAAAAGCAAATTTTTTGTGACCAGGCACGGAAGTAATGTTCATAATTTGTGTTCATGATCTCTTGGCCAGAGCTCAATTATGTGCCTCCACCCACAGTAAAGGGAAGCTGAGAAAGGCAGGCGAACTGTGTACCCGACACAAAGAGAAAGTGAGTTTTGGTATATATGTAGCCAGTCTCTGCCACACATGGCTTCTCTCCAGTGTGAGTTCTCTGATGTTTGCTGAGGTGTGATTTCTGACAGAAGGTTTTCCCACATGCATTGCATCCGTAGGGTTTCTCTCCAGTGTGAGTTCTCTGATGTACAGTCAGGGCTGACTTCTGGTAGAAAGCTTTCCTACATTGTTTACATCCATAGGGTTTCTCTCCTGTGTGAGTTCTCTGATGCCTATTGAGAGTTGACTTCTCACGAAAGGTTTTCCAACATTCATTACACTTGTAAGGTTTCTCTCCTGTGTGAGTTCTCTGATGTACAGTGAGTTTTGACTTCTGGTGGAAGGTTTTCCCACATTCCTTACATTCATATGGTTTCTCACCGGTGTGAAGTCTCAGATGCACAGTGAGCTTTGGCTTTACACAGAAAGATTTCCCACATTCACTACATTTATAAGGTTTGTCTCTTGTGTGAGTTCTCTGATGTACAGTAAGAGCTGGGCGATGGCCAAAGGATTTCCCACATTCTTTACATTCATAAGGTCTTTCTCCTGTGTGAGTTCTCTGATGTGCAGTGAGAATGGATTTCTTATGGAACGTTTTACCACAGTCATTGCATTCGTGATGTGTCTCTCTATTGTGACTCCTTTGATGCACAGTGAGAGCTGACTTCTGGTAAAAGGATTTCCTACATTCATTACATTCATAGGGTTTCTCCCCTGTGTGTGTTCTCAGATGCACCGTGAGTTTGGTTTTCACAGAGAAAGATTTCCCACATTCATAACACTCATACGGTTGTTCTCCTGTGTGAGTTCTCTGATGAACGGTTAAGTGAGACTTATGGCAGAAAGATTTCTCACACTCGATACATGCATAGGGTTTCTCCCCTGTATGAGTTCTCAAATGTATTGTAAGGACTGTTTTACTGATAAAGGTTTTCTCACACTGGCTACATTTATAGGGTTTCTCTCCTGTGTGTATTTTCTGATGTTTACTGAGATTAGACTTTTTGTAGAAAGTTTTGCCACATACATCACATTCAAAAGTTTTCTCTCCTAAGTGAGTTCTTGAAAGCAGAGCGAGGTGTAATTTCTTGGTGAAATTGTCCCTGCTTTGATTACGTTCACAGTGTTGCTCCTCCAAATCAGCTCTATGAAGATCTGATTGTGTTGGTTTTGCACAAAAGGTGTTCCCCCATTCATTACACCTACGGTGACCCTCCCCTATGTGAGTTCTCTCTCGGGCAACGACAGCTGACTTGTCACAGGCTCTCTGATCGGTCTGTCCCATGTGAGTACTGCTATGTGGAAAGAAGGTTGTGTCCTTGTTGAAGCCGTGCCCTTGCCCACCAAATTCAAAGGGTGGCTGCAAAATCTGACCCTTCTGATGAAAACTACGGTGTTTGCCATACCTGAGGGGTTTCCCACTCGTGTTATGGTCCTCGGGCTTCTCTCCAGCATGCATCTCATCAGGCTCAAGCATGTTCTGACACACATCAAACTCCTCTGGCTTCATTCCTGAACAGTGTCTATTATTTATAACCAGATCTGAAATGTCGATTGCACTCGAATTAAATGGTCTGCCCAACGTAGTTCTCTCTTTAGTTGACCTTTTGTTGTTGGCAAATCCAACTTGCAACACGTGTCTGCTCTGAGGCTCCTGGAAGGTCTCAGTCAGGTCACCTGCACTCCAGACATCTAAAATGAGACAAGGTAACCATGTCTGTGAACCACATCTAAGCATTTCTTGGGGAAGGGTCGTGTAAGACTAAAGAGGTTTCTTTCCATCACAGTAGGATATGATTTTGAAGAACTGATAATGGGTATGTTATAAGCATATGATTTTTCTCCCTAATGAATTCATGTAACAAGTGACACCAATAGATTCTCTAACACCAAATTATGATTTTATTTGTCGGTTCTGCTTTTTTAAGTTTCTTTTTTCTTTTCTGGATCCAGGAGGAAGTACTTGGTCACGATAGTCACCTATTCCTTAGCCAGAGTTTTGGCTGAGTTCTTTCATCTGCCGTCTGTTCCTGTTCTGTTTCCTGTTTTCTCTCACAATAAGTACGAGTCCCTTGTCCTTGGCCTTTTCTCATCACTCAGCTTTGAAGATGGCAGGATCATCCTGGATTGGCTATATTAGGGTGCAGCAGACAGCCATCTGTCTGTCACCTAAGCAGGGATATTGCTTAAGGACAAGGATCTGCACCCACATGTCTTTATTTTTTCACTACTCCCTGGGGAATGGCTGTGGGCATCCTCTCTCCTTCTCCATGCTAGCCAAAGACAGCTGTCTGCTAACCCTAATGAAACCCTATTTGGCTTCTTACAACCAAGTTCCAATTCTCCTCATTTGGCTTCCCCTCCCTGCTGGGCTAAACAATTTTACATTCTGCAACACAGGCTGCACCTACGAGCTCTGAAACGTTTTTTTCTGGCTGCTTCTTGGAAAAACTGTCTCACCTGTTTTGCTCCCTGCTAGTGCACCCCTACCTGACAATCTGCTGTTTCTAAAGGCTTGTGTTTTGCACTTCGGAGTATCAGCCGTGTCCTAAGTTTCAATGAACATGGAGTCCATGGATGGATGGGATTCTCTCTGTTATGTTAGGGTTACTTAGCAGGAGCAACTGCATCCTGAAACCCCTGGCTCCACTGGCCTTGAGAACACATGACCACCAGACTCCCCCCCAATGCCATGGATCACCCCTTTCCACACTGAAACCTGTGCATGATTCCCCGCCCCTTTGTGACATCTGTGATGCCGTGGTTGACAAGGCTTGGTCCTGTGCTCCCTTATTTTCTTAACAACTACCCAGGCAACCTCCTCTAATCCTGTGCCTCAAATACCAGCCAGGCTAAAGACTCTTCTAGTTTGCAGCTTGTAATAGTGATACCCAATCTCTACTCCAGATATTATACCCACGTATGGTTATACTGTCAACACTGGAAAATCAAAATCATCACCTCAAATTAAAGCTATCTGAAAGTAAAGTCTTAGCAATTCCCTCAAAAATACTATCTCTGGGATTCCTTACTAAGACAACACACCCCGTTTTTTCTCTCAGAGTGGTGAAACATTATTTGTGGTTGTTACCCACTACTTAGTATTTTGTGCATTTGTTTCATTTTGACTCAACTGAGAGTAATCTCCTAGAAAGGAGGGCATGTATTTGATTACCAGGGTAATCTGACAACCACAAAATGACCCCTGCTTAACATGTGTTGAAAGAATAAATGAGGGTATAAATAAACACTTGAAAGAAAACAGTGCACGAGAATGGAGGAGGGAGGGCATCTCTGAACCCAGAGACAATGGTTAGTGACAAAAGAAATTCTAAGAGGAGGCAGGTAAGGAATGACTTTTGGATAAGTCTAAGAAAGTAGTGGGCGATTAAAAAAAGAAGGGGATATTTGTGTGTGAGAGCCATACTGTGAGAGTGAAGAAGGCAAGGGTCTGATCCATGCAGACTCACTTCCCTGAGGTCTGGACATGGGAAAAGCGCCAGGGGAAACAGCCCAGCACAGCCAACATCTGCCGCGCTCTCCTCTTCCCAGACCCCTGCCCAGGACACACTCGCTGACCTGGGAATCTCTGCGCTGGGGCCTCCCCTGCGGCCCATGGCTCTGCTCCTTGTTCCAACCTGACAAGCACCTCAGGCTTCGTAATGCAGCGCCCTGTAGGTCAGAAATGAAGTTGGACTTTTAACAAACTGCTTGAGTTTCAGGGCCTTTGAAGAACGACATGAGCACATTCTTCTGGGCCTCGAATCTTAAACCTAAGCAGCCTTTAACTTCATAAACAGCTGCACATTTACCCCTGGAAGAAGAAAGCACTTACACCTACTAGGATGCTTTCACTCACCCAATAACACCAGGCTACTGTAGGTCTCCAGCATCACGACCCTGTACAGGGTCCTCTGAGCATCATCCAGGTCCTGCCACTCCTCCCAAGAGAAGGTCACAGCCACATCCTCAAATGACACCAACTCCTGGAATGACACATGCCCTCAACTCAAGGCATTAGCCTGGATCAGAACAGGGAGTCTGGGAGTTCATTCTTTTTTGTGTGTTTTGTCTCGTACAAAATACACCCATGGTCTGTACTCTGTACTGCGGGGTAAGGTAAAGAGATACCACAGTAGAAATTTTCTACCTCAGACTGGAAACAACAGCAAAATAAAGTCTCTGAACTTGGGAGATGGATCAACAGATATTTTCTAATCTTTGTGAGAGAGAAAAAAATGAAGAAAAATAAAAAGAGGCCCAAAATTTAAAAAACAGTCTAGCAACATGTAATTGGAGTTCCATAAGGGAAGGAGAAAGAATAGAGCATTTATGTATTTTCAGAAACAATGGCTACAACCATCACAAATTTTGTGAAAGATCTGAATATACATATTTATTAACTTCAATGACCCATAATTAAGTTAGATTTAGGAAAAAACAAAACCAAAAAACAAAACAAACCTACTCTCGGCACATCACAGCCAAACTGCCAACATCCAAGAATGAAGAGAAATCTTGAAAGCAGCCAGAGAAGAAAGAGCATTCAGGTACAAATACGTATGAAGGATGGGCAACTTATCAGAAACAATGGAAAAATATCTTTAAAGTGGTGAAAGTAAACATCCTTCAATTCCATGATTTTATACCCACTGAAAACTTACGCTACAAAACTGAGGTAAAATAAAAACATTCTCAGAGAAACACAAACTAAGATAATTCATCATCAGAAGATGGCACTACAATGCTAAAGGGTGTTCTCTGTGGTTGAAACAAAGTGACACCAGATGATAATTTGGATCCATAAGACAGAATCAAGATCACTGGAAATGCATGTGTAGGTAAATATAAGGAATTATATATATACATTTTTCTTCTTTCGATGTCTATAAAAGATATGATCCTTTAGGGAAAACATTACAACAACGTACAGAGGACCCATAATGTCTATAGACTCAGTATATACATACATGTGTGCACTATCCATAATACAAATGATGGGGCACCAAATGGATTTATACTATTCAAAAGTTCCTATATTCAAAAGCTCTATATTTCTCCTATATTCCACTACTACTCTAGTATATTTGATAAAGACTCGTGTGGTAAACCCTGTGAGGAGTGAATAAAAACATAACAGAATGAAGTGTAGGGTTAATTTGCTATAGCTGCCATATCGAGGCACCAAAACAGTTTAGCCATTTGGAAGATAGTTTGGTAGTGTCTTCCAAAGTAAACACAAACTTTCAACCCACAATCCAGTAATTGCACTTCTGGTGTGCATCAGAAGGAGCTGAAAACATGTCCATATAAAAACCAGCACATGGATGCTTATTGCTGCTTTATTCATAACTGTCAAAACCTGAACGTGCAAATGTTCTTCAAAGGGTGCATGAATCAACTGTGGTACACCCTGGCCATGGGGTACTGTGCAGTGCTGAAGACAAATGAGCCACCAAGGCAAGAAAAAAATTGGTGAGGAAACGCAAATGCACCCTAGTAAGTGAAATGAGCAAATCTGAAAGACTACATACTGTACGATTCCAACTACATGCTTTTCTGTAAAAGGCAAAACTACGGAGACAGTAAAAACACCACCAGATGCCAAGGGCTAGGAGGTGAGGAAGAAAGCACAGAAGGAGCACAGAGGGATTTTAGGACGATGATGCGATTCTGTACGACTGCAGTGGGGTGTGACTAAAACAGTGGGTACATCTCATTATACATGTGTCCAGATCTTGATGCCAGACGAGACTGATGAGAGAGAGGAGTACAGAAACTCCATTTTGGTCATTTCAGTCATGGGCTAAATGGAAGAAGTACACGAGGGAAGAAAGGAAGATGTGCTTGGCCCACAGGACTCGCTCAATTTGGGGTGCCGTTTGGACAGCTACAAAAAACTTCCCATGGAGCTGAACTAGTGGTCGAAAGGCTGGGGAAGAGGTCCAAGCTGGAGAGAGGCACTGTCGAGACTGAAACTACAGAGGGGCAAACAAGTCAAAGAAAACCACACGGTGTGAAAATGGGGCCCAGATTTGAACACTTGGATGAGCTGCGTTCAGGAGAGGAAACAAACAGAAGAAACCACCAGGGAGGCCGCCCCAGAAGCTAACAGACAAGAACGTCCAAGAGAAGATCCTGGACAGTAGTTTTCCTACGGTAGAAGATTCGAGTAAGGCAAAGCCCACAGCACAGTCACTGAATCAAACTATAACCTGGGCTGCTATGTAGGTTGTAGGTTATTTTTTAAAAGACGTGAATTACGACACTGAGTAGGATAAGGTGCAAACGAGTCGTGGAACTGTGTGTCAGAAAATGCCACTCTGAACAGTTGGACGCACGGCCTACAGACAGCCTGGCTGACAGAGACACGTGGAAAGTAAGACCTGCAGCCGACTCAGTCCTGCAGATGCCCGAGGCCGGACCCCAGCAGGGCCTTGGATCGTGGCGGCGGTGGGGCTGTGGGTCCAGCAGGGCCCTCCAAAGGCCGTCCGGGACACTACTTGGGCAAACGGCATTTCAGCACCCGGTGACCGTCACCCGTGCACAGCGCCGGAGTGCTGACTTCAGACTGGTGGCGAGACGCTGTCCGCTACCTCAGCTGTGTGACCAACAAAGGCACCATTTCTGACTTCAGTGCCTGCAATTTTCATGTCCTGTGACAAGGGGGCACGCCGCTCTGAACAGGTAGCGACTGTGTGGGTCTTTCTGCCGTGGCATCAGCAACACCAGAGACAACCTGCCCTCACCTTGGATGACCCTGAGGTCACACAACCCATCCACATCCACATGCCTCCTTTATCATGTTTATGTGTATCTCCCTGAAGCTGCATTTTACTTATTGCTACTTTTCTCTTTTAAAGTATGAGCCCTTATTAAGGAGGACATGTACTGAGTGGAACACTGGGTGTGGTGCATAAACAATGAATCTTGGAACACTGAAAAAATAAAATTAAATTTTAAAAAAATAATATAAAGTATGAGCCCTTCCTCATCAAGCTTAGGAAGCACCATGTAAAACAAGCTGAGGGATAAACAAGCAAGCAACTCACCAGAGATGTATTCATCCTCCGCTGCTCCTGGAAACACACAGAGGACTCTGGAGAGATCACTGGGAGAGAAGGCGAATGGACTGGGTCCGTGACAAGACTGCTGGGGCTTTGCTCCCACATGTTGGATTCTCCTGTCTGAAGCTCTCCACACGCTGGCTAAAGAAGGAGAGAGAGAGAGAGCGCACAGCTTCTATGGGACAAGAGTATTTTACACATTGAGAAAGGGCAGGAAAGACCCTATTACAAGCCCATTCATTTACACATACAGTTTATCTTTAATCAAAACACGTATTTCCTACTGACTTATCAAGAGTTAATAGTAAGAATCAATTTAAGATTCTGCAGATGCTTATTTACATAATGATGGGTTGACTGTGTTCCTATTATCAGACATATACTCAGGGCTTCACAGCAGTGTCTCCACGAGGACACCTGCAGTCTAAATACCTGTTCTTCACAGAAAGTATACACACAACACATTTTTGACTGTGACTTTATAGGAAAAGATACACACAACGTACATGGTACATTTCGTTGTGCTGCACTCTTCCAGTATTGGTTCTCAATCACTTGCTTCCCTGTACTCATTTCCTCCAACACTAGTGTGGGCTGTGCCACTTGACCTGCTTTCCTCAAGAGGATCGCAGCCGGACACAGGCTGAAGGCTTCTCTTCCACTAACGTCTCGTGAAGAGGCCTGGGGCTAGCCTGATACTTGGCTTCGCCAACAGCCAGCACCAACCACCAAAAAGTAAATGGGGTCCTCTTCCACCAACCAACCTTAGTCATGGCCCCAGGTGATTACGGCCTCTATTGGGAGCCCGGCAACGCCAGCACAGGAACCCACCAAGTACACCAAGCCCCAAGTGCTGAGCCACAGGACCTCAAAAAAATAAAAACTGTTGTTTAAAGTCATTCGATATGGCTGGCCTATTACCCAGCAAATGCTAAAGTGATACATTTAAACCCCCAAACTCAGTGTGTTTTTAACAAAATTACATGGAGAGAAAGTCTTGAATTAGACACCAAGGACCATCAACAGAACTTGACAACCACATACAGAATTTTAGAAGAGTATAAAGAATGCCCGCTCGATGGACTTCGGAGAGGCTGCTGGAAGAGAGACTGTGGGAATCACAGAAAACAACTGCCTGCCTTTCAGAAGACTGTGTCTTCACACCTTTACTTGGCTACATGAGTCTGTTAATTACAGCTGGGCACATGCTGAGTTTGATTTACAATCCCAAAAAATGGTTTAGAGGAGAAATGTGATGCAGTCCAATGTTCCCATTTTACACAATGGAAAATGGAAAAACAGGCTCCTGGCATTGTACTGCAGAATTTTTTATTTTCACAAACAGATTACTGGCATTCAGTGGGAAACACCTGTATTATAAATGCCTTGAGCACACATAAGACAGAGAAAGCATCAGGGAAAGTGGGATAGGCATGTTTAAGGCAAGTTCTCCTAAACGGTTGTCCTAAGTTGACCGCATTGATCAAAAATGATGTCAGAACCAGACATGTGCTGTGGCTTAACAGTGGCAAGAGAGAGAACAAACACTATCCCCAAGTCCGGATGCCTGATGTATGCAAATGTGCTGAGCCTGGCAGACCACTTCTGTCCTCAAATCCATTTTCCCCCATCCTTCTTACAAGGCAGAGATGCCCTGGCAAAGCCTTCCTGAGCCATCGGGAGGCACATTCAAGACAGAGGGAGCACCAGCACATCTCTAGCCGCCTAAGTGGAGAGAGCTCAGATAACAGAAACAGTGAGGGGAGAATCAAGCAGCGGGAGTGGTTCCTAAGCAAGAGCAGATGGCTTCTCCCAGCCGCAGCTATCCCTCCACCTCAGACCCCTCGGATGAGTAACACCTCCCGGGCCTTTGCCTACCCGTCTCAAGTCTCCTCAAGGCTCAAGTCTCCTAAAAGCAAGGCCCAACCTTCCAATAACACGCAGTCTCTGATAACTTTGGAGGAGCTGGTACCCCCAAACCTTGTTCACTCTCTGCAGAAGCATCAACAACTGCTTGGCCATGCAGAGCTGGAGTCTTCTCCTTCCTGGGACTCTTCTGCTCAGGTTACAGGGGTTGTCTTTCAGGTCGTGTTCCTGTTCACCGGGCGCCTCCCCTGCGTGCTTCCTAACATCGACCTTCTTCCAAAGACAGGGCTGCCATCGGGGGCAGAGCCATCTCTCCTAGAACTAGCGGTCCCTGCAAACTAGGTCTTGCATAAACTTCTGCAAACCAAGCGCTGGGCAGGCTGCACAGCGCGGGATGGGACCTGACACTTGGCCTGCTGAGGAGACTCCAGGAAAGCCCGCAAATACAACTGCCTCCCAGTAAGACCTTCGCAAAGATCTCTCCGCGAATCGGGGTCATTTCACTGTTCACCAAGGCGCTCGCGTCACGGGCGAGCACCGCGAACGCCCTAAGGCTTACGGACGCTTCGTAAGGCCCAGGATGCTTCGCTGGCAGAGTGGGAACGTGCACGCGGACCGTCTGCAGACCCACCCCAGCGCCTACTGCGCCAAGCTCGCCGACGCGCACGCCGGGGCTTCCATGGCGCGCCTTCTCCTGGCCAAGCGACCCCTGCGAGCACAGCCCGAGGCGGCCACTCCAGCGCCAGACCCGCGGGTCCGAAGCCACCCTCGCCCCGCGAACGGGCCTCGCTCCGTGGGTCGCACCTACACGTCAGGCCCCGCCCCCGCCGAGTCCCCGCGGGCCGCAGGGCTCCCCTTCCACCTCGCACCAACCTAAGGACACATAACCCAACCCACCAGAGCCGGCCGCCGCCCCAGACCGACAGCAGCGGGGAGCGGAACTTCCGGGCGGAAGAGGAGGGGCGGGCCCACACGTGCGCAGAAGGAACCCAGAAAGACTCCCAGAGTCCCGCGCGGGCCCTGGTCGTTGTCGCAGAGGACTACATTTCCCACAAGCCTCTGCGCTGGTCCTTTAGGAGCCTTGGGAGGTGATGTGTCCAGATGAGCTGGAGCGGGCTGGGCGGTGGAGGGGGCAGGAAGTCGGTTTCTGCTCGAGTGACAATGACAATACCGGGATTTCTGGTTCATTATGAAATCCTGATTTCACCAGATGAGAAACATTGTCTCTAACTGGTAAAATTGTATACGGAGGAAACATGAACAGTTTCTCTGTGGCCTGTGATGGTATTTGACAACTTTTGACCCACAGAACTTCTTTTACAATTGGTGTCAGTCCTCTCAAGCCCCACCGCTGCTGTATCAACTAGGGTCGTCTAATATTCTAATCCGTTGTCATTTCAACAGTCTGTGGCAAGAGTAGCCCCTGCAGAGGGACCAGCAAAGCCCTGAGAATTGACCGAGCCTGGGGCGGGAAGGAGTGAGGAAGCCAGTGGCCGTGTTGGGCGGCAGAGGACAGGAGAGCGTGAGAGGTGGTGTAGGGGCTTAGGTGGTGGGAGGATGGGTTTGGGGGAATGGGAGGTCCAGGTCCCAGGAGGCCTTTTGTGTGTCAGAAAGGGGCACTGGCTGCTGAGGGGGTGGGCTCCCCCCTCCAGGGTCTCCCTGTGTGGAGCTTGGACAGAATGGAAGGAGGGGCATCTGTGGGCAGGAAGCTGTGTTGGATTGATCCAGGTACAGAGAGAAGACCAGGTTCCCAATGTCTTTTCTTGGTAAAGTTAGGGTTTGGGTGGCCAGGATGTGGTAGGAAAGGGCAGTCAGGATGACTGCTGGCCTCTGGTCTGAGCAGCGATGAGAACAAGACCACCCCTTCTAGAGAGGAGACGGCAGGAAGAGGTGCAGGGGCAGGCGGCACACATTTCCGTGCCTGTCAGTGCGGAGAGCCCATGAGCTTCCGGTGGGAGTGTGGGAGCCGAGGAGTTCTGGGCTGCTGGCATGAAAGCCTCAGGACGTGCTCTCAGACTGCTAGGGTTTTCAGAGAAATCGGAGTGAGAACAACATGGGGGCCAGAGGAGACCCTGCTGGAGGTTTGAAGAAATAGGAACAGGCAGAAAAAGAGAAAAAGTCCCCTAGGAGAGTGGGAAGGGGGAAGGAGGGGACATCCTGGGGCTGCAGGAGTATGAAGGGGCCCTGAGAGCTTAGGGACCATGAGTAGGGCCACCTGTGTCCTTCTGAGCCTGGCCTGGAAGAGGCACAGACTCCTGGAAGAGAGAGAGGGGAGCAGAGTTGACACCAGGGAGAGAAGCACGTGACTAGCAGTGGAATCCCAGCTGGGCTGGAACAGGAAGGTGCCCAGGTGGGCATCGGGAAAAGTTGAGACACCCCAGTGGGCACCACTGAGTGCGCACGGCCGTCTCTCCACCAGTGGGGATGAGGGACTCCATGAAGGCCCTGCAGAAGCTCCTAGACCACAAGGCAGTCTAGGACACATCTACCCACCTCTCTTACCCTCACTCAGGTCACAATCTACTGCTGTCTGACGATTCTGATGCCCCTACACTCCTCATAGCCCTTCCTGAGTGGATGCCCTTGATCCCTGCATCTGGGTCTACAAGGCACTGGACTGACCAAAGGGCAGGGATGTGGAAACAACACGCGGACAGGCCTCCCTGGAGCTGACCTCGAGACCCTACAGGTACGGCTGAGAAGCCGGATGGGTGGTGGGCACTTTGAATCATGACAATGGGGTGCAGCTCTGGCAACGACTACAGTGCACCGTGGATACACTCCTCACTCAACAGGTGCCCCATATATTGCATCTTATGTCGGTCAGAATCAGAGCTGAAAGGTCCCTCTCATGTCAGAGACCATGAGAGGGGCCCAGAGAGCCGTCAGTTAGGAATGGAACCATGTTTGAGGGGTCACAACTCCTGGTCTCTTCAAGAGGATCAAATAAACAAAAAATGGGATACTCTAGCACAACTGAAAGAACCCCCCCCCCCACCAACGTTAGCTGGGAAATCTGAGTAAAGCACTTATACCAACCCAGGGCGAAGCTGGTCATACCTGAGGGGGACTTACCCTGGAGAGAGAGGTGGGCAGGTCCCAAAGTTTCACCTGCAGGATATTCCCAATGACGAGAAGAAGAGGAGGGCCAGGCGGGAGCAAAAACCCACACGTGCCTCCTCTTCTCCACACGAAGACGAGCAGCAGGAAAGCCACACAAGCCAGCAGGAGGGTGGGCAGACTGAGCAGAGCTGTCACTTAGAATGTCAGCCTCTGCTGAAGACAGTTTGTTGTGGTTGCAAAGCAGTTGTGCAGGAGACCCACATGCTTCCTTGAGCCATGTTTTGAAATGTGATGGGTTTGGCATCTTCATATTCACCTAATGCAGACTCTACATTGTCCCCAACAGGGTTCCTCCTTGTCCCTTTGTTTGCCCCCTCCCCACCTAGTCATCAGTTTGACTCTCCTCCTCAAATAGAAAGAAAACCCAAAAGGGAAAATGTGGGTGTCTCTTGGTGGCTGCCAGACTGAGCCCTGCTCCAGCAGACAGAAGGCAGGTGGAAGAGGGTCTCCAACTGGATCCCCCGACACTCTCTTCTTCTCAACCTCATCCCGCCTGATCATCTCCATCTTCGGCATTGGTGGTGCCTTCACCTGCGGCACCTTCTTCTCCCTTCCCACTGGGCCCCTACATCACCCCTGCCCCATTAAGTCCAGTGAGAACAAACTAGTCAGAATCTCCTTTAAAGAAATAGATCAGGCCAGGTCATTCACCTGCTAAAAAACCCTCAGTGGGTTCCCAGGAATTTGCCTGAGGGTAAAACCCAAAAGCCTTAGAAAGACCTCCAAGACCCAACCCCCACACTAGCCTGCACCTTGCCTTCCTGTCCTGTGGGGCCTCCCAGCGCTCAGCTCCAAGAACACTCCATGCCGTGTGGTCTCCAGGGCATCACCCCTGCCCTTTCCTCTGCTTGTGATGGTCCTGTTTGCGCCTCTTCTGCAGACTCTCCTGCGCGCTCGCCACATGCGCGCTCGCCACAACGACCTTGCCTTCTCTCATGTTCTAAGTGGTGATTGTACATTAACTTTGATGGTTCACTGGATCTGGACAGAGACGGTGGTATTCAGGACAGGGGGCTGCGTCCACTTCACTTTGGCCCCTGGGATGGGGTCCAGCTGTTCACGCCTCTAGTGAGCAGGTGCATTTCACAAGCACCTGGCACTCTCCACCTCAGGAACCTTCCCAACTTCCATAACTCTTCCTCCTTTACATCCCACTGCAGGCTGCTTCCTCATTACAATTGGCATTTATGTGGTCATCGACAAGATTAACAGTATTTTTAGGCTTATGGACCATTAGTAATAATCGAATTGTTATTTGCCCATTTTTCTTTTCTTTAAATATTTTATTTATTCATTTGTTTGTTTGTTTAGAGTGAGTGAGTGAGTGAGAGGGAAGAGAGAGAAAGCGCTGGAGCCAGGGGAGGGGCAGAGAAGCAGACTCCCCACTGAGCAGGGAGCCCGATGTGGGACTCCATCCCAGAACTCTGGGATTATGACGCTTAACCACCTGAGCCACCCAGGCACCCTTTGCCCATTTTTCTAATGAGATATTTACCTTATTGATTTTTCAAGATCTTTATGATATAGTCAACTTTCCAAAAAGGCGACAACACCATCTCTCCAAACGATACACACATTAACTTACTGGACGTGTTCCCCAAATTATGTATCAGTTTGTCAAATTTCATGTCAGGAAATATAGAAGACAATGTTTTTTACTTGAGAAATAATGACCATTTATTCCTTTTCTGGTGTTATAAATTAAAGTTCACTTTTTAAAGCTAGATTCTCATTTTAACCAGGGGAGCAATGAAAGGTATGTGAGGGAAGTTACTACTCCCCCACCTCTCCTCCTGCCAAGTCCCTGGGGGCAGCAGCCAGCCACACATTGCCCCTTGAAGCCACATGTATGGACACATGGAGGTGGGGTGGGGGAGTCAGTGCTGCTGGGTCTTAAAAACAGGGCCTTGCTGGGGCACCTGGGGGGCTCAGTTAGTTAAATGTCTGCCTTCAACTCGGGTCGTGATTCCAGCATCGGGCTCTTTGCTCAGCGGGAAGCCTGCTTCTCCCTCTCTCTCTGCTGCTCCCCCTGTTCGTGATCACATTCACTCTCAAACAAATAAAATCTTTATTTTTCCTTGTGGTTTTTTTTTTTTTTTTCATTATGTTCAGTTAGCCAACATGTAGTACATCCTAAGTTTTTTTTTTAAAAAAAGATCAGATTTTTTTTTTTTTTAAGATTTTATTTATTTGACAGAGAGAAACACAGCGAGAGAGGGAACACAAGCAGAGGGAATGGTAGCAGGAGAAGCAGGCTCCCCACTGAGCAGAGAGCCCGATGTGGGGCTCGATCCCAGGACTCTGGGATCATGACCTGAGCCGAAGGCAGACGCTTAACGACTGAGCCACCCAGGCGCCCCACATCCTAAGTTTTTGTTGTAGTGTTCAAGGATTGCTAGTTGCGTGTAACAAAATAACATCTTTAAAACAAAAAACAAGGACTTGCTATTCCACTCCCCTACTTTTTTTAAAGATTTTATTTCTTTATTTGAGAGAGACAATGCGCACACAGAGGCAAAGGGAAAGTTAGAAGCAGAAGCGGACTCCCCGGTGAGCAGGAAGCCTGCCGTGGGCTGGAGCGCAAGACCCTGAGGTTGTGACCTGACCCAAGACAGACGCTCACCCAACTGAGCCCCCAGGAACCCCTTGCCTACTTGTTTTCTTGGGCATCCGCTTTGGGATCAGTAGATGTAGATTCTGGTCATTCTTTTAAATGCTGCATAATATCCCATGGTGTGATACATGAGAAAACAGAGGAAATTCCAACTTTTAATGTTTTAAAGCCCTGCTCCTAGGCTCCCAGAGAAGCCACCCCTGAACATTTACCAAGGCCAGATGACCAAAGTCTCAAAACATGACTCTGTTTCTGCCAAGCGCACTTTGTACATCTACTTTGTTTAAAATATAACCAAACGGGTACCTGGGTGGCTCAGTGGTTTGAGCCTCTGCCTTCGGCTCAGGTCATGATCTCAGGTCCTGGGATCGAGCCCCACATCGGGCTCTCTGCTCAGTGGGGAGCCTGCTTTCCCCTCTCTCTCTGCCTGCGTCTCTGCCTACTTGTGATCTCTGTCTGTCAAATAAATAAATAAAATCTTTAAAAATAAGATAAAATATAACCGGGGCGCCTGGGTGGCTCAGTCCTTGGGCATCTGCCTTCGCCTCAGGTCATGATCTCAGGGTCTGGGATCTAGCCCCACATCGGGCTCCCTGCTCAACGGGAAGCCTGCTTCTCCCCCTACTATTCCCTCTACTTGTGTTCCCTCTCTTGCTGTGTTTCTCTCTGTCAAATAAATAAAATCTTTAAAAAATTAATAAATAAAATATAACCAAACAGGGACTTTCCAAACACAAAGGTAAGCAAAAGGAAGAAAGCTCTCGTGTTCCCATAAAATTAAGGTCACACAATCCCGCCCACACACCAGAAGCTGAAGGTGAGGTCTGCAAACTTTTCTGAAATGCTCTTTGTCTGAGGACTTGTAACTTTCTATGTAAATGTACACAGCTCTGTACCACATGCTGTTTCCCCCGGCGACCTCTTCTCTGTGAAGATCATGTTCCCCAGGCAGCTGTCCTCACTTGGGCTTGAACAAAACTCTTCATTATAGAGATTCTAAAAGATTTGTTCATTTTTGCATCAACATACACCGCACTCAATAAATCATTCCCCCGAGAAGGTACATTTGTGTTGTTTCCAGTTTCTTGTTTGCTTTTTACCCATAGTAGAAGACGCTGCCTTGAGGATTCTCTCACATAATTTTAATTTGCTGTTGTTGCTATTTCTATGGTTCCCAAAACTATAATTGGGATAATTATGGGAATAACATCCTATATATTATTATATATCCCAAATATTCCCATAATATGGGAATAATTGGGTCAAAGTGTGTGTATCCCACTCTGTGGAGACAGAGGAGGCTCTGTCACAATACTTTCAGGAAGGCTGGAGCAGCCCCCTTCACCCCACCCTGCATTGCTCCCTGCTTGCCCACCTTCCTGCCTCAGTGGGCCTCGGGATTGGCCTGGAGGAGAATGTGCATTTGTGGCTACATAGTCTCCATGTGCATGTTCGCACTGACACGTGTAAACATCTTCCGTGTGCCCCCTAGAATCACGGCTGAGACTTCCAATCCTTGGGCTCAAATCCTTATTTCCACAGGACACACTCCTAGGCTGAGATTGCTGGTTCAGAAGGTTTATGTATCTTTAAGATATAATTAACTATTTGAACTTCCTTAACTGTTAATTACCTGTCCATTTTCTTTGCCCATCTTTCTCTAGGCTGTTTATCTTTTTTGCTCCCAAATTGTATGTGTTCTTCACATGTAAGGGGATTAAGTATTTGCCTGTCATGTGAATATATGCAACACCTTCCCTGTGTGCTTTACTACAATCAGATATGTCTACCTTTTTTATGGCTTCTGTATTGTCTGTATCACTTAGCACAGATTGTTGGAATAGATTTCTGGATTTTCTTCATGGGTAGATAGATGAATAGCTATTCTTTTAAAATATGCTTTCAATAGAGCTGCTCCAGCGTCTTGCAAAGAAACCGCAGGGACTCAGCCCCCGCCTGCCCTTTGGTAGTGCGTCAGGGGCTGGCTCAGGACTCCCCGGCAGCCCAACACCTGCTGTTGACCCTCGACACACACAAAGCCTGAAGCTGAGCCTAGACTGGCAGGAACCGGCTCCCGACATACAGCATGTATTATGGGGTAACATCTGAGGGTGTCCTGAAGCCCCCCCACCTTTTTACTGAACAACTGTCCACTTCTGGAATCCACGTGATGAGGGTATATGAAATGTTTTCAAAGTACCAGAGTGTCTCTAATGTAAACGGTGCCCCTGCACGTGAAGCCCTGGACCCCACAGTGTGATGACACACTCAGGGGCCCTAGTGCGGGGTGAGTGTGCAGAGCAAAGCCTCTGTCTTTAAAAGGTGCTCTCCAGCCTTGTACTGGTTCAGAAAAAGTAAGTCTGTACGGTGGAACACCTTCGGCAGTCCCTCACCGTGCGGCATGCGCCAGCAAGTACAGTTTCTCCAAGCTGGGCTTTCTGTAGGTGCTCTGACTCCAGCTGAAGCAGGTGCTGTGACTGCTTAAATCAGACAAAAAAATGAATACGAATCATTTACTCAACAGGTTTAGCAGATGCCTACTCTGTGCCAAATACCAGTCAGGACAAAAGGGAGATCTCCAGGGCACCAAGCAGTCAGAGTGTGGCTTGCAGGAATCTCCGTGTTGACTTTGGGGACTGAGTTAAAGAGTTTTCTCAATTCTCTCCTTTGATCACACAATAATTCCACATTTTCTGCCCTATACTAACCTTTCATGGATGTCCAACAGAGGCAGAGTGACAGGGTGCCTTGCCCAGGACTGCACCCTCAGACCTGTCACAGATGTCCAACAGAGGCAGAGTGACGGGTGCCTTGCCCAGGACTGCACCCTCATTCTGTCACAGATGTCCAACAGAGGCAGAGTGACGGGTGCCTTGCCCAGGACTGCACCCTCAGTCCTGTCACAGATGTCCAACAGAGGCAGAGTGACGGGTGCCTTGCCCAGGAC
>CM053617.1:69574892-69589287 GCA_028646535.1 Procyon lotor | reverse complement strand
CCCCCCCCCCCCCCCCCCCCCCCCCCAGCTCCACCAGGCGGGGCTGTCCCTCCGCCCATTGTTCCACCTCCGGGCCCCCCAGGGTGGGAGGCTGACGCCCCCAGGGTTGGGCTGTGCAGGGGCCACAGCCAGGTGGGCTGGCTGGGATCGGACCCCCAACAGAGTGCCCAGCCCCTCAGCCGCCTCCTCCCTCTGCCCGGCTCTGCCCAGCACGCAGCCGAGCAGGGCTCCTGGGCGCAGAATCCACGGTGCCTGCTCCCTGTGGCTTTAGGGGAACAGACAGTGGTCTGTGGTGGGGGACTGGCCACCCCACCCCCAGGGCAACCCCCTGGGGCCTCCTCCAACTTCGAAGGGAAAGGCAGGCCCGGGGGATCATGAGGGGACTGGAGGGGACCGGGGACCCCCAGCAGTGGGCAGGTCTCTGTCTCTTCTGACCTGTCTGGACTCTGGACGTGCTTTAAATGAGCAGGCCCTGACTTACACCAGGAAAGCGAGTTTAAGGAAACGAAGTGTAGCTGTGGGGCAGGCCTGTCCCCCCCCTGCCGCCCTCTGCCTCCCCGTCCGTCTGCCCGTCTGCCCGTCTGCCCGTCTGCCCCTGCCTCTTGCCTCCTCCCTTCCTGCAGACCCACCTTAAGGAGCCCAAGGTCAAGGGTAACAGTGTGTTTCCCAGAAACTCTGGGGCAGGTTTGAGGGGGAGTCTGACCCTGGGTCACCGAGCAGGACCCCTGTGATGTTACAGAGAACCATGGGGGGAAGGGAGGGCCCCCGAACCACCCTTAGGCTGGAGGGCTGGGGCGTAGGGGGCAGCCCCCCATCAGCCCGAGACTCAGCAGGCCGCGCCGTCTCCAGCCAGCGTGAACGAGGGTTTGGGGCACGACTCCCAGCAGAGGATGGGGGCTGACACCCCGCTTTGCCTCCATCACGGGCTCAGGGAGCGTCTGTCCCTGACCACCCAGCCGCTGGGCTCTGTGCCTCTGTGACCATCAGCCCGACGCGAAGGCCTGAGGCTGGCGCTGGGGACTGTCCCCACCGCAGAGGCCGCCGCGCGCAGCTGCTCTGTCCCAAACAGGGGCCCAGGCCGCGGCGGGGCGCGTCAGGAGGGCTCGGGCCAGGCAGCAGGGCCCACGCGTGCCCATGGGAGGCCAATGGCCGCACTCTCTCCTGGCTTCCCTCATGTGTGCGCCTGTGCCCCGACGTCCTGCCCCTGCCCACCTAGCGGCCGCCTGGTCGGAGAGTCAGACACAGCAGCGCCCAGCTGTCTCCGGGAGGGGGTGGGCGCTGAGGGGCTGCGTGCACACGCGCGCACACACATGCACACACACGCGCACACACATGCACACACGCGCACACACACGCACACACACATGCACACACACACGCACGCACGCACACCATCACTCTCCTCGTCAGGGACCCCAGGCCGCGGAGGGTACGCAGGGCAGCTCAGCTCCTGCCGCATGGAAGCCAGCGCCTGGTCAGTGCCCGTCCAAGTCGGGGGACAGCCTGGTCCCCGTGGGGAGTGCCCACCACTCTGTTCACAGAACTCCCTGACTGTGGGGGCGGCAGAGGTGGGCGCCCGAGTCCCCACCTGTGTCCTGGGTTCCCTGGGGGGGGCCTGTCCGGAGGCTCCAGCCCCCTCTGCTGTCCCCTGGGTTTCTGTGCCATGTGTGCCACAGGTGTGTGTCTCTGTGGGGCCCAGGGAGAGCTGTCCCCCCCCGATCCTCAGGACTCCCGGGGGGTCTCCCCAGGGTGGGGATCTGGGACTTGGTGCTCAGGGGCACGGGCGGGGAAGGGAGGCAGGGAAGAGACGTGCATTTTCCAGACCTGACGCAAGCAGTAGCGCGTTGGGAGATAAGGCTGGCGAGGGCTGGCCTGGTCCCAGGTCCCAGGCGGCAGCCCCCAGGCCCGGTGGCCCCACCGCCCGCCCGCAGGGCCCAGGCTCAGCACTCTGCTCAGAGCAGGTCTTTGTGCTGCAATCTCACAGGCGCGGGGGTGGACGGGGTCCTTGGCACGGCCCAGCCTGGAACCACATGTGACCGCCGCTGCTCCGTGGGCCCCAAGGTCGCAGCCTCCCATAAATGGGGCGGACTGGCCGGCAGCAGACGGGCTCTCCTCCGTGCTCCCAGGCTCCGCAGCCGCGCCGACTGCTCAGGACCCGCTGCCTCCCTGCTCCTCGCCAGACCTCGGCCGTCCGCTCCCAGGGACCCTCGCCCAGGACCCCGACCGCGGAAGCCGCTCGCTGTTCCTTTTTCCTATGCATATACTTCTTTGAGGGTCTGGCCTGAAGAGGTGTAAGGCATGGGAAAATGGGGCAGCGAGGTCGTCCTCGCCCACGGAGCCGCTCCGGAGCCAGCGTTCCCGCGACCCCGCGTCCCTCCTCTGGCCCACCGGCGGGAGCACAGGCTTTTGTGCGTGCGAGGGGCCTGCCCCTGGCTGACCTTTGCCCCCAGGCCCTGGCGCACCCCGAGAGCCCCAGAAGCTGCTGGAGCAGGACCTGGGGTGGGACCCCACCAGTGCAGGAAGCTGGGGCAGGCGGAGGGCGGCTCGCAGATGCGGCCGTGGGGGCTGGTTGGGGTGATTTCTGCTCCTTGTAATGGTGAGTGTGAGTTCATTTTCTCATCAGAAATGTCAATAAAGCTAATTTGATGTGAACTTAAGTGTGATCATGATTGGAGGATCGTGTGGGGGGCGGTGGCACAGGGATGGTCTCGGTCTCCGGGGAACTTGCGGGAACCCTGTGGACGTGGACGTGAGGGCGTGAGCTGGCCCCGGGTGGGCAAGTGCGGGGACGGAGCGGCGGCAGGGCCCCGCCACCTCGGGCGGGTGTCCCCAGGGTGCCAGGGAGCGGAGGGCGGGCGGGCGGGGTGGGCCCGGAATCTGCCTCCGCTGCCCTGCGGGTCAGGGTGGGGGCCCCTCGTCCCTGGAGTCTGTGGTCTTCACTTCCGGGTGTAGAGAAATAGACCGAAGCCCTCAGGAACCGAGAGCTGCGACGATGATCGTCGCCCTTTGTCGGCTAATCGGTCCAGCAAAGGGAGCAATTACAGGCTCCCCTTTATCAGCAGCGCGGGCTGGCCGGCCCCCTATCTCATCTGCTGGTTCCTCCCTCCAAGCCCACAGCCCCCGGGAGGAGGGGATGGGCTGGGTGGGCCGCAGGGCGGGGCCGCCCCAGGAGACCCTCCGGGTGCTTTGTCCTGGTGGGGCTGGCGGAGGGCTCCCCGCGGGACCCTTGAGGGGGCCGCAAGGAAGCAGGCATCCCAGCACCGCTCAGTGTGGACGCGCGGACAGGGCCTGGCTCCTGGGCACCGGGAGGGCGGTCCCTCGGCGCGGCCGCGGCTTCCCCGGGGTTCTGGGCTGCCTGCGGCTCACAGGCCTCACCCCAGCGCTGGGATTGGGGTCCCTGTCCACCGCGTGGGGCCGGGTGTGCTGCTGCCTTGCCACCTGCAGACAACTGCGTGGGGTGGGGTCAGGGTCTGCCAGGGCCGCTGCCGTGGGGTGCTCATCCTGCCACCCACGACCGTGGCTGCCGGACGACGAGGGGGTCCCGGGGACAGCCCTCCTTCTCGCCCCAGGTGCCCACAGAGTGGAAGGGGTGCAGAGGAAGAGAGCTGCGTTTTCACCATTGTGGGGGTGCAGGGTCCCCGCGGACGCCCCGGAGCAGGGCTGGGGGGTGGGGGGGCAGGACAGCCTTTGTTCAGCTGTGACTTCCGCTGTGCTGGCGGGGAGGGCTGGGGGGTGGGGCTCACCGCCTGGGGCGCGCGCGTCCTGCCTGGGCGTGCCTCCGGCCGCCAGCGCCCCAGCAGCCCCGCAGGCCACTTGCCGGGTTTTGGAGAAGTTCTCAAGGCCGCGGACCTGGCACCCGGCGCAGCGAGGATCTTGCTGTAGGTGCTTTTCCGCATCGCCTCTGAACCCTGCGTTTGACTCGAGACCCTGCGGGAATGCGGCTGCTTTCCTGGGGTTCAGGCCAGGGGTCGCCACGGCCGCCGCGGCTCCCTGCCCCTCTGACGAGTGACTTTGGAGGAGCCCCAGCTGGGGTCCACGGTGAAGCCCGTTTTCTGTAAGCTGGAATTTAGCTTTTTGGTGAGACTATTCCCCGGGTGCTTCTGGCTGTGCTGAGCCGCAGGGGTGAAGCCAGCTCTCCCTCACTGGTCACAGCTCCGGGGGACCCGCCGTCCAGCAGTGGTCCGGCAGTATGGCGAGGGGCTTAGGAACCCTGGTCCCACCAGTCGGTCCCCCCCACCGCCCCCCGAGACTGACGGTGACTGCTGGCCGCCAAGGCCACTCGGGTTACAGAGCGCTGGGCGGAGGGGTGCCCACGGCCCGGAAGCGAGCTGGTGTTTCAGACCCGTGATGCCCACGCTGCAGGCTGCGTGGGTCCTGGGAGCAGAGGGCGCAGCACAGATGCCCCTGCTCATACCGGACGAGGACACGGGCCACGCAGGCCACACTGCGACTCACTCAGCTTCCCCTGCAAACACCGGGCAACTTCAAGTCAAAGGTGTGACTAGATGCTCGAGTGTTTAGGGGGCAGAAACAATCCAGTTAGGGGTTTTTGAACCAGAGATTAAAACAAATGAAAACACACAGCGCAACACGGTGTGTTGAGGCAAATCCTGACTCCACAAGAAATTCTCAGGAAACAGTCTGACAGGACGGCAAAGGTCAGATCACACACGGGTCTGGGTGCCGGCTCCCCACGTTTTTCTGGCCAACGGGAAAAGCAGAAGGGCCATGGAAGCACCAGCGCTGTGGCCGGCTTGCCCGGCTCTGAAGACACAGCGGAGGGGAGGCTGCCCACCCCACTGGCCTCTCACGCTGCCGTGGGCAGGATGGTCTGCCTTCCTTCCAGGTTCCAGCTTTGGGGTCGCCATTAACATGGAAGTCAAACCCCAAGGTCATAAAAACAAACACTTCACTGCCTTTGATCCCTCATGGGTTCCACTCAGAGCTTATAAGCATAGAACACAGAGTCTCCATCTTAGTGTTTTTTTAAAGATTTTATTTTTAAGCTCTCCGTCCAAGGCAGGGTTTGAACTCACAACCCCAAGATCAAGAGTTGCACACTCCACCCAGCCAGGGACCCCTGAATCTTTATTTTTTCCAACATGTTGTACTGAATAAATCACCACTCACTCAGTCTATAAGCCCAACACTCAGCAAGTCCACTTTTGACTTTTGATCACTGACCCATCATTTCATCCCTAAACTAAGCCTGGAGTAGTTTTCAGTGAGTGTTTTCAACTGTAAACCCTGGAGGGTTGCAGGTGCCGCCGGTGCAGGGGCAGCAGCTCGCACGCCGTGTCTCCGTGATGGAAGCGGCAGCGAACGGCCCTCCAGGGAGATGCTCTCTCGCACTTGCTCTGGGAGGGACGGCTCCCGCTCCAGCCCAGGCCTCCGGCCTATCACACTTCCTCAAAAGGCATCCCCGGTCTGGGGCAGGGAACACAGGTCCCAGGGTCCCCTGGACAGGGCTGGGCCCAGCGTGTGCGCCTGGCCCCCAGGATCCGGGAGGCAGAACCTCAGAGGCTGTCTGCTGCACGAGGCCCACGCCGAGGCCAGGGAGCCTTGTTCCACTTGGCAGGGATCCCAAAAGGAGCCAGGGGGCTGTCCCAGAGCTGGAGGCCCGGGAGGGGGTGCCCAAGGGCACAGCAGCTGCAAGCCGAGGCCCAGGGCAGAGGCGGGTGGGCAGCACGGCGCCGGCGGGCAGAGCGCTCCAGAGAAGGGGCCGCTCAGCTGGGAGTCCTGCAGTTGGCGTTTGTGTTTCATCCGGCGATTCTGAAACCAGGTTTTTATCTGCGGGAAAAACGCGGTCAGAGCAGGGGCGAGAGCCGCGCCGCCTCCCGGCCGCCACCGGCCCGCCCGGCCCCTCACCTGCACCTCCGAGAGCCGCATCTGCCGGGCCAGCCGCCGGCGCTCCGCGGGGCCCAGGTAGCGGCGCCGCCGGAAGGCGCTCTCCAGGGTGCTGACCTGCTCCGCGGTGAAGGCCGTGCGCACGCGGGGAGCCCGCAGCCTGTCTGCCTCCTTGCTCCACCCTGGGGGGACGGAAGGGCACCGAATCCCTCGGGATACAAGGCCCCGAGTTGTGCAGCCGGCCGCACACAGGGCCCCGGGGACGAGAGGGTCGGCTGGGGCCTCTGCGCGAGAACAGGGCCCCGGGCTCAGGCCTCCCTTCTGGCTCTGCCGTCCCACGGCGTCTGGGGCACAGGCGCGGATCGTGGCGGCAGCCCCTCCTCCCCTGCCAGCTGGGGCGTGGGCTGGAGTCCGGGGACAAAAACACGGGAGGACGAGGGCTCCCGAACAGGATAGTTCTGATGCAGCCCGTCAGCTTCCGCGAGGGCACGCGGACCCCCGCCCATCCCCCCAGAGAGCAGTGTCTTTGGACTCACGCAACCCAGATCACGGGGCGGCTGTGAGGGCCCTGGGGCTTCATGCGGATGCCCCCAGGCTCCCCTGCCACCAACCAAGTCTGTGACTAATTTCTTTCTTTTCAATTTTACATTTATTTATTTATTTTAGGGGTGGGGCTTGACGTCACAACCCTGAGGCCAGGACCTGAGCAGACTCGCAGCTGTGCCCCCCAGGTGCCCCGTGTCTGATTCCTAAGTCGGGAGGTGGTGGAAGGCCCTGAGCGCCGTGGGGTGAGGTGTGCTGCCCGGTCTGTCTTCAGAGCACGTCCAGCCAAATGCCAACTGGCTCTTGGTGGGGGAAGCAGATTCTACAAAACTAATTCTAACACTTAAAGTGTGCAGGACAAGGGGAGCTTTGCTTCAGGGGGGGGTAGGTGTAACGAGTCAGCACGGAGGGCTCGGATGCAGGGATGACTGGCTGGGGTTTTTGAGGGGGGCGTACTGGTTGCAAAGGATAAATTTAAAATTTTACTTCATGGGAGTATAAAATTCTTCCATAAGATTAAACTTTTTCAAAAATGAAAACTTAGGGGCGCCTGGGTGGCTCAGTAGTTAAGCGTCTGCCTTTGGCTCAGGTCGTGATCCCAGGGTCCTGGGATGGAGCCCCGCGTCGGGCTCCCCCGCTCAGCGGGAAGCCTGCTTCTCCCTCTCCCACTCCTCCGGTTTGTGTTCCTCCCTCTCTTGCTGTGTGTCTCTCTCTCAAATAAATGACTAAATAATCTTAAAAAAAAAAAAGAAAACAGATAAGGTCAACCCCACTTTGACTACGTAGGACTTTAAAGCTAAAAGCAATGATTACAACACAAAGACGAAACGACAGACCAAGAAACTCTCATCGGCAAACGACAAGGATTAGACAGAGTTTAGGAAGCCACGAGGACCTCGGAGCCAAGGCACAGAGCTATTGGGAATTCCCAAGCGCAGGAGTGTGGGGCGGCCTTGGAGCCTGACCCGCAGGGCTGCAGGTCCACTGTGAACAGGCGGAAGCCTGGAGACCCTGCCGAGGCACCCAGCTTTGAAGGAAGATCCACAACGAACGGGGCAGGTTTCACGAGCTCTAAGATGTGCGCGTCCAGAGCCCTGGGACTCCTGCAGAAATGGGCCCCAAGGACTTAGTGCAGAACGGGAAAGCCACTTGCAGGGGGCGAATGTCGGGTTCCGGCTCGCAGTGAGGAGCGGGGGCGAGGGTGCGGCGCTGACTCTTGGAATCCAGAGGCGGCCCGGCCAGAGCCAGAAGCCAGCCCCCCTCCCAGGAGGTGGGTGGGGAAGAGGGGCCCCAAGGGGCTAGAGGAGGGGAAACCTCCACTGTGGCTTTTGCTTCTCAGAACAAGTGCTTGCCTGCCAGGGGGTGAGCTGGAACCTCCGACGGCCCTTAAGAACGTCTCTACCTCCCACCCTGGCTGAGGCCTCCCCTGAACCCTGCCCGGCTCCCGCTCCCGTCTGGGGAGCAACCTCCCCGCCCATCCCCACACCTACCAGCAGTGGGCGTCCCCGGCGAAGACACTTCTGAGGACTTCTCCTCCACACCCACAGTCTGAGGGGGCGCCCTGCTGCTGGGTCCCCCGGCCGGGGCACAGGGGCTCCTCCGAGAGCCGTCAGCGGGCCTGGACGTGAGCGATGGCCCCACACGGCTGCTCTGGGAAAGCCAGTCCACGGAGCTGAAGCTGGACGGCCTGCGGCCACTGGGCAGGGTAGAGGAGGGGGACATGGCTGGGGCCTCGGGACTCACACGGTGGCCGACGGGGCTAGGCACAGGGTCCTCTGCAGGTTCAGCAGAGCTGAGCGGCGTTTATAAGGTCAGGAGGAGGGAGTGGGAGGCCGGTCTGTGTAGACAGCTTAAGTCCTCCCCCTCCCCCCAGATAAGTAGCACCTAATTGCCTTCAATTCAGAGTCACAAAGAAGGCCATTCACACCTCCCCCGGCTCCGCGATGTCTGGAGAGGGGCGGGGCTGGGGCCCCCGGTGGAGGTCGAGGACTTGTCACATCCTCCCAGCTCCCCCCACCCCCACCCGGGCTGGCCCCCTCCCAGCTGTGCACCCACGCTGGAGGCTTGTCCTCTGGGGGACTCGGAGCCAGCTCGTCTCCCACCCCGTGGGGGTCTGTAGTGCCAAAGGCGACAGGTGTGCATCCCTGTCTGGGGAGTCCGCATTGGTGTTCCTAGGACAGGGTGGGGGGGGGGGGGGGTTCCCAGGGCAGGTGTCCTTTCCTCTGGCTGTCTGGCAGGCATTCCTGGACAGGGTCTGCAACCCCACAGGGAGCACCTGCTGGCTCCAATGGGCCCCCCCCACTTCACTCTGGTGCCATAGAGCCGGGTTCCAGGGACAGGAAGGGGCGGTGTCTGCCCACTTGAACTATGGACTCCTCCTTGCTGCTCCCAGAAGGACCCAGCTGGACGGACTGAGAACCGCTGTTCCCCCCCTCCCCCAAAGGCGGCCCCCACGGTGGTCAGCGCAGGCCCAGAGCCTCCAGGGGACGCTGGAGCCCCAGGTTCAAGGGGTGTCCTCCTCACTCATGAATGGGCTGCGTGGGCCTCCGGAACCGATGCTCCAGAAAAGGGTGGAGGGTCCCTTTGGGGTCATGCACCCCTCCCACGTCCTCAGGTGGCCACCACCTCTTTCTCCAGGACACGACCCCAAGGACCCGCACGGGCAGCATCCAGGGCGAGCGCCCCCAGCCCACCCCCCACCCTGACTCCTGGGGGCGCCGGCGCCAGCCTGGGCGGGACCGCCAGTCTCTGCGCCCGCCCCGCCCTGCGGGATCAAAGGCCCCTCGGGCCTGGCCGGGATTAACACCCCCAACCCCGCCTTCCGAGCCTCCCCAGCCGGGCAGGGGGGAAGTCGGAGTGGACTCCGGCGGCACAGCGGGACCCGGCAGGCAGGCGCTGACCCCGGCCCGTCAAGGGTCAGAGGCAGGACCGCGATGCCTCTGCGCCAGCCTAGTTGGCCCAGCGGTCCCCGCGGGTGCCCGCAGCGAGGGCTGGTGCGAGCCACGGAGGGGGCGTGGGCGCGGCGCCACGCAAACCGGACGACGGTCCTCGCACGACCGCTCGGGCAGCCAGAGCGGGCCCCAGAAGCGCCGTCCGCACGAACACCAGCCGGGAAGGGCGTCGCGGGCTCACACTCCCGGGGGAGATGCAGGAACCAGCGCGCAGAGCGCCGCCCCGGGCAAGCCCGCCCCACCCTCTCTCGAATCTTCGCGGGCCACCCCCGCAGCCGGCCGGGGCAGCGCCCTGAGGGCTCCCGCCTACACCCTCCTCCACCGAACCGCCCCCACCGCAGCTGCCGGCGGCGCGCGGGGGACCCTGCCCTTCACAGCGCCCTGGGCTCCCCCGGGGCTGGGGGTTCGCGTCCCTGGGGTCTCCCCTCCCCTGCCCGCAGCTCGAGCCCACGCCGGCCCTCAGCTTCCTCACCGTGGGGCTGCCGGCCCTGCCCCTGCCCGGCTCCGCCGCCCCTGGGCCGCGCCCGCCGCCTCCCCGCGAGTGTCGGGATCACGCGCCGTGCGGCCTCGGCTCCGACCGCTGACCCCTCCCCCGAATCCCGCACCTGCTCGCCGCGGACGGGGGGCTCCCCTGCGGGCTCCGGCCCGTCTCCCCGAGGCCCTGGCGGCCCCGCTCCCCCGACGGCACCTGCCCGAGCTAGGCCCTCCACCTGCGCTCCAGGTCCCGGGCGTCCCACCGCCCAGACGCCTCCGCCCCGCCCCGCGCCTCCAGGGCCAACCCGCACGCGGGGCCGAGGGAGGTCCGCCCCGGGCAGCACCCCTTCTCCACGCCCACCCGCGGCAGGAGGGGCGGGCGGGTCCGGCGCCGCCCCACCGCGGCCCTTCCGGCCCGGACTCACCGCAGCCCCGCGGGGCCGCCCCGGGCTCCGGGGGAAGGCGCAGCCGGCCCCTCCCCCACCACGCGCCCCGCCCCCTCCCCGCCCGCAGGACTCAGACCTCGGGTCACCCGCCGGGCGGCTCCACCCCTTCCTCCTCCACGCCTCTCTTCTCTTGGCGCGCTCGCCGTCGCGCCGGGGCCCCTGTTCTTCAGACTCCCCGTCGGCCCTTCCACGCCCCTCCCCGGGCTTCCTCCCCTCCACCTCCGTTGGAGCCCCCCGACTTCCTGTTTGTGCCCCTGGTGGAAAGAACCTAGGTCTGAGTTTGGAACAAGGTGGACCGGACCCTCCCCCAGCTGGGTGGGGACCCCCCACCCCCTCCCTCGCCCCGCTGGGTGGAGAAGCGAGTCCAGCGGCAGGGGCCCGGGGACACAGGACCCTGCAGCTCTGTTTACTGGTTGAGGCAGGCCTGGGGGGGGGGGACCCAAACCAGGCGGAGTTAGCAGGGCTTGGAACAGCAGGGACCAAGACCTACTGCTGATCTTGCTGGGATCTGACAATTCTGGGGAGGCCAGAAGGGCCCTTGGAGGAATGTACCAGAACCAAGGGCTTGGAAAATAAGGGAAAGAGTGGAGGGTCACTGCTGTCGGGGTGGTGCGAGTCACCTCTGGGCAGAAGCCCTAGACCCCAAGCACTCCCCAGCTACAGGTGATGGAGAGGAGGGGCTGCAGCCTCGACTCAGCCTGGGGAGCCCACCCCACAGAGCCAGGGACCCCCCGGGGCTGGCGCCCGGGCCTGGTCAGGAGGAGGGGAGCCTCACAGCGTGGTCTGTTAAATTGGAAGGACAAAAAAATGTTAGGATTTCTCTAGAATTGTCACGAATGACAGTTCCGGGAGACACAGCACGTGAATGAGCCCTGGCGGGCACCACGGGGAAACGAGGGGAGGGCTGGCTGGGAAGACTTCTGGAACGTTGGGGTGGACACGGCGTCGAATTCCACACGCGCTCGCGTGGGGAGCTTGGCTGCTCTCACAGCACCGGGGACGCTTCTGTCTCCCAAGTCTGGAGGCTGGAGGCGCGAGATCAGGGTACCAGTGGGGGCCGCCTCCTGGCCAGCAGCCGGTCACTTCTTTGCTGTCCTGTCTCTCCTCGAAGGCACCCACCGCAGTGAGGAAGCCCCACCCTCGGGGCCTAAGCCAGTCCCGAGGGCCCCACCTCCTCCCACCATCACGAGGTGGGTTAGGATTTCAACACAGCTGTTCGGGGGACACAAACATGCGGTCCATAATACAGAGCAATACGGCTTCTACGGGCAGGAAAATTCAGCGGCAGCACCGGTGTGGGAAGTCCAGCAGGAGCCAATCGGGCGGTCAGAGGGGCTGGCCTCCAGGGGACAACACAGGAAGGAGAAATCACTGATTTCTCACTGGAAAGGGGGGTAATCAGGTCTCCAGCAAACTGAAGGAATACACAGGAAGGCTGTCCCATCTCCTTATAAGCATATGAAAGATAAATTTACCAAAGTCTTAGGGCTGTGTTCTTTGCAAAAACGATGGGTCAAGAACACGAAGCCGTTGGCTTTGACTTGAAAAACTGCAGATTTCAGAGGCTGCCTGTCTCAGAGCAGAGTGGGGAAGCAGCAGGGGTCGGAGAGCACTCGAGTACCAGAGGACGCAATTAGAGGAAGAAACCGGGAAGAGATGATACTTTGGGCAGATAAGCGGTGATGATTGAGAAGACAGCAATTTCAAACACGAAGGCACAAAGGAAGTTTCCTTCTGTTAGGTTTTTAGGCTCAACTGGGCATCTGAGAGGGCACAGGGGCCGGAGCTCATTCCAGACAGCGGGCGCAGACCTATTCACGAGAAAAAAGGGGCGCCCAAACTGATAGGGTTCTTTGCCTATTCGGAAAAAATGCGTTTAACATTGAGGTTAATCACTGCACTGATCACCAGAAAAAGGTTACTTCACAAGGGACCGGACAGCACTAGTCCTTGATGGATCAGCACGACGTGAAAACAGTCTTCACTCCCTCGGAAAGGTACGGGGCTGGTGGGCAGGCCCCGTAGCAGGGCAGAGAGGTCCCTGGGCCACAGAGCTTCCCAGGCTGAGCTGGTGAGGGACGCAGGTGACGGGCACGCTTCCCGGCCCTCAGTGCCACACCGGGCGGGTGGACCAGGCCATTTGACAGTAGGGCCCCGGGGTGCACCCCACCTGCAACGTGCACAGTGAGGCACGTGGGCTTTTCCTGGTGACCCTGAGTACCTCAAACTCAGTGACTTCCATAGATTTCTTACAGTTACAAAACAGCCTTTCTCCAAGGCAGAGGGTCCCTGGTGACCCGAGTAAGGCCCACACCTCCTGGCATCGTCCCTACCCCTGGGGGGTTGGGCATATCAGGTGGCCCTGACCTTCTAGGAGCAGGGGCTGTGCGTGTGGGTAGGTCTGCAAGCAGGAAATCTTCCCCCAGCAGGCTTTTGGCAGCTTGGCGACTCGGGGACCACAGCATGGACCTCACGAGGCAGAGGCAAGTGTGTCTCAAGGGAGGTGACAAGTCACTTCTGTGGTTTCCGTCTCAGAGAGCCCTCAGGACCTGCCACCAATGCACAGCTTTGGGGTTGGGAGACCACTTCTGCTCCCATTTGGGGATCTCTGTAGGCCAAGGGTCCAACTGGGGTCTCTCCTCCTCCATCTCCAGAAAAGGCCTCGGGGGAGGTGCCCCACCACCCACCCCGGAGCCCCAGGGACTGCTGGAGCCTTGGAACTCAGGGCGAGCAAGAACACCAGCTCTCGCCTAGCCTTGTGGCCCGGGAAACCGCCCCCGTCTCTGAATGGGCCCCTACTGTATTGTGATGCCGGCCAGTTGCCCCGGGCTACTTCCTAATCTCCAGGGGGTGGGGGGTGGGAGCACCTCCGGGCCCACCCAGTTGTCCTTTCTGAGCCACCGGCAGAGGGTGGGGCCACAATTACTATTTGGAAAATGCTCCCAGGGCGGTTTTGGTCAAGTCCTCTCAAAAGTGCCGGACCTAGTCCTTGGCCAAAGTCCAAAGTCTCAGAGCCCCTATCCGGGCTGTGCCCGGCCCACCCAGAGCAATCACTCCCCTGGGGACAAAAGGAGCCTTCGCTGCTGTGCCTTAGCTCTCCAGCCTCTGGGCTCCAGTCACCTGTGAGGACTCGTTCACCAGACAGAGCTCCGCGGACAGGTTCAGGCCTGCCTGGGGCAGAGGAGGGACTCTGGGTAACCCCCAACTGCAGCCCAGGTCAGGCAGGGGCAGCATAGTGGAGGGGACCCCCCACAGCAGGACTCCCAGGGAAGGCCGAGAACGCTCACCCACCAAGGGGGGGTTCTGCAAAGTCCCGGCGCACAGGGTCTGGGAGACCTTGGGAGAGCCAGCGCGGTACAAGGACCCCAAAGGCGGGTTCCAGGCACCCTTGTAAACGGGCCTCCCGGGGGAGATGCTGGCCCCCATCCCCGCACACCCTGGGGCCCCTTCCTACCGGCACAAGACCTGCACACGCTCACGGAATTAAGTTGGAAATAAACAATCTTTTTATTGAACATACCTAGACTCGGAGCAGGGGAGGGTCACAGGATGGGGTCAGGGCAGAGAGGGCACGGTGCTACAGAAGGGACCGGTGCAGAACCCTCACTCTCGCGGGTCCGCCAGGACGCCCCGCTCGGCCGCGGCGCTGCCCAAGATGAAGCCCACGGCCAGGGACACGGTCTGGTCGAAGGAGCCACGCAGCTGCTCCACGTGCTGGTTTAGGGTCAGTAGCTGGTCGCGCAGGGGGCCCAGGATGGCCACGATGTCGCCCAGGTGCCCCAGGGTCTGCAGAAGGGCGGCGTTCAGCGACGGGGGCGCGGACTGCGGGGGCGCGTGGTCCTCGGGGCGGCTGGGCGGAGAGTCGGGGTCCTCCCGGGCGGGGTCCAGGGCCGGTGGCGGCGGGGATCCCGGAGCGCGGAAAGGCGCGGGGCCGGCCGTGGAGAGCGCCGTCGGGGAGCCGGGCGCTCGGGGGGCGTCCGCAGACTTGGGCGGGGTCGGGCTGAACCTCAGCGTCCAGGCCCGGTCGGCCGGCAGCTGCGGGACGTCTGGAACGCGGCGGGGCCGTCGGGCCGGGCTCCGGAGGCGCGCCCGACCCCCCCCCCGGGCGGCGCGCCCCGACCCCCACCCCCCCCC
>CM053617.1:69552055-69574392 GCA_028646535.1 Procyon lotor | reverse complement strand
AGACTGTGAACTAGAGGGAGAGCAGCTGCGGGCTGGGGTGGCCTGGCTTCTGATTTTTCCTAAGCTCACCCCAGGCTCGCTCCCTTGTAGGGTGACCTGGGAATCGGCACCGGGCTGGTGTCACTCACGCTCCTCCCCAAGGCCGGGCCAGCTGGCAGCTCGCCACCACCCTGAGCCACTGTGAGCACACGGCACTGACACAACTCTTCCGCGTCTGCTTCCCGGGGGCGCTGGAGACCCAGGCCCGAGCCCACACCCCAGGCGTGCAGAGCACTGTGCCTTCCAACCAGCTAACCATCTGCAGGAGGCCCCGGGGCGGGCTTGAGGGGCATCACACCCTCAGCTGCACCCCAGCTTCTGGGAGCACCTGAGTCCTGAGAGCCCAGGGGTGGGTGGGTCCCCCGGAGAACCCCTGTGGAGCTGGGGTGGGGGCCCCCAGACCTGGGATAACGACCCTCTGAGTTTGTGGCACTGTGCTGGGGTCCCACCCCCCAGAGAAGGATCCAGAAGCCTCTTGGGCCTGAGATTGTGCTGGCCTGGCCACGAGTTTGCCCTAGGGGCCCAGGTAAAAAGAACGGGATGGACAGGACCCCCAGCGGCGTCTCCTGGTTTACTTGTCAACAGCTTTGTCCAGGCCCCAAGGGAACCCCAGCTCTGCAGCCTGTGCACACAGCATCCCCTCCAGGACCTGCACCCCAGCCAGCCTCTTCGGAGTGGCACCCCAAGATGCAAGCACACTGGGGAGGGCCCGAGGGGGCACACGTGGTCTGCTCTCGGCGGGGGGCTCTAACCCCACCCCACCTCCTGCCCTGGGGTCCCCTGTGAAGTACCCTGGCCAACGCCCGGGCTTGGCTATCAGTCCCGGGCCCCACACAGGGAAGGTCCCGTGATATCTCAGCCACCCGGGGTCATGGGTGCTGCCGGCCAGAAGGAGCCCTGAAGGAACCATCACTGGGGTTTCAGTTTGGGGGTCTTTGCTGGGGAGGGGCTTCCATTACAGAGCCTGGAGGGGGTGAGAGCCGGCCCGAGGTCCTGCCCCCTCCGGGGTGTGGCTCAGCTGCTTCCCACGTCAGCCCAGGGGCGCCCCCGCTTTTCCCATCACTGCCCAGGGCCCCCCCGGCCTGAGTCAGCTCTGCCCACAGCCAAGAACTCGGGACCCACTGGTCTGCTGTCCAGGACAGGGGTGACGGGGTGTCCCTCCGAGAGCTGGGCTGCTCAGAGGGAGCCTCAGGCCCTTGAATCCAGAGATGGGGTCTGATGTGTCCGGCCCCCCCAGAACCCCGGACACCCACCATGGGCTATTTCCACAAAACCAAGCTGTTGCTTCAGCCACGGTGGGGCTCACACCCCCTCTCCCTGTGCCCCCCGCCCTCCCCATCCCCCAAGAGGCTGCCCGTGGGCCTATCTGTTGGTCAGCAAGCTGGGCCTGCATTTGGAAGTGGCCCTGCCCCCAGGCACCATCACCTGGGGCCACGAACCCCAACCTCCATCCTGTCTCCACCCCAAGACCCACCCCTCAGGGCCACCTCGACTGGGGAACACGTGGGCGTAACCCTGCACACAGGCTCGCTCACACGCACACACACAGCAGCCTCCTGTCCCGACAAGGGAACAAGCAGCCGCAGGAGTGCACGGGTGTCCGCGGGCCTGGGCCCCGGGGCAGGCTGGCAGCCCCCACCCCAGCCTGGCTCCTGTGGGGGTGGGACAGGCGCCTGACACCAGGAACAAGCACGTGCCATTTGTGGCCCTGATAATCACAACTAGTGGGGCCCGGAGTCTTACAACCACGGCTCCTTGTTCCCCAGGGGCGGGCTGCATAGGAGACCTCTGAGGCTGCCCACCCCCCACCCCTCCCGCCCCCCGCCCCGGGACCCTAACCCTAACCCGGAAGGAAGGCAGGGGAGTGCTCTTCCAGAGTGGCTCCCCGCCTGGGCACCGCGCCCCCACCCTCTGTCCACCCTGGTGTCCCAGCTGCTGGCCAAGATGGCCACCACCCAAGTCTCCACATGCCTCTTGGCTGGGTCCAGGGTCGTGCCCCCAAGCAGCTTAGCCCCCTCTCCCTCCCCGCCCCCCCCCCAGCCCCGACACGTGCTCAGGGGCCTAGAGACACACTGACTCAGGGAACCCTGGAGGCTGTTTGTGGCTCTGTCCCTGCGGGGGGGGGGGGGGGGGCGCGGCTCAGGCCCCAGGCGGTGGGGGTGGGCAATGAGGAGGGGCCAGCAGAGACCCTGTGTCCCAGCAGGACGACGCAGGCCAACCAATGTCTGGGAATATCCTGGCCACACCCGTGTACCGGCCTGAAGTCCCCAACCCAGGGACGGGGGGCTCTACGTGGACTGAGGGGGGCCTAGCCCACGGTGAGGGGGCCACGGCAACGCTGGGTCCAACCGGCTCTCCGGAGCCAAGAGGAGAGCCCAGGCCATCCTGGGGGTCGCGGCACTCGGGCGGGCTTGCTGGGATGGCCCTTCCGGATCCTCACGTACTCCCCTCACGCAGCAGGTGGAGCCCCAGGGACACACTTCCCAGTGTGCTGTTCCCACGGAGCCCTGCACGGGACCGCAGTGTGGCCGACGAAGGACGTGGCCTCCCCCACGGCCACTGCGCCAACACAACACTCAAAGGACAGGAACTTCCCTGTTCAGAAGCACAATGACGACAGCACAGCGGCTCAGGGAGCCCAAGTCATCACGTGCAGACCGGTCTCTGCGGCGGGCGCTCGGCCCGAGCAGGACTCGTGGTCTGGGGGCCTCGGGGGGCGGGTGCCAGCCCATCGCTGGAGCCTTTCCCCGCAGCCACTCTTGGTCACTGGGACTGGGCCCCGGGTCCCATCAGCTCTGTGATCTGCTGGTCCTTCAGCTCCACCAGGCGCTCTAGCCGGACCACCTTCATCTGTAAGATCTGCAGGACGACACACGTGTCCGCGGCAGCGCCCTGTCCACCTGCAGGCTCAGCCCCCCGCTGCGCGCCCAGCCGGCCCCCCTGCGAGGGCCACACGGCTGGTGCTGCTCTCGAAAGCCGCTCAGGGGCCCCAGGCTGTCAGAAACGGTGTGTCTGACACACCCGCGGGGACCAGGCAGCCGGGGTGCTGGGCAGCAGGGAGGGGGGCGGGGAGCGGGGTTACGGGAGGCGTGGGGGGTCTGCCCGCGGACTTACTGGTTGACTGCATGTGTGCACTGTATCGGGGCCGCACGTGCCCTGTTTGTTCTAAAAGTTAAGAGCCAAGAAGACGGTCCCGCGCCGATGTCCGCGCACGAGGAGCCGCCAGGCCCCACAGCCCAGGCTGTCGGGCCACGTCACCTCCCTCCCCTCCGGGAAGCGCAGACCCCGGCCCGCCCCAGCAGGCGAGCAAAAGCCTGTCTGTCCCCAAGCACGGGGTGCCAAACACGGCGTGACAGCCCACGCCCTTGCCACGGACAGACAGCTCCCGCCAGCCAAGGAGGCGAGTCGGTGTCTCAGCGGACACGTCCCCTCCCTGAGCCCTGGACAGCGTGGACCCGCGGGCCCCGGCACGCCCCCCCTCCTGCCGCCGGCCACACGCCCCACGCCCACTCCCACTCCCCAGACACGAGCCGGGAGGACCCGGGGCCACGTGCGAAGCTAATGCCTCCGCTGTGACGCACTTCCCACCCCCGCTGACCCGGAGCCTCCCGCCCAGGCCCGCAGCGGCCGCCCCGCCAACGGGCAAAACCAAGGAATTCCCCCACGTTCCCCCTGAGAGTCTCTTCTCCCGGGGAGGAGCTCCCACGGCGACCGTCGGACCTTCGCGGCTGCAGCCCTGAGCTGAGCCACCGGTTCAAATGTTCAAACGGCAGGTGGAGCGGTGCCCCCCTCCCCGGGTCTGGTGCTGTGCTGGCTCAGGGACCGGTGCCGCAGGCGAGGGCGTGACAGCGACCTCAGCCCCAATGCCGCTCGTCACTTCCTCTCTGCAACCACACAATGACATCACTTTCCTGCTTCCTCCAGAACACAGCTCATCGAGATCGGGGTACCCACCTGGGGACCCGGCCGTTCTCACAAGTCCCGATGGCTCCTTTGGCCCCAGACCCTCCCTGCTCAGTTTCAGGTCCAAACCTTCGGCCTGTGCTCCCACGGGGTGGGGGAGGGGGTGGACACGTGGGGGGCCACCATCTACGTCAGTGAGCGACCCGGGCACTCCCCGAACCCAGGAGCGGGGGAGACCCTCAGCGAAGGAGCAGTGGGGCCGCCGTGCCCCTGCGGAACCAGGCGTGCGCCTTGGGGGAGTGTTTTCTGCCCCGAGCCCCCAGCCCGTGGCCTCTGGGTGGTGGCACCTGTGACTGTCCCCAGTCCCCGTGGGCCCTGGGGTTTGGGAGCTGCCCGGGCTGGGTGGCGGTGAGTCATGGGGGTGGGGGTCCACCACATCCGCTCTCTGCTTCTGGGCATGCTTGGAATGTTCCACAGTTAAGGTGTTTGTTAAGCAACCAAACTAAATGTGGGTTCTCCCTGGCCGGGGACCTTGCTTGCTCGGGTCACTGCCACAGCCACACCGGGCCCCGGCTTCCTAGAAGGGAAGGCAGCCCCTCTGCTTCCTGGGGGGCGTCTGGGCATCGAGGGGCCCGCGGGTCGCAGCACCTTGACCGTCTCCTGCAGGACGGCCAGCGCCTGCTCCTTCTCCTCCAGCAGCTGCTGCAGGCCAGACTCCAGGGGCTCCCGCGGCCCGCGGGCTGGGTCCCGACTGAAAGGCAAACACCCGGTCTTTAACGCCCTTTAACGCCGAAGGCTGGCGGGGGAGGGGGGCGGGAGGAAGAGCCAGGGTCAGGAGACAGGGGCCCACCCTGTGCACACACGGCAGCCGGCCTTCTCTGGAGTCTTCTCGCTCGCAAGCGTCTTCGCGCTGGAGGGCGCTGTGGGGCTCAGCAGACCTTCGGGAAAAGCAGACGCAGGAGCTCGGAGAGGCTGGCGGCCTGCGGCAGCGCGGGCCCAGGGGTCAGGGGTCGAGGAGGGACCTGCCGGCCTTCTGGAGCACAGCCCTGGATGCCTCTGAAAGGCCCCCGCCTGGCCCTACCCGACCTCCCACTCGGGAAGCTGCAGCCCGGGGGGCCTTAGAGCTGGGACTCCCCTGACCGGCGCCTCAGAGCCAAGGACCTGCCCTCCTGGAGGTGTGAAGTCAAGAGCGCCACCGCCCTTTGTGGGAGGCCGGAGGGGGCTGTGACGGGCCTCAGTCCCCCCAGTCTGGGGATTTGGGCGGTACCCGCGTGTGCCGGGCTGGTGAGCTCCACCCACGGTCTGTCAGCATTAGCGCTGGAGAGTCCTGGGTCCTGCGAAGGTTTTAAAGGTGGAAGATCGAGGGCTGGCCAAGGGGCTGCTCAACGTCCTGCAGCCAACACGCCTCCCTGTGTTTCTAGGCACAGAGGGGGTTGGGGGACAGGAGAGGAGAGAGCACGGCCCGGGCTGGCCTGGGCACACAACTTTTCACTGCCCCCAGGGCCAGTGGGTCAGGCTGGGAAAGGGCCAAGGGCTGGGGTTTCCCAGTCTGCGCCCCAGGGGCGTGGGTGTGCAGGGCCTTCTGTCACCACGCTATTGTCACTGGCAGATGACCGGCCACATCTCGGCACCACCAATGCAGCAGGTCAAAGGCCACACAAGGGCCCCAACACGTACGGCTGCGGCTGCGGCTGCGGCGAGCGGGGCTTGCCGGCCAGCGCTGTCCTTCACCTTTTCCTTCAGGGCACACAAGATGGGCTCGATGGCCCCGGGCGTGTTGGCCACCACCCTTCGGATTTCCGTCTCTGAGACCCACAAATGCAGCTTGTGAAAGACTTTCCTGCAAAAAAAGTGGGGGTGCAGTGCTCAGAGCAGCAGTCTTTGTGGGGCCAGCAGGTGGGTCTGGCTTTCCTCGGAGAGGCTGGGGCTGGTGTGCTTCTTGCCCCTGCGCCCAGAAACCCCGCGAGCATCCTGTTCCCCACGGTCCCATCCGGGGCCCCAGCGGTCAGCACCCTGTGCCTTCAGGCTGGGCCTGTCCCAGCCTGGGCGTCCGAGGGAGCTCACCTTCTGGCGAAGAAGTCCTGCGGGCTCCCCTCCAAAGCGCTTGCAGTCAGACTTCTCAGCACCCCAGAGCCTCCCCCTCCCCCCAAGTCCCCTTTTCCCTCAAAGTTCTCAGGACCTGCCCAGGTGTCAACAGTCCCTTCTAGCCTCTCAGGCTCAGAGCCAGGTCCTGACCACGGCCTCCGGGGTCCCAGGCAGCTTGAGCTCCCCTCCCTGTCCAGCTTCAGGGGCGCAGGGACCCTGCACCCTACTCCCCACTGCACCCCTAGATCACCCACACCTCATTCTGCTGTCACTTAGGGTCCTCATCCTTCCTATCATCCATCACGAGGGACGCTGGTTACATCTCATTTATCTGTCTTCCCGCAAATGCAGCTTGTGAAAGACTGTCAGCCCCATGAAGGCAAGGGCCTGCAGCAGAGCCTGTCACCTTACTGGGGAGTCCCTGAGCGACAGGTGCGGTCGGAGGGCAAGACTGATGCCCTGGTGAGGGGGTCCTAAGCTGACCGCGCCGTCCTCTTGGAGGAATGTGGTGGGACTCCAGGGGCTAGGGACACCGACAAGGCTGTCAGGGAACCAGCTGGGAACAGTGGCCCAGAGACCAGGAGGGGAGGGCAGGGGAGGGCCGCCTGCAGGAGTGGGGCCAGGAGGCAGGAGGCCTGCCTGCTGAGAACGCTCCAGTTCTTGAGCTTCTGGTCCGTGTTGCAGGCGGGGACGTAGTTGTGCAGGTCCACAAGCCGGGGGTAGAAGTGCTTCACAATCTCTGCCAGCATCACTGGGGGGTGCGGGGGGAGGCAGGGGCGCAAGGTCAGCCCGGCCTGATGAGCTCAGAAGCCCTCCTTTCCCTACACATCAGCGTCCCAGGGCTCCGGGGGTGGAGGAGGGCAGAGACGAGGCCGGAGAACCAGGGACAGCCCAAGTCCTGGGGGCGCGGCACAGCGGCCAGGCTGCAGGCCCCCCAGCAGCGCGTGGGTGCCCCCGGGGAGAGGGCCGGGCGAGCCGGCCTGGAGCCGGAGTGGCTGCAGGAGGGGCCCCAGGCTGCCCCCTCCTCCCCAGGAAATGCAGCCGGCGGACCCCGTCACGCCCCTGCCCGGGGGTCTCCTGCACGGGGCACCGCCCGGCCCTCCAGTCTGACCACTGGGGCACCTTCAGCTGAGAGCGAGCTCCTGCCGGCAGACGGGCGGCCCTGCGGCCTCCACCCTCCCCGGCGGGGGACCAGGCCCCAGCCCAGCCCCCAGCCCGCCCCCAGCCCGCCCCCAGCCAGCCCCGGCGGTCCCCGGCAGTCCCCGGCGTCTCCTCGCCGGCCCTCAGCTCAGCCGCCGCCCCGCTCTCACCGCCGTCGCTGAAGTCCCGGGCCAGGTGGCGCTTGGGACGGCTGAGCGGGAGCCCGTCCAGCCAGGCGCAGAGGCCGCGGAGGGCGCCGGGCGGCAGGGACCGCGGGGACGATGGCGCGCTGGGCCCGGCAGCGCCCAGCATGGTGGCGGGACGGGCTGTTGGGGCCGTTGCCGGGAGACGGCGCCCGGAGAGCCCTGGGGCCGGAAGGGGCGGGGCGACGGGACGGGCTGCGGGAGCCGTTGCCGGGAAACGGCGCCCGGAGAGCCCTGGGGCCGGAAGGGGCGGGGGCCGTTGCCGGGAGACGGCGCCCGGAAGGGGCGGGGCGGCGGGACGGGCTGCGGGGGCCGTCGCCTCCGCGCCCTGTGGCTGCTGACTTCCGGTGGGGGAGGGGTTCTGCTAAAGTAGGTGAGGACAGGTGGGGCGCTGCGTTGTTTCCAGTTTAGCTTCAGCAAGCCCTTAACGTGGTATAAATTGTGTTCCACATTAACATACACTCTTCCATCGATTTAATAAAAGTCTCCGGTTATTTAGAACTCGATCAATAACTTAATCAGAAACCACACTCTTCACGGCAGGTTGGGCCCCCTGCGGGCGCGTCCAGGGCAGCGGCCGCCGCAGGTGCCCCTCGGGGCGCGGGGGGTCCCGGGAGCGGGCGGCCGGGGGGCGGCCTCTCGGGCCGGGCCGGTCCCGGGGCAGGGGCGCCGCGTCGCCGCCCGCGTCACCTCCTCTGCACCGGGGGCCTCAGAGCAGCCCTCGGGCCGGCGGCGCCCTGGGGGGAGAAGAGCGATGCTGCGTCTGCCACCGCGCAGGACGAGCCACACTTCCTCCTGCACTTCCCGGAAGGGGTCCGCGCGCCCGCGGCGCGGTCGGGCGGCTCACACCCCACCCCCAGGGCGGCCACAGGGCCCAGGACCGGCCGCAGCCCTCGGCTGCCTCAGGCCGCGCTGACAAGAGGAAAGGGAGAAGCCCCGACAGCATCGGGTGGACGTGGGCAGTGACCGTGTGCCCCTGCGTGGTGCCCGGCCGGCTGGCCGGGGACACCACGCACCCTGCTCCCCAGCGCTCTGGGAGAGGGAGGCTCACCTGCGTGGGTCCGGGGTTGGCCCCTCCAGCCCCAGGCTTGACTGGTGGCATCGGCGGAGGGAAGGTCGGCTTCACACCCTGGAGCACACAGACCGCAGATGCTAGACGCCACCCAAAACCCTGTCTTCCCAGCGTCAGCTCTGCGCCCAACGCCCTGCAGGCTTCTCAACAAAGAAGTGCCCCCATCTGGGGCGGAACCTGCTCCTGGACCCATCAGCTGCACCCTAGCTCACCACCTCCCCCCCTCCCTCAACATCCCCACCCCACACCGCCTTCCCTGGCATTTCCCAAGAAAGGCTCTTAAATGGCCAGAATGTGGGTCTTTGGAAGTTCAGTGCCAAGAATTAACCACTAAACTTTGCATCTGTTTGCATTTCAGCTTCCTCTGGGTGGGCAGGGCAGGTGCCTCCAGGATCTGGGTGGAGGAAGGGAAGGCCCACCGAGCACACTGGCCACCCCCCTCCCCCAAGACCCTTGGTGTGCACAGCTCCTCCGTAGCCGTCCCTCGGCTAGACTCCTTTCTGCTCCTTTGCCCCTGTTTTTCCTTTCAAAAGCCCTCCTACGGCTATTTTCACAGCTTTGCTGTAAATCTAAAATTAGTTCAAAAAGTTAAAAAGGAGAGAGAGTCTCCATAAAGTAAACATCACAGTAATGGTTGCTGCTGGCAGGGCCTCGGGACAGACGCGGCAGACCCTGGGGGTCACGGTGGAAGGAGTCTTCCACCACGGTCTCTCAGAGCATCTCCAGACTTAAGCTCCAGAAGGAAGCCGAGGACAACACAGGGTCTGGCCACGGAGGGGCCCGGCAGCAACGGGGGGCATGGGGGCAGCTGGGGGAGTGTCCCGAGGGGCAGAGACTTCTCACCTGCTTGGGCTTCAGCTCAGGGAGGGGCTTGGCAGGAGGAGCGGGTCTGAGCTGGTGGGACGGAGGAGCAGCAGTCAGGCCCCCTGAGCCCCCGGGTTTAGGACCTGTCCTCGCTGGGCCAGGCCATCGGCCTTCCGAGTGCAGCAGCTGCTGCCCGGGGGTCTCGGGCTCACCAAATCCAGCCCCCGGCCCCCACACTCCCCACCTAGGACCCACTTGGTGGCCCTGGATGGGCTGGCGGCTGGGCCCCACTACTGCTCACCTGGTCTGGGGGCGGCCGGGTGTACACAGGAACTGCAAGGGGTCGGTTGGACATGGCAAGCGGAGGCTGCGGGGAAGAGGGTGGGGAGCCTGGGTCTCACAGGGAGGCCGCCTCCAGGGAGCCTGGCTTTGGAGCTGTGCCCCCAACTCAGGACCCAAGGCTCCCACCCTCCCAGAGGAGAAAGAATAAAGCGTCTGCACGTAGGGCTCTGCCCCACCCCTCTGGTCCCCGTGGCCTGGGCGAGCCCTGGTTCGCCTCCCACCCTCCCTTCCGTCAGCCTTGTCGTGGAGGGGCCTGGAGATGCTGGGCAGGAACGGAGGGGCTCCTGACCCACCCTGCAGAGGCCCAAGTGCAAGGTCCGGTCTGTCACTGGCTCATGGGGTTCTCAGACTGTCCACCCTGAAGCTGCTTCTGCCTCCCTGGGGGAGCTCTCAGCCCTGCTGGGAGGGATCGGGGTGGCCCAGGGGTGGCAGGAGGCAGAGCTTACAGCAGGGGGCGGCTGCTTAGGGGTCGTCCTGGAGGCCGAGGGCCCGGTGGGCTGGCTGGGGTGGGTGGTGGCGGCTGGAGCCCCGCCCTTGGCCGGCACACTGGGCCCCTCGTGGAACAGGGGGTTGGAGAGCCCCTTGGCAGGTTTGGGCACTGCGCTCCTGGGGAGAAAGCAAGACTGGTCAGTGAGTCCCGGCCTCGGGTTCTGCCCCAGCGACTCGGGCTCCCGGGTCTGTCCTGCAACCGGCAGGATGGGTGAAGCCCCACGGCAGCTCCGAGGGCAGCTGCCCATGGCGGGCAGAGCCGTATCGTCCCGAGTACTCTGGCACTGATGGGGGCGCCTCTGTCTGGCCTTACTGCCCCTGCCTGTCGGCCACGCCTGTCACCTCCCCCTCGTGGAGAGGCAGAGGCTCTTGTCCACCAAGAGGGCTGTTCCTCTTCCTCAAACAGCAGCAAGACGTTTCCCAACTGTGTGCGCACGGGAAGTGCTCCTCGCAATGCGGCCCAGAGCAGGCTCACCTCCGAGAGACGGGGCTCCGGACCCTTCGGAAGATGAGCACGCCTGCCAGGAGAGCCACCAGCAGCACCACGGACACCAGCACGCCCACCAGGAGGCTCCTGGACCCTGTGGGGGCCCAGGGGGTAGTGAGGGAGGGGCGGTTTCCTCAGGCAGAGAACCGGGCGGGGCCCAGGGCCCATCGGGGGAGCTTCAGCACAGGGCCCAGCAGGGTCGCAGCAGCCCTGTAGGCTCTCAGATGGCGGGCCGGCCCCCAGCCCACGGCGACGTGAGCGGGGTCTGGCCAGGCCCCTGGAGGCCGTGCGCAGAGTGGCCGCTGCAGAAGATGACACTTGTGGGAGTGGGGGGCCCTTAGACTCCTATGCTCAGAAGGGTGCCAAGGACCCAGCAAAGGGGCGGCGCCCTGTCACTGCTGCCGTGCCCTCCCTCCAGGACAGGCCTCTCGCTGGTCTCGTGTGGGGCCGCAGCGGCCACACAGGCTGCCAGGCTCCGCCGTACCGCGGGGGTCAGAAAGCCCGGGGTCGGGGGCGGCACACCTGCATCTTTAACGATGCCCGAGGGACTTGGGGGCACGTGGTGTCCTTCTCAGCTGGGCCCAGGTGCTCTGAGGAAGGACAGGACCCGCACCAGACCCGTCAGGCCGGGCGGGCACCAAGGCCCTGGGGCAGCCGGGCCTACCTGTGCGCACGTGGGGCAGCGGCTCTGTGCAGCGGGGCGGGGCCCAGCCCGGGTGGCAGTGGCACACTCCCTTGTGGTTGCACACCTGTGGGTGAGTGGGTGCGAGGACCAGGCCACTGCCCAGCCCGGCCGCTGCCCAGCCCCCAAACCACCCTGAGAGAGGGGCTCGGAGGGGAGCGCCCCAGCCCTGGAGGGAGCCCAAGGCCCAGCCCCACATGGTGACACACGTTCCTGAGAGCTGAGAGCACATCTTTCCCAGTCTGCCCAGCCCCGGCCCCACAGGTCCACGGGCGCCACTGCCCCGGGCCTGTGCTCGCGTGGGACATCCGGATCCCTGCCCGCTTCAGGCAGCATCCCCTGCTGCGCCTGGGCTCAGGAGCACGGTGCACCGGTCTCCCCCAGCCCTGGGGCCCCACGTACCCCGTGGTTGCTGCACCGGGCGGAGCAGTTTCCGGATCTGTAGACCCCCAGGTGCTCGCACAGTCCTTTCCAGCAAACCTGGGGGAGGGTGACCTCAGGCAGACGTTCTGGACCACAGCCCGGAGCCCCCGCGTCCCCACCGTCAGCTGCCCCGGACCCGCAGCCCGCAGGGGAGGCGCCGGCGGAGGCCGGCGTGGCCACCGCACCCAGGCCAGCCAGCCCACGGCGGCCACCGGGGCCAGAGGGCGGGCACCACCCAGGCCAGGGCCTGCAGAACGGTCTTCACAGCCCGTGAGCTGAGGCCTCCCCACCTGCTCCTGCGGCGTCTTGACCGAGCCCACACAGGAGCTCATGTGCACAGACCTCGGACCCCGTGGGCTCGCCGCCGTGGGACGCGCATCTAGGACCGCCACACGGGCACGTCCAGGCTCACGTCTGGGTCGCAGCCCTCAGAAGCCCCACCGAGCTGCTGAGCCACCGCCAGCTGGCGTGTCCTGTGGCCGGGGCGGGGCTCGGGACGCTCACCCTCTCCTCACCACACTTGGCGCCTTCGGGCACCGGCTCATATCCGGCCCCTCCCTCCAGGGCGAGAGCCTGGCAAGTGCCCGAGAGCAAGGTGAGGGTGCAGGAACTCCGCTCTAGGGGCTTCTGTCCGCCCTCACAGTACAGGGTGCCGCACTTGTCGACCCTGTGGACAGACAAGCCACGCAACAGCTCTGCTGGGTCGCCTGCCCGGTGCCTGCGGACCCGCGCTTAGGGGGAACTGGGGAGCTGCAAGAAGCGAGGCCCAGAGCCCTCAGACGGGCTGTAGGGCCTGCGGATAGGCACTACCCTGCCCCCAGCGACAGCGACACACCCTCCCTCCCGCGAGGGCAGACGCTCAGGCCTGGAACTGCTGGAAGGGAAGGTCGACCCCCTGGAGGACCCCCTGACTCAGTCCCCAGACTCCTTTGTGCAGAAGACCCTCTTGGGCAGCCCCACTTTCAGGATCATCATGTGGCCCGGGACCCAGGGGAGTCAGGCCGTGGATGACCGCTCACCTGCTGGAGCCGTGGGCGGGCCGGCCCTGGCAGCCTGGGGACATGCTGTAGGTGTAGCATGTGTCCGTGGCCACCCTCGAGCCTGCAGGGGGCCAGGAGGAGGTCAGTCCTCCAGCTCGGGCCCCGCAGCCCCCGCAGGCCCGTGGGCACACGGCCGGAGCGCACAGGCCTCACCTGGCCCCCACAGGTCCTGGCACGTCCGGGCCAGCGCGGGGCAGACCCCGTTGTAGCAGTAGCCCCCAGGGCAGGGGGTGCCGTTCTCCTGGAAGACGTCCTCCGGGCACGCCGGCCGCTGGCCGTCACAGTACTCCTCGAGGTCACACGCGTCCTTGGGGGGACGGCACACTTCACCGGCGGGCTTCACCTGCCCAGCAGAGCAGAGCTCACGTGCGCCGTCAGCCACCTCCTCGGGGGCCCCCTGCCGACCAGCCTCGGGGTCTGGCACTCACCCCACAGTCCTGGCAGCAGGCGCCCTGCGCACACTGGGCCCCCGCGGCCAGCTGGCAGGTGGTGGCATTGCAGCAGGGGTCCCGACAGGCCTGGAGGGCAGATGTGGGAGTGGGCTCCAGCGTGGACCCCGGGCCCCCTCCCCAGGAGCCCCCCGGGGGTGACAGGGCTCGGAGAACAGGAGTGTGTTCTGCTGTGTGGCCCGGCATACCGGGCAGCTGGCGGGGCAGGAGCGGGCATCTGTGTGGGCAGAGGGCGGTGCTCGCTGGGCCTGTACCTGGGGCGGGCCGCAGTCACACTGCTCCCCACGCTCCACAAACTGGTTCCCGCACACGGGGTCGCCCACCAGCCGGCTGGGGTCTGGGGCGTTGGCCACGCAGGCTGCGCGAGGCTTTTCCACGAACATCTCCAGGTCGGTGCGGCTGCACTGGCTGAACATTCTGGGGAACTTGGAGCTGGGGGTGCAGGGCGCGGCCTCGGTCAGGGGTGCGGGGGTGGGGCCCCCGGGACAGCCTGCCCTCGAGCAGCCCCCGGCCTCACCCGATGCTGGCCGCCATGATACAACCGCCGCCCTCCCGAGGCACCGGGCAGTAACAGCCCTGAACGTTCTCATCGTGGTCCATGCCCAGGTTGTGGCCCATCTCGTGTGCCATGGTGGACGCGACACCGATGGGGTTCTCTAGGTTGTGGTCCTGCCGGGAGAGGCCGCGCTGGCTGAGGCCGCACCCCATCCGCCAACACCACTTCTTCAAGCACCCCGGCACCCTGCAGGGGAGGCGCCCCCCCCCCCGCCGCGTTCCAGCCCGTGGGGACAGCTGGGGGACAAGCATGGGGACCGAGTCCCAAGGCTCCCCGCCCCGAGGCCAGCAAACCTGGTTCACAGCCCCGGAGTCCTGGGAGCACATGGCCGACACCTTGGCCAACCCCACGGTGGTCCCGGTGAACTCGACCCCGCTGCAGACAAGAGCAGTGGGCGAAGGTGGACGCGCCCCAAACCGCCTCCCTCCCGCCAGCCCCCGGGCTCCCACACAGGCCGCCCCCCACCCCTGCCTCAAGGGCCCAGCTCTGCGCCCGCCGCACGCACGTGATGAGCTGCGCGTTGTCGTGCTGGTGCCGTCCCACCAGGTGCTGCGCCCGCCAGCGCAGGAAGTGGTCCAGCGTGGTGTCGGGGTTCGAGCTCACTTGAATCAGGTCGCTGTGGATCCACATCTCCAGGCCCACCAGGACCACACGGAAATTGAGCTCCTGATAAAGCTGGGAGGGCAGGAGAGCTCTGGGTCAGGCTCGGGGGCAGCGAGGGCTGCCGACGCCAAGCCCGGTCCTCTGCCGGCCCCCCCTCGACGACTGCGATTTCTACCCACCTTGTCCACGTGGTTCACCACCTCCATCACGCGGCTGCGCACGGCCGCCCTGCTCCCCAGCCGCTGGAACTGGAGGACAGCAGGCCCTCAGAGGCAGGCAGCCCGCCGGCTGGCCCCAGCCCTGCCCCCACGCCCAGCCCTGCCCCCACACCTTGCCCCTCACTACCTCTGCCCTGTCCGTGACCACATACAGCTCCACGTAGCGGGTATGCCGGGGCAGCGGCCCGTTCTGGGGGCACAAGATGCTGGTCAACCGCCCAGCCACGGTCTTGCCCAGGCCCAGTTTTCACACCCTCTCCCAGGGTCCTGGAGCCGGCACCCGGGCTCCTGCTCAGGCCAAGGAGCCATCTCTGTAGCCTCTGGCAGAGCCAGACCCATCAGCCATGGGGGACCCCCAGCCGAGCACACGGGGGTCTGCGGGATGCAGTCCCAGGGGGCAGGGGCGATGCAGCCGGTCGGGGCTCTCCCCCTCACCCGCGGCCTAAAGGCTGCCGAGGTCCGAGGCCCCAAGGCCTTCTCCAAGCTGGTGTCGCTGACCCCACAGGTCCCGGCCTTCTGTTGCAGGTGCTCCGCCCGGTACAGCGCGTGCTGGCCCTCTTCACCAACCCCGTCCAGGGGCTCAATCAGGTGGATATCCGAGCCCGCCCGGAAAAAGCCCCTGAGGGGGAGAAGCCGGGCAGTTCTCAATCAGCGCATCCCCCCACGGGGCATCTGGGGAGGGACGGGGGGCTCCTGCTGCTGAGGACGAAGCTCCATCTGCACTGGGAAGGACGCCCCGGTATGCGGGCGGGAAGGCCTGCAGGACGCCCCCCCCCGCCCCGTGGGCGGTATGGGGGAAGGCCTGCAGGACCTGCGGGGAGCCCGCAGCTCGGGGCACCTGTGACTTCCCACGGGCCACAGGGCAGGCCATGTGCAGACAGGACGCCACCCCGAGTCCCTCTCTTCTTGGCCACGTTTTACTTCTCTGGACCACGCGGGGGATGGCTGACACTCCCTCCCCAGGTGTGCGCACCCACCTGAGGCCCGCACAGGTGCTAAGGCTGGCGGCGGAGTGCGGGTGCCCCTCCACGTGGCCCTGGTAGAAGCAGTGACCCTGCAGGAGGGAGGAGGCGTGAGGGGCCTGCAGCCCTGCCCCACACCCGCCGCTGGCCTCGGAGGGCTGTCCCGGGGCCCTACCTGCCTCTGCGGCTGCTCCACCACCTGGGAGCCATTGGCAGCCCTGTAGGTCTCCGTGTAGCCCGAGCCCACCAGGTCCCTGGAAGAGAGCCACTGTGGTTCCCGGGCCCCACCTGCCCCTCACAGAAGCCATCTCTGGCTTGGCGCAGTGGCTGGGCCTCCGCTCACCTGTTCTTCCTCAAGTGCAGGGTGAAGTTGTGCCCTTGGGTCCCAAGGACGTAGCTCACGCTCTCCGGGTACAGGTCCTGAGCCAGGGGGGAGCAGGGGTCCAGGGTGAGGGGCCCTGCCCCAGGGCGCATGCCCCTCAAACCTGGGTGGTGGAGCCCGGCTGGGCTGGGGGTGTGGCCAGGGCACCCTGAAATCTGAAAGTCCCTCAGCGGACCCTGGGGGTCATTCTGTGTCTGGCTAGTATTAGGAAGCTGAGGCAGGCTGGAGCTCTAGACCTGTTTCCCCATCCGTCCATACAAGTAATGACTCTAACCCCCTTCCCCAGGAAGCAGGGGGAGGGGGAGCCAGGGCCCCAGCCAACAGCCCTTAGATCCAGGGTAGCAGAGGAGATGGGGCATGTGACCTAGCGCCCCAGGGGAGGGCCCCCAGCCTGCCGACCTCTAGAAGGTTTTCCCCAGATACCGAGGTCAGGACAGGCGGTCCCACAGGGACTCCAGGAATGCCTCCAGGCAGCCTTGCTGGGGGAATCCCAGCCCAGCTCCAAATGCCCCACAAAGGTGCGTCACCACAGTCACCACAAACGCTAGGGCATAGGGTGACACGCCCCTGATGAGCCATCCCCTCAGGCCTGAAAGGGATGGGCCGTGCCCTGGGCCAGCGGGGCTCCGGAAAGGCAGCTGGAGCAGCCCCAGGGCCCACCCTCAGCAGGAGCCACTCACCTCACCCCACCCACCCGGGGGCAGGGCGAGGCAGGGTGCAGGGAGGGGAGGCCAGGAGTGGAGGAAGTGCGGGCCCAGCCAGCCCCGTCAGCCCCAAAGGCCGCTCCCAAAGGCCGCTCGGCACCACCGGAGGGCACGCAGGACCTACAGACAGGACGGGCTCCGGGGAGCCAGCAGGGACCCCCAGGCCAGCTTCCCCGCCCAGACTTACCAGGTGGGAAGGCAGAGCTCGGCGGGCACGGGGTGCTGGCAGGCGTTGGGGCCACACCACCTCGTACTGCTCCACGTGGGGCAGTGGGGTGCTGGGGGCGGCCACTGTGGGTAAGAAGGGGGTCAGCAGGCCGGCGCTGGGCCTGCTCCTCCTCCTCCGCAGGGGTCACCGGAGAGCATGAGTCATACGGATTCGGAGATGGGGTTCCCCTGCCCTGAGTGGGGCCCACTGGGCTGACCTGGACGTCCCCCCCCTTCCTTGGGTCTGAGGGCGCACGCCAGCCGGGGTGGGGGTGGGGCGTAGGTCTGCCCTTCTGCCCGGCCCAGATCCAGCCGCTGCCAGGTATCCAACAACAAACACCCCTGGGAGCAGGGGTAAGGCCCAGAGATCGGCCACCCCGCAAGGCTCTTTGGTCTTTTAAAGCGTTAATGGATGTGTCTCCAAGATCCTCATCTAGCAGAGCACCAGGAGAGAGAGGCCCACCTACCAGAGCAGGGGGGCCCCCCAGCTGGGGCTGGGACACCACCAAACCCAGCCCAGAAAGCTCCCCAGACCAGCGGGGAGCGCGGGGGCCAGGGTGGGTCCCAAGTGGCTAGACTACCCCCTCCCGCCCTCTTCCCCCCACGCCCACCCTCAGCTCCAGGTCACTGCCAGTCTGGGGGTCCGGGTGGGAGTGGGCAGTCACCCCAAGGTTCTGGGGTGGAGGGGAGGGCCGTGGTCCTCCCCGCTGCCCTGTGAGTGCCCAGCCGAACCAGCGCTGGGGAAACGCCCCAGGCAGCTTCTCCCCCCAGTTCCCTTTTGAAGTTTCCGTCTGCCACTCTGGGCCTTCCCGGTTCGGGCTCCCCTCGGCGTGCCCCACCCGAGACTGACCCAGAGCGCGGCGGGGTGCGGAAGGCCAGGGGACCTGCCGAGCCCGGGGAGGGCGGCCCCTCGCCCCAGCACTCACCTTGCAGACACAGGGCGAGCAGTTGGAGCCCCAGGGCGCGCATGGCCGGGGCGCGCTCGGGGGGCGTAGACGGGGGTCTGGGGCAAGAACAGGGGGCGCAGCCGGGGTCCGGGGTCCGGAGGCCAGGGTCTAGGTACGCGGCGCTGGCGGGAGGCGGCTCCGCGCTCGGGACCAGGTCTGGCCCCCGCCGCCCCGCCCCGGAGACCAGCCCCCGGCCCGCAGCCTATCGGCCCCTCCGCCGCCGGGAGGGGCGGGGCTTGGGCACCCGCTGGGGAGGGGCGCCTCGCCCCCGGCCGCACCCTTGGGGCTCGCTCCTCGTCGGTTTCCCCGCGTCTGCCTCCTGGGGGCTCCTGAACAGCGGCTGGTGTCCGGCGCAAGGAACAAGCTTTATAAATGTGCATCGAATTAACGAAGGGGGCGGCGGACAGACTACCCGAGGACCCTCCTTGCAAGGTCGCACCCTGCTCTGTGCAGGTGAGAAGCCCGAGCTGGCCCGGCCCAGGGCCCTGCCGGACAGGTGGCAGGGCAGTAGCTTGGACAACGCTCTGTCTGGGGGCGTGGCAGGGGAGCTCAGGTGCATATGTAGGGCTGCCCCCTCTGGCCTGGCACCCGGGCTTCTCCGGCGGGTCCCTGTTGCCTGCGGACCCAGACCGCCTGCAGCTGAAGCAAGTGGCTCCGGAGCTGCCGCGCTCTGGACCTGAGTGACAGGGCACCCATCAGTCAGCGGGAGAGGCTGTGCCGCCCATGGGCAGTCCTGGGCTGGAGGGCAAAGCTGGACGGAGCATTCCTTTCCCTAGAGCGAGTGGCTCGAGGGGTTAGTGGACCTTGAGGTGTCTCTCAGGCAGAGGCAACAAAGGCCGTGGAAACAAACAGTCTGAACACGTGGGCTCTGCCCTCCTGCTTACACACAACTTCCTGTGATGAAACAAGGTACGAGAGCCCCCACCTCCCCCGCAATCTTGATCTTCTCTTCCTTCCCCGTGTGTTGCAATTCTTTGAAAACAAAAAGTAAAAGGCAAAACCCAGAGCTGCTGCGGATGCCCAAGCTCCGGGGCCAGAGGGCCAGCCCCTGCGGCTAACGTCAGCAGCCAGGACCGGGTCAGGCCTGCCCCGAGCACACAGGAGCCCACGCAGCCCCCAGACGCACCTCGTCCCTCCCCCTCACCACCTGCAGCCCTGAGTGCAGTGGGCGAGCCTGCTGCCCAGAGCCCAGGACGGGGGCACAGTGCAAGGCAGCGGCCAGGCTGAGGGCCCACATCCCAGCTGCAAGGGGGGGGCCCAGGCCGCCTCCAGGAGCAGGCGCTCAGAGCTGAACCGCGCCAGTGACATGTGACCTCTGGCAGGTGGGGAGCACAGCCTGAGTACCTCAGAGCAGCGTGGTGGGGGTCACAGCTGCGGGGCAGGCCAGGGTCAGTCCACCTAGCCCCTCTGCGGGTGCTCCCCAGAGACAGCTCAAGGGCCGTGCTGCCCCCTAGTGCCCAGAGCCCAGCCTAGCACGACAGCAGATTTCTGGGAGTCCAGGCCCGTGTACCCGACCAGGTGTGGACACCTGGATGGACCCTGTGCCCTGCATGGCATCTTGGTAATTATCTTGGTGTTGCTCAAATGCCGTATGTTTGCGCTCTGTCTTTATTTGAGAACGAAAACATTTAAAAAAGTGACCCTGCTTAATTGAAAGCTCACAAAGGAGCACAGCTGTGGGGACTCCCACTTGGGTGCGGGCAGCTGCTGCAGAGCGGAACCCAGGACCCTGAGACCCAAGGGCAGCAAGGCAGGGACGACATTCAGACTTTAATAAACAGCAGCAACGGGTGCTTCAGCAATATCCCAATAAAAGCTTCCGAATTCATTTCTCCACAGCACCTTCGGCCTCACTGTGCGGTGACAGCGACCCTGGGCGCCGATGCCGGGGGGCCCCGTGGAACAGGCACCTGGGGGGCTGCCTTCTGGCTCCTCTCTGCAGACAGACGCTCCAGGCGCTCCGTGTAGAAGCCATTGAAGTCCAGTCTGCGGGAGGAAGAGGGGCTGGGCTCCTGCAGACGCCCCAGGGGCAGAGACGCCCTCCCTGCGGTGCCACACCGGGCAAGCCGTCCACCCCACAGGCAAAGGGCCGGCCGTGCACCAGCTGCGAGGGACACCCACCCACACAGCATTCCCGGGTTCAAACAGTACTGACGTTGGAACTTAAACACACATGCAGACTGAAAGCAGGACAAGAAAAACCCCTAATCAGGAGTTTAAGCGGAAGCATTTCCAGTAGAGGACCTGCCCCCCCCCCCACCCCTGGATGTCGGGGCTGGCCTTGCTGGCACAGGGGCCTGAGGGTGCCTCAGGCTGGGGACACCTCCCCGGCCCTGTACTTAGGACATCAGATGCCTGTCTGACAGCTTCTCAGGCAAAAGACAGCCCCCCCAACCCCCAGGGAATCAGCTGACCCACGGCTTCCCCTCCGCAGAGCGGGGCATCCAGGACACCGCCAGGCTCCACAGGCATGGGAACCTGCTGGCCCCAGAACCACAAACTGGCTGACCAGCTTGCTGGCCTCCTGCGCCGGCCCTCGAGTCACCAGGAATGCTCTGACACAGCTCCTGAGGGTGGCGACAGGGCACAGCCAGTCTCCAGAGCCCAAATGTGGAGCCTTTAATAAGTGCTGCTGTGACCCCCACCATTCGCCCCCCAGTAACGGGGGGGCCCGAGCAGCCCTGCTGGTCCTGTCCTCGCCCGCCTCCTGGCTGCTCATCTGAAAGCGGGGTGATGCTGCTGCCGCGCACAGCCCAGGGCTGGGAGCTGGGGCGCCCTGCCAGTGTCTGGGTCCTGGCTCGGGGAGCCAAGTGTTGGGTGAGGCTGACCCAGCCCAGCACATGGGCACTGACGGGACGGCCCGGCGCACACGCACGAGCGAACACACACATCTGTCACGCCGGGGCGGGAGCAGGGACTGGCAGCAGCACAGGGGCGGAGGATGGATGCCTGCGCGCCCTCGCAGACCTGCCTCGGTCACGCCTTCCCGGGGGGCCCGAGGCGACGGTGGGGGAGCTCAGCAGAGGGGCGCACCCGGGGTGAGCTGCTGGCACCCACCTGGAGATGACGCTGGCCATGCTGTGCTCACAGTCGCTGGTGCTGTAGAGGCTCAGTCGGGCCAGAAGGTCAAGCAGATGTGCCGAGAAATTCTTGTCAAACTTGTTGATGGTGGCCTCAAAACTGGAGGTCAGCTGAGGGGCATCCACATGCTCAGCCAGGTACTAGAAGGCACGGTCGGGCACCCTGAGCGCCCCGGCCCCACCTTGGCACTCTCTCTACCAGCTCGGCTTCCCTTCCCCCCTCCCCCTTTTTTTAAATAGAAGGGATTTGGGCACGTTTTCATGTGATAAAAGTTAAGGCATCATACGAGCTCCTGAGGCTGCGGGGCACAGAGACACGCTGTGTTTGGGCAGCTGGCGCCCCGCCCCGCCCCCACCAGCACTCGGAAGCAGCAAGCCCTCATGAGTTCCTTACGTGGCTCAGATTTTCCAGGGGACGCAGCATTTTCTCCTGGCTCCCTCTCAGCACAGGGATTGGGCCCGGGAGCACAGGCCCGGGTCTCCCCCTGCATCCCCTCCGAGGTGGCGGGAACCCCCGGTCCCCCTAGTTAAGGCTGGGCTCTAACTGTAGCGACAGCATGGCCCGGGGTGGCAGGCCCTCCGCGGACACCCCAAGCCCTGCTCTGGGGAACTCTGGCCTCCCCCTCGAGCACAGCGAGGCTGAGGTCTGGACGGGAGACCCTCTAGCTCGTGTTTGGAACCTCAGTGAGGTGAGGCTTTGTTTAGTCAGAGGGAAGACAGCACGGAGGGTAGCAGCGGGCCTGCTGGATGAAGCCAGAGGCTTCACCACCTTCGCACCTTCCTAGCGAGCTCCTTGCGGGCGCGCTCCTCCACCCGCTCGGCCTCCGTGGGCGGCCCCAGCATCGTGCCGCGCTCCAACATCAGCCGGCCCAGCTCGCCGTCCAACTTCATGCTCTGCGTAAATCTCTTGGGGTGGGGAAGAAATGCTGCCGTTAATTTCCAGGAACCGGGCCCAAAGGACGTGTGTGCCACCGCCCAGCCGCGGGACAGCAGGCGGCCACCGCCCAGCCGAGGCACCCTCTGCAGGTGCGGGACAGCAGGCGTGAACTCGAGGAGCCACAGCTGTACCCACACAGCTTCCAAAGGTGCCTGTCAGGGGGCCTGTCTACCGTCTTCTGAAGATGGCGAACCCCATACAGATGTGGTTCCCAGGCTCCTGGCCCTCAGAGTTCGGCTACCACCTTGCATGCCCTCCTGCTGGCCCCACCAACTCAGACCCCCTGGGCCCTGGAGAACCCCCGTCACCCCCTCTGCCTCTCAACGCTTATTTTCTGTACCAGCATTTTGAGGCAGCTGCTTGTAACTGAATCAAATAACCCGAACTGGACAAAAAGAACGCCAAGAGCCCAACACAGGGCCGGGGACACAGGCCTGCACACGGCAGGGGACTGGGGGCCGGGGACACAGGCCTGGGCATGGCGGGGGGACGGGGACACAGGTCTGCGCATGACGGGGGGACGGGGAGCTGGGGCCTAGGGACACAGGCCTGCGCACAGTGGGTGGACGGGGACACGGGGATA
>CM053617.1:69536550-69551555 GCA_028646535.1 Procyon lotor | reverse complement strand
GTGGGGTCTGCATGGTGTCCATGTGGGGTCTGTGTGGGGTCTGTGTGGGGTCTGCGTGGGGTCCACGTGGGGCAGGCGTGGGGTCCGTGTGGGGTCTACGTGGGGCAGGCGTGGGGTCCACCTGGGGTCCACGTGGGGCGGGCGTGGGGTCCACCTGGGGTCCGTGTGGGGCGGCATGGGGTCCGCGTGGGGCGGGCGTGGGGTCTGTGTGGGGTCCGTGTAGGGCGGGCATGGGGTCTGCGTGGGGCGGGCGTGGGGTCCGTAGGGGGCGGGTGTCAGGTCTGCAGGGGGTGGGCGTGGGGTCCGTGTGGGGTCTGCGTGGGGCGGGCCCGCCGCGGCATCCCCTGTGCCCCAGCAGCCTGGTGCCTTGCTTTCTCTCTGTGCTTTCTTCTGGATATTTCCTTCTCATCTTCCAGGTTTCTAGCTCTCCCAAATCTAACCTGCATTTGTAAGTATATCTTTCAGGTCTAGGATTTCCATCTGGTTCCTTTAGTTTCCCACTCTCTCTCACGCTCTCCATCTTGTGCTCTTCCTGTCGGCACGTGTAAGTTCCTCCGTGTGTCCGTTAGGGAGCCTCTTGTTTGCCTGCACGGCTCTGTTTCTCGCCAAAACTAGTGGTCTTATCACCATGACTTTTTATAGAGTCTTCATATCTGACAGGGTGTCCTTCTTTGATCTTGTTTTTCAAAATGAGTTATAGTAGTACTTTTTTTACTTTTCACGTGGACTTAAGAAGCCCATGGGTTCTCTGTGACTTTCCTCAGGCCGCGCTAAGGAAGTGCCGTAGATGGAGCGGCTTAAACACCAGAAATGCATTTTCTCACGGTTCTGGACGCTGGAAGTCTGGGACAGGGTGTGGGCAGGGCGGGTTCCTCCTTGAGGCCTCGAGCCGTGGCTCACAGACGGCCGCCTTCTCCCCGCGCCCTCACGTGGCTGTCCCTGTGCTTGTCTGTGCCCTGGTCCCCTCTTCTTATAAGGACACCAGTCGGATTAGATCCGGGGCTGCCCTCCTAACCTCACTCTACCTTAATTACCTCTGTAAAGACCTCGTCTCCAAAGACAGTCACGTTCTGCGGTTCTAGGGCTCAGGCCTTCAATACAGGAATTTGGGGGCCAGGATTGCGCGCGGAGCAGCAGTTCGGAGCCTCCCGGGAATCGAAAGGGTCTGATGGAAACTAAGAGAGGTCACGTCACATCACCAAACTTGTCACATCAGGTCACGGTTGAGGAGGTCGTGCAGCCCACTCCTAAAGCCATCAGGAGAGCCTGGTGTCCCCAGGCGGAGCGGCTAGGTGGGACATCCACAGAGGTGGAGAGCAAGATAGCGCCATTTCAAGAAGTCCCAGAGTCGCATCCAGCAGGGACGGGGAAGGCCAGCTTGCTGTGGAGTGGCACTGGACACCAGGCTCTGGGGCTCTGGGGCTGCCCTAGCATTCTGTAGCCCATGCTGGGACACACTGCCTGGGGCAGGGATGAAAAAGGGGAACAGGAGAGGGTGAGGAGGGTGGGAAAGGGCTGGAGTGTACAAGGGAGGGGGAGGAGGAGGGGTGTAGAGAGGAAGGAGGGGGTGGGGCGCTGCGTGCAGCAGAAACGGGGTGGGGTTGGGTACCCACTGGGTGATGGAGACGAAGTGGCAGGAAGTGTGTGGAATCAGGAGATGGGGTGGGGGCCGGCGGGGAGGGGGGAGGGGTTAGGACGGGGCGCGGCCAGGATGGAGGGGCTGGGAACGGAGAGGGGCTGCGCGCTCCTCCTCACAGACTGCCTCTTTCTCCTCCCTTCCCGTCTCCCGGGGGATGAGCCTCCGCGTCTGCCCGCCCCCAATCCTAGGGCGGAGGCCTCGCTCAAAATCCAGACTCCGCGCTCGGGTGCAGGGTCTCCGCCACAGCCCGCTCCTTCCCTCTGTGCCGCGGCCCCCGGAGCAGCCGCTCCAGCCCGCGGTTCCGACAGAAACCCGCGGCGGGTAAGGCGGGACGCGGGGGATCCGGGCGCACCGGAAGGCTGGGGCGGGCACCCGCACGGCTGGGGATGGAGGCGCCGCGAGAGGATCGGAGGGCCCCGGGAGGAGGGTCGAGCCACCACCCGGATCGCTGCGCCCGGATGCGGCCCTGAGTCGCGTCCCGGTCCCCCGCCCCAGCTGCTCAGCCCAGCGGCCCGGGTGGAGGGGAGGGGAGCATGGCGCGGGGTGGGGCGAGAGGGAGCTGTGCCCTGGGTCCCGGCCTGCGGCGGGTTACCGCCACGGGTCCCCGCGCCGCCTTTGAGACCAGAACCCCCTGCTCTGGCTCTGCACGCTGCCCCAAGGGGTCGGAAGAGCCTGGCAGAGGCACATGGTTGGTCCTTTCTCCAGACGGTGATCTAGGTCCTTGGGGGCCCTCGGTCCCCGACTGTGTCCTCCAGGTACATCCCCCCCCACCCCAGTGTGGCCTCCGGTCCCGCCACCCGCCACCCGGTGTTGGTGTTGGCTTGGGTCGGTTGTCCCAGGCAGCCCAGGATATGGGGCCCCCTCCCCCAGGCCTCAGCACCCACCGCAGGGAGCTCACCACCCCCCATTCTTTGCACCCACTGCAGCCCCAGGCACAGAATAACCCCCAGGTGCTCAATCCTCTCACCCTCCAATTCACCCCTTCCCGGTTCCTAAGCAAGACTCCTACCTTCTATCTAGGCCCGGATGCCTAATTCTCCCAGCCCACCCCAGCCCAGAGCCGGTAGTCCTCCAGATGTCTGGCACATCTGTGCGGCTGGAGGCCCCCTGTACTGCCAAATGCTGAGTCTCCTGTCCCCAAGCCCTGAGCCCGCTGGTCCCCTAGCCCCTGTGTCCAGGCCCTGAGGCCGCTGGTCCCCGACCCCCGTCCTCAGGCTCTGGGCCCCCTGGCCCCTGAGCCCCTGGTCCCCAGATCCTCACAGAAGCTGAGGTCCTTTCCCCGTTTTACCTTAGGTTTGCTCCACAAAGATGAACTGGACAGCCGCGACGTGCTGGGCTCTGCTGCTAGCCGCCACCTTCCTCTGCGACAGTGGTGCGGCCAAGGGTGGCCGCGGAGGGGCTCGCGGCAGCGCCCGGGGAGGGCTGCGCGGAGGCGCGCGCGGGGCCTCGAGGGTGCGCGTGAGGCCGGCGCCGCGCTACGGGGGCTCCTCCCTGCGCGTGGCGGCGGCCGGGGCGGCGGCGGGGGCGGCGGCCGGGGCAGCCGCAGGCCTGGCGGCGGGCTCCAGCTGGAGAAGGGCCACGGGCCCCGCGGAGCGCGACCTGGAGGACGACGAGGACGCGGCACCGGGAGGCAACCGGACCGGCCAAGGCGTCTACAGCTACCGCGCGTGGACTTCGGGCGCGGGGCCCACCAGCAGCCCCCACCTCTGCCTGCTGCTGGGCCGCGTGCTCCACGCCCTGGGGCTGCTGCGGCCCTAGGCCGGCGGGGCTCGGGGCCACATCTGGTCCCTGGCCAGTGCCCTCCAGCAGGCCGCTCCTGCCCGCCCCAGAATCCTCCAGCCGCTGAGTGCCCCCTCCCCACGCTGCCCACTGCCTCTGACCCAGAGAGCCCGGTTCTACCTCTCACCCGGAGGCGGCCTCCTGCTCGCCGCCCTGCCCAAGTCCCTCCCCAACTCCCCGTTTCTCACCCTCCCAGAGGCCCAGGGCCCATCAGGGCCGGATGCCCCACCTACCCCTGGAGGTCAGGGTCCTCCCCAGCCAGAGAGGCAGGAGCCTGCACCGCCATCATGGCCAGCAGCCCAGCATCTCTCCCCAGCTGCCCAGAGAGATGTGCCAAACCAGGACGTTCAGCCGCCGTGGCGCCCCTCACCCCATCCTGGACACTGGACACTGGACAGTGCTGACCCCCAGGCCAAGAGGCGGGCCCTGAGGCCCCGGGGGCCCTCCCCCACAGCAACAGCCAGAAGGGACCAAAGGACCAGTGGCTCTGGGGACGAGAGATTTCTCTCGCAAGTTCTCGTGTGCTACCACCTGTCCGGAAGAGGCCATCTGGGGGTTTCAGGGCCCACATGTGCCCGTCGTGGGTCTCTGGACAATTCCCAGAGCACCCCTGCCACAGCAGCTGCCCCAGAGCCTTGCCAGCCCGCCCTCGGGCCCAGAGGCGTGCCCCCTCCCTGGACACTCTCAAGGCCACAGGCCCCTTGGGGCCACTTTGCTCCCATTGGAACAACTCACCCAACTCTTCTTGGGACCTATTTTGGTGGGGAAACCACATTGTTTAAATTTCAAGAGCTTTTTGTTTCCTTTAAGGTTTAGGTTCACATTCTGGAATCAGTGCTCGCTGGCCCTCGGGGATGCTCTGTCACTCACACTGGAGAGCTGTCCCCAGGTCAGTGGCCTTTCCAGCAGATCTGGGCGGGCGGCCCCCCAGGAAGGGGAGGGCAGGGTGTGAACAGTGTGAGCGCGGCAGGCCCCGTCTCAGGTCGGAGCCAGCAACCAACAGGGCCACGGGGCAGGTCCCTGGAGGCGGACGGCACCCGGCAGGCGCAGCGAGATGCGAGAGTACTGGGCCTCGGCAAAGCACCTGGGAAGCTGAACCCCCTCCAACACCTGTCTGAGCCTCTGAGGCTATTCTGGGGACAAGACAGACCCTTAGACCCCTAAGGAAATGTCAGGTGGGTTTGCCTCGGGCGCCCAAGCACCCCCTGCAGAAAGCCAGCCCTCTGCTGCTGAGGAGCCCAGACGCCAGTTTCCCTCGAGCCTCGGGCCTGGGTCACAGTCCACAAGCTCAGCCCTGGGGGCCTTGGCCCTTTACATTCTCCAGCCGATATCCCACAGCAGGACAACGTCCCAGGCCTAGATGCTCGGGATCGTCCCGTCCTCCGGTGCTCACTGAAAGCCTCGCCTGCCGCTGGGCTCCCTCCCAGAATATGCCCAGACCCAGACCACAGGGCCTTCGGACTCGGTTGATGGATGCCAGCACCTCCCGGGGGGAGGGGACGGGAGGGCTCACGGCTGACACACAGGTCTGGTTAGGGGAGGGTCTCCAGCTACCAGCAGAACCCTGGACCAAGCGTCTCCCTCCAAAGGCCAGGACACGGCACCCCGCAGCCGCCAGCCCCCACAGCGCCAGCACCCGCGGGGACAGCAAGCCCAGATGCCCCTCCATCCGTTCCAGACCCAACCTGATGCTACCAAAGACCAGCGTGGCCAAGCCCTGCCCGGGGCCTCGGGGGCCGTGCGACCGTCCTGCCACCACCCCTGTGAGCAGGAGAGTCTTGCCAGGGACTCGGCTTGACTGGGGCAGGAGCAGGGGCCCAGCCCCTCTGGCGCCCTCACAGGCTGCACGGCACGGTGTGGCGGAAACACCGCGGCCAAGAGCTTACGTCACACACCAGCCTGATTCCGGGGGCGAGGCCGGCACTCAGCAGGCATTCGGCACTGCCGCGCTGGCGTCCTTCCCACTCTACAGGTCAGGGTTCCAGAGGGAGGCGGATGGTGCCCGGGGTGGATCCTCTCATGAGAGATCAGGGTGTGGGCTCCGCATGTGGGCACCCTGGGCACCTGCAGGAGGGGAGGTGCCCCAAGGAGACCCAGGTGTTTCCAGGAAGGCCCCGCCCCTACAGGACACAGCGGCGACCAGGTCCACCCCTACCCCCTGCCTCCTCTGCCCTTTGCTGGAATGCGGGCTGGTAGGTCAAGTTCCCTGGGGAAGAGTCCCACCGTCCTGTTGGCTGGAAGGTGCTCGGGGGCGGTGGGAAAGCTCTCGAGTCCCCCCTGACCACACGGGCAGCCCTCGAGGCCCGTACGCAGCTGGGGACAGACAGTCCTTGGGTTCTGGACCCTCTGTCCGTCTTGGTGCACCTTTTAGTCGTGTCGTGAAATAAACACTCTGCTGGCAAACAGACCATCTTTATTGCAGGACCCGGGGCACCAGCCGGACCAGCACGAGAGCCCCGACAAAGCGGCTCATACCCTGACTGTTCCTGCCGAGAGGGGGGCCCTAACCCGTGGGCCCAAGGTGCCACGGTGCACAAGAAATGGGCCACCAGCACAGACAGGCCTGCTAAAATGTTTAAACCACAGATTGCACTTTCACCTCCGGAGAAAACGTCAGCTCCTCCGTAAGAGACAGACACTCAGCAGGTGGGAGCCGCCCAGGGACAGCTCAGACGTGTCCAGACCCCGGGCACCGTGCCCTGTGGCCAGCAGCCGGCTAGGCTGTGGGGCGGCGGCAGGTACAGCCTCCTCCCTGGAGACGAGACCGGGGTCCTATGTGGTGAGCGGCAGGGAGATTCTGGGAAAGGGCGTCCCAGTGTCAAACTCTTGGGAGCGCGAGCCCGGGATGCCCTCGTCTCTGGTGCCGAGGGCCAGGCTGGGCTGAGGCCCCTGCCAGCCGGCCCAGTTCAGGGGTCTGCCGAGGCGGGGCTCCGCAGGGCATCCCCGTCCAGCATCACTGGGCCGAGCAGCCCGCTACGGAAGGTCCGGAGGAAGTCTCGCGCTGCCGCAGGGTAGTTGGGCTGGATGACATTCACGTCCCCTGGGGGAGACGAGCCGGTCTGGGGAGTGAGGCACGTCTGCAGGGCAGGCCCAGGGTCAGACCCGCCCCTCCCTGCCCATCCTCAGGGACTGGGGGTGGGAACCGGGGGCACGTGGGGACCAGGGCACATTCAGAAAGAAACCACAGAGTCTGGGCCGTGGCGCCTGGACCTCAGGAGGCTTCCACGGGGTGGACGCAGGGTGCCCCCAGCGCGAGGCGGGGCCGCCCGGCCCTCCTCTCCAGGCTGGACTCCGAGCCCCCTCCCCTGCAGCACCCCAGTTTCTGAAACAGCCACGTGTGCCCGCAAGGTCCCCCCACGGCCGCAGCCCGCCCCACAGGATGGTCCCCAAGGCCAGCCCGGGGCTGAGGCCTCCACGCCTCACCTGTGCCTGTGAGCACCTTCACCTTCTGCGTCTTCCTCAGCCCCAGAGCCACCTGCTTCAGCACACTGCCTATGTCGTCACAGGCCCCGTCCAGGCCGTAGTGCTGCACGTACCTGCACACAGACGGGCGGTCCGGGAGGGGGAGCCGGGGCCAGCTGGGCCACGCCTGGCTCCAGCTGGGACCCCTCGCCCGGTCCCCGCCCTTGGCCATGGCCAGGTCCCCTAAGGGCAGCTTCTGCGGGAGCCTGTGGCTGCAGCACCCCCCATTCCCAAGCAGGCCCGGGGCCTGGAGCCCTCGGTCGGCAGGCAAAGCCACCGGAGGCAGCCGCACGAGGTCAGCAGCGCCAGGACCAGCAGCACTCTCTCCGGCGGAGAAGGAGCAGGTGTGCCTGGCGTTTTCTGCAGCCCACAGACCAGCAGACGGAGCGCCCAGCACTGCTGAGAACCGCCCGGCGGCCCCCGCGAGCTCCCTGTGCCACACGACTCTGGCCCCGGGCCTGATAAGGGAGGCCGGCATTGGAGGGGGCGGGGGACAGCTGACCCTGAAGGGCTGAAGGAGACAAACCTCGTCCACAGACCTCCCTGAACCCCGGGATCCGGGAAACTACCCCGAACGGCCCAACAGGCAGAGAAAATGGTGGATTTGCCTCACAGTCCATGATGGAGAGTGGGGCCCAGCCACCAGGAAAGTAAGACGTGGACCCAGCCGCCACGTGGGCATCAGAGTGCCCGTCCCAGGGGGCGTCTGAACCCCGAGAACACAGGTCCCAAGTCCAAGTTCTGAGGGCAGCAGCCCCACAAGGCCGTCAGCCCCGGCAATCTTGAGAGCTGTCCCCGGAGGAACTCCCACTGACACAGACCAGGAGCGGCCGCCCGCAGGGACGCGCTAGACATTCTCCAGAAACATCCTCGGGAAATGCTGCAGGACCGCAGATGCCCAAACAGACTCACACAAATGAGGCAAAAAATTAGAGATTCTACTTCCATGCAAAACAGAGTAACAGGATCTGAATTTACCTCCCCCGAAACAACCAAACACACACAAAACAGCAGTTTCCAAGGCCCCAGACGTGAAGCTATGAAGAAGGTAAACGGGGACCGGCCACTGCCCCGCTCGGCACCTTGGGGCCCACAGAGCCCAGAGGGCTGCTGCAGCGGAGACACCAGAGAGGGCAGAGCTGCGCAGAGAAAGAATGCCATTCTGCTGACCTCTATGTTTAGCAGACGAGGGCTCGGCACGTGTGAGAAAGGAAACTCCCCAAAGCCAGAGGGCAGGAGAGACCCCCCGCAGGGCAGAGGGACAGTGGCCCGTGCTCACAGAGAGCCGGAAGCAGGTAGATGGGACACGGGGCAGGGGAGGGCCCCGCCCCACTCGGGGCAACGGCTCCGGACCCACAGGCCCGAACCATTTCCAGACAATCAGCCCAAGCAAAGCTCAAGGGTTCGTGTAGGAACTTAAAGACACCCATCACCCAAAGAGACAAAATTCAAAATGCCCAGCAGCCAAGCGTACGTTATGAGGCATGGACCGAGGAGAACAGATTCACTGTGAGGAGAAAAGCCCTAGACGTCAGGGTTAGCAGAGGTGGCACGGTCCACGGGCTTACGAACTCAAGCAGAAACCCAGACGATGTGACCCACGCTGAGACACACACTGTGGGGCGCGGGCAGCCAGTCAGACACGCGGGGGTGCGGGTGCGGGGCCGACACGCGGGAAGCCAGTCCTGAGGACAGGAGACGGCGGACACGGAAAATATAGGAAAAAATCGTGATTGGAAATCCGATAAAAGCTAAGCCACAGATCTAAAAAAACACAACAGACTCTAAGCTCAAGAAACAAGAAGAAAACCGTTGTCCTAAGTTGCTCAAAAGCAGGATGAGAAAATCCTAAGCGCAGCTGGAGGAACAAAAACAAACATGACCGATTACTCATCAGAAGCAACGGGGGTGAGAACAGGGTGGGCCGAGCTCTTTCCAGTCCTGAGAACAGCTGTCCATCTAGCCTTCCACGCACAACACAAATATCTTTCCAGAACGAACGTGAAAGAAAGACATCTTTGAACAACCAAAGTCTCAAAGAGTTCAGGGGCGCGCTGCGAGAGGCGTTACGCGAACCCCTCAGGCAGACCTGGCCCTGCGCCAGGAGCAAGCCGCACCCACGGCCCAGGCAGCGCTAGTGGCTCAGTCTGTCTGTCACACCGGGAGTCTCTGTAAAAACGAAGCCATACAGCTCAGGTCCAGAGACACACACGAGTAAGACACAAAACAGCAAGAGCCCACAGGTCCGCGGAGAATGAGGACGCGCCGTCGTAAGGGGCCTGCCCTCGAGACGCGTCCTGGTGTCGCTCAGAGCTGCGCCTCACTCAGCCGACCTCCTCCGGGGGCCACAGCTGACAAGCCGACCGGGGACACAGGGACCTCGTAAGAACATCCGAGTCGTCCAGAAAAGGCCAGAGAGAGGGACAGAGGGAGGCAGATGCAGAGTAAGAGGAAAGGGAACGAGGGACAGAAGGAACAAAGAGCAAGATGACAAATTTGGGTTTTTTAAGATTTTACTTATTTGAGGGGCACCTGGGGGCTCAGTCATTAGGTGTCTGCCTTCAGCTCAGGTCACGATCTCAGGGTTCTGGGGCTGAGCCCCGCATCGGGCTCTCTGCTCAGCGGGGAGCCTGCCTCCCCCGCCCCCTGCCGCCCCTGCTTGTGCTCCCTCTCAGTCGGTCAAATAAACAAAATCTTAAAAAAAAAAAAAAATTTCATTTATTTGAGAGCGAGATCGAGAGAGTGTAAAAGAGAGAGCAAAGCAGAGGGAAAAGCAGGTGCCCGCCAGGCAGGGAGCCCGACGTGGGGCTCGATTCCAGGACCCCGGGACCGTGACCTGACCCAAAGGGGGACGCTTAACGACTGAGCCATAATGACAAATTAAATCCAAACAACAATCACGTTACACGCAAATACTGCAAAGATCTAAATTAAAAGACAGAAACAGATTGGATGAGCAACAAGACCTCACTGTACACAGCCTGTGAGAAACACGTCTGTAACATTAAGACACAAATAAGCACAAAGCGAAAGGATAAGAAAAAGTCACCGCGTTCACATGAACAAAGAGCTAGAGTCGCTGGGTCACCAAGCCGCCGAACAGAGAGAACGGCGAGGACCACGATGGCCCTTCCAAGTGACAAGGGCATCAAATCAGGAGGACACAAGGCCCCGCAGACGGTCCCTGCGCCTCACGACACAGCCCAGGCTGACACAGAACCCCACGGACGGACAGACAGCCCAGCACAGGCAGAGGTGTCGGTGCCTTTTCTCAGCACCTGATGGCAGACACACAGGGCAAGCCAGCAAGGTAGAAATAAGGGAATAAGAAAGATAACAGTAATCAATGACCTAAAAGAAAGAAAACATAGAAAGTCAATAAAACCGGTCCCAACAGAGCTCCCGTGTCAGCACGCCAGCTGCTGCCTCCAGGACTTGACCCCGTGCCCGGTGAAGCAGTGAAACTGATGAACTGTATGAGAGTCCAACGTGTCAAACTGTGCCCCGCACACAACGTGTCTAGTGACAAGGGAAGGCCGTTTCCCTTAATGACACCCAGCCAGGATGAGCGAGGACAGCGCGCCCGGCCCTCGCCCGACACTCACCCAAAGAGCTGGTGCCTGTTGAGGGTGTAAAGAAGGTAGTCAGCCAGGGTCTCCTCCCCCACCAGGTGGTCCAGCACAGCTCCTGGAACCAGGAGGCCCGGTGAGCGCAGCCGGGCTGCCCGGCGTCAGCCCTCCAGCACCCCCGCCCCGGCTCGGCCCAAGACGCTGCTGCTCCCGATGGCCCGGCCCCGCCCGGCGGTAAGCAGGGAGAAGGCGGGCGCTCTCCAGGCCGCGGGGTGTGCGGGTCCAAGCAGGGGCTGGTCCGCGGCAGCCGGCAGCCAGGGCTGCACGGCCCGCCTGCCACGCTCGCCCAGCACAGCCCTGAAGCACCTGCCGCAGCCGGACCACAAAGAGCAGGCCCGACGCACCGGCCCGGTGCGGTGTTGGGGGGGAGGGATGACTGGGGGGAGTACGGGGGGGGGTCACGGGGGGGGGGCACCGGGGGCTCCGACTCACCGCACAGGGCTAGCTTCAGGCCCATCTCCACACTTTCGATCCGCGGGGACAGCACCCCGGGAGTGTCCAGCAGGAACACCAGTGGCCGGTCACACACCTGTGGACAGAGGGTGGTCGGGCCTGCCACAGCCCCTTCAGGGGCTCCGCTAGGTGGCCCCGGAGCCAGGCCACGAGGTTCCGGAGGCTCTGAGGAGGTTCTGGGGGCTGCCCCAGTGGGTTCGTCCTTCTCAGGAAGCTCTCAGCTGCCCCACACCATCGGTCCCCACCGAGTTCAGAGAGGAAATCAGAACAATAGGTTCGCCTCCCAGGGCACGTGGGGACAGGCTGAGCTGAGCCCGGGAGAAGAGGCCACCGGGTGACCTCGGGCGGGTGGCTCACTTCCCTCCTCCACCAAACGGGGGTGAGAGCACGCCCTCCTGCAGGTGTGAGGTGAGGGCAGCAGTGCCCGGCAGGTGGCAAGCGCTCGGCAGGAACAGATCGGAGGAGGCCGATGCCCGCCTCCCCCCGCCCCCCACGTGCTCGGGAAGCCCCCGACATGTGTGCGCAGGGCTCAGACCCCGCAGCCAAGGGCCCTACCTGAATTCTGGACATCACAGCTCTGGTGATCCCAGGCTCACCGCCCACCCTCGTAGCTTTTCCTGTGGGATGGAAACAGGCCGTCACATGCAGTCGACACGCAGAGCCCAGCACAAACTACAGGGTAAGAGATGAGACGCGTGGAAACCTACGAAGGCCCACAGGGGCTTGGGCTCAATTCAGCTCCAAACCGGATCACAGCAGTGACTCTCTTACCAAAACTTCCCCCCAATGCCTGGAAAGGAGCTCCAAGACCCGCCCAGGGACCAGCAGGCAAGTGCCTGACCGTGAAGGTCCCAACAGAGCTCCCGTGTCACCACGCCAGCTGCTGCCTCCAGGACTTGACCCCATGCCGGACACCGACCCTGCACCCCACAAGTCTGCCCCCACGGCACTGCCCGACAGGCCTGTGAGCTGAGTTCCTGTCCAAGGGGCCAAGCCAACTCAAGAGTAAAGAGACCCACATGTCTGCCAGGGAGGCGTGGAAAAGCAAACGTGGTCTAGAGATCCAACAGAAGGCAGTCCTGAGGCAGCCACAACGTGGACGGACCCCGGGGACATTCGCTGACCGATACCATGTGACCGCTTTTATGTGAGGTCCACACAGAAAGCACATCAGTGGTACCCAGTGCTCGTCAGTGTTTAAAGACTTCCAGCTGGAGGCAATGGAAAGCCTAGAAGAGTGTGATGAATGGGCAGCACTGAATATACTCAATGCCACAATTTGTTTTAAAGCCATAATTTTAAAAAGTAAACTTAAAAAAAATAAGATGATTTGGTGAGTCTGCAATGAGCACCAAAAACACCCTGTGCAACCTAACGGTTCGGCTACTTGGGCCTTGGGGGCCTGTGCTCGGGAAGAGGGCTTGCTCCCGGGCATAGAGAACCAATCCAGCGTGGTGTCGGTGCCAACCCTGGACGTCCCTAACGGAACAAAAGTGCAGCGAGCGAGTAGAGCGGGCACGTCCGCGTGACTCCAAGACCCGGCGAGCAGTCAGGGAGGAAGGAGGCACCGCGTGGCTCCCGGAGGCCACTCTGGAGCTGGGAGGACGCAGTTTTCCAGCTGGGGGAGGGGCCCTCACCAACTACCTCCCGCCTGACATCACGTCCCATGTGTGCAGTGGCGGCCTGAGACCTCAGTGAGGGAGGGGACAAAACCACCGAAGAGCAGAAAAGTCATCCACGTGTCAAACATCAACATTTCACGTTCAGGAAAGAAAATAAATTCAGTACAAAATGGGTAACAGGACGACTATGCGTCACCACCTGACCTCACATCGGCAGGGACAACCCCGAGGGGCCGTGAGGCTCTGGCTACGGAAGTTTGGTCTCGGGACCGAGGAAGAGTGGCTGCTCCCCGGGACAGACGAGGGACCCGCAGCAGCAAAGGCAGTACCTCTCCTGAGGTGCTGTCTCCTGAGCGCGTTGATGAGTGAGGACTTGCCCACGTTGGGGATCCCGATCACCATGGCGCAGTACTCCAGGCTCTGCCGAGGCACAAGAACAGGGAGTCAGGGGTCCACCCGGACGGCCCACGGCCTCCTCCGGCCCACGCTGAGGGCCCCACAAGCCCAGGTCTGTGTTCACAGTAAGGAAGGTCACTGTGGAAGCCTCGCCCACCTCGGCAGGGCCACCCGAGAACAAGAGCACACAGGGCAGCTCCATGGGCTGGGGCAGCAGCACAGAGAAAACCCCAAGGAGCTGCTGGCCGCTGCACCCTGAGCACCTCGGCAGGAGGGACCAGCCCACAGCCGGCCCTGAGCCCCACAACCAACCTCTCCTCGATGATATCGGTAGCTGCTCTCAACCAGTCCTCTGACCAGCGGGATGATCTGCAAAGGACAAACGCCCAGAGATTGGCTTCTTCTGGACTTCCGGGGGCAGCGTCCTCCCGGGGCCTACATCAGGGAACCAGGGCTGTCCACCTCAGGGTTCAGAACATGCTGGGGCCCGGAGGGGGGGGGTGACCTGTGCTCCGTCCCATCCCCCCAGCATCGGTGAGCAGGTCAGCCCCTCAGAGGGCGACAGCTCTGACTGCAGCCACTGCCCAGCAAGCTGCCTGTCAGCCAGTGAAATGATCCTGCCAAGTACACTGCAGAAACAAGGCCCCAGACCCTCCAGAAGCCCGTCCGAGGTCCAGCCCCGAGTGCACACTGCAGCCGCACTGCACCCCTCAGACCGTCACAGGCTGCCCAGAGCCCCCCTGCTCTCGGCCAGAGAGGAGCGCGCCCCCGAGCCCCGAGCAAACCCCAGACTGTCTCCGGAACTCTGCTTCTTGTAAGAGCATGAGATAACTGGTGGGATTTCTTAAATGTATTTAAGCGAAAGCACTAGTGTGAAACAGAGGGGCACCTACCTGCTTGATATTCTCATCCCTTACACAGTTGGTGAAAACAACATTTTTTAGGCCTTCTCCTTCTAAGTGTTGTATAATTTTCTGAAAGAGAATATTTCCATTTTATACACTAAATGCAGACACGGGTGGTGTGATTTGCTAAAATCCAAGGATCGGAGATTGAACCCCACCCCCACCCCCACCCCTGCACAGGCCTGGCATGTTCCCTGGCTCGGAGCCCCCGCAGCAGGATCTGGGGAAGAGCCAGGCCACAGGGGGGGGTGGGGGAGGGCAGGCAGTGGAGGCTCGGGACCCCTGGGAGGGTGGGAGGGAGGTGCCCTGGCCAGGGGCCCTTGTGCTCCGGGCTCCAGTGGGGATGAGGGTTCAGCACGACACCACCTGCCTCTCAGGACTCAGGACCTTCGTGTGCAAGAGGCCACTTCCAGCATCAAAGTCTGGTCCCCACTAGTGAGCTTGTTACACCCAAGTATTCTGCCGAGCTCCCCTGTAAACTGAGGTGCGAACCCAATCCAATCACAAAATATATGTAATGTTTCAAAAACCCAAATGTAATCTAAGGCTAACATGAATTTATGAGTCTTAGCATTAAGCAAAAGCAGCGTAGGAATCCTATTTTTTAAGCCAGCATGATGTTTGATCAAGTGCTTTAGGTTAGTAACCTAAAAATATGGTTGACACCTAAATGAACAAAAGCTCATTCACTAATTTAGTTTTGGTTCTGTATTTTAGTTATTCGTCAGATGATGCACATTAAGACACAGGCCACGCAAAGACACATCTGAGGCCACCCTCTGAAGTGTGTAAATTCACAACGGATGTCCCACGCCAGCACTCGAGGTCGACCTGAGGGGCCCCCACGAGGGCTCCTCCCCTCCTCTCCAGGACCTCTGCCACGGCATTCCCTGAGAACAGCTCCCCACCCCGAGACACCACCGGGGCCCTACGGTAGGTCGAGCCAGTGCCCAGCACGCTACAAAAATTAGCATTTAAGGGCAGAAGCAATCACTGATTAAGACACAAATCTCAACCAATAAAAGCAAACTTGTGATAAATTGCTATCTCTGCACATGCGCTGAGACCCATGAGCACCCAACCCCTCCCTGGAGGACCTGAGTTGCCCCCCCCCCATCTG
>CM053617.1:69504989-69536050 GCA_028646535.1 Procyon lotor | reverse complement strand
CGAGGCGCGAGGAGCGCGGGGTGAGGCCCGGCCCGGGCGGCAGCCGCACCACGTGACCCTATGGGTTGGGTTTGGGGCTTCCTCCAGAGTTGAGGCCCACGTGCTGGCTGCAGGGCAGGGTGAGGGCGGGCGTGGCTCGGTGGGTGTGCGCCCGCTGTCGGCCCGGGCGCGGGGCGCGGTCTGCTGCCGGCTAACCCCGCTGCTGGGCGATGGGGGCGCGCGTCCCCACGGAGGGAGGATGGCGCCGGCCGGCCAGGCGCTCGTGTCTTCTTCCGAAGGAGACGTGGGGAAGGCGACCCGGAGGTGGAGGAGGTGCCCCTGTCCTGCCTTAGAAAAGCGCCGTGAGCGCCCTCGCCCTGGGACCTCGGGGAGCCTGTGGATGAAAGTCCGAGGGTGGCAGTGATGTCAGGGCGGGGCAGGGGCGGGGGGCTGCTCTGAGTGCGTGTGGCCACAGGTGTTTACACGCGCGGGTCATACACATGAAGTACGAAGCTCAAGAGAAAGGGTAAGTGAAGAACTTTCTCGCCTGTCCCCCCTCCCCCGCCACCCACCCCACGAGACATTTAGTGCATAGTCAAGCAGGCAGGCCTTTCTAGAGAACTGCCCCGATTCAGGAAGGTCTGTTGGGTCTGAAGGAACTGTCCTGTAAGGGTTAGAAAGCTTCTGCCCTCTGCCAAAAGGCTTTCCTGAACCTGGCGTTAGGGCACGTCAGTCCTTCGTAGGCACGCGCGATCCTGCTGTCCTAACCCACCGGGAGGCTTCCGTGGACCTTCTGTGGCCCCTTACTCCAGCTAGTGAGGGTGGCCCGACGGGAGGCTCTGCAGGCTTCAGCCACCACTCCGGCCACCTCCAGTCTGGGCAGATGGTCCTTCTGTCTGGGTTTTCCCCTCCTCATCTCCCAGAGGACTCCCTGCCACCTCCTGTGCGGGCCCTCCTCAGCCATCTATTGGTGTTTCTTGACTCACCTGTGTGGGTGAAGCTGAGAAGAGGTATCTGGGAGATCATTTTTTTTAAGGATACTGCAAACCTGGGGCGCCTGGGGGGCTCAGTGGGTTGGAGCCTCTGCCTTCAGCTCAGGTCATGATCTCAGGGGTCCTGGGATCCAGCCCCGCATCGGGCTCTCTGCTCAGCAGGGAGCCTGCTTCCCCCTCTCTCTCTGCCTGCCTTTCTGCCTGCTTGTGATCTCTCTGTGTGTCAAATAAATAAACAAAATCTTTTTTTAAAAATTAAAATAAAATTTCTATGTTAGGATGTCAGAGGTTTGAGACTGAATCTTGAACGTTCAATGTATTCTCTCCTCTTTTCCATCTTTAACTGTTGCTCTGCTTTCTGAAGGATTTCTCCCCGTGAGGCTTTTGTTTTTGCTGTCACAGCGTTTAATTTCCAAGAGCTCTTCTTCCACACACGTCTGTTTTTAGAGAAATGTTCTGTTCTTGCTTCAAGGAAGCAATGTCTGAGGATATGAAGAGAAACATTGAAGAGTCATTCTCCTGCTTTGGTAGGTTTGCTACAAATTGTTTCTTCTGTTTCTACCTTCCAGGAAGACACTTTACATGCTGGCGGGCCATGTTTGTTTGCTCATGAGGAAGAATCAGCCAGAGGGCTGTTTGGAAATAGTAGGTTTGTAAGTGGGGTTCATGGAACTTGAGCTTGACTCTGCGCTGCTCAGGGTGGGGGGCTATTCATTGGGGAACCCCCCATCAGTATCTGTAAGTCCTTCCTTTGGGCTGGCCAGGCTCCCCGGTAAGTGTCTTCTAGTGTCCTTCCCGCAGCATTTAGGTCTGGCTGTTAGTATTTTTGAAGCCAAAGAGTGGACAGGAATGGGGAGGGTCAGCATTCTGGGTGCTGGAGACCCACCTCCAACTGGGCCTCCTCGGGAGCCCTCTGTGCAAAGACAGACTTCCAGGCTGCTCACTGGCCCGGAGCCAGTGCCAGTAATCAAACAGCTTCTTAAACATGAGAGAATAATTCAAGGTGCTCAGAACTCATCCCGGAATAAAGACAAATCCCAGCCCTCGTGGCATTCAGAAAATGGACATATAAATATATATAAATATGTGATTCGCAATGAAACATACACGCAAGGGGTGCACACGTCTTCACAGAATGGTGTTGGGAGAGGTGTTGCCATAGGTGGAAAGTGGTGTCTGAAAATTCTTGCAGAGTGCCCAAACCACAGGCTGACCCCTCTCCTGATGCTGAACAGTTTCTGGTCATACAGGCAACCAAGCAGGTCAGGGCACCCATGAGTGACCACCAGGAGTGGCCTGCTGCCCGGGGACTGCAACGGTGGGGAGCGGCTTTTGTGTACCCGCTTGCCGGGCGGTGCCCCTAGGTCCTCCCACATCCCCCCCACTCCTCCTTCTGCACCCATCCCAGCTCCCAGACCCTCCCGGACAGGGTCCTTGACCTGGCCGGTGCACCACCCCCTGCCCAGAGCTTGCGCCGGGCTCCGGCAAGGAAAGCGCCTAGACGACAACACTCAGACCGTGCTCACCTGTGAGGTGCACCCTGAGTCAGAAGGCTTGCACTTGACCACTGTACAGCCCCCAGGTGGGGACAGAAAGCCCTGGGAGGAAACTGGAGGTCTCAGGGCCCCAGAAGTGGGCTGCAGCACCGGGCCTAGGACCAATTCGCGGAGCTGACCGCCTGACCCCTGGCCTTGTCACTCAGCCTGACATCGCAGGCAATCTGACTGAATCCCCATATGTGTGGGGTGCGGTCACCCTGCCCCTAGTGTCACCTGTCTGCTGGGAGGAACAGCTCTCTCTTTGGGGGAAATTGAACCCCCCGCCGGCACCTAAAGCAAAGCTGCTGGTCCAGGAGGCTTCCTTCTCAGAGTTTCCCCTACATGCCTTTGGTTTCCCCAGGGTTCACCTCAACAGGGTCCCTGGGCTGCGGTCAGTGTCCCCAACATCTGGTCCACCACTGGGGACCCTTCAGCCCACAGATTAAAGATATTAAAGATTCTTTGTGGTTCCAAACTCAGCAAAGTGGCTACTGCTTCCTGGGTTTCTCACAGGTATACCCAAGGTGAGGGCCCTCAAGTGATCCCTGAAATCAAGCTGGTGTTGGAGCCCGAGTGGCCCAGCGGTTACCAAAGTGGCCAGTTCTTTTCCTACTCAAGACTGTTTGCCAAATAACCAAACTGTATTTGATAGTAAGCTGGTAATTTATTCAGTGACCAGAGAATGGAGAAGGGGAGTTCAAGCTCTGGAGGCATCTTCTTCCCGATTAGGTCTCATGGTCAGGGTTATATGGGGTTAGGGTAATTAAAGGGCTGGTAAGCAAGCTGACTAGAGGATTTTTAGGAAAGAGGAAGGGGGCTCTCTTGGAATCAGACTGCCACCTCTTTTTTTCCCCTTAAATGGGCGCAGGTGGGTTTGTCAGGACACTAGGTGTTTGGACTTTTTTCAAGATTTTATGTATTTATTTGACAGAGACAGAGGAGCAGAGCAGCAGGCAGAGGCAGAGAGAGAAGCAGACTCACTGCTGAGCAGGAAGCCCAATGCGGGGCTCAATTCCAGGACTCTGAGATCGTGACCTGAGCCAAAGGAAGACGCTTAACCGACTGAGCCACCCAGGGGCCCCTAGGTGTTTCTGTGATGGCAATGATATGGTCATGATCCTGACTTCATCTGGAGGGTTAGCACAGTGTCTGAACTGAATGAACTGGTCCACAGCTCCATCAGTGGGACTTCTTTGGAGTTATGGCTTCGGGCATGGACCTTAGTTTCTGGTGGCAAGCAGCACCTGTAAGCAGGGCTGGAAAAGTGGGTTATTGTGGGCTGTCTGGGGCTCATTAGAGTCTCCAGTGATACACCCATGGCCCCTGACAAAGCAGTCCTGTGCCACCTTCACAGACCTGACTATGGGACTGTGAGGGACACGTCTGCACGCCCGTCCTGCGGGTGAGGGTCATGTTTCCACGCCCGTCCTGCGGGTGAGGGACACGTCTGCACGCCCGTCCTGCGGGTGAGGGTCACGTCTGCACGCCCGTCCTGCGGGTGAGGGTCACGTCTGCTCGCCCGTCCTGCGGGTAGGGTCACGTCTGCACACTCATCCTGTGGGTGAAGGTCGTATCTGCATGCCTCCTAGCTCGGCCCGTGGCCACTCTCAGCAGACCGGTTGGCTAGACACTGGCCCTCTCTCCAGGGGGCTGGCAGTGGCTCAAGGCTGCAGCCTCATTTTCAGGTTGCATCATTGCTGTCCTTGCCCCATCAACTGGCTCTATCCCCGTTGAAATTACCGTGTGTTGTTTTTCTGCTATCCTGTCTCTTTATAGTCTGCCAGTGGCCACCCAGCAGTGGGCCCCAGTGAAGGTATTCCAATACTCACCAACACTTACCACTGTCTTTTTGGTCCTAGCCATTCTAGTATGTAGGAAATGGCATCTCATTGTGGCTTTGATTTGCATTTCCCTAGTAACTAATGATATTGAGCACCTTTGTGTGTGTGCATTGGTCATTCGTATGTCTTTATTGGGGAAATTTCTATCCAATCATTCGCCCATGTTTTTAAAAGTGTATTCTTTTTAATAATTTCTACACCCAACATAAGGCTCAAACTCATGATGCCAAGGTCAAGTCTCATGTCCTTCCAACTGAGCCAGCCAGGCACCCCTCCTTTGTTCAATTTTTAATGGTTTGTCTTTTTAATATGGTGTTGAACATATTCTTTATATATTCTAGAAAGAAGACCCTTACCAGATAAATGATTTGCAAAAATTTTCTCTCATTCTGTAGGTTGTCCTTTCGTTTTCTTCACGGAGTCCTTTGATATACAAAAGTTTTTAATTTTGCTGAGGCCCAACTTACATATACATATATATGAAAATTAATAAAAGGAAACCTCACCATAATGGAGTCAGGAGGCCAGGAGGGGGAGCCACACGACTCCATGCTGATCACAGGATGAACTGAATTACATACCCCGAGAAGAACCCTCAACAGGGCCCCAGGGGAAGAGGTGAACACTGCCCCCGCCACACAAAATGGCCCTCCCCTGCCCCTCAGCCAGGAAGCCCTCATCATCTTGGACACTTGGTTCTCCCCAATGGACTTCAGTTCAAAGCAATCCCTCCCAACGGGGTAAGATAAAGTTCGTCTCCTTTGTTCGACTGGCCCATGGTCTTTCTCTAGCTTGCATGTCCCTAATTGCAATTCTCTGCTATTCCCAAAGAACCCATCTGTCTGGGAAAATAAGTGACTTTTATTTTGAAGGTTAATACAAATCATTGTTTTGGTCACTTGTTCTCTTGTCCCCAACTTTACGGGGGGACCACAGCTGCTCCCCTAACACCAGCCCTGGGGGCTGAGAAACGGTCCTTTTTGTGCTGGAACCATTTCACTGTGGTGCCCGTCCCCGCGGTGCAGCGCACGCGGGCACCGTCTTGGAGAGCACGGGGTCGCTAGTCTGCGTGAAAATGTCGTTGTTCTACCTCAGCCTCGAAATAAACTTTGCTGAGTGTCCGAGTCTGGTTTGAATTCTATTATTAATTTGTTAACAGCAGTTTTACTTTTCATTTGTAGATGATGTGTGTTTTGTCCCCACCATTTGCAGAAGCTGAACGAGAATTCGCACGCAGGCCTGGTGGTGACACGTGGGAACAGCTCCACGTTGTAACCAGTAGAACTTAAATACACGCGCGGCGTCATTGTTAAAACTTACCTGTTACCGTAGTAAAACTATGCATAATCCAGAACGCAACAGCTATCCAGCTGCCGACGTAAAGCACAGTCTGGAGACCCTAAGTGCAGAAACCTCCGGGATTTCCGTCGCTCGATGCTGCCGAACGACCCTCGGGGGCGCGGAGCGCACCAGGCCTCGGGAGCAGACACAGGGGCGGGGCGCTCGCCACCCCGGGAAGCGCAACTCGCCGAGGACGGCGTCGGTCCCACTACGGCCGTAGAGCTAGGGCCTTGCTGCCACTGTCTTTTAAAAAAAAAAAAAGGTTTTTATTTCACAGACTGAGTGAGAGAAGCGCGCACCAGCAGGGGGAGCCCAGGGGGAGCAGCAAACCCCCCGCTGGGCACGGAGCCCGGTGCGGTCCCACGACAACCAGGACCCCAGCGGCAGGCCGCCGCTTCACGGGCCGAGCAGGGAGCCCGCTGCGGGGCGCGATCCCTGGACCCTGCGAACCAGGACCCCAGCCGCAGGCAGCCGCTTCACCCACCGAGACGCCGCGGCGCCCCTGGCTGCCCCGCATTTTCCCGCGTCCGCGCCCCGCAAACCCGGTTTCCGCTGACGTCGCGGGGGTGCCCGCGCCCGGACCCGCAGGCTGAGAGGCGGGAAGCGCGTCCCTGGGGGAGTGGGGGGTGTCGGGCTCGGGTTCCGCCAGCGGCGCCCCCGCCTCCAGCCCGGAGCCGCCCTCCGGCCCGCGGGGCCCGTCCCGGAAGTGGGGGCAAGGGCCGAAGGCCAAAGGTCAAGAGGAGGCGCCCGCCCGCCCGGGGTTCTCTGCGGGCGGCAAGAGGCCTCCCGGCCTGCCCTCCGGGGTCTTCCGGGCTGCTGCCCCCCGGCTCGGGGTCACCCACAGCCGGCACGGGGCTGGGGCACCCCACAAGGCCGACCCTCCGCCCCCCGCTCCCGCCCCCCGATCGCCACGCCCCTTCCGCCGCCCGCTGGTCTCGCGATGCCTGCGCCGTCTCGCGACGCGGGCTCGGAGGCGGGCCGGGCTCTGACTGGCGCAGCCGGGGGGCGGCTCCGCGGGGCGGGGCGAGGCGTCCCCCCAGCGCCATGGCTGCCCTGCGCGCCCTGCTGCCCCGCGTCCGCGGCCCCCTGCGCCCCCGGCCCGGCTGCGCGGCCCTGCGCCCCTTCGCCTCGGGTGAGTACGCGGCTGAAAGCGCGTGGGGGGCCGGCACCGCGGCCGCACCCGGGACCCCCGGACCTCACTCCGGGCCTGACGCTGGCCGCCCCGGAGCCCAGCCCCTCCACCAGCCCGACCCCGTCAGCCCTCCCGCTCCTCCCTGCGCACCCAGGGCCCTGTGCTGTCGGGCTGGGCCCCCCTCCCAGCACCTGCTGCCTCACTTTGCTGACCCCAGGGGTTGTTGGGGGACTCAAGACTGAAAGCTAAGACCTCTGACCATTTCCGTTTGGTTGGTGGTGGTGAAATTCCGCGGGGTTTACAGGACTCAGAGAGTGTGCACTGGGGCCTCGGGAGTCGGCCAAGTCCCGTGTCGTGTCGGGCACCGCCTCCCGCACAGGCCCGCCCACGGCCGCTGCTTTTCCCAAGTCTGCTTCTCAGACTCGGGCTCCCCCAGCGGGCCGGGCCTGCCCGCCACTCAGCCCTCAGGTCAGCGCCGCAGTGTTCCTGAGGCACTGCTGGCCCGGGCTGGGGGGGCGTCCCTGCATCCTCGTCCCGCCCCCTGCCCAGATACCCGAGCGTGTTGGTTTACCCTGAGTCCCCTGCAATCAGCAGTCCTGTCCTGGGCTGCTCACACGCTGCTGCTAAGCATTCCCCTTGCGTTTCTCCCCAGCAGACCCCAGGGTGGGTGCTCGCAGGCACACAGAGCTGCGGCTTCTGAGGTCGCCCTTCTTCCTGTCCAGGCCATACTGGCCCGTGAGTCACCTCTCTCACTGTTCTGTGCACACACAGCTGGAGTTTGTGGAAGGAGCCTGTTTCCCAGCCCTTGTTTCTGCTGAAGCCCAGGGTGTCTGTAGAGCAGGTTCTGGGAAACGTTCAGACTCCTCTGAGGGTAGAGGGTGGTGCAGAGGCCACCACGAGGCTGAGAGCTGTGGGCTGCTGCCCGAGGACCGGGCCGGGGACATGCCAGAGTCACCCTGTCCACTGACGGCTCTGATGCCTGCACGAACCCCCTAGGTGCTGGCTTTCAGTACATCATCGCAGAAAAGAAGGGGAAGAACAGCACCGTGGGCTTCATCCAACTGAACCGCCCCAAAGCACTCAACGCACTCTGCAACGGCCTGATCACCGAGCTCAACCAGGCCCTGGAGGCCTTCGAGGAGGATCCGGCTGTGGGGGCCATCGTCGTCACGGGTGGGGAGAAGGCGTTTGCAGGTGTGTGAGGGCGGTCTGACTGCGGCAAGTGGTATTGTGAACAGACTTACACCTGCGTGGTGGCGTCAGAAAAGTCAGGGCAACTCGGGGTTGACTTAGTTGTGTAAACAGACACAGGTACTTCTCGGAAGAGCCACTCTGCCTGTTTAACGTTCGTGTGTGCTCTGCCAGCAAAATGAGATCAAAGTGATTCGGGTCCTTGACGGTCAGGTTTTGTGTGTCAAGCTTAAGTGACTGATGAATAAGCCCAGCCGTCCGAGTCCACCTTGCATCGGTTTCCTGTCGCGATCCCTCCGCGTCTCCTCCACCAGCACAGCGGTCCTGCTGCCCAGCTCTGTCCAGGAGGCCAGCACCTCACAGGCCCCTTACGCACGGGGCCCTGTGTCGGCCATTTCCAGCAGCCCCTGGTACCTACACACAGTGCACACACATAGCTCCCTGCTGATTTGGGGGTGCAGCAGTCAGAGGGTCTCTGCTCTCTAGTAACTGGGACTTGTTTCCACCCCCAGCTGGAGCTGATATCAAGGAGATGCAGAACCAAACGTTCCAGGACTGTTACTCTGGAAAGTTCTTGAGTCACTGGGACCGCCTGGCCCAGGTCAAGAAGCCGATCATAGCTGCCGTCAATGGCTACGCTGTGAGTATCACACCACGTCCCCTGCCAGTGCCCCGGGACGCATGGGATGACCTGTTTGTATTTAGAAAAGGCTGGAGTGTAGTTACAGTCCTGCTGTTCCTGCCAAGTGACGCCACAGATCCCGGACACAGAGAGGAGGTGCCATGGCACCAGCTTTCTTCAGCGGGTGTTTGCTGCTGGCTTTGCCATTCTCAGCCCTCCCCACGGCCCCGGGACTCCTGGGAACCTCTCCCCTCTGCTAGGCTATGGGCCTCACGTGGGCTCCTCCCTCAGTTTCGGTGGCTCCAGCCTGCTCTGCACCTGCAGGCTGACCTCTTCTGCCACCCTCGAGAGCTCGCTGTCCTCTGTGCGATGTCGAGGTCTCTGGGCACAAGGACACTCAGAGGCACTGGGGCCGATCATGGCGAAACGGTGAGGGCTGCTCAGCTCGTGACCATTTGACAAAGCTCCCCGTGGGTAAGGCGAGGTCACAGGTTCATTGGACCCCGTCGAGCCTGCTGGTTCGTGAACTCTGTGGCTGCAGTAGACCCCTCACAGCAGAGCAGAGACTGTGGGACCCCAGAGCGGAAAGACTTTGCTCTAGGGTCCTTCACAGAGGGAGGTCGCCAGCATCAGCCAGTTGTAAATAACTTGTGCAAACACTTAGCTAACTTTGGTCTCTGGTAATCTTTGCTGCGCCCTGGCCGTGTTCGTTTTGATGGGAAATTCAAATAAGTGAATGGAGTGACTCTCTGACTGCGCCCCTGGTGGCACCTGTATTTTGCAGCTCGGTGGCGGCTGCGAACTCGCTATGATGTGTGATATTATTTATGCTGGAGAAAAGGCCCAGTTTGCACAGCCGGAAATCCTGCTAGGAACCATCCCAGGTAAAAAGCAAGAATGTCTCTGGCCAACTCTCCCAGTCATTCTCCAGACCCTGCCAACGTCTCGGGAGTTTGTGGGGTTTTCTGGTCACAGACAAAAGCATGCAGCTTGCATGTGACAAGGGCCCCAGGCTGTGGTCTGAGTGCTGGCTGGTGGCCGCCTGGCTGTGCCCATTGCTCCCCCTGCTGACCAGTACACTAAGCCCAGGGGACACAGCGGTGCTCAAGAGAGTGGCCCTGGGGGCTTCAGGTCCATGCAGGCTCCTCTGATGACCGCTGGATAATGTGTCAGATGCCATTAGGGAGCACTGGCCGCATACTGCATTGTCACTGCAGCAATGCCTCCTTGTGACCCTTAGTTCAGCAGGGCAGGGAATCCAATCTCCCACAAGGAAGGGGACGGGAGCCGTGGGCAGACAGTGACTCCTCTGTGCCCTGGGGGCCACCTAATGAGAGCCCAGGGCATCTGCTGAGCAGCTGTCAGGTCAGGAAAGGGTGTCAGGGGGTCAGCCAAAGGCAAGCAAAGTCCTGTATGAGCTCTGCTGTCCGCTGGGCGGTTCCCACCCCAGTGCCAAGGCCTCTGCTTCACTGAGGCAGCGCCTGAGTCTGTTGGACTGTGGGTGTCTCCATCAGGTGTTCCCCTTGGCCCACCCCAGCAGCCTGGGGCTCACCGTGGGGCAGACGGAAGACGGGGCCCGGGGCATCACCGTGGGGCTGACAACGGGGTCGGGGTTCACCTCTGGCTGACAACAGAGCAGATCGTTCCTGTTGCAGCTGCAGCACGTCGGGTGAGCGGGAGGGTGGGCACGTGGAGGCCAGCACTGGGACAGAAGGCCACAGTCTGGTGTGGGAGGCAGAGCCCTTGCTCTCGCTTCAAACCCTGGGGAGAGCAGGCCACAGTCGGAGGCCACCCCAGCTCCCCTCCAGGTTGGGCTGGGTCAGGGTCTGAGCTGCAGGGACGCAGTGTGCCAGGCGTGGGGCCTGAGTGTGGAAAGGAACCTCCCCTGAGGCTTCTTGGGTTGCCTCCTTTCTGACCACCTGCTCCACCCAAGGGGCCCATCTTCATCCCTCGGAATTGGCTGGAAGCGTGTCTGTGCCATCTGGGCTTGCACTGGTCATGAGCCCACCGTGACGGGTAGCCCTCTGCCTCTGCAGGTGCAGGGGGCACCCAGAGACTGACCCGTGCTGTTGGAAAGTCACTGGCCATGGAGATGGTTCTCACTGGTGACCGGATCTCTGCCCAGGATGCCAAGCAAGCAGGTGCGGACCAGGGCCGCCCCACGGAGCCCCCAGCGTGGGGAGCCGAATGGAGATGGTGGGGAAGGGGCTGTGTCCACGTGTCCCCATGGGCGATCAGCACGGTGATCTCGGGTGTGCCGAGAACCCAGGGGTCAACTACCTTTGTTTTTCTTTAGAATGCCACACGTACAGGAGAGTAGTTGATGTATACGTCGGCTTCAGGAGTCAAAACATTCCTGTTTCCGAAGCCCGACGTCAGCAGTGGGGCATCTCCGAGACCCTCACGGGCACACCCTGTCCCTGCCTCAGGGACGGTGGGGAGCCTGCGTCCCCACAGCCCCTCGTTGGCCCCCAGAAGACCCCAGCTCCGGGAGCAGCATGGTGACTCCGGGAAGCACACCCAGTGACGTTTGCGCTCGTTATTTACCCGTTTGTGTTTTAGGTCTCGTAAGCAAAATATTTCCCGTGGAGAGACTGGTCGAAGAAGCCATCCAGTGTGCTGAGAAAATCGCCAGCAATTCTAAAATCGTAGCGGCAATGGCCAAAGAATCTGTGAACGCAGGTAGGGGCTCTGCCGGGAGATGTTTGCAGGCCAGCCAGCACAGGCGCGATTGGGAGCCGTGCCGCTGACCCGCGTGTCTGAGGTCGCCCTGGACAGGAATCGGGAGGGTTGTTAACGTCGAGATCCTGGCTTTCTGTAGAGTTCCAGTCTTTGGTCGCTGGCTCACAGACTCCCCTGAGACGTTGAGTTGTCCTTGGTATTAGGACCCAAGAAAGGAGCCAGCCTGAGGGAGAGAGTGACAGGCGCCGGGGTGCAGGGAAACCGCCGGGAAGGGCAGGACGGTCCCTTAAGTAAAGCCAGTCCGGCCCCTCAGAAACCCGGCTCACCCGGAGCCTGGCGGAAGACACTCTCTCCTCCGCCAGCAGCTGTGCCTGCAGCCTGGTGGCCGCACGGGCTCACGGGACCCCAGTGTGAACCGGGGACAGAGTTCACACCGCCCCTTGTTGCTCTGGGCTCTCCGTTCCCTCTCTCCCAGCGCAGCAGCTCTGAGCCATCCCGAGAGTTTCTTGCGTCTTAGCGCAGCGGGTTGTGCTCAGCATTGGGGGAATACTGCCCAGGGCCGCCTGTCGAGAAGGCCGTGAGCCCCAGCTGGCTGCCGAGCCCCTCCAGGTCTGTGTGCTCTTCTGCAGTGGGTCAGCCCTCCGTCCAGGTTGCCGCTGGCCTTCGTTGGCCGAGCTGGTGTTTGTGACGCACCCCAGGGATGAGCAAGTAGCATTCGCTTGTGAGGAGGACGCTGTTCGTGCACAGGGCCATCGAGGCCACAGTCAGGGGCACCTGCCATCACCCCAGGTGCCCAACCAAGGAAGACCCTTCGCCTTCGCTGGGAGGACGGCCCTTCCTTCCAGAAGAGCAGTGGCATCCTTACCACCCGGGACTCTGTTCTGGCACAGGGTTCCTTTTTCGGGTTTTCATCCTCAATTTTTATGCCTTTTTTTTAAAGATTTTATTTATTTGACAGAGAGGTGAGAGATCACAAGCAGGCAGAGGGAGAGGGGGAAGCAGGCTCCCTGCCGAGCAGAGAGCCCAATGCGGGGCTCGATCCCAGGACCCTGAGACCATGACCTGAGCCAAAGGCAGAGGCTTAACCCACTGAGCCACCCGGATGCCCCAATTTTTATGCCTTTTAACACATACTTAATTCTGGGATGCTTGAGCATCTCAGTCTGTGGAGCATCCGACTTTTGTTTTTGGCTCCGGTGATGATCTCAAGGTGGGATTGAGCCCCAGGTCCAGCTCCGCACTCAGCAGGGTGTCGGCTTGTGACTCTCTCCCTCTGCCCTCTCCCTGCTCGTGCACACACATGTTCTTTCTCAAAATAAAACCTTTTAAAACAAAAAATAACAAGATCCCTGTAATTGTGCAGGCTCTCAGACCCTCTTGTGCTTGGATAGAGTTAGCCTCTGCACACTGTTCTCAGTCCTCGTCCCGCTCCTCGTGGGGCCACGGGGTCGCAGCCGGGGTGGGGCCTTAGAGAAAGGGGTGCTTCCCAGGCTCCGGTCCAGATCACAGCAAAATGAAGGTTCAAGGGGGGGGGGGGTCTGCGGGAAGTGTTTCCACATCTAGCACCTGAGTCGATAACTTCAGGGTTCTCTTTTTCAGCTTTTGAAATGACATTAACAGAGGGAAACAAGCTGGAAAAGAAGCTCTTCTATTCAACTTTCGCTACCGTGAGTAACCTTCCGGGGAGACACACGTGGTCCAGCTGTAGAAATCACTGGGAATTTCCTTGCAGGTGTTTTCAGTAAATACCATTTCTCTTTGGCTAGACTGTCCACTTTCCCTGTAGCCGGATCAGATGTGTCCTGCCCACAAGCATGATTTTTGCAAATGAGTACAGTGTGTAGAAGTTCACGAGGACGAAGGGTGACTTCCTATTCCGAGAGGTCTGACGACTCGCACCCTTAAACAGCGAGCTCTCGGGTCGTGTGCCCCCAGTCGTCGACGACATCTGTATTCTCACACTGCATCTGAAGCTTCACATCAGTGTTTTTGGGGTTTGATAGTCACTGAAAGGGAGTCTTTGTAAGTCATTAAAACCCATCTCTCAGTATCAGAAAGTCAAGTATAGGTGTTTTATGAAACAGATGGATTAGAAATGACTTTGGCTCTTGAAGGTGTGTGTGTACATGTGCACACACCCAGGTGATGAGTTAGTGAATGACCCAAACAGGTGCATCTGAGGTTCTCTGTGAACCTGAGTGAGAGTTTATTTGACACAGGTTAGTGGTTCCTGAATGGCCACACCTGGGGGCTGGGAGGGCCGTATAGAAATGCCATTTCCAGGCCGTTCCCAGGTCTCCAGGTGATCCTGATGCGATACCCTCCCTCCCTGTGCACCTCCACTCTGTGGGCATCCGAGTTTCAGGCGACCTGGCAGACTGAGCAAACCCCAGAGACGGGCAGAGCCCCGCGCCTTGGCTCTGTAGGAAAAGGTGACCGTCCATCTCGCCTGTTTCCCACCAGGAAGACCGGAAGGAAGGGATGGCCGCGTTTGTGGAAAAGAGAAAGGCCACCTTCAAAGACCAGTGAGCACGTGTACCTCTGCCTTCAACCCTCTGCTGAAGGACACGTCGCAGTCCGACAGTCCTAGAGGCGAATAAACCCTTACCCCATGAAGGGCCGTGTAGGTGACACGCAGTCTCTCTCCCCCGGGGGGTGGGCCGGCGTCACGCAGCCGCCGGGAGAATCCGCGTGGGGAGCGTGTTCACATTCTGACTGAGCACATTCTTCTTAGTTGAAAATTACAGGGGGAGCCTGGGTGCTGCAGTGGGTTAGGTGAGTGACACCCAGCCGCTGACCGTGCTCTCCCTGCGGGACCGAGCCCCGCAGGGCTCTGGGCTCAGCAGGGGTCTGCTTCAGAATCTCCATCCCTCCGCCCCTCCCCCACTCATGTGCCTGCACTCGCTCGCGCGCTCTCAAATCAATAAAAATATTCCTAACACTTCTGCTCATGAGCTTTTGGTGGTGTGTTTTAAGTTTTTACTTGATTTCAGGACCCGAGAGAGAGTTCGATGCCCAACACTGACTTTGTTCAGCAAGTGGCGGGATGGAAGCTCGTGCCCCCGCGTGGTCACCGTGCGGTTTCACAGCCAGTGGACCTGACCGCTCCGAGGGCGGCACTACTGACGACAGACGCTGGGCCTCCCTTCTCTGGAGGCGAGCGCCACATCACCCTTCAGACTTCTGTTTGTCATCGTGCGTGACCGAAGGCAGACAAGTCTGTCAAATCTGGCCCCTGGCACGCTGCCGGGGTAACCTCGTTGACAGGCGTGTAGCTTTCTGGATGCTTCTGTGCACACACGTGCAGACACACACACACGCATAGCTGCTTTCTTAGAAAAATGGGATCGTGTGTGCACACCTCCACGCGGCGTGCTGACCCGCTGTCTTCCGCTCCGGGCCCACAGGTGCACCGGCTTTTGTCTGCCCACCATCCCGTAATCGTGGTAAAATCTGTGAAACGTGAAGCTTAGCATCTGAACCGTCTTTAAATGTCCGGCTCAGCGGCACCGAGCGTAGCGGTAGTTCTGCAGCCGTCCCCACCGTCCGTCTCTGGGCCACTGCGTCCTCCCAGAGGCTCTGTCGCCGGCACACGCTAACCCGCGGGCCCCGCAGCCCCCCGCAGCCCCGGGGTGCCCGCTGTATATGGGAATTTAACACTTCCGGGTAGGTCATCGGGCTTGCTTGCTTCTCGTTGCTCAGCATTGCCCACTCGATGGCCCTGGTACACGTTAGGCCTTTATGTCTTCCCACGGGTCGGACGTTGAGGCTGCATCCAGTTTCTTGTTACCAGTACTGTCGTGGACGACGCTGCAGTGACCATTCCGTGTGTGAGTCCTTGGACTGCGGTGCGGGCATGTCTGTCAGACCTAGAGGAGTGAGCCTGCTGCGTGACGGGCCCACGTTGGGGACCTGCCTGCTCTGCCCCGTCAGCGGCCGGCAGCACGGCCCCTCCCCTGGTGCTCCTCGGTGCCAGGCTGGCCGAGTCTCCAGGACTGATGTTGGGACTTGCGTCTGACCCTCAGGTGTTGGCTTAAATGCACGTGCCCAGTCTGGATCAGAGCCGTGGGGGGCCCTGGAACGCGTGGTCTCCAAGGCACCCAGCAGTCCCTGGTCACAGTCCCTCGGGGCTGTGACACTGAGTGCCGCTTGCTGTGGGGACAGAATTAACTGCTGGCTTCGGGCTCTGGTGGGCCAGCTGCATCCCCCGGATCCCACCTCCCAGGGCACGGGGTGACCGGGGGACCCCAGTTCCAGATGGGCCACATCCGCCCCACCAAACGTCTGCCACTGAATTCATGGCTTAGCGCAGCATAGTGTTCTCGACCCTCCGTCCCTCCAGGCCACAGAGCAACGGTCTGGAGCATGGGTCGGAGACCTTCATCCTCCTCCTGCTTGGGAGGGCTTCAGGGGTGCAGGGGGCTGTCGCTGTCCCCGGGTGGGGGCCCAGCCTCAGAACAGCCTCAGACCCTCTGAGGGGAGGTCGGGCCGTGTACATCTCTGCATGCAGCCGCCGGGCACCGGGGGACCCAGCTGGCTCTTGGCGCTGGTGCAGCAGGCCAGCTGCGGGCTATCGGAGGGGCCCGCAGGAGGGCCGAGGCCGGCTGCCGTGCAACCCCTGTCCCTCACCCATCGGTCCCGCTCTGTGGCGACGGCCCCAGCTCTCAGGGAGAACCCAGGGCGGAGCGCTACCTGAGCAGAGGTTCCACAGTAAGACCTGTACCCGGCTGCTGCACGAGTTGCGCCTCGGAGCCCTCCTCCCTGGAGAGCCCGCAGTCCCTGAGCTCAGGGGTGCCCTGGGGGCCCCACTAGTCCTCCTGCCCACTTTGTCCTGCAGGAAGCTGCGGCAGGTACTCCAGTGACCGGGACGCTACCGAGACCACAGGGCTGGGTACCCTCCCCCGCCCCAGGAACTGAGCTGAACCCACCTGCATTCGAGAAAGAATTGAAATCGTCTTCTGCAGAGCTCTCTGAACACCTTCAACTACATGCTCTTGTGTCATTCTTTACAGATAAGCCTCAGGGTCTTGGCCAGCGTGACGCGTGCTTATCACAGAAGTAGGTACAAGGGGATTTGGTTTCGTCTTTCGTGTACAAAGCCTTCCCAGGAGTGGCCAGGCCTCCCAGCATTTCCCGTCACCACGGGGCGGGAGGCTGTGACAAGAGCACTGACCACACAACCCTGAGCCCATTTGGGAATCAAGTGGAAGAAGGTGGGCTCCACGGGGAGAGAGCATGGCCTTGGCCCTGGGTGGGCCTGTCCCTCGCTGGCGGCCACGCTGGGCAGCCCCGCGACTGAGGCCGGGCCCGCTGGAGCTGGACGGGATCCCATCCGCAGGGTGGGCAAGGGGGTTTGGGGGTGGGTCTTCAAGCAGGCTGGCGAGCAGGCCGGCACACACGTGGGCCCCTGCGCCGTCTGCCCTCCAGCCCGAGTGTGGGAGAGGGATCGGAAGAGAGCAGACGGAGACTGAAAGCCAAGGACAGTGTCGGCAGGGCTCTTGTGTCCCCGTGGGCAGGGCCCAGGAGCCACCTGCATCCGTCGGCCACGTCTGTGTAGCAAATTACTCCCGAACTCAGCAGCTTCGGGCCGCAATCATCAGCTCCCCTCTCTCACAGTCCGTACGGGTCAGGGGTCCAGCCGTGCCAGTGGCTCAGCTTGTCTTCTCCCCACTGTGTCCGGGTCCTCAGCTGCAACCTCCTGACCAGTCACTCACTCAGCTGTTGGTTGGTGCCCCATCCGCTGGGCCCCGCTGGGGCTAAGGGCCAGATTACCCACAGGGAGGCTCTCTGTGCCCTGGGCTTCCTGCCGATACCTCATCTAGGCCCCCTGGACGGGCAACCTGACGAGAGAATCAGGAGGAAGCCACGCTGCCTTTTAGGACCTAACCTCAGAAGCACCCTTTCCAGCACATTCTTTTGGTTGAAGCACTTACAAAGGTCCACGTGGTTCAAGGGAAGGAAAGAGAACCCATCTCTCAGTGGTGCTGTGCCTGTGCCACCGCGGGACAACAGATGGAGTGTCGCCACCATTTTTGGAAAACAGCCCGCTCCACCATCAAGCAGGGTCTGGCTCTGGAACCGCCATCCTGACACAGCCCTGGACACAGAGAGGCAGTGGGGTGCGCCTCTGGGGAGGTGGACATCTTCCAGCAGGGAGGGGGGAGCACCCTGGACAGGAAAGCACAGTACGGTTGGTGGTCCCAGCATCCCAGATCCCAGGTCTCAGGGACAAGGGTCAAGAAGGCAGGGGACTCTGGTCGGCTGAAGGCAAGGTGCTCCCTCTGTTAAAGGGAACGAGGGGTGGACCCATTTTCCACCCCACCCCCCAATCTGGACACCCTGTCTGGGTGGGGGGAGGGTCCAGTCCTGAGGAGGACAGGCAGCTGGGGCCCCTGGGGAATGAGATGTCTGGTCACTGCTGTCCTGGGCTGGGACACTGCACCCCACCCAGGTACCTGAGGGGTGTCAGCAGCTCGACGCCTGGGACACAAGGTGGAGACCCCCCAGTGAGGGGCTCTCAGCTTGGCCCAGAGGCCGCTCCTGCCTCCCCTCCAGGCTTCCCTCCAGGGCGGGCAGTGGCTGTCCTTGTGAAGAATGTCGGTGAAGAAGTCGGACAGCTCTGGCCACCCGCCCTCCAGGAACCCAGGTGGCTGGGGTGGGAGTTGGGGTGGGAGTCAGCAAGGCCTGGAGGTGCGTACGGAAGGGGGATGGGGAGGCCGCGAGGTGCGGCAGCGGGGAGCTCGGGTCGGGGACCCGGCGAGGGACCCGAGGCCCCGGAAGCTACCTGCGGAGTGGGCCAAGTGTCGCCACCGCCCCGGGTCAGCCAGCGCGAGCCGCAGCCCGCCGAGCGTCCAGCCCACCCCCGACCCGCTCCTGTCCCCACTCCCGCCCCGCCCCTTCCGTCGAGGCCACGCCCGCTCCTGCCCCCCCACTCCCGCCCCGCCCCTTCCGTCGAGGCCACGCCCCTCCGCTCCAGACCCGGAGATCATGGTGGTGCTAAAGGGCGTCCCGGCGCTGCTGTCCCCTGAGCTGCTCTATGCCCTGGCGCGGATGGGACACGGAGACGAGATCGGTGAGGAGCGGGAAGAGGGCGTCGGACCCCCACCCTCGGGCAGGAGTCGGGCCAGGCGCGCGCAGGACCCCCACTACCCCAGGCCCCGCAGGGGTCCCGACCCAGACTGTGCCCCCAGCCGGGAGGCGACGACTCCCCAAGCCCGGGAAGAGCCGGGTCCTGGGGCGGAGGCACTGGTTTGGCCGCCCCGTCCCACTTCCCCCTAGAACACCCCCCACGTTCTTTAGGAAACTAGGGCCCGGTTGGTGGCCCAAGCCCCCGGCCAGACCTTGGTCGGCCCCAGGCGGTCACGAGGACGGTGGCCCTTGGTCCAGGCGGGGCTGTGTCTTGCAGGTCCGGCCCCTCCCCCAGCCCGGCTTTCTGGCGGCCCCGAGGCCAAGTCCCCAGCCTCAAGCCCGGTGTGCCGCTCATTCTGCAGACCCCCTCCCAGACGGCCCCCGAGGGGCCACACCGCTCTCTTTGTGGCGGTTTGCCTTTTCCTGGAGCCGTGGACCTGGGGCGGGGGCTGCGCGGCCGGACTCGGGCAGGCTCCGGGAGCGGCGCCCCTAGGGTGCGGAGGCCGGGGGTCCAAGCTCCGCCCTCGTCCTCGTAGCACCTGCACCTTCTCCGGCTCTTGGAGCTTCCTCTCCCCGCCCCCACCTCTGACGGGAGGGGTCGGGGAGGGGGAGGGGCGTGGTCTGATGTGTCCGACAGGGGACTCGCGGGCTGCGCCCACACACGCGGTGGGAAGGTGAGCTGCGCGGACCCACGGACCCACCAGGGGGTCTTCTAACCGGGTTGCATGGCTGTTTAGTTTTTGCAGACGTGAACTTCCCCACCTCCTCCATATGCAGGTGTGGCCCAGAGGAGATCCGCGCTGACGGTGAGCGGGCCTCTCCCGGCAGAGTGGGGGTAGGCTGGAGACACAGTGCTCCCAGCTCTGGGCTTCCCGGGCGCTGCCGCTCAGCCCCCATCCCCATTTATGCCCCAGCGCCCACCAGTGACCCAGGCAATCCCAGCGCCGGGACACAGGGAGGCCCCCAGAGGGGACCCTGGGCCTCCTGCTCCATCTCAGACAGCTCTTGGTAACTTCTTGCAAGTGGGGAAACTGAGGCCCAGTGGCTTGTTGGCCGGCTGAGCCCTGATGCACCCCTGCCCCCCACAGCCCAGGCCAGGTGTTCAGCTTTACTCTGCTGTGGAAATCCCAGTACTGGTGACCCGACCTCACAGGCTCCGGGTACCCCACGTGCTCAGTCTCTGGGACTCTCTGACCCTCAGGGGTGGGCGGGAGGCTTGACTCGGAGGGGCCTGGAGCCAGGTCCCCAAGGTGATGGTAGTAGCAGTTAGGACCAAGAGTAAGGGTGGGGGGGTGAGGACACCCGCGTCCTGCCCTGTCCTGTCCCACCTGGCTGTCCCCCTGACCTCAGCATTGCTGAGGGGGGACACAACTCTCCCTGCAAAATTGAGGCCAGTGAGGCACAATGATGTGAAATGTAGGGTAAACCAGCCCCTCTGGACAGAGCGGACCAGTGGTCTGAGGCCCGGTCAGTGAGGTGCTGGCTCCGGACTCGGCGGACTTGGCCTCCACTCTCTGCTGAGGGAGACGAGCCAGCCGTGCCTCAGTTTACACCACGGGCCAGACGACCCAACACACTCTCCTCCCCAAGGAGGATGGACAAGGGGGGCCATGGGAAAGGCCAGAATGCTGGAAGGTAAGCGGCGGCCCACGCGGCCTGCGAGTTAGTGGAAACAAGCGGTGAGGAGTGAGAGCTACGCAGACAAGTCTAACCACAGAGAAGAGCAGAGAAAACGGCAGAAGAAAATGCACTCAGGATAGCAGGGTCTCCGGCCGCAGGCTAATAAGATTACAGCCGATTCTGTCTCTTCCCCAGCTCCGTATCCCCGTCCCGTGCAACCAGCACAGGTCCTTCTAACAATGAGAAACCAACCTCACAGGAGGGCAGGGACCTCGGAGACCAGTGGGCAGGTTTGGGGGCAACCTGGGCCAAAACAGCCTCTTCCCAGACCCCACTATCCTGCACCACAGGGTAAAGGTGGCCACCCAGGGGTCATCCTGGGGAGCCGGGGTCCAGGAAGTGGCCCGGGTGCCCCTCCTGGTGGATGAGTGGGTGAGGTCACCACAATAACCTGGGAAGTGCAGACCGGAGGGCAGGGCCATCCCAGGGCCAGGATGGTCACGGCGCTGTGGCAGGGAGATGCCAGTGTGACCCCAGTGTCACCAGGCGGGCAGCAGGGGCCTGCACCGCTGCCCTGTCCCGGGCCGAGGCCGTCCCAGCTGGCCGGCTGGTGAGGCCCAGGGTAAGAGGCGGGGGCGGGCGCGGAGGGCGCGGCACCACCGGCGGCGGCCGGGTGCGAGGGGCTCCCGAGTGAGGCTGGCACCCCGCCCTAGGCCTGGGCATCCCACAGCTCCTGGAGGTCGTGCTGAAGCTGCTGCCGCTGGACACCTACGTGGAGAGCCCGGTGGGTACCCGGCGCCGCGCAGCCCCCTCCCTGCTCTGGGCCTTGGTTCCTTCTCGGCCAGACCTCAGAGGACCCCTGAACTGTCACCCAGGGTGGGGGGCTGGCAGTGTCCCAGGCAGCTGGATGGGAAGGCCACAAAGCCGACCCCCTCTGTCCCCAGGCCGCGGTCATGGAGCTGGTGCCTGGCGACAGGACGATGGGCCTTCAGACCCCGGTGTGGAAGAGCTACGAGTCCATCCTCCTTGAGGCTGGCTGTGCGGTGAGGCTGCGGCCCCAGCAAAGAGACCCTCAGGGACCCTCTGCACCTCCCTGGAGGCCGGGGAGGGCAACAGACGGGGCCCCGAACCCCCTGCAGCTGTGGCTCCCACGCTCGCCCTCCGCAAAAGAGTGTTCCCGGCCCCCAGCCTCCCACCTCTCAGGTCAGGGACCCGTCGTGGCCCGGGGTACCTCACCCACCCCAGCCTGTGTGAGTGGAGCTAAGGGCAAGTGGGGCACCCCTGGCCCCTGTCTTGTGCTCAGAGGCCTGGCCTCATGCTGTGTGTCACTCCCACATTGTGAGGGCTGCACCTGTCCCCCCAGGACCTCTCACCGGCACGTCTTGGGCAGGACCCACCAAGGACAGGCTGCCTGCACTCCTGTCCTGGGTGGGGGCCCTCCTGCCCTCAGGCCAACTCCGGCAGACGCAGGGCCCGGGGCAGCTGGCCACCACAGCCCCCCGTGTCCCCACCTGTCCAGTCCTCACAGTTCAGAGGCTGAGCACCCTTGGGACCGCAGCCAGGAGAGCCGGGGACATGGAGCTCAGAGCGGCCACGTCTCCTCGTGCCCCTGGCACCTGCCTGGACCCTGAGGGTTTCTGAGCTTGGCCCCCTCACCCTGCCATTTTGCCTTCCAGAGCACCCTGGCGAAGGTAGAGAGGTTCGAGTTTTATGAGCGAGCCAAAAAGGCTTTTGCTGTTGTAGCAACTGGGTGAGTTCTGGCTGCATCCACGGGGCCCCTCGGGGTCCTGCCGGTCAGGGTAGGTTTGGCTGGGTCCGGGGCACAGGGGGCGCTCCCCCTCCCTGCCCCCCACCCCGGGAACAGGCTTGTGGAGGGATTTGCCTGAGGACCGGTCCCTGGACCGGTCTAGGGGGTGGGCTGAGAGTGGACGGGATGGGCGGCAGAGCCAGGCCCCAGCTTGGTGCTCAGCTCAGCTCCTTGTACAGGGAGACGGCCCTTTATGGAAACCTCATCCTCAAGAAGGGGGTGCTGGCCCCCGAGGCCCTGTTCTAGGCCTGGCGAAGACCACCGGGCCCAGAGAGGAGTCTGTCTCTGCGCCGGACAACGGACGAACTGGCCCTGCCCTGCTCAGCCCGGACTTCCCCCAGCTGGGGACCCCGGGGGCCGGGCTGGCCCTCTGGGCGGGGCGGGGGGCTGCTGACTGGGACGGGGCTTCACCCAATCCAAGACACTCATGTCAAGTGTGAGGCCTCGCCTGCTCGGTCCAGTGGTCTCAACAGCAGCCCCATCCGCACAAAGGCGGGTTTGGTGCCGAACCCTCGGGAGGCCGTTGGATCCTCAGTGCCCCCCCCCGCCCCCCCCCTGCACCCTCAGGTGGGAAGGAAGGCCTCCCTCCTCCCTAAGGTCTGACACAGGTCCCTGGGTTCGGGACACGAGCTCACACAAGTAGAGGTCCTCCTGTGAGGAGACCCACAGAGGGCTGGGCCGGGGGGCCATGACCCCACTGCCAGAGGCCTGGGGGAGGGCGGGGCAGCTTCCCAGGGGCCCTGAGTGGAGGGGGTTCTGCGATCAGCCCCAAAGGCAGGGAGGGGGCGGGTGGCTGGGCTCAGTCTTCATACTGGGGAGGGTGGGGGCCGGTTGTCTGTTCCCTCTCTCCAGTAGTTGAGTGCCTACTGAATACACAGGAGCCTGAGCTCTCCTGGAAATGGGCTGGTGGGGGTGAGGAGGTGGGGGACAAGAGGACGCCCCTTGCCCGGCGAGCAGAGGGCCAGCCTGCCCGAAGGCAGAACTCAAGAGGGAGGATGTGATGGCTTCGGGCACCAGGCTTGGGCTGGGGCTCAGGGCAGAGCAGCCTGCCACTGGTGCTCTGGACCCCAGGGTCTCCCCAGACCCTTCGGGCACCAGGCTTGGGCTGGGGCTCAGGGCGGAGCAGCCTGCCACCGGTGCTCTGGATCCCAGGGTCTCCCCAGACCCTTCCCCTCCCTCCAGGCCTTCCGGTAGCCACGTAGGTGCCGAAGCTGGCATGAATGGGGGCTCCTGGTCCTCTAGGTCCCTCAGAGCCCGGGGCTGGTGTCCCAGATATCACGGAGAAGCTGGAGGGCAGGCAGGCCCACTGGGCTGGAGGTCTGGGCTCAGCCTGGCCAGGCCCAGTCGCGGCCAGGGCTTAGCCTCAGACCCCTGACCCCGAGGCCACCTCTGGTCACACAAAGGCCTTGCTGTAAACAGCTTTACTAAGACTTAACTGGCCCGTAATAAAAGGCACACGTTTCAAGTGCACAGAGGCCTTTGGATCTGACCGGAGAGCCTCTGGCCGCTGCTAGCGTCTCCTGCTCACGGCGCCCGCACACAACAGCCCGCCGCCAGGGCCCCAGCTCACCCTGCCTCTCCGGGCACTCAGCCACAGGGCTGCATCCTCGGGCTGGAGGAAATGCCCGTGGGGAGTCCAGCAACGCGGGAGAGAGACTGAGCCACAAACCACTCTGGGCTGCCCAAGGCCGTGGCTGCCACTGACCTTGAATCTGAGCACCTCCCGTTTGCTCATAGGTGGCCACCTTTGACCTGACGGGAGGGGGGGACGACCTAGGGGCCTCTGACCCTCAGGCGTGCCATGCGGGGTACGGTCGGGGCCTCCCTGGGTCGTGGCGAGAGCGAGTGTCAGGTGCACAGTGGGGAGGCTGGGGCCCACCCTGCCGCTGTTAGGGCAGGACCACGGACAGGTCACTGTCCAGTCTGGGGTCCCTTCTGCAGTAACAAGTAACATGGGGACGATGGTGCCCCAGCCTGCTGGCCCAGTGCCAGGTGGTGAGCACGTGAGCCACCAGGGAGAGTGTCGGGGGGGTGGGCTGCCATTCAAGTGCTCAGAGGCGACCCACAGCAGGACACAGAACTCCAGGGCACGTGAGGTCACCCTGACTGTCCCCAGAGCAGCCACATGCATCAGAGTCGAGCGCTGGGTGGCCTCTGCCTGGAGCTTTATTCGCCTTCACCACCGGAGTGGCTCAGGCTGGGCCGTCATGGCCGCACAGCAAGTCTGCCTTTGCACACACGGTCAGCACACAGGAAGTCCGTGAAATCACTCCAGTGAGCCCGTGCCCGCAGCCACAAGGCCAGGCCGTGCCCTGGGGTCCGGCCCCTTGGACAGTGCTGGACAAACACCCAGAGAGTGAGGAGGACTGGGGGTCTGGGCCCGAGTCCCGCACCGCCCCTGACCTGAGTGCCCACTGACGGGCACCCTCCTGCCGCCTGTGGGGGGCTGACTGGTCCCGACCACTGACTTCTGCTGTGCCCCAACCCGACACCCCGGGAGGAGGCCTGAGGGGAGCTGGTCATCCCAGAAGCAGGGTGCTGGCTTGGGGGAGCTTTGGGGGCTTTCAGTGGGTGGGGACAAGCCTGCGGCGCCAGGAGGACACAGGCCTCCCTTCTCCCAGACAGAGCAGGCTAGAACCAGGGTCACTGTTGCTGAAGATGCATGTGGCCCCCACCTCTGCAAGGTTTATTTTTCCAGTTGGGGGGTCAGGGCCCCTGGGAACCCTCCCTGGGGTGGTAGATGTGGTCTCGGTCCTCCTCCGGGCCTTGAAGCACGTGGGGAAGTGACAGGGCCCGGGACCAGGGCCCGGCCTCCTGGGCCTCCTGGGCCTCCTCGGGCGCCGGGTGGTACAGGTCATCACGGTCCGGCTCAGGGCCCCACCCGGGGCTTGGAGCATGGCCCAGGGTGTCCCCCATCCAAGCCTGGGCCTTGGTGCCTGAGGACAAGGAGATGGGATGGAGGCGTGGTTTCCCTCTGGAGGGAAGTGGGCTCCACGGGGCCTCCCCTGCTATGACCTTGCCCCCCCGCCGGGTGCCCACCTTGACCTTGCCGTGTCTCCCACGTGGCAGCTTCAAGGTTTGGTGCCGCAAGCAGCCCCTCGAGCTGGTTGTCCATTTTCAAGCTCTCCACCACGCGGGCGCCCCATGCCCTGCGAGCAGAGCTGGGTCAGGTCTACCTGTGCTGGGGAGCAGCCAGCCAGCGCCACCAGTGAAGGTGCCCAGCATCTTCTGAGCAGCCCGGGGACCCTGGGCAGGAGACCTAGCGGGAGGTGGCTCCCCAGCAGGGTCCTTGGTGGCTCTGTCCCATCCCTTGCCAGTGGCCCCGGACAAGTACCACTGACCCCTCCACTGCCCAAGAGCTACGGCCAGGCACCCCCACCGCATCCCTGAGCTGCAGGGGGCCCAGGAAGGTCAGAGCGTCCCTTGGGAGGTATCCTAAGGGTAACCCCTGAGAAAATACCCCGGCCCTGCCCTGGGTGGTGGAGACCCAGAGAACCCGGGCAGGGGCCCCTCCTGTCCCAGCGGCCAGGCCTGTGCAGGCTGGGGAGTGGCCTGGCCTGATGTGGCCTGCTGGAGAAGCCGGCCAGGGTTGCCTCATGGGAGTGCAGGGAAAGGGGGCATGGCTTGGAAGGGCCTGTGTCTGGGTCACCTGGGGGTTCAGTGGGTTAAAGCCTCTGCCTTCAGCTCAGGTCATGGTCTCAGGGTCCTGGGATCGAGCCCCACGTCGGGCTCTCTGCTCAGCGGGGAGCCCGCTTCCCCTTCTCTCTCTGCCTACTTGTGGTCTCTCTCTGTGTCAAATAAATAAATGAATAATCTAAAAACAGAAGCTGTGTCTGGGGCCACGGCCCTGGGGGTGGGGGGTAGCCATCCCGGAGGCTGCTAGGAGAGCTAGGGGGTCATCCTGGATGCCCCCACTCTGGTAGGTCACTGACTGATCCCACAGGATCCCATGCTGGCCGGAGCAGTGCCCCCTCCCCGAAGCTGCTGGGCAGGGCTTCCCCCCACCCAGCAACGCCCTCAGCTTAGGGGGTTCCCAGAAGGGGCAACAGCAGGGGGATGCGGAAGGGGCTGCTGGGGCACTCACTCCTCGGTGTCCCGCTCAGGGGCCTCGGCGTGGCCTCTGGTCTTGATGGGGACCTGGAAGAGGGAGGCCACAGGTGTGGGGTCCAAGGTCAGAAAACACATGCAGAGAGATGGTCCGAGGCCCCCTGGACCACACCCTCTGGGGACAGGACAGACCGTGTGGTTCCTGGAGAGACAGGACCACCCCGGGGCCGCGGCCACCCACCCCTCCCTGGCTGATGCCCTGAGGAAAAGGGGGCCAGTTCCTCTGAGCCCCGCCCTCCGTGGAGCAAGTGGAGCACCGGGCAGTGAGTCAGACGTGACCCTCGGGGGGCCTCCCCGTTCACCTGGTCTCTCCCAGGTGTGCGAGTCTGAGCGGTCTGGACCTGGGGTGGGGTAGGTGGTACGAGGGCTGGGGACACATGGCCTGACCCCGGTTACCTGTCGAGAGGACCCGAACAGCACGCGTGACAGCGGAGCTTGGACTCGCAGGACTCGCGAGTGTCCTCAAGGGCCCTCCCCCACCCAGGCTGCCCCCTCAGCCTGAGGGGCCCCCCGCCGCACGTGGTGCTCTTCCTCCACGTCCGGGGCTGGGTGGAGGGGCGCACACGCACCTGGGGTGGGGAAGCGGAGCCTGCCTCCCCCCGCAGCAGAGCCAGCAGGCCGGTGACCAGGAGGAGCCTGAGGGGACCAGAGGGGAGGGTGAGCGGCAGGCCGGGGCTGCACCTGCTCATCGGCCTCCAGACAGAACCCCTAAGTGGGCAGCCGGGCATGCCGGCGGCGTGGGTCCCAGGCGGGGATGCCCGGGGCCAGGTCCGCGGGGAGTTCCATCGTGTCTCCATCCCAGAGACCGAGGGCATGCAGGCACAGAAGGGTGGGACCGCCACAGGCCCACACTCGCTCCTGGAGCCTCTCAGACCAGGGCCCGCTGCCCGCTGCCCCCGACATTCTGGACAGACCCTCTGCCGCAAGCACAGGCCGCCAGGTGGATGTGATGGGCCGTGCCTTTCCCCCAGCTCCGGGCACCTGGGCTGGCAGCTGCACACGGTGACACCCCCTTGGGCACAGAGCTGGGACGTCTCCCAACGCCCTAGGCTAGATGCTGACTGGGCTAGGACCCGGGGCAAGATCTCAGAGCGCTCTGTGTCCGGGGCGCCCGGAAACTGGGCACGGGGGCCCCCTCGGGGCCAGACCGCCCCTTGCTCGTCTCAGAACTGTGGATGGACGGCAGCCCAGTGCCTGGGCAGAAGCCCAGGCGGGCAGGAAGGGGTGCTCTTTCTAGACACATTCAACTTGACCCCTTGGCCAGGACGGCCGACAGGGGAGAGGAACCAAGGACCAAGCCCGAGGCAGGGAGTTTGAGGAGCAATGGCCGAAGATAGGGGACACAAAGAAACACACAGGACAGGTGACCAAAAGACCCAGCTGTAAAGGTCCTGGATGCCTCATCCAAGACAGGAGAGGAGAGAATGGGAGACTGGTGCCTGATATGTGTGTGTGTACGCGTGTGGTGTGTGAGTGTATGTGCACATGTAGTGTGTGTGTGCATGCATGTGTGTGTGGTGTGTGTGTGTGGTGTGTGCGTGTGCACATGTGGTTTGTGTGCATGCATGTGTGTGGTGTGTGCAGTGTGTACATGTGTGCGTGTAGTGTGCGCATGTGGTGTGTGCATGTGTATGCACGTGTGTGGTGTGTGCGGTGTGTGAATGTGTGTGTGCGTGTGTGGTGTGTGTGTTTGCATGTGGTGTGTGTGCACATGTGGTGTGTGTGCGTGTGGTGTGTGCGTGTGTATGCACATGTGTGGTGTGTGTGTGGTGTGCATGTGTGGACGTGTGCACGTGTAGTGTGTGCGTATGGTATGTGCACTGTGGTGTGCCTGTGTGTGCATGTGTGTACGTGTGCATGTGGTGTGTGGATGCATGTGTGTGGTGTGTGCGGTGTGTGCATGTGTGTGTGTAGTGTGCGCATGTGGTGTGTGCATGTGCACATGTAGTGTGTGTGTGGTGTGTGCGTGTGTATGTGGTGTGTGCATGTGTCCATGTGGTGTGTGTGTGCACGCATGTGTGTGGTGTGTACGGTGTGTGAATGTGTGTGTGCACACGTGTGTGTGGTGTGCGTGTGTGTGCATGTGGTGTGTGTGCACGTGTGTGCACGTGTGGTGTGTGCGTGTGCATACACATTGTAGTGTGTGTGGTGTGCACGTGTGCACGTGTAGCATGTGCGTGTGGTATGTGCACGTGTGGTGTGCCTGTGTGTGTACGTGTGCACATGTGGTGTGTGCGTGTGTGCGGTGTGTACGTGTGTGGGCACATGTGTGCATGATGTGCATGTACATGGTGCACATGGTGTACACATGTGATCATGTGTGTGTTTCTTGTTAAAAAACAAGACAATAGGCCCAAAATGGAGTTGCTCACCCCAACCCCCAGGTCACCAAGCAGAACCCAGAAATGGATCCTTAGAGCAGCAAGGCGGGAACGGCCGGATCAGCTCCGGGTGGGTCACCTGTCCGACAGGCCCCTGCATCTGTCCCCTAAAGAAAAGTCACCGCGCAGTGACCCACCAGCGTTTTGCTGCTGTGACTTCCTCGACCTGCTCCCTCCAGCCTGCAATTCTGCGCAGGGCACCTCGGAGCGCCTTCCTGTCTGCTGGGTGGGACGCCGCCCGATTCTAACTGATTTTGCTCAAATAAACTCAAAATTTCAATACACCTCTGTTTATAGTAGTCAGCACTGGGCTCTTCCCGGCACTCCGGGGAAGGGTCCTTTCAGTGTCTGCAGGCGGCCAGATGGCAGGCTGGGCAGGGCTGGAGAGGGACGGGGAGCCCAGAGGTCAGCAGGGGCCTCAGATCGAGGCTTCCTACAGGCTGCCCCCCCTCCCAGAGCCACAGGGTCCAGTATCACAAAGACCTTTGCCTCTTTTCCAAGTGGCTCAGCACTTTAGGGTGAAGGTTCCAGTGCACGCCACCGGGGCCAAAGGGCAGGGGTGTGCGCTGGACCTCGGGGCGTCGGCGGGGTCCGGTTCAGCTGCCCTGCCCGTCCTGGGCACTGACTCCCAGACGGAGGCCAGCTCTGGTGCCGGTGGGGGCCGACCCGCGGACCCATGCCCAGGCCAGGGGAAAGCACCTCACAGGAGAGGACGCTGCTGGGTCCAGGGACCCGGGGTGGCAGTGGGGAGCGTGGGGCGTCCTGGCAGGGGCCCCGTTTAGGCCTCTCTCCAGGAGGACCGCTCTGGATTCCAAAGGGCTCCCAAGGCCCCCAAGCCACACCCACACGGGGCCATAAAACTTCAAGCGGCCTGCCCCTCTACAGGAGAGGTGTGGCCTCTGGTTCATGCCAGGGTTCCAAGGAGAAGCCCCCAGACCGCCGAGGGGAGAGCTCTGGCGCAGAGGAGGAGGGAAGGGGACCCCCATGGGATGAAGGAACAAGGAGGCCCCCGTAGGAGGAAGACAGCCTCTGACCCCGGGGCCCAGCTCACACCCCTCAGGGGAGCATCAGACCCCTGCCCTCAGCCCCCGCCAGCCGCCAGCCTCCTCTTCTTGACCCAACCCTCTCTCTCCGGCCCTCACAGACCCGGTGCCTCCTCCCTCCCACGTGCAGGGGTGATGTTCTGCTGGGTCAAGTCACCCCAGGGGACAGGTTGCTCTCTCTCTCTCTCTCTCATGGGGGCCCCAGGGGTGGCCCTCAAAGCTGGTGCCCGGACGAAGACCCCAGAGGGGCCACAGTCCCTGGTAGCTCGGGATGGAGCGCTCTGGCCGCCCTGGGCACCGCAGCCGGACTCTGGCTTGAGGCCAGAGAGCCACCCCCGCCTCCCCGCCGACTCCCTCCCCTGCGGCCAGCCCGAGCCGCGGAGGAGGTGCCCCAGGAGGTGGGGGTTCTGGCTTCAGGGGCGTCAGGCATTACCTCCTCATGATGGGGTCCCCTTCTCAGTGGACACGGTGCTCTTGGGGACCCGTAGTTCCAGCACACGGTGACTCAGACACCTCTGCTCTGGCTCCCCCGCACCGGGTCCCTCGGGGGTTTTATGGCCCCGTGTGGGTGTGTCCGGCCAGAGGTCAGAGACCAGGGATCCCATATGCACCGGTGCCTTGCTCTACCCAGCTGGCTTCCTGCCTGCTGTCACTCACTCCCACGGCCGTGCCAGCCCCCATGCCGGACTCTGCGCGCCCCCTGCCCACTCCCCCCGGCCACCCCCCAGCAGAGTGTCCCGGCGTTGCAGGCCCCAGCTCCGTGACCCGGGGGCACTGGGCCCCAGACTGGGCAGCCTGCTCGGCTGGAAGCCGGAAAACCGTCCCAGCGCCACCCCTCCCCGCCCTTTGGGGGGGCACAGGCCTCCTCCTGGAGCTGGGTTTGCTCAGACACGTGCCAGGGGCGGGCCTCCCACAAGTCGGAGTGAGGAGCGGGCTCCGGATCGCGACCCACGGCCCAGGCGCAGCTGAGAGCTGGGTGCTCCAACAGGCCGCCGGGCCTCGGGTCAGGAGGAGCTCTGGCGCAGAGGTCACCTCCCGCCGGGCGGGGGGCACAGAGGCTCCGCGGGGGGAGGCAGGCTGAACGTATCCGTGCTCGAGCTGCCAGCGGAGAGCAGAAGCCCGCGGCCTCGAGCGGTGTAGACACAGGAGCGACCCCCGGGAACCAGGGGTCCCAGAGCGCGTCCCGGAGGACAAGGGACAGCGTGCGGTCAGAGTGCACGGCAGGAAACAGTGCGCAGATCCAGTCTGATATTTCCAGTTAGGAAATCGCTAACCCGACATCACCCTCAGGGGGAAGCACCGGAATCCAAAGTGGCTACAATCTGGTTGGTTTTTTGGTTTTGTTTTTGTTTTTGAATGAAGAGATTTGATTTTTTGAGCAATTTTAGGTACAGAGAAAAATCTAGCAGAAAGTAGAGTCCTCGGGGATCTGGCAAGAGGGCGGAGGTGTAGGAGGCACAGAGAGCACCGGTCCCAGAAGTCCAGCTAAAGAGGCAGAAAACCACTGTAAAAGGCGGCAAACACAACAGGAGAGAGAAGAGAGGAAGAACAGCAATTCTAGGAGCAGAAAATCGACCACTTTCAGGAGGTAGGACGTGTGGAAAAGGTGAATTTAAAGCGACGGGAAGAGAGACCCCGGGGGGGAGGGGCCGGCTCC
>CM053617.1:69485976-69504489 GCA_028646535.1 Procyon lotor | reverse complement strand
TGATAAATTAACTATAATGTGCAATTTCCAACAAAAAATTATGAGGCATGCAAAGATAGCAATGTACGACCCATGTATCTGGAAGAGCAAGGAACAGAAACTGCCTATGGGCAGGACAGGGTGTCAGATTTATTAGAAAAGACTTCGAAATAGCCATGACAAACATTCCACAGAACTAAGAGAAATTATGGTTAAATGATTAAGGAGGGGATGAGGACAATGTCTTATCAAATGAAGACTGGCAACAATGAGATGAAGATTATTTTAAAAAGAACCGGGGCGCCTGGGTGGCTCAGTCGTTAAGCGTCTGCCTTCGGCTCAGGTCATGATCCCAGCGTCCTGGGATCGAGCCCCACATCGGGCTCCCTGCTCGGCAGGAAGCCTGCTTCTCCCGCTACCATTCCCTCTGCTTGTGTTCCCTCTCTCGCTGTGTTTCTCTCTGTCAAATAAATAAAATTTAAAAAAAAAAAAGAACCAAGGGGAAATTCTAGAGTTGAAAAGTACAATAATTGAAATGTTTGAAAAACCCACTGAAGAGGCTCCATGGTAGAGCTGAACGAGTAGAAGAAAGAGTAAATGAATATGAAGATAGCTTAGTTGAGATTGAGTATGCTGAAGAACAGAAAGGAAAATAAAGAAGAAACATGAAGAGACCCTCTTTGTGATATGCGGGGCACCATTAAGAACACCAGCATACAAGTGACGGGAACACTAGAAGAAGAGAGAAAGGAGCAAAAACTGAAGAAATCATGGCTAAAGCCTTCCTAAACTTATTGAAAAACAAGTTACCTAACATCTAGGACTCTCAATGAATTCCAAGTAGGATAAACACTAAGGGAGAGGCTGGACACATCATAATAAAAATGCTGAAAGTCAAAGACCGGGAAGAATCCTGAAAGTAAGACCAGAGCACCTGAGTGTCTCAGTTGGTTAAGGTCCAACTCTTTTTCTCAGCTCAGGTCTTGATCTCAGGGTACCACCCTGGGTGTGGAGCCTAATTAAAAATAAAAAAGCAGGGGCGCCTGGTTGGCTCAGTGGGTTAAAGCCTCTGCCTTCGGCTCAGGTCATGATCTCAGGGTCCTGGGATCGAGCCCCACATCGGGCTCTCTGCTCAGCGGGGAGCCTGCTTCCCTCTCTCTCTGCCTGCCTCTCTGCCTACTTGTGATTTCTCTCTCTCTGTCAAATAAATAAAAATTTTTAAAAAATAAAACTAAAAAAGCTATAAGACCAAATGACTCATTACTTACAAGGGAACCTTGATAAAATTAAGAGGAGTTTCCATAAGAAGTAATGGAGGCCAGAAAGTAGGAAGATAACATATTCCAAGTGCTTCAAGAAAAAAGCTGTCAAGAATCCTATACCAGCAATCAGAATGAAAATGGGGACATTATTACATACCTACTAGAGATAGGAAGGGCTGGAGAGTAATGTTATGAACAGTTCTATGCCAACAAACTCAGATAACTCAGATGAAACAGATACGTTCCTAGAAAGACACAGATGCTAAAACTGACTCAAGAAGAAATAGGCAGTTTGAATAGCCCTGTAACAGGTAAAAAGATTAAATTAGTAAACAACAATCTACCCATAAAGAAAAGTAGAAAAGCTCAGTACCAGATAGTTTCTCCGGTTCTACCAATTACTTAAAGAAGAATTAATACCAATTTTTAAAAACCTCTTCCAAACATAGCGTAGGAGGGAATACTTCCCAACTCCCTCCCTCTTGTGAGTCTACTATTGCTTTGTCCTCAGAACCACACAAGGACAGACAAGAAAAGAAAAGCATAGTCTAATACCTCTTATGAATATGGATACAAAATTCCTCAACAAATATTAACAAACCAAATCAACAACATATAAAAGAATTATACATCACAGCTACATGGGATCTTTCCCATCAGAAAATCAGCTGCTGGACTACCTCATAGTGTAATATCAATACAATAAAAAACAAAAAGTACAGGATGCAGAAAAGTCATTTGACAAAATCCAAAACCCTCTCATGAGAAAAAGACTTTAAAAAGCTAAGGATAAAAAAAAAAAAAAGCTAAGGATAGGGGCGCCTCGGTGGATCAGTGGGTTAAAGCCTCTGCCTTCGGCTCAGGTCCTGATCTCAGGGTCCTGGGATCGAGCCCCGCATCGGGCTCTCTGCTCAGTGGGGAGCCTGCTTCCCCCTCTCTCTCCGCCTGCCTCTCTGCCTACTTGTGATCTCTCTCTGTCAAATAAATAAATAAAATCTTTTAAAAAAAAGCTAAGGATAGAGGGGAACTTCCTTGATCTGATAATGGGCATCTATGAAAAGCCTATGGCTCACATCATACTCAATGTGAAAGACTAGATGCTTTGAGGAACAAACAAGGACACTTCTATCCAACATCGTGCTGGAGGTTCTCGCCAGGGCAGCTAGGCAAGAAAAAGAAAACACATCCACATTTGAAAGGAAGAAGTAAAAGTATTTCTATTCTCAGAAGACATGATCTTGTATATGGGAGATCCTAAGGAACCCACTGAAAAATGATTAAAAGCAATAAGTCAGCTCAGCAAGGTTGCAGGATAAAGGATCAATATACAAAATCAATTACATTTCTATACACATGCAATGAACAATCCAAAGGTAGAAATAAACAATTTCACTTGCAATAGCATCAACAGAGATAACATACTTAGGAATAAGTTGCCCCCCAAAAGTGTAAAATGTACACTCTGAAAGCTATACAACATTGCCCAAAGAAATTAAAGATCTAAAAAATTGGAGAAAATTTGATGCTCGTGATTGGAAGACTTCACATTGTTAAAATGGCGATATTCCCTGGTCTACAGATTCAGAGGCGTCAGAATCCCAGCGGGCTGCTTTGCGGAAATTAACAAGATTGATTCTAAAATTCATATGGAGTTTCAAGGGATCCAGAATAGCCAAAACAATCGTGAAAAAGAACAAAATGGTCACAGTTTCAAAACTTACTACAAAGCAACAGTAACCAGGACACTGTGGTACCTGCGGAAAGATGCATAGATTAATGGAATAGAATTGAGAGTCTAGAAATAAACACACACACATGTGTGGTCAACTGGTGGGGACAGAATAGTCTTTTCACCAAATGGTACGGGGGTAACTGGATATCCACGTGCCGAGGAAAGTGGTGCACACCTGAGAAATGAAAATACAAGTCCACACAGAGCTCCTACCGCACCATTCATAGTAGCCAAAAGGTGGAAACAACCCAAAGATCCCTCAACTGACAAATAGATAAACAAAATGCGGTGTATTCAAGTGATGAAATATTATTCGACCGTAAAAGGGAATGAAGCTGTTACCCACTATGACACAGATGGGCCTTGAAAACATTACACCGAGAGGACAAAGCTAGACGTAGACACACAGATACACATGCACACGCGCCCACATGCAGGCCTTAGGGAGGGTTCCGTTTCTAGAAATGTCTGGTGTGTGGACATGTGCACAGGGAGGAGAGTCTGTCTGCCTTCTCTCCCAGGCCGACCACGTGACACCTTTCTCCTGATGTGCTGTGGACTTAGTGTTATCTTGTTGAATCTGAGTTTTTAACAGTTACATCGTCAATCTATCATTTGTTATCTTTATGATTTTTTCTTGCCTTAATGTGTCAAATCTCCCCCTCCCAGGTTTATTGTAGGAATTCACACTTGTGTTAATATTGGAGAATCTTTACCACATTAACAGAGGGAAAACATATCATCTCAATCAATATATGCAGAAAAAGCATATGATAAAGTACAACATCCATTGAGGATAAAAGTTCGTATTAGTTAGTTGCATAAGCAAACTGTAGTCACCTGGAAAAGGTATTTCAGAAAACCCAACACATGCGTATTATGCTCATATTGAAGTGTTAAAAATATTTCCTTTAAAAATCAAGAATGAGGGGCGCCTGGGTGGCTCAGTGGGTTAAAGCCTCTGCCTTCGGCTCAGGTCATGATCTCAGGGTCCTGGGATCCAGCCCCCACATCGGGCTCTCTGCTCAGCGGGGAGCCTGCTTCTCCTTCTCTCTCTGCCTGCCTCTCTGCCTACTTGTGATCTCTCTCTGCCAAATAAATAAATAAAATCTTTTAAAAAAATGAAACATAAAAATCAAGAATGAGACCAACATGCCCCTTCTGGCAACTTCTGTGCACACCGAGGCCGGAGGCCCAGCGACAGGGCCATTGTGTATACTTTCAGCTCCATTCAGTGGGAAACCCAGCACCAAATTGCGATAGACTAAGAACGCAGGTCTCTCCCGTCCGTGGCCTCCCCGCCTTCCACAGGGTCGCAGGGCCCCTGGGCCTCCCGAGGGCAGCAATCACCATCCCACGAGGTAAAAACAGGCCCCATGAGGGCAGGGGTAAGTGCATCCTTCTGCGTTCTGCACAGTTTCAAAGTACAACCTGGAAAAAAAAATAGAAGCACTTGAACGTTTAAAGGAATAGTGTGGCTGTTGGGTGCGGTTTTCAGACACATGCCCCCGCACACTGAGGTCCTTCCTCCCACCCACGCCACCTCTGAAGTTTAGCGCCTGGTATCACTAGTCATGTCTGCTTAACTGCTACACGGTAATTTTTCTTGACAGCCTAATCGATGGAATACAGTGTATAATAGAGAATGCCAGCAATAGCCAAACTGTCTATTTAGGTGAAGGAGACCACACTTTTGTAGATGTCAAAATGAAAGTACCATCCCTTGAGGCCATCCGAATAGCATCATGTATTGTCACGCCGAAAAACCAGTGTAGCCCATCTACTCAAAGATGCTGCCTGGGAACGTGCAGAGACTGGAGCCTGGGGAGGTCCTGGGGCCACAGGGGAGCCCGGGGGGCCTCCGGAGCACGCTGCCTGCATCCCAGGGCACGGAGACCGTGGCGTTCTTTACCAATCACCGCTCCAGACAGAAAGTAGTGTGTTCTTGTCATGAGACACCTCACGGGGCAAACGCACAGGTGAAGCCACATGTCCTGGCGGGAACGGTAGAGGCCTCCCCACTGCCCAGCTTCAGAAGGACCCTGGGGTCCCATTTCCAGAAGTCCCACGAGGAGCCTCTGCCCTCTAGACATTGGCTTCTTTGTGATCATCGGGACCTACGGTCAGACTGTGGGAGTCCCTCCCAGAGAAATACTGAAAGGGAACTGACCTTGTCCACCCTCTGACGGCCCACAGTCCACACCAGGGATGGACCGAGGCAGCATCCTCAACACGGAGCAGACACGGCTGTGGCAGGGACTCTGAGCCTGACTGTGCCGGGAAGGTGCCCAGGAACCAGAGCGAATGAGCCCGGCTGGCCTGAACCCAGCCGCTGGGCCAGCAGGACCCTGCCCTGGGAGCATCAGGGCCACGGCCCAAGGCTCGGTGGGCTTCTGGTCACCCCGACCACCTGGGCCTGTTATTACACCACTTGTTTAGTGAGATTGATGGGACACCCAGGCTTGGAGCCTCACCCTCTGGGGTCTCCACAGTCCCAGCCCTACCGCAGGCACCCAGAACCCACACCATTGCACAACTCAACCCATTCTTGGTCCCCTGGCTCCCCAGAGAGGCATGGTTGGCCCTGAAGGGCGCTCCTGTCCCCCTCGTCAGGCTGGTCTCCCAAGGGCAGGGCCGGTGTCCCTGAGTCCAGCAGCAGCCGCTGGGCATGGAGCATATGAGAGGACACGGTCTGGGGTGGGGCGTGACTTTGGAGAGCAGGGTGTCTGTCCTAAGCCCCGGCGGCAGAGGCCCGGGCCTCCGTGCAGGCTCCGGATGGGTGAGCCCTTCTGCATCGGCTCTGGCAAGCTTGGAACAGCCTCTGGGCCTCGGAGACCTCCCATCAGAGACACACCGGCTGGAAGAGGGGGCAGCAGGTGCACAGGGCTTGGAGATCTGGCCCAGGACATGCAGGAACCTGAGTCCTCTGAGAGAAGGCAAATAGGCAGCAGAAGTCTCAGGAGGAGGGACAGTCCCCTGCCCAGGGCAGTAGCCCTCTCCAGAAGAGCAGAAAGACGACAAGGGCACCAGGGCGGTGGGCCTTCACCGGGCCTGAGCCCCCACAGAGCTCCCCTCACTTTGGGGTGTATGGGCACTGTACCCTGGGTCCGATGAGAGGGCCCTTGACCAGGCAGGTGTCTCGGGCTGGAAATGATTACAGAGAGATACTAACAAAGTGAGTCAGCACGGTGGTCGGCCAGCTCTGGGCTGTGCGGAGCCATGTGTGTAAGACCCCTGCGGCCCGGTGAGGGCGCTGGGGGACGTGAGGGGGAGTGCCGTGGGCCCTGGATGGTGGCTTCCCTCCTGCGTTTGCTTCACTGTCGCCTTTGCTCTGGATTATCCCACGTGACCACGATGATCCTCAAACTATTTGCAAAGTAAGCCTGTTGTCTGTCCATCAGATTTGGTCCTGACTTTCAGGGACCTCAGATCTGTGAAGATCAGTGCTGGCTGAACGGGGGTGTCCAGGCTGGGGGGCGTGGCCCTGTGCAGCTTCTCTGGGTATTTACAGACCTGTGCCCTTGAACATCCTGCCTGGACTTGGGTTCAGAGCTAGCACAGTGGAAGGAGCACCTGTCCACACCAGGAGAAAGGGGAGGGGGCTTCCCTCCCTCCCTGGTCACTCACTGTCACCATCACTGTCAGCGGCTGGGATGGGGTCCCTTGAAAATCCGCCGTGAATTCTCATTTTTCCCGGAAACAGGGAGAATGGCTACTAATAGGCAAGTTCATGCAATACCAGGACTTTGGGGCGCCTCCTGCTGAGTAAAACCGGGTCCTTCCCTCCTGGGGCCACAACCCTGTCTGGAGGGTAGGGCTTGGAATCCCCCCACCCTGCGGTCTGGGCAGGCGGTGCGCTGGGCGGGCGGGGGCGGGCCCTGTGGGGTTTCATGGGCGCCTTCGGCAGCCCCCGGCGGGCTGAGCGTTGGGGACTCCGAGAGGGAAACCATGGGCTTCCTCACTTGGTGCGGATTCCCGAGTTAACCGGGCGCGTGGCAGAGCGGCAGCGGCGGCAGCGCCGCGGGTCCCTGGCCGTCCTCCCCCTCCCCCAGCTGCGGAGGCGGCTCCACCAGCAGGACCCAGGAGCTGCGGCTCCCGTAGGCGACGTTGGGCGGTGGGGGCGTGTCGCTGTCCCACTCCACACCTGCCACACGCACCCCCTCTCCCCCCCACACTCACACACACTCCTGCGGACTGCATTTCACCGAAGGCTGCAGGGCCTTCTCCAAAAACTAGTATGTGCGGAAAATCCTTAAAATAAGCTGGAACTTTTCCATTTGGTCAGGATGGCAACACACCTGGTCAGTGGAAGTAACTAGGAAGTCCGTCTAACAGTCCTGGCACCAAACTGTTTTCACCTCCTTATTGGGGCCTCGGTTTCTTGCCGAAGCCCTAAACCATGGAGCCCGCCCTGAGTGTCCTGCTTATGGGAGGAAGGGCACGGGAGCCGCCCCCCGGAATAACCCTCAGAACGCCTCGCTGGCTGCTTTGCACAAGATGGGAAGGTCTGTATTGGCCCCTTTGGAGGAACCGCTCACTGTTCACTGCAGAGAAGTTTGGTGAGAACGTGATTTTAAAAATCCACAAGTAAGCTTGAGGCATCAGTCAAAACATGTATTAACAGCAGAAACATAAAACTGAAAAACCAGACGGAACGGGAAGTGCCGGAGGCTCCCCCGGGCAGCAGCTCGGCCGGGCGAGGACCCCAGGCCGCCGGCTGGGCGCCCCTGGGTGGGGACCCACCCCGAGGCCCCGCCGGGGAAGCCAGCAGCTCCCGGGCCGCGCCCTCCCTCCCCGCTTGCGCTACGACGGGTAATACAGGCGGTGGGCAGCGCCCGGCGCGGCGAGCAGTCCTGGCCCCTGCGGCAGAGCGCCTGCGGCGCCCGAGTGCGCGGCTGGGGAGCCGGGCGGGGGCGCGCCCAGGGCGAAGGGCAAGGCCAACGAAGGCAGCAGCGGCTCGGCCGCCAGCTCGAGCGTCTCCAGCTCAGACTCCTGCAGCCTCTTGGCCTTGGCGCGGCGGTTCTGAAACCAGATCTTGACCTGGGTCTCCGTGAGGCTCAGGCTGCTGGAGAACTCGGCGCGCTCGGGGATGGACAGGTACTGCTTCTGGCGGAACTTGCGCTCCAGCGCCAGCAGCTGCGCGGTGGTGAAGGGAGTCCGCGGCTTGCGGTTGGTCTTGTGTTTTCGGAGGGTGCAGGGCGGAGGGCTGGGGGCGCCTGGGAGGAGAGAAAAGCACAAAGCTGGCGCGCAGACGCCAGCAGTGCGCGCCCCTTTCCGACACTTTCCGATCCCCGCAAAGGCCGGTTACCAACGCAAGTCTCGGCCCTGAGGGAAGACGAGACTCCGGAAGCCCCTGGGGTCAGAGAACGAGGCATCGGGAGACGGGGTGTGCGCGGGCGGGGCGGTGGGCGCCAGACTCGAGCTCTGCTCCCCAAATAGGCCGCCCCGCCCGCCGGGGAGGAGGTTAACTCTGCCCAGTTGGAGAATCGAGAAGCTTGGGCCGGAGACGGCCGCAAGAACCGTGCGGTGAGCACTAGGGGGAGGATCCGGCCAAGCAGAAGGGGAGCATCACCGGGACCGACGGGTCGGGGGATGCTCGGGCCGGAAAGCCCTGAGCCCCAAAGCAGCGGGTTCATGGGTTCCGGACTCTGCCTCGGGGTTGGCGTGGGACGCAGGAGCCGCCGCGGGCTGGCGCGCACGGGAGGGCTCGGGTGGGCCGGTTTCTTTCTTTGCGCTCAGGCCAGGCGCCTTAGTGGCTACTTTGCGAAGTTATGAGCGACCGCGCGCTTCCCGCCCTCGTCTTCCGAGCCTGGGCGGGATAGGGGCTTCTCTCGCTGCCCAAGACCGTGCGACAGGGCACTTACGTGGGGAGGACGAGCGGGCAGCCGGCGGGAACCAGGCCCAGGGCTCCGCGGTGCCCCGTGGCCTCTCCTCCCGGAGCTCCGCGGGCCCCGAGTCCCGCCCGCGCTCCGCCTCCAGCAGCGACTCGACGCTGAAGGGCAGCCGGCCCGGCCCCGCGCGCCCCCCGCTGTAAGTCTTGAGCCCAGCGGGGTTCATGCCGCGCGACCCCGGGGCCATGCGCCGGCCAGCGGGCGCAGGGCCGGCTGGGCCCGGCAGGCGCGACGGGAGGGTAGAGCGCGGCAGGACTGCCGCGGGCTCGGCGGCGCCCGCACGCTCGGGACCCTATAAAGAGGCGGTGCCCCTTTCATGCGCCGCCGCCCAATCGCCGCGGTCGCTGCAGCGCGAGCCTGGGGTCCATTGGCTGGGCCGACCCGGGGGCGAGACGGGCAGGGAGGGGCGGGTCCGCCGCCTGGGATCCTGCGCCCCCGGTCCGCGCGGGCTTGGCGCGCCCCTGTCCAGCTCCCAGCACGCCCGCCTCTCCCGGAGTTCTGCCCGCCCGGGCCGCGCTCCTCCCGCCCAGGAGGTGCCTGGGACAGCCGGGGAGCACGCGGAGCTGGCCCCAGCGTCCCCGAAGCGAGGAATCGACGGCGGGCGCGATCTGGTAGAGCCTCGACGGGAAGGCGGGCCTTGACCGCGCGCATCCGCGACGCGGAGAGCGCCGCACCGTCGGAGGCAGTGTCCTCCCCTTGTGGCTCGCCCGCTCTTCTCCTGCGCCCCAGCCCGGACCTGGAACCCTTGGCGCCGGCTGCTTTGGCCCCAGAGCTCGCTCTCGGCCCTGGGGGCCGCATACGATGGGTCCGGCGCCTGGACTGGCGACTCCGCTTCCGTCCCCTCGAAGTCGCCCTGGCCCTGGATGGTTTTTCAGGCACCTGTGGCGGCGCGGCGGGGGCGCTGCTCAAAAGTCCCGTGGCCCGGCCCTAGGAGCAGCCAGTGGGGCGCGTCGAAGGTCCTTGGGAGGGGCCTGCGGCCACAGGGAAGGTGGCGGGGGCGCCCGCTGGTGTTTACGGCCAGCCTCTCCTGTTCCGCGCTTACTCGCCCGAATCGTCCCAGGACGCGGGACCCGGGACCAGGCACCGAAGAGAGGTCCCCGGAGAGCGACCTCCGCGGCGCGGGCTTCCCACCCACCCTGGCCGGGCAGGGCGGCTTCTGGGAGGCGCCCGCGAACCCAGCGGAGGCAGGAGAGGAGGCCCCAAGGAGACTTACCCTTCTTCAGAGTGTCTTTCCAAAACTGGACCATCTTTGGTTTAAAAACCTTCTTGAGGGGCTCTGTCAAATAAATAAAATGAAATTAATCTTTAAATAAGTAAGTAAATAAATAAATACCATCTTGGGTGCTGTAGACACCTCTGCAGTGTCTCCCTGAAGTTTTAGAATAAATCGTGAGATTGGCTTGTGAGGACTTTAATGATTTGATTAAGACCCCAGAACACAGGAACAGCAACCTGGATCCATCTATATTTATTTTTGGGAAATCAAAGTTGCTTTTTTAAGATTTTATTTATTTATTTAACAGAGAGCTCACAAGTAGGCAGAGAGGCAGGCAGAGAGAGGGGGAGGCAGGCTCCCCAAGGAGCAGAGAGCCCGATGTGGGGCTTGATCCCAGGACCCTGAGATCATGACCTGAGTGGAAGGTGGAGGCTTAACCCACTGAGCCACCCAGGCGCCCTGAGACCAAAGTTGCTTTAATGAAATCCAGCTTTGGGGGACAGTTAACTCTTGGGCTCAGCCAGAGGAATACAATTAGAAAGTTTTCTTCTGCGTTCAATTGACTTTAGAAATGTGGCTGGAGCGGCCTCCCGCCGGCTCCATGCCACGACTGGCTGGTGCCTACGCGGGGCAGCCCCTTCTCCAACCCAAGAAGGACTGTCCTTTTCTAATGTAACAAAGATGTTCCGAGTTGAATGAAGTGAATTGCATCATTAAAGCACTTCCTTTGAAGGAGTCTCCCCTGGTCGTTTGTCTTCAGCAAGCCGCTCACAGAAGTGTTGGAAGAATTTTCATGCGGGGTGACAGCCAGCTGCCCCAGCCTCAGGGGTCAGCTCAGGACCCGCACGACCGCGAGGGAGTCTGTGCTTCAGGCAGGGAGAGGAGGCATCTCAGGGCCACCTGTGGGCCCGACCTGCAGGGAAGTCTTGCGCTTCCCTGTGAGTGTCTAAGTCCGTGTCCGTCCCTCCCGGCGGGGCGAGGCTGGGCCGGCGCCCACCTGGCCCCTGCCTGGCACGGGTTCCAGCAAAGCGGCCGAGAAGAGAGGGAAGACGTGGGGCTTGGGGAGAGCCTCCGGGTCGGACGTGAAGATCCCGGCCGCACCACTCAGCACAAACAGGTTTCCAGCAGGGCAGTGTCCTCAGCCCCCCACGGCCTGGCCAGCAGAGGGACAAGGGTGGGGGACAGAGAAGGGACCCCATTTCTGTCAATGTAGTGGCTTTGGATATAGAAACCCATGTCTCACATGTGAAGAAAGACTAGACACTGTCTCTGGCCGCCAGGAGAGACGCGGGGGCCGTTCTCTGGCGCGACCTCCCACAGGAGCCCAGGCCTCCCTGGCGCATCCTGGAGCCTTCTCCCCAGCTCCCTTGCTCTCGCCCCCCCCCACCCCCGCGGGCCGTGCTCTCAGCTGCCTCCAGCCTGACGGACTGGGCCCAGGGCGCCGGCTGACCGCAGCCCGGCGGTAGAGGGCAGGGGGCTCTGTGCCTTTGTGAGGACTCCGTGCACCAGCTACCGTCCACACCAAGACCCAGCTGTCCTGGCGCGACACTCGGGACGCCAGGGCCGGGCGGGGCGGGGCTCCCTTCCAGGGCCAGGAGAGCGGGCTTGTCAGCGGGCCGGTGGGGCTCCCTCTGGCTTCCACGAGGCCCCGGATGCTGCCTCCGTGCACCTTCTGTCTGTCGGTCTGACGTCTCCCCTCTGTCTCTGACTCTGGCTCTCTCCTCGTCCCCCAGGCACTGGCCGAGCTGACGAACCGTGTGACCCCCTCACACATGGGGCCGGGCACAAAGGTTGGGCCTCAGGGCATACCAAGAGCGCAAGCACGGGGTGCGGCGGGGGGAGAGGAAGAAGCCGAAGCAGGACTCCATCCCGGGACCTGAGATCACGACCTGAGCCAAAGGCAAAGATGCTCAACCAACTGAGCCACCCAGGTGCCCCGATATTTGTTTTATTTTGAGGCTTAACAAGTTTTCTTTGGAGGCCCTTGAAAAACAGTGTCCATGGAGAGGGGGGCCAAGACCATTGAAGCCAAGACGAGGATGAGTGAGGGCTGCTTTTGGAAACAGGAGCTTGGTGCCGCTCAGCTCCCAGGCCCGGAGGGGACGGTCATTGGAGCCAGGGCCTCGGCAAGGGCTCTCGGCCAGGCTGACAGGACAGGACTGTGGCATGAAAGGCACCTGACCCCTGAAGGAGCGCGTGGGCAGCTGTGCGGGCGGCCTGGACTCACGGTACCACTGGCCTCAAGCTGGCGGCTCTCAGACTCACCAGCTTCTTGGCTTCCTGCCTTGCCTTTCACAGACACCCACTCGAGTCTTCATTGTTTCTTTGCTTCTACTGGGTTTGAGTTCCGTTTGCTCTTTTTTGGGTTTCTTAAGGTAGATACTGAGTCATTGATCTTCAAACCTGTCTTCCTAATAGAGCATCCCGTGCTACGAATTTTCCCCTGAGTACAGCTGCAGCGGATCCCGCAGCTGGGGTGTTCTCATCTTCCCTCACTTCGAAATACTAATTTTGCTTTTGCTTCCTTCTTTGACCCAGGGTCACTTAGAAGTGTGTTATTCAGCTTCCAAGTATTTGGAGCATTTTCCAGAGATGTTTCTATATTGATTTTCAGTTTACTTCCAGTGTGGTCATGAGTCCTTTCCCATTTATGGAGACTTGTGTTATGGCCCCAAATGTGGTCTATCTTGGTCAGGGGTCTACTGCCTTGGAGAGAACATGGATTAGTCTGGTGCTGAATGGGGCGGACAGTACGTGTCGCTGGGGTCAAGCTGGATGAGACCTACCTGTTGACTGTACCCGTGCTGATTTCCTGCCTACTTGTTTGATCAATTATTGGGAGAGGGTATTGAAATCTTCCAACAGTAATTATGGGTTCGATTTCTCTTTGTGGTTCTACCACGTTTACTTAATGTATTTTGAAGCTGTCATGTCAATTTCCTAAGTGTTCAAGATTATAGTATAGACACCCAAGCTTTCTTTTGCCCAGTGTTAGCGTGGTATATTTTTTCTATGCTTCTACTCTTAATACAGTTGTGTCTTTAAAAAGTGATTTTTAAAAAAATATTTTATTTATTTGACAGAGAGAGACACAGCGTGAGAGGGAACACAAGCAGGGGGAGTGGGAGAGGGAGAAGCAGACTCCCCGCTGAGCAGGGAGCCTCACTTGGGGCTCGATCCCAGGACCCTGGGATCATGACCTGAGCGGAAGGCAGATGCCTAACGACTGAGCCCCCAGGTGTCCCTAAAAAGTGCCTCGTGGGGGCACCTGGGTGGCTCAGTCGATTGACCGTCTGCCTTCTGCTCAGGTCATGATCCCAGAGTGCTGGGGGACTGAGCTCCAGGTCAGGCTCCTTGCGTATGGGGGGGTCTGCTTCTGCCCCCCTTCCTCCCCCCCCCCGCTCAAATAAATAAGTAAAAGAAATCTTTAAAAATTACTAAATAACTAAAATAAAAAGTGCTTTGTAGGCTGTGTGCCATTGGGTCCGGCTCCTCTACTCACTCTCCTAGCCTTTGCCTCTTGATTGGGTATTTAGACTGTTTACATTTGGTGTACTTATTGATATGCTTTGGTTTAAGTCTGTCATCTTACTAATTATTTTATAAATCCCCATTTGTTCTTTGTTCCATTTTTCCTTTCTTTTGGATCATTTGAATTGTTTTTATTATTCCAGCATATTTCCTTTGTGGGTTTGTTGGCTATACCTCTGTTATTATTGTCATTTTAGGGGCTGCTCTAACGGCGACAGTAACACATTCAGTTCACCGCAACATAACCGCTGGTTGTATCTTCCCTTTGTGTCTGCTGTAAGAACTTTTCCACAGTGTCTGGTGTCTTCATTTCTCCTTCCAGGCCCTGGTGCGACTGTTGGCACACCTTTTACTTCTGTTTCTTATGGACCCCACACTACATTGATATCATTTCTGTTTAAATGGTCAGTTATCTTTTAAAGAGATTTAAATAGTAAGAAAACTATCTTTTCTATTCCTTCACATAGGTACAACTTTTGGTGCTCTTCACTTTTTTGGGTACGTTTATATTTACATCTGCCATCACTTTCCTTCTGTGTAAGGATTTTCTTTAGTATTTCTTATAGTGTAGGTCTGCTGATAAATTCTTTCAGGTTGCGTATGTCTGAAAACGTGTTTATTTCCCTTCCAGTCTTGAAAGATATTTTCCTCGGAGCAGAATTGTGACTTGGCAGATGTTGGTATTATGAAGAGGTTGTCCCACTTATTGTCTGCGTTGTCCCTGGTGAGAAATCTGTCGTGTCCTTTGCTATCTGTGCTAGTGCGTGCATAAGGTATCTTTTTTCTCTGGCCACTTTTAAGATTTTATCTTTATCACCACTTTTGAGCAATTTGGTTGTGATGGGCTCTGGGATGGTTTCTTCCACTTGGTTTTTGTTGAGCTTCCTGGATCTGCAAGTTTAGTTTTCATTCAATTAGGAAAATTATCAGCCATTGTTCAATTATTTTTCCTGACTTCCTCCTCACTTGGGTACTCAATCACATGCATCTTTTTTTTTTTTAAGATTTTATTTATTTATTTGACAGAGAGAGAGAGATCACAAGCAGGCAGAGAGGCAGGCAGAGAGAGGGTGGGAAGTAGGCTCCCCGCTGAGCAGAGAGCCCGATGTGGGGCTTGATCCCAGGACCCCGAGACCATGACCTGAGCCAGAGGCAGAGGCTCCAACCCACTGAGCCCCCCAGGTGCCTCCTCAATCACCTGCATCTTAAGCCTCTTGAAATTGTTCTACGGCTCTATTCTTTAAAAGTTACCTTTTTCCTCTGGTTTTTTTTTTTTTTTTTTTTTTTTGGATGTGAGGGGGAAGCTATTTCCTACTACTGTCTTCAAGTTCACTAATCCTTTTCTCCTGTAATGTCTGTTCTGCCATTGATCTTAGTGTCCTGTTATTTGTTTTGTTTTGGTTTTGTCTTAGCCCTGATATTGCAGTTTTCATCTCTAGACATTCTACTTGGGCCTTTTTATATGTTTCATGTCGCCACCTAATTTTTTGAACAGTGAGATATTGTTATAATAACTTATGCAAAGTCCATCATCCGTTTCAGTTTTTGGTCAATTTTGATATATTTCTTTTCATTAAGGGTCATATTTTCCTGCTTTTTGCTTCTTGGTATATTTTATTAGATGTTATACTTGATGAATTTACCTTGTTGGGGTTGGATAATTTCACATTCCTATGAATGCCCTTGAGTTTTGCTCTGAAATATGGGTCAGCTATTTGGAAATGGTTGGTCCTTTGAGTACTGTTAGATTTCTCAGGCAGTTCTGGAGCTGTGCTCATCCAGGACTATTCCCCCAAACGAGGCAGGGCCCTCTGTACCCCCCAGACCCCATGGATCATGCGTTTTCCAGCTGACTGGTGGGAATGGGTGCGTCCCAGACCTGAGTCCATGCCAGGACCCTCGGGCTGAGAAGGGGCTGGTGGGGGCGGCCTGGAAAGAGCAGGAGGCCTTTGTGGGTGGAGTGTGGGGAGTGATGGGCAAGTAGGGGGGAGGGGGGCACCCTGGGGAAGGGACAGGCTGGAGCTTGGGGTCGTGGCCAGGACTCCACGAGGGAAGCAGAAGGCAAAGGCGCCAGGTTCAGAACCTCCCTGCTTTCCTCCCGGTGCTGCCGGGAGTCGGTACCACCGCTCACCCGCAGGGGTGGGGGCTCCTCTGGGGGGATGATGTGCCAGGCCCCCACGTGCCCCTTCCCCCTGTCAACTCACCGCTGGAGGGACCACTCCTCGTCCCACAAGGATGGCCAAGGAGTGGTCGCTGCGCAGGAGCCTGAGGAAGGTGACATCCCAGATCCCGCCCAAGGGAGAGACAGATGGGTCCTCCTTGGCCTGGCCCCCACTGCCGAGAAGTTAGGGGGTGGGGTTCAGCTGGGGCCACGTGCACCCCTGCCCGGAGGCCTTCGCTGCACCCCAGCCGTCCCCGGATGGGTGGGGATCCCCAATACCTTGGGGAGGGGGGCCCTGCCCTGGGAGGGCTGCATCCACGTTTCTGCCCGGGGCACCGGGCCTTTAACTGCCTCCGGGCCTCGCCAGAGTCTCCCAGGCGAGGCCGTGGCCACATTGTGGCCGCACAATGCGGAAGAAGCGTTCAAAGGGCCTGAATAATCAGGCGGTACTTTAGGGGACAATGGGCAGCCGAGTCTACAGGCGGGGAGGACCTGTGGAATCCGTGCGCCGTTGCCTGGGCCTGGGGACCACGGCGCTTTGTGCGCCGGCTTAATGAGCTGGAAAATGCAATTGCGCTTCCCTGGCTGTGAAAATCTCTTCAGGGGCAGCAGAATCACTTAGTTGCCCGGAGAACCCGGAATTGGTTTCCTTTGTCCCGAGGGCCCAGCACATCCTTGTAGAGGCCTGGGCCAGGGGCTGGGCCTCCTCCGAGGACAGCGGGAGGCACACCCGCCTTCAGAGAGACCCTGAACGGGGCCAGCGCCCTAGGAATGATGAGGCTTTATTTTTATTTATTTACTATTTTTTGATGAGGCTTAAAAAAAAACAACCGAAAAAAAACAAGTCTGTTGTTCTCAGTTCTCGGAGAGAACCGTGTCCGGACACCGGGAAGGTCTGCTGGGCCAGCCCTCCCCAGGAGGCCCAGGAGAATGCTGGTCACTCCCTCCAGACCTTGCCCTCACTTGGCCAAACACCACAGTCACGGCGTCATGAATATCCCCGGCCCGCAAGGCATGCTGTTTTGGGCAGATTGTGCAAAGTTTCGGAATCATTTCCCAGATACAGGGTCATGGACATTGAATAGATTTCTGAGCTGAGCAGACAGCACCTGACCCTTCTGTAATAGTTTCTTCCCGTCTTTCAGGCCGGCCCAACATTCTGTGTTACAGGAGTATGAAGTTTCTGAGCGCTGGACCGTCGAGGTCTTGCGGGCGGTCTCTGGGGACAGCGCCGGCCAGGCTGAGCCCTGGGGCGGAGGGCTACACTCTGGGGCCATCCCCAGGGCTCCCTTGCTCTCTGCTGCACGGACATCTGACACCAGGAGCACTGCACAGAGGGGCCACCGGACAGCGAGGTCCCGGGGACCCGGGAGCCGTTTTCTACTCGGACCTGGAACTTGGAGATGAAACCCTGATTCCCAAACCTCATTCCTGTGGTTGCCAGAAGCCCCAGGAAGCCAGAAGTAGTTTGAGGGTGGCCTCTAAGTCCCAGGGGAGGGGTCTCAGGACTGGGAGGAGAGTTGAGCGGCACTGGCCTCAGCTGGTCAACCCCTGGAGTAAGACACACAACCCAAGTGCAACCTCCTCAAAACGCCTCTGCTATGGAAACAGAGGAAGGCCCACAACCTCGAGGACTAACATTTTCCTTCGTTGAATTCTCAGTGACGTACAGTAGTTCTCAAATCAAATGCAACCTCAACGTTGGTGATTTTCCAGCCGACCTACCTCTGCTCTCCACCCCCTGAGAAGTGGGATGCTCCCAGCCAGGACTGAGCGCCGAGGAGAAGCTCCTGGGGCTTGTAATCCGGCCTAATCCTGTTGGAGCTCAGATCCCTGCAGGCTTGGAGGAAGGCCACCCACAGCTGTCCCAGCGGAGACTGGCCGCGGCGACAGGCCAGGAGAGTGGCCCCCTCCCAGCCCTGAGCCCCTCAGGGTCCTGGGGTTCTGGGTCCGGGCCAAGCTGAGGGCCGCCGGGGCCAGCCTTGCCTGCCTCTCTGTGGCCTACCCTCCGCCCAGCCGAGGTCCAGGCCGAAATAAACCAAGGCTAGGCCCTCCGCAGCCACTTTGGTTGGGGGAGGGGTCAGAGCCAGATGGGAGACACTGGGGTTCTTAGGGGTATTCTGGGGTTGTGGTTCACATTGAGCACTGATCCTGCCTCAGGAAGTACCTGAAAAGGGGTGTTGCCTCCGAGCTGACCACTTCTGTTCCTGAAAATGGCACGTGGGAGGCAGCACCCGGGTACGAGGCTCAAATGGGCCGGCCCCAGAAAGTGGCGGTCTCCCCAGCCTCTCCTCGGCGCCCAGCCCGAGCCTGGTCAAGGGGAGGAAGGGCCCTGGGCCACTTGGGCCGGGTCTACCCTCCATACTGGCCTCCAGGCAAGGGACAGGGACAGAGTAAGTGAGGGACACCCCCCACACTAGGGGCAGGGAACACATCCCTCCTCAACAGGGCTCAAGCCACTAGGGCAAACAGAAGGACATTGGGGGTGTGGTTAGGGAAACCCACAGCATGAAATGTGAGCCAGAATCTAACACCAGGAGTGTTTTGGGGACAGAGGCAAGGCCGATGAGGCTGGCACTGAGAGAGGAGGAGGCCGGAAAGGGAAATAGGGTCCTGTGGTCCTGGGAAGGAATCTTGGGACCGTGAGTTCTGTTCTAAGTGAGGGGGTTGGGGTGTGTGGGACCGGGGCATGAAGCTCCAGATGGCCACTCGAGGGTAGTAGCTATCTATTCCTGCCTCAC
>CM053617.1:69466420-69485476 GCA_028646535.1 Procyon lotor | reverse complement strand
GAAATGAAACAGGAAGGGATGGGGAGGGAGACAAACCATAAGAGACTCCTAGACTCACGAAATGAACTAAGGGTGGCTGGGAGGCGGGGGGGCAGGGACGGGGTGGCTGGGTTGTGGACATTGGGGAGGGTATGTGCTGTTAAGTGCTGTGAAATGTGTAAGCCTGACGATTCACAGACATGTACCCTGGGGCAAATAATACATTATATGTTAATAAAAAATTTTAAAAAATAAATAAAATTAAATTTAAAAAAAAAGAAAGAAAGTAGAGTCCTCATCCCCCTCTCGGGTTCACTGTTTCCCCACCATGGACCTGTGGCATCGGCACGGCGCACTCGTTCCCTGGACGACACGATTAAAACACACATTTTCAACTGAAAATTACAAGACAGGCAAAGAAACAAGAAATGTGTGACCGCTATTCGGGGGAAAGCAGGTGACAGAAAGTGCCTCTGAGTGGACCCAGATATCAGACCTAGCAAACAAGAGCTGATCAGACACCATCATAAAGAGGGGCGCCTGGGTGGCTCAGTCGTTAAGCGTCTGCCTTCGGCTCGGGTCATGGTCCTGGGGTCCCGGGGTCCTAGGATCGAGCCCTGCATCAGGCTCTCTGCTCTGCAGGAAGCCTGCTTCTCCTGCTACCATTCCCTCTGCTTGTGTTCCCTCTCCCGCTGTGTTTCTCTCTGTCAAATGAATAAAAATCTAAAAAAAAAAAAAAAAAAATTAAAGAAAAGGATGATGAAAGGTCTTAAGTAATTTCAATAAACAGAACTTTTTAAAGAATCAAACGGAAATTCTGGAATTAAAAAACATAATAACTAACATTTAAAAATTCACTAGAGGGTTCAGTAGAAGACACATTTAAGTATTTGATATCTTTAAGTTAGATCAGCTCTTAAAGACAGATTGAGAGAAATTATCTGAGGAGGACATCCTGGGAGGCCAGTGTCACCCTCACTCCAGAGGCAAAGACATTACAAGGAAAAGAAAAGCATAGATTAGGATTCCTCATGAGCACTGACAAAAAATTCTTAATAAAATATTAAAACACATAAAAAGGAATTTATTTTAGGAAGGCAAAATTCATTTAATATTCAAAAATGAATTGCTATATTGCACAATACTGATAAAATGAAGGACAAAGAACCCATGATCATTTTTAAAAACACAGAAAAAGAATCTGACAAAGGATCGCCTGGGGGGCTCAGTGGGTTGGGGCCTCTGCCTTCGGCTCAGGTCGTGATCTCAGGGTCCTGGGATCGAGCCCCACATCGGGCTCTCTGCTCAGCGGGGAGCCTGCTTCTCTCTCCCTCCGCCTGCCTCTCTGCCTGCTTGTGATCTCTCTCTCTGTCAAATAAATAAATAAAATCTTAAAAAAAAAGAAGAAGAAGAAGAAGAATCTGACGAAGTCCAACACCCATTTATGATAAAAACTAGGAACTAGGAACTAGTTCTAGGAATGTGCCTGATAAAATGACATGTACAAAAAAACCTACAGCAAACATCGTAGTTCAGTGTAGGATGGGCGGCTTTCTCCTTCAGACTGGGTTTGAGATGAAGACACTGCCCCTCCACACGGACCCGTCGATGCCACGCAGTGTGGCCAGGCGAGAAAAAGAAGAAACCTAGGCTTGAATTGGAATGGAAACGTAAAACTATCTTTATTTGCAGAGGATGTGATCCCACATTTAGAAAGTTCTAAGGAATCCAAAAAGAAATTACTGAAAATAATTAAATGAGTAGCAAGATCTCAGGATATAGGATCAGCGAACAAAAATCAGTCATCTCTATATACTAGCAATGAAAATTTTTACTGAAATTAGGGGAAAAGTTCATTCATAATAACACCAAAAACAATGAAATAATGAGAAAGTTAACAAAAAGAAGCCCAAGACTAGAGCTGAGAGAAATTACAGATCTAAATATGTGGAGAAATGGTCCATGTTCACGGACTGGAAGACTCAATTTTGTTAAGAAGGCAATTCTCCCAAAATTGATCTGTGGATTCATTGCCACGCCCATCAAATTCCTAGCAAGATTCCTTATAGAAATCTGCAAGCTGATCCTAAAATTTATGTGAAAGGGCCAAAAACTCAGAAGAGTTAGGAAGAAAACAACTTCCTACTAATGGAAGACGGCCACTACTTGCACTTCACACCTTGCTGTGGGGCCGCAGTGCTGAGGGTGTGCCACACGCACGAGGACCGCCATTTGGTGAGTGACATGGAACGAAGGGTCTAGAAATAAACCCATGCACGTGTGGACGACTAATTTTGGACAAAGATGTCAAGACAATTTGATACGGAGAGGTGAGTGTTTTCAACAAAAGGTGCTGAGACAAGCGAATGTCCATATGCAAAAACAAAAACAAACACCAGCAAACAAAAAAAACAACCCCACAGGGACACCTGAGGGGCTCAGTCGGTTACGTGTCTGCCTTCAGCGCAGGTGGTGATCCCAAGAGTCCCGAGATGGAGCCCCACATCGGGCTCCCTGCTCTGCTGGAAGCCTGCTTTTTCCCCTACCTCTGCCTGCCTGTTCCCTCTCTCTCTCTCTCTCTGACAAATAAATAAAATCTTAAAAAAAAAACACAAACAACCCACAGAAGAATTTAGACTTAGAACCGGCATTGCACACAAAAGCTACCTCAAGATGCATCGTTCCAAAGGCACATGAGCAGCTCAGGGAATTAAGCGTCAGACTCTTGCTCTCAGCTCAGACCTTGAGCTCAGGGTTATGAATTCAAGCCCCACGTTGGGCTCCAGGCTGGGTGTGAAACCTACTTTAGAAAAAATCAAAATACATCATTCTTTTAAAAAATGTATCATTCTTAAATGGAAAAGTTAAGATTGTAAAACCTCTGGAAGAAACAAATGAGAAAATTTTCATCACTTTGGGTTAGGTAAACAGTTCTTAAATACAACACCAAAAGCATAGTACATAAAAGAAAACAATGGATGTCGGACCTCATCAAAATGACCAACTTTTGCTTCAAAAGACACCACCAAGAAAGACAAATCATGAACTGTGAGACACTATTTGTGAATCATATATTTGATAAAGGACTTGTATCCAGAATACGTAAAGAGTTCTTACAACTCAATAATAAGACAAAAATACCCAACTGAAAAATATTTGGAACATTTGCACAGATATTTCACCAAAAATATTGAAGTGGCTAATAAATCCATAAAGAGATGCTTAGTTAGCTCACTAGTTATTAAGGAATCAGGTTCAAAACACAGCAGGATATCACTACATGCCCACTAGGCCAGCGTTAGGGAAGAATTGTTCTCCCCAAAATTCTTATGTTGAAGTTCTAACCCTGAGCACCTTAGAATGTGGTTGTATTTGGACGTGGGATCTTTAAGAGATAATCAAGTTAAAATGAGGTCCTATGGGGGGCGTCTGACTGTCTCAGGCGAGGCAGTATGCCGCTCTTGACCTCAGAGTCCTGATTTCAGGCCCCGATTTGGGTGTAGGGATTACTTAAATAAGTGACTTAGAAAAAAAAAATGAGGTCATCTGGTGGGCCAAATCCATTCTGATTACTGTCCTCATAAGAAGAGGAGATGAACACAGACACACGCGCGGCCATCTGAAGACACAAGCCAAGGAGAGAAGCCGCAGAGGAAACCAGCCCTAACCCTGCGGGAGGCTTGTAGCCTCCTGCGTTGTAACGAACCAATTCCCGCAGCGCGGCCACCCAATCCATGGCCCTCTGTCACCGCGGCCCTAGCTGACCACCACACATGGCTACTCGGCTGTTAGGAAAAAGGCGGACAATAACAAGTGCTGGCAGGAGGTGGAGAGAGCGGAACCCTCGTACATTTCTGGTGGGAAGGTAAAATGGTGCAGCCACTTTAGGAAAGGTGAGGATTTTCTTAAAAAGTTCCATGTAAGCTACCATCTGACCTAGCAATTCCACTCCTAGGTACCTACCCAGAGAAGCGAGGCCAGTGTCCAACACAAGTCTGACTTTCCCAGCAGCACCGTCTACAGTAGACAAAGCTGGAAACAGCCCAGGTGCCCACCAGCGGACAGAAGGGGGCCTGGCCAGGCCGTGGCTTTACTCAACTTTTATTCAGCAGCAGAAGGGCGCTGCTTTCCTTGCTGTCTTCTACCAGCGGGGAGCCAGGGCCGTGGAGCCTGACCCCAGCCAGGCTGACCCCAGCCAGGCTGAGCCCCGCACTCGAGCTCGGGCAAACGTCTACGGAGCACCTCCTCTACGGGGGCACCAAGCAGGGGCTCGGGCACAACGGTCACCAAGGACCACAGGCTTGCCCTGGGAGAGCTGAGGGCCCAGGGGCTTCAGGCGCTCAGACACGAGGAGGAGGCCTTCCTCTGGGGGCGTGAAGGCCAAACCAGGGCGAGCGAGAAGGAAAGTCTGAGCCCTGACCGAAGCCGCGGGGGCCGGCCTGGATACCCCCAGGCCGAGCAGCCGCCCAGGCGCAGCTGGCAGGGCGTCTGCTCCCCCGCAGTGAGGCGGTGGTTGCGAGCGGGCGCGCGTTAGGCTAGGCCCGCACCCCACCCCGCACAGCTCCGACGGGGGGGGGGGGAGGCGGGCGCCGTGGGAGGGGAGCGGCGGCAGCGGACGCAAGCGCTCCCCGGCCTCCGCCCGCGTCTCCCAGGCAACAGCAGCCTCGGTCTCGGCTCGGCCCCTCCCCCGCCCCGCCCCGGCAGCGAAACGTCTGGAACCGCATCCTTCCTCCGCATCCTTGTCCTGCGACCGCATCGTGCAGCAGCTGCCCGTTGGAGCCGCCTGTGAGCCATTTCCACATTTCTCCTTGTGGAGCGGGGGCAAAGGGGGGCCGGGTGTGTGCGGGGGCGTGCAGGGCAGTGTGCACGGGTGTGTGAGGTACGTGTACAAGTGCGGGTGCAGGTGCGTGTGCGAGATGCGTGTGTAGGGATGGGGGGGCACTGCGGCTGACCCAATGGCGGCCAGGTCCAGCTGGGGTCCTTCCTTGGGGTCTCGGCTGACCGGGGCGGGGGTGCTGTCCCCAGGCCTCCCCGACGATCGGGGGCCCTCCGCGGGGTGAGCCGCTGCCTGGACCTTCCAGAAGAACCGTAGGTATCCAGCCTCGCACAGACCCAACGGCCGCCCGGATCTCCCGTCCTCAGCACAGCGGGGCAGCTTGGGTGGGGGTCAGGCTGCTGGACATCGGCGCGCTCACCCTGGTCTGAGAGCCACTGGGGGGTGGGGGTCCCCGAGGCGGGGAGGGGGTGCCAGTTGCAGAACCCTTTCGTTTCTGTCCGAGGGTGGGAGAGAGCGGGGGCGGGGGGGGGGGCGTGGAGTGGCGGAGCGCGAAGGCAGAAGGCGTCGGAGGAACCAGATCACCAGATGGGAGAAGCCCTGCTGGCCCCGAGAGCGGGGTGGCCGTGGCGGGGGCGGCTGCGTGGTGGCCAGGAGACAGGCAGGGGGATGTTTCTCCAGAACCACCTGCCGCAGCCCCTGCGCGCGGGGCCACAGGTGGCTGGTGCGCGGGGAGCCAAAGCCGGGGGCGGCCCTGCGCTTCTCCTCCCGGGGCTGGGCTGGCGCTCGCAGTGCACCTACCCTTGACCCAAAAGCCGAACCCAGGACCGGCCCGAAGGGCCTCTGGTGGGGGCTGCGGCTGGGGCGGGGGTGGGGGGGGAGGGGCGCGGGGGCGGAGGTGCGTGCTCCGCGGGGTGCCGGCAAAGCACGCAGTGCCGGGCGCTCCGCAGTCACATGCACGCTCCCGACACGCGCAGGACGCTCGTGCCCGGCCCGCACAAGCCCGCGCCCGTGCGCAGTGGCGCGCGCCCTTCTGCGTGACGCAGCAGACGAGGGGGGCGGTGAACGCGAGTCTGAGACCCGCGGATCTGCAGCCCGGCTTCTGTGATGTGTGCAGCCAAGGGCCCTCGCCCGGCCTCTCCACGGGTGCGTCGGTCCGTCCGCACAGCCTCATCGCCCGTCCTGCGCGCCCTCCCCAAATGTCGGGGAGAAGCAGGCACTGCCCACACCCAGGAGTCCGCAGCGGGTGGGGAGCAGATGACCCGCTGGAGAAGACACGATTACAGCGCAGGGTGGAGGGAGGGGGGCCAGCGGGAGGAGCAGGGGCGACACCCCTGGCCCACGGAGCTCTGTGTCTGTCCTGTGAATGAGCCCCTCCCCAGGGGGTCCGCACGACTCGGCGAGGGAAATGAATTCGGGGGAGGGGGTCCCTCATGCAGCCCAACCCCTTCCCCAGCATTCTGCCTGGGGCACGAGGCCTGGAGCCAGACGTGGAGAGTCCAGAAGGCCCCAAATGGCTTCTTCCCTTCATGAAGATGTGTCGTCCCCAGCTCCGTTTCCACGGAAACCCGCGATGACGTAACACAGACGTCACGCCGTGTCCGAGCAGTCGGAGCTTAGGTTTGGCTCCCAGGGGACCCCAGAGGCGGAGCTCCTTGTAGGAAGAGGCCTCCCGTGGGGAGACTGGGCAGACCCGGGCCCAGCCTTCCAGCGGGCGTGGCCACCACCCCGAGACTGCGGGGCTGCGGGGCGGTCACGGTCACGCGCTCTGCCCCTCCGCGCTCTCCTCTGCAAACCGCAGGTTGGACTTGTGAGCCGCGGGGCGCTGCCGCCGGAAGGCCCCCCGAGCCCGGACTGGCGCGCCCCTCCCGCCCCTGCGAAGCTCCCCTCAAGCCCCGGGCACTTGCCGCCGCCTCCTCCCCGCCCCTCCCTACAGTCCCCACCTCCGCGGCCCCTTCCCCGCGCTTCTGAGCACTTTCCTTCCTCGAGCTGGAAAGCCCAACCTCTTCATATTTATATTCCGATGGTTCCTTGTCCCCTCTCTGCCTCACAGAGAGGGGACGAAGAACACCCCGCCGTCCGCCTGTCTGGGGCGGGGGCAGAGGCGTCCGTGAGTCCTGCCCACGCTGCTCCCAGGCCACGCCCGCCCGACACTCCTCAGGAAAAGCCTCCAGCCGGGGAGTGGGAGTTGGGGACGCTTTGCCGACCTGTAAGGGCCCTGGGCCAGGCGCGTACGTCCAAGGAAAGGCCCCAGCTCAGGGCCCTAATGGGACAGTCCTCCCTGGAGCGCGGGAAGTCCACGAGGGGAGTGGACTTCTTGCCCAGCCGGCTGCTTCTCGCCTGCCCCGCAGCGCTGCTCCTGCCGCCCCGCCCCTTGTGCTCCACAGCTCTGAGCTCGCTGCACGCTCCGGACCCTGGGCATCTCTCTGCCTCTGGGCGGGAGCTCCCCGGTGTAGTCCCACCATGCGTTCCCGGCCTCCGGGCTGCGGGCTGCGAGAGGCTGAGCCTGTGGGCCCTGCGCTGGTGGGGCAGCTACGGGACAGGGGTCTGGGCGGAAGTCTGCGGCTTCAGGGGCACAGCAGGTCTGTAGGGTGGGCGCAGGCGGTGGCGGGTGGGGGAAAGCAGCCCCTGGGCTCTGCCCTTGGGTCTTCGCGAGGGAGTCGAGGGCCAGCCGGGTCACCATGGCCAAGGGGCTCGCCTTCTCTGTTCAGGCGAATGTCAGGGTCCAAATCCTGGGGAGGGCATGGGGCACAGCTGGGCTTCTGCCACCAGCCTGCTGTCCTGCGGTTGTTGGTTTCGATGGGTTTGAACACTTTTTGTTGTGAAATATAATGAATATTCAGAAGAGGACCAAAAGCAAACGTGCAGCCTAATGACTAAAGGTAAGCGCTCCCCAGTCATCGACCATCCAGGTGAAGACTAGAAATCCCCACCTGTCCCTGAAGCCGCTCCCCTCCCCCCGAGCACCGCCACCCAGACTCTGCAGACGCAGGAGCAGTTAATTTCTCTGGATTGCCAGAGATTGGCTCCTAAAGGGTTCGTCAGAGTTGGCTTGTTCTCGAACCTGCCTTTGTGCCTGGCTTCTGATGGCCTCGGGTGGGTTTCGAGTCTGCGCCTGCTCGCCGCTGTGACCCTTCACTGGGTAGGGATGCCTCTGTCAACTTACTTGCTTTCCTCTGGATGTTGCGTGGTGTCCCACCTCCCATGGGAACAGCGCTGTATCCACCATCGTGTGCCCGTCTCTTTGCTGGGTGCCCACCTGGAGTGAGGGCTGGTCACGGGTGGACATGCGTGGACCCCGTGGGTCCACACCACCTGTGCGGCATCTTTTGCCCCTGGAGCTCTCCTGGGCTTGGATGGGCTTCGGTCTGTCTCCTTAAGCTGGTTCTAATTTGTCTCCCTCGGGGACTGATGAGGGGGAGCACCTTTTTAGTGTTCGTAGCCGTTTGAAATCCTTCTCTGTCCATTTTCCTATTGGGTTTATCTATCTTTCTCTTTATCAACTTGAGCTGTTCTTTACACACTTTAGATGGATATCTGCCCCGTACTGGCCTCCTCGGGCGGTAGTTAATGAGCACAACTCGGTGGCTCAAAACAACAGACATTTCTTCTTTGGCGGGCGCTGGAGACAAGAAGCTGGAAATCAAGGTCTGGGAAGGGCTGTGCTCCCTTGAGGCTCTGGGGAAGGATCTTCCTGCCTCTCCCGGCTCTGGCAACCCCCGGTGTCCCTTCGCTTGTGAATGCATCCCTCCATCCCTCCATCGCTCCATCCCTCCAACCCCTGCCTGCATCTGGACTTGACCATGTCCCTGTGCAGGGCCAGATTCCCCCTTCTATAAGGACACCAGTCATTGGGTTAGGGCCCCTGTAATCCAGTATGATGTCATCTTCACTTGAGCACGTCGGCCAAGACTCTGTTTCCTAGTAAGGTTACACTCCCAGGTAGTGGGGGTTAGGACCTGCGCGCGTCTGGTGGACGAGCCTCGGGTCCTTTGCCATGGCATGTTCCAAATATTTCTCCAGTCTTGCTTTCTGTTTCCATTCTTTGAAGGCTATGTTCTGATAAGTGGGAATTCTTAATTTTAATGTAGTCCTTTTATGGTTAGTACTTAATTCTCATACTGAGGAACTCTTTCCTTCCCCCAGACCAGGAAAATATTCTCCTGTATTATTTTCAAGATGCCTTCCCTACTCAGGTGTACCCGCCTGGAGTAGATTTCCGCATGCTGGGAGGTAGGGCTCGGGTGCCCTGTCTTCCGTGCGACGTCCCTTTATCAACAGGTGGCCACGCCCTCTGCTTTGCACAGCATCTGTCACAAGTTCGTGGTCCGTGCGTGTGGGTGTGTCACACGGGGCTTTGTGCACCAGCATCAGTACCACACAGCTGTGTAAGCTGGACGCCTGGCGGATGAACACCCCCTTGCTCTTTGACAAGATGTCACACGTGTTCTTATCCCTTTGCTTTTTCTATAAAATTACAATGCTTGGCAAGTTCACATACACGCAAATTCTGTTGGGCTGTTGATTGGTACTTACTGATCCTACAGATACATTTTGGGGGAAAATGATATTTTTAAACTTGGAACCTTCCAAAATCCATGACTGTTTTGTTCCCCACTTATTAAGGAACTTAGGTATCCTTTCGTCTTAGTCAATAATGTTTTGCCTGGGGTCTTCCATGATTTTCCATATGGAATTCCTTTCCATTTCTCTTAAGTCTGTTCCTGAGCATTTGATATTTCCAATACTGTTTAAATGGAGTCTTTCAAAAACTTATTTTCTAATTTTCTGTCACCACTACATAGAAATATAATGACCCCTAAAAGCCTTGGGTGGCCTCTGGCCTCTGCTGGACTCTCCCTTCAGTCTTTGTAATGGATCCGTAGATTCACGCGGATCTTCTACACACACAGTATCCGATCCGTGAACAGTGAGAGTATTACCTGATCTCGTCCAGGCCCGTTATCTCTTCTCCACTTTTCCTGCCTTACAGCTTGGCTCAGACCTCCACACCATGATTTATAGAACTGATAATAAAAGGCCTTTTTATCTCCTTCATCTTAAAGGCTAAGTTTTCACTGTTTACATGTAATAACGATTGCTGTAGGGATTTGTGTGGCTGCCCTTTATCAATCAGATTAAGGAAGCCCTTAGACTTTTAAAATAATAAACAGATGTTGAATCTTGTCAAATACTTTTCCAGATATTATTGAAATTGATCAGATGATTTTTTAAAAAGATTTTATTTATTTAAGAGAAAGGGAGGTGGGGGAGTGGCAGGGGAGAGAATCTAATGCAGGCTCCTCACTGAGCAGAGAGCCCGATGCGGGGCTCGATCCCAGGACCCTGAGATCAAGACCTGAGCCAAAATCGAGAGAGTGACGCTTAACCAACTGAACCCCCCAATCTCCGTGAGGTCATTTTTTTTTTTAATTTTATGTATTTATTTGACAGAGAGGAGAGAGATCACAAGCAGGCAGAGGGGCAGGCAGAGAGACGGGGAAGCAGGCTCCCCGCCGAGCAGGGAGCCCGACGTGGGGCTTGATCCCAGGACCCTGAGATCATGACCTGAGCCAAAGGCAGAGGCTTTAACCCGCTGAGCCACCCGGCGCCCCTCCCTGGGGTCATTTTTGTTGAGCACAGTAGCTGCCCTTGGGATGTGGCCAGAGCCGGCTGACTAACGGTATAGACTCTGCCAGTGTCGTGTGTCTGGGCGCTCAGCGGTCAGAGACACCAGCCGGTACCCGGCTCTGGGGCCCACGAGGAGACCAGAGGGCAGGAAGGGACTGGAGGCCCATGGCTGAGCATGCCCCATTGGACCTGGGAGGCAGGCCTGTCCGCGCCTGGGCTGCTGCTCGGGCATGAGGGACGCTGGGGCCGGCCTCACGAGCTGGCATGGACACGGGCCAGGGGGTGAGTGGGCAGTGACGTGTGTCCACCTCCGGACAGGACAAGGACCACCGCTCACCATGGTGAAGCTGGGCTGCAGCTTCTCCGGCAAGCCGGGCAAAGACCCCGGGGACCAGGATGGGGCCACCACGGACAGCGTCCCTCTGATGAGCCCCCTGGATGTCAGCCAGCTGCAGCCGCCATTCCCTGACCAGGTGAGGGCCAGACCGCCCTGGGAATAGAGGGCCGTGGGCTGAGGGTTATTTAGGTGTGGCCTCCCCCCAGCACATGGAATAGCAATCAGAGGAAGGGCCGGCCTGGGCCAAAACCCTAGTTGGCCACAGGCCTTCTGTGTGGCCCGGTCAGCTCTCCGGTCGCCCAGAGTCACCTCTGGGTAGGGATGTGCACGGTGGGGAACTGGCCGCAGGGTGACCGTCAGGATTCACACGCCATCTTGCAGACAGGGTGCAGGTGATGGTGCCGCCCGGCCGGGAATCAGCGAGGAAAATGCCCACCCTACCCTGCAGGCCCGAGACAGTCTTTGGGCAATGATTGAGAGAGCACAGCTTTCTGGAGGAATCTGTAGGAAGCAGGCCCAGCTCCGATGTGGCCCTGCCTCACCACCCCCTGCGCTCTGGAGTGTGACCAGCATTGGGAGTTGTCCCAGCAGGAGGGGAGGGGGCAGCCATCTGTACCCACATCAGTCAACTTCCGGCTGGGGGCCATGAGGGTGGGGACCTCCAAGCATTGCCAGATGTGCCCCGTCCATTGGCCCAGGGCAGTTCTCCAGGGATCTGGGTGGGCTTCAGTGGTGTCTACTCTACTTCCGGACCCCGTTCTCAATAGACAGGTGGGAAAGCTCCCTGCTTGCCCCGTGGGAGCACTCACAGAGCACAGGACTGGACTTGCCTGGGCCACATTGTGGTAGGGGCCTCGAGACTCTGGGAGCCAGAGGAGAAATCAGGGTGGACTTCCTGGAGGAGGGAGCCAAGCTGTGGAACAGCTACAGGGGAAGCTCCTGGCAGGGAGAGCTGACACCCTTAGAACTGAAGGCAGCCAGCAGACTGAGGGGCTCCGTGGATGGTGTGGCCAGACCCCTGGGCCGCCATGGCCCCGCAGGCATCCAGCATCCACCGTCCCTTAGCCTTGGCTTGGAACCAGGGGAGCCTAGCCCACTTAGACAGTCCTGGCGGCTGGCCAGCCGCACACCACTGCTGCGCAGCTGATCCCTGGGTCCCTCCTAGTCCTCCCAGCTCAGGGTCCTCCGCGGTCATCTCTTTCCACAGGTGGTTATCAAGACACAGACCGAATACCAGCTGTCCTCCCCGGACCAGCCAAAGAAGTTCTCTGACCTGGAGGCCCAGAAGCTGGCCTGTAACCACCCAGAGGAAGGGCGCAGGGTAAGCCCCCACCCCCGGGGCCCATGCTGCCCAGTGGTCAGTTCCAGGGGGAGGCAAGGCAGGGGAGATGGTGAGTGCGCAGCCACCGGCGTGGTGCCCATTCACGAGCTGGGTTGGCTGGGGGCCCCCTTGCTCAGTTGCCTGCTCTCACCCCAGTCAGGAGCCTTCCTCCTGCTATGAAGGGGGTGAGGGCAGCAGCTGCCTTCAGAGGTGCTGCCCAGAGCCATTCTGGGCCCCCCTGGTCCCGCAGCACCCCGTTTTTCCCAGGGCTCATGTGTCTCCCTTAGTGACTCTTGGGTTCCGTGTGCAATATGGAAAGTCACTTCTGTATATCTAATACTTTTTTCCCACCCTGTTTTTTTAGCTCTTAAGTTCAGTAAATGATGGTTTTTGTTATTTTTAGCATAACAATTCTAAAGCCTTTTGTTTGTCATCAGTGAAACCTGCCCTGTCTCCTTTCCTCCGCGGCTAGGAGCTAGAAGCGCCCCCCCCAGGCCAGTGTGCCCCTGCCGGCCGCCCTGGCCCTTGCAGGCCGTTACACCCCCTCCGCGGGGTCCCTCTCCTTCTCACCCACCCCCGCAGCTGCCCACGGCGCGGATGATCGCCTTTGCCATGGCGCTCCTGGGCTGTGTCCTGATCATGTACAAGGCCATCTGGTACGACCAGTTCACCTGCCCGGACGGCTTCCTGCTTCGGGTAAGGCCTGGCGAGCGGCGGGGCCGGGTGGGGAGTGGGGCAGTCCCGGCCTTCCAGGGCTCCGATGCGGCCGGGGGGAGGGCCAGGAGGGTCCCACGGAAGTGTCCCCGTGGAAGCATGGGAGGTGGGCTGCCCCCAGGGAAGACCCCCTCCGGTGCCGCCCCGCCCCTGACCCGCCCCCTCCCGCAGCACAAGATCTGCACCCCGCTGACCCTGGAGATGTACTACACCGAGATGGACCCCGAGCGCCACCGCAGCATCCTGGCGGCCATCGGGGCCTACCCGCTGAGCCGCAAGCACGGCACCGAGACGCCCTCGGCCTGGGGGGACAGCTACCGCGCCGTCAAGGAGGGGCCCAAGGGGCCCAAGGCGCCCACCCAGGCGGGCGCGGCGGGGGCGGGGGCGGCAGCGGCGGCGGGCGCGGCGGGGGCGGGGGCGGCGGCGGCCACCGAGCCCCCCGGCAAGGCCTCCGCGCTGGGAGAGGAGGCGGCGTTGAAGGCGGAAGGCAGCGCCCCGCCCCCGGCCCCCCAGTGATGGCCTCGGCACCTGCGGCCGGGTAGGTGTGCGGGGGGCGGGGCGGGTCACGTGAACTGGGGGGCGGGGCTCAGCCGCACCCTTCTTCCCACGCAGGTGGGCGGCGGGGGGTCGAGTGCCCGCCTCGCAGCGTCCGCTCTCGCCCCTCCTCCCCTCTGTCTTGGCAGCGCCCTCGGCCGGCACCTGCGACCGGCCTCGCCCGACGCTCGCCCATCCTGTGGTCGTGTCCCTGCTTCCAGGACCCCTCGCTGATGCCCCCTGCCCCCTGAGCTGCTAGCTCTGTTGCTTTTCTCTAAATAAAGATTCACATCCGCCTGGGTCTTGTGTTTCTCTTGAGCATCCTCCGTCCCGCTGGCCTCCCTCATGCCTTCCCAACCCCCGAGGGAGTGAGCGTGTCTCCTGCTACTGCCCGGAGGGACCCCTGAAGGATCCTGCAGAGCGGCGGGGGAGGGGCAGTGAGCCGCCCTGGGCGCCCGGGCTCAGCGCGGACAGCGCTTTGTCTGGTCCATTGCTCGGTTAGCCGCAAAGAAATAAGCTCACCTCTGTTCAGGGGAGCCTCTGGGACCTGAGCTCCAGCCGTGACTCCCCCCAACCCTCCCTCCAGCAGAACTCCTCCATCTCCTGCTGCTCCTGGGGCCCCCAAACCCGCCCCATTTGTCGGGAAGGGCTGAATTCCCCTGTTCTGGCACCAGTCACTGAAGACACAAGAGAATGCCTGGGTCCCCAGGGCCCTGGGCCACCGGAGAGGGCATGTGAGCCCATCCCTGGGGCGTGAAAGGGCTCCCTGCTCCCAGAGGAGCCCCATCTCCCATTCCCCCGGAGCTAGAGGGGAGGCGGGAGGTCTGAGGATGTGGGAGTTGGCAAGGCTCTCTTTACCCAGCCCTCAGGACAGCACGCCTCGCCCTCTGCTTCAGCCCTGGGAAGCCCACGTCTGCTCCCGCCTGGCTAAGCCTGACCATGGCCCCCATCCAGCACCTGTCCTCCGCTGAGGGCTTTGATCCTAGGCCCCGGTACCCCACCTGGTGAGAGGTGAGCTCAGGCCCTGGCACTAAGGGCTGGGTTGAGGGGTAGGGATGACAGCCTTGGGAGCTCATGCGAAAGAAACAGGAAAGAGACAGGCATTTTCAACGGGCTGCCTAGCGTTGGGCGACGTGGCTCAGAGTCCTGGGGGAGAGCTCCCTTGGCCCTAGTGCCGTCCTGTGGGGGGACACAGGGCCGGGAGCTCAGACGACGTGGGGCCGTCCAGCCTCCAGGCCAGGGAGGCAAGGCGAGGGATCTGAGCAGCTTTGGAACAGTGGGCAGTGACCAGGAGTGACACGGGTGTTCAAGGTATTCTGAGAAACCACGGACACACCGGAGGCCCCGTGGGGGGCGTGGGGCTGGGCAGGTCAGGGCTGGGCAGTGAGTACTGTGTCCGTCATCGCCCGGCCTGTCTCTCCAGCCAGCCCTCCATCCTGTCCACCCGCTCACCTGCCCATCATGAAGTCTTTCTCTAGCGGGTACTGGTTCTCTGACTGCCTCCTGGCTAAATGCTTCTGAGCCTCCGAGAGGAAGTTGCCTCTTTGCCCTTAAATACTTCAGTGTGGATTTCCGAAGAAGGGCATTTTCTTACATCACTTCGTGCAGTAGTCAAAATCAGGAACTTAACTTTGATACAAGACTCTAATGTATGTACCTTATTAATATTTTCTCAATTGTCTCAATAATGTCCTTCATAGCAAAAAAAAAAAAAAAAAAAAAAAATCTGGCCTGGGATGCAGTCCAGGAGCCACATCCTCCTTATCCATTTGTCCCCTGGGCAGCTCAGTCCGACCGCCGGGCCGTCCCAGCTCTGCAGCGTGCAGGCCAGGTAATCCACAGCCGGCCTCAGGTCGCTGGGGGGCCATGGCGTCACGAGCAGCTGGAGGCTGCCCCCCCCCGCAGAGATGCGGTGCTCCCCCTGGTGTCACGCGGGTGTCCCCTCAGCAGCCACGGGAGGCCTGCTTGTCTGCCCCCGAGGTTGACTTAGATCACTCAGCTGAGGCGCCGTCGACGGGCTTTGCCCCGAGACCTTACCATCTGCCCTTTGGAAATTCACCCACGTTTTGTGGGGAGACACTGTGAGACGGTAGACGGACCTTGGTCCTCACCAGCCCCTCCCCATCTTAGCGCTCACTGACAATTCTCGTCTGAATCCATCATTCTGTACTTTCCAAGTGGTGATCGTCTGAATTCAGCCTTTTTTCCACACTTAATTAGTTGACATTTTATTAGTTTATGGTAAAGAGCAGCTCTCCCTTCCCCCCTTTCATTTATGTACATCAGTGTGACCCACTGATTCCCATTTTATTCAATATGCTAAATCCATTGCTATCATTGTTTATTTTTGTGTTCACATTGTTTCATATATGGCTCGGGGAAGTCAGTCTCTGGGCACTTCCCAACTTTCCGGCACAAAGATGCTCAGGCTTGACCTGTACTCCCGGGACCTGGGGGCTGGTCATGGGCGTTCCCTCAGGCCCTCTCGGTGCGTGGGGCTGGTGTGGTATGTATGACATGTGATATATGACATGCACAGTGTGATACGTGATACACACATGCACACACACGATCTGTATTTCCCTCCTTCTGCAAGTGTGTGTGTGTGCACATGCACACACGTGCGTGGGTGTGCAAGTGGGTGTGCATGGACAGACACAATCCACATTAATCTACACAATACGTCCATAGGATACCTAGAGACTGTGTGTGCACGTATGATGTGCTCGAATCTCCATGAGTTCGTAGTAAGACCTCTAATCCCAATCCCAAAATGTCAGGTTTATTCTAGTTCCCCCTCCCTTATTGATAACTCCCCCCTCCAACACGGAGAAACCTGTTCTCAATATATTTATTTGCTTAATCTTAGAACACATTGGTGTCCTTTTCAGAATCGGGAAGCCATAGCGTGACTCCAATAAGTGCACAGCCCACGCCTGGGCTGAGCAGGGGCCCCGTCTTTAATTGGAGGGTAGACAGCCCAACCGCTGTGCTCTTCCCGCCATGCGCAGGGAGTCGCTTATCACTGCGGGCACTCTGGTTTTGGGTCCTTCCCCATTTTTATTGATTTTATCCTATTATTTATTTATTTCTTATGTATTTATCCTATTATTCTTTAGTGCGTAAAACATTAACAGGAACCCTCTCCCCCAGCGTTCCCAAGATTTCAAGCTCCATTTAAAAGCTTACTTATGGGGGCGCCTGGGTGGCTCAGTGGGTTAAAGCCTCTGCCTTCGGCTCAGGTCATGACCTCAGGGTCCTGGGATCGAGCCCCGCATCAGGCTCTCTGCTCAGCAGGGAGCCTGCTTCACCCTCTCTCTCTGCCTGCCTCTCTGCCTACCTGTGATCTCTCTGTGTCAAATAAATAAATAAAATCTTAGAAAAAAAAAATAAAAGCTTACTTATGGAGGCGCCTGGGGGCTCAGTGGGTTAGAGCCTCTGCCTTCGGCTCAGGTCATGATCTCAGGGTCCTGGGATCGAGCCCTGCATCGGGCTCTCTGCTTGGAGGAGAGCCTGCTTCCCCTTCTCTCTCTGCCTGCCTCTCTGCCTCCTTGCGATCTTTCTCTCTCTGTCAAATAAACAAATAAAATCTTAGAAAAAAAAATAAAAGCTTACTTATGGGGGCGCCTGGGGGCTCAGTGGGTTAGAGCCTCTGCCTTCAGCTCAGGTCATGATCTCAGGTCCTGCTTGTGATCTCTCTCTGTCAAATAAATAAATAAAATTTAAAAAAATAAAATAAAACAAATAGAAGCTTACTTATGAATCCAGTTACTTTTGTGTTAGTGTGTCTTCACTTACTCTGTAATCAACAGTCTATTAACTTAATCATTTGATATATTCAGTCTCTAATTTTTTTTATAAAGATTTTATTTGTTTATTTGACAGAGAGAGATCACAAGTAGGCAGAGAGGCAGGCAGAGAGAGAGAGGAAGCAGGCTCCCTGCTGAGCAGAGAGCCCGATGCGGGGCTCGATCCCAGGGCCCTGAGGTCATGACCTGAGCCGAAGGCAGAGGCTTTAACCCACTGAGCCACCCAGGCGCCCCTCAGTCTCTAATTTTTAAAAGACATTTTACAAACATGATGAACTTGATTAATTAGATGTCCTGGGTATTTCAGGCTCTAACCATAAATTGATACAACAGATTCTAAGCATTTTGAACATGGTGCAGACCTACAAACTTACCCAACAAAACCCCCCTGAGCATTTGTAAGCTACTCAGCATTGAGCACAACAAAGTCAGAGTTAGATCTTTTTTTTTTTTTTTTAAAGATTTTATTTATTTGACAGAGAGAAACACAGCGAGAGAGGGAACACAAGCAGAGGGAATGGTAGCGGGAGAAGCAGGCTTCCTGCAGAGCAGAGAGCCCGACGCGGGGCTGGATCCCAGGACCCCGGGATCATGACCTGAGCCGAAGGCAGACGCCCAACGACTGAGCCACCCAGGCGCCCCCAGAGTTAGATCTTAAACTGAAATTCTCTCACACGCCTAACACTGAAACCCAAGGTTATCGCGATAAAGTTTAAGCCTTCAAACTACCAGGTGCTCGCACTCCTCAGCAGGGGACAACAGGACTTCAGGGTGCTCCCAGGGCTTGGCGCTGACCTAGCCGGGGCTGCAGGAGCCAGCGCCCTGCGGGGCTGCGGGACAGGCCCCCCGCCCTTGGCCCGGCTCCTTCCTCAGGGGCCTTTAAATTGGGTCCTGGGCTACCACCCCGTGATGTGGACCGTGTCAGGTAAAATGTCCAACAGTTAAAACAATTCCTACACAAACAGACTGTGTCCCAAGTCCACGGGCTCCCTGACTCGGGATCCCACAGGACGATGAGATTCAGGGACACGGAGAAACTCTGTGCTCGAGGGGAGAAGAAATCCCGGACCCTCAGCTGGAGGTCAAGCCAGGCGGAGTCACGCACGGGGCACCGCGGTCACTGGGGCCCGCCGTCCTTCTGCCGGACACGCTGCACGCGCCGTGTGAGTCCCCGGGGGTTAGCGCTGAGCTGCGGGCCGGGCAGACCCGGGCGACGAGACACACGGTCAGCCCCATGTCCTCTGGCTGCCCATTCTGCGCGACCCACACGTTCGGGGGAAATTCAAGTAGGACCTGAGTTTGCTTCGTTGCCTGTGGCTTCCACTGTGGAACCAGCAGGCAAACAGTGCTCAGCACCCGTGGGTGTTCACTCACACACGCGTGCCCACAGACGCCCACCAGCCCCCCGAGGTTCGCTGTGACGCACCAACCTCACCTCCCGCCTCCAAGACTCTTCCTCACTTCCCACCACCTCCTCCCACCTCTTCAGGGCAGCTTTCAAGGGCAGCCCTTGGACATCATCCTCAAGGTCGTTTCAAGGTTAAGTGCCTTTCTCCCTCAGGCAAGCACTGAGGGCCAGGCCTGGGGATTCAGGGGCGAGATCCAGCAGGCGGGACACCTTTGCTCACCTGGTCATTACCGTCACTAAAACTGCCCCCCAGAAACAGAGATGTCCCCTCATCGTCCCCAGAGTACGGAGCCCCTCCGCCAGCCAGGCACCTGCTCGCTGCCGCCCAGCAGAAAGGTGAGTCCGTGCAGGGAGAAGTCAGGAGGGCGACCCGGCTCACAGGGCTGACCCCACACTGCAGTCGGCCGCAGCACCTGGAACCTCTTAGAACTGCAGGCTCCTGGGGGCCCTGATGTGGGACCTGCAGTGGGACACCACGGTGTGGCCTCACCATGTGACCTCAACATGTAACCCACAGGGAGACCCACGGTGTGACCCCTGGTGAGACCC
>CM053617.1:69450139-69465920 GCA_028646535.1 Procyon lotor | reverse complement strand
GGCGTCCCTCTCTTTGGGTTTTCCAGGTGCCTTCTCGTGATTAGCCCGGGGTCACGGGTTTTCTGGAAGAAGACCTAGGAGTTCAGGCGGTGCCCCCATCTCTCCACTTCCCTCCTGCCCTGCGGCTGGGGCCGGTCACCGGGGGCGCCCACACCCGGGGGTCGCCAGGCCGCACTTGGGGGGGCACCTCCATGTGTTGTTTGGGATTCTCCTGTTCAGTGGACTCAGGGATGTTCTACCCCCGGGGTGCAGCCCCGCGCTGTCGCGTGTTGGGGCTCCGATGGCCCCAGGCTCTTTCCCTCTTGTTTTGTGTCCTCTTTTTTTTTTTTTTTTTTAAGATTTTATTTATTTATTTGACAGAGAGAGAGACAGCGAGAGAGGGAACACAAACAGGGGGAGTGGGAGACGGAGAAGCAGGCTTCTCGCCACTGAGCAAGGAGCCCGGTGCGAGGCTCGATCTCAGGATCCTGGGATCATGACCCGAGCCAAAGACGGACACTTAGTGACTGAGCACCCAGGCGCCCCTGTCCTTGCCCTTTGACATGCTCTCCCCCCTGCCCTTGGCACGTCTTGGCTTTGTGCTGCTCCCCGACACTTCCCTTCATCTTGGACTTTCTCCAGCCCAAGAATCAGCCATTCTGCCATTTCTCCAAAAATCTCTGGTTCCTTTTTTTTGGAGAAAGGGATCTGCAATCCACGATCTGGATACAAGGTGTGCCCGAAGCTTCTGGGATGTCACTGCTTCCAGGCCACTGGTTCTCAGGGGGACAGTCCCCCCGGTCTGTTTGGGGGTGTGCGGACATGTTGGTTGTCACGACCTGGCGCTGCTGGCGTGTGGGGCGTAGACACCTGAGCTGCCCCTCTGACCGGCGGCAACCTGATCTACGACGCACTTACTCAGTGACGAGCCCTCGTGTGTAGGGCGGGAGCTTTGGGATCGCTCGTCCGGACCCTGGTGGGAATCAGTCCACCGGCTGGAGTGCAGTCCTCCTGGGCTTGGCCTCCCCTGTCCCTTCCAACTGCTGTTTCCCACGGTGACGTAGGTCAGCCCCAGAGGGGTGGCAGGCGGGTGAAGAGATGGGGCAGGCCCCGGCACCGCGTGCCCCCGAGCACCCCCACCGCTTGTAGAGCAGGCTTCAAATGGCAGTGGCAGCTGCAGGAAGCGCCCCCAAACCGCCCGTCTGCTGGGGCACCCTGGGGGGCCCGCGGACGGGGTCCCCTTTCACAGACTGGAGGCCCGTCCGGGAGCAGGGGGTCCGTCCGCCCCACGGCGCACCGCGAGCCCCTGAGGTTTAGCGCAGCGTGAGCCCGTACTCTGAGCCGGGGTCAGGGTGGTGCTGCGGGGTCACGCTGCCGATCCTGTGGTCGGAGCTGGGACCGGGGTGCGGGCGCGCTGCGGGGCATTCCCTCCGGACCGAGCGCATTTCGGGCTGTCTGGGGCTCTGCAGGCCTTCTCCGGAAGGCGGCTCTTGGGCCGGCTGGCCACACACCTCTCCCCGTCTCCGCTCAGCCCACGGGGGCTACCTTGGGCTTGCACCAGCCCGGCGGGCTCGGGGGTGGTCCAACGTCGCACGTGGTGGGGGCTGCCCCCAGGGCACCAGGACGCCGAGCCAGCCTCCATCTGGCACGGGAGGGGACTGCCCGTGGTGGTGCGGGGACCTGGGAAGCCTGGCTTGTTGGGGGGCCGAGGGGGTGACTAGCTGCCAATTCACCTAAAGAAAAACCCATCGATTGGATTAGACCAGCCAGGTGGAGGGAGACCGTGGACTTCATGGCCTTCCTCAGGTCTCAGGAAGGAAGAGACACCAGGCTTAGTGACTTTAAAGTGGGTGAGGACCGAAACTACCCACCTGCCCAGCACTGGGACACCAGAAGCACCCAACGGTGGCCGCTACTGCCCCTGGTGACTTTCCAGGACTGTCCTCCTACGTGGAGGACTTCATCACCCATCGCAGGGATGTCCCCAGATGATTCTGCCACAGACACATGGATCGTTTGCATCCCCAGATTCTTCGGACCCCTGGCCTCCCACCCCCCCCCTTTGCAGTGCCCCCAACCCTGAGCTCGTCTGTCAGGACCCCTCGCAGTGGGAGCTGCAAGGGAACAGCCCGCCTTGCTCTGGGGGTGGCGGGCAGGCTGTCCTGCCCTTGGGCTCTGGGTGAGGTTGGTGGCCTGCTGCCGCGCGGGCCTGGCTGGGGCCGGGCAGAGTCCGTGGCAGGGTAGCTTCGGGGCTGTGATGCCACGAGGCCTTGGCGGCCCAGCTGTTTTGGGTGGTCTGCAGGTAACAGCGCCGAAACGGTCTGCTTGGCACAGGCCTGGGGGCTCCGGGTTCGGCTCTGCTGGGCCCTGAATTCAGCGAATCGGCAGATCTGGCCCTTTTCTGGGCCCCCCAAGGACACGGCTGTGCCTAGGACTTCTCGTCCCCTCGTGCCTTCACGAGCACCCCTGGAGGTGTTTTCGGCCACGAAGGAGCCCACCCTGGCCCCCAAAGCAAGCGTCGCTCTGGAGACAGACAAAACAAGGCCCGTGGAAGCCATCGTGGTAGAAATGATTTTATTTAGAAATCTGTGCCAGCGACATTCGGGCCACATGCAGGTGGTGCTTAAGCTGCAAGCCCAGCCACCTCCCCGTGAGGAAATCGTTAGCTTGGAATGTTCGTTTGCGGCTCCGGACGCTGCCCTCGTTAAATGTGGCATCTGGGAACGCAGGTGTTGTTCAGGCCCCCAGCCCTCGCGACCCTCTCCTGACCTAGGTGTCCTGGCTGAATGCGTGTGGGAAGCACAGCGGGCGTGACACACTCGGCGCTTGGTCACAGGGAACAGTTTGCCCAGAAATGCCGCCAGCTGCTTGTCTACAGAATCCCTGATTCCGAAACAAGAGAGCAGCTGGGCTCTCCCAGCGATTTGCAACGTGAGAGCGTTGGTGCCCAGGGTGGTTTCCGGGGTCCGCGCTCCCGGTCGTGAGGGACGGGACCGCGCGGTCCTGGCCCCGGTGCCTCCGGCCGAGGCCGCCTTCCACCTGCTGAGCAGACGCCCAACGCCCGCTGTTGGGAAACAGAGCCCCGGGGAAGAGCCTGGTACCGTCCAGGCCGCAAACGTCATCGCTGCCGCCGCCGCGCTGACAAAGCCCGGGGGAAGGCGAGCGGAGCCTGGGCGCAGGGCATGCAGGGCTGCTGAGGCGGATGGCGCGGGCCCCGGGCCTGAGGCCCCCAGGTCACCGCGTGGGACCCCTGAGGCCCCGAGTCTGTGTCCCGTGTGCTTGGCGAGGAAGCAGAGCCTGGCCGGCCTCCCGGGGAGCTGTTCTAAGTGGCGGGGGTTGGCAAGGCTGGAGGGCGCACGGGGCCACGGGCACTGGGGGGCTGCCAGTGTGGAGCTGGGCCGAGCTCGCCAGCAGCCGGAGGCTGGGTTGAGACGGAGGCCCCATCAGGTCTGCTGGGGCAGGGGCTGCGAAGCTCAAGCACCCTCACGTGGGCTGGAATGGGGGTGAGCTGAGCTGGGCCCCCAGAGGGGGGGTCTGGAAGGGGGTTCAGGGGACGTGGAGTGTGTGGAGGGGAAGTCTGGGGTATGAGGAAAGGTCTGAGAGAGGGTGGGGGAGCTTTGGGGGTTCTGAGTGGATGGGAGGGGGAGGCCGGAGTGTGGGGGGAGGTCTGGGCACGGGAGTGTGGACCCAGGTTGGCGCTTGGGCCACTGAGAAGCCGCAGGGCCCCACTGGAAGGTTTTGGAAACCCCTGGAACCTGTGGTTGGCATGGGGTCAGAGGTCATTTTGGTCCTTGGTTGCTGGGCAGACATAAGCCAGACTCGTGAAAACAGTGCTCGGAGTCAGGGTGGGTGGGTGTGGGGTTCTGGGGGGCAGGATCCCTGGGACTTGGGTGAGAGCGGCTCATCTCTAAGAAGTATGAATGGGTATGTGGCTCCTGGGGAGTTCAACTTATTCTATTTCTGTTTAATTTTTAAATATAGTTTTACACTAGCAGAAACACCCCGACCTGCCCTGGAGCCCATCCTCTCCGGCTCAGCCTGGCCCTTGAGCCTCCGCCTCCCGGCGCCCCCCCGGGGCGTGCACCCCACCGCCGGGCTCCCTAGTCTACGGCGGCAGGAGCTGCGCTGCTGGGGCCTTCCGGGCCTGGGACAGCAAGCGGGCGCCTCCTCTCTACCCAGGTCGGTCCTCGCTTCCGAGGACCCACACCAGACCCACCGTCCCGTTACTGAAACGTGGCCTTCATTCTCCGTAACTTGTCCTGGATTTTCCGGGAGTGCTTTTCGCTGGTGATCTGGTGGAAGGAGGCCCTGCTGTCTGCGGCTAAAATGGAAACGTCGGCCCCGCTGAAGCGTGCGATTCTCTGCTTGAGGTGGGACTGCAGCTTGGGGTCGGGTGCGAACGTGTAGGGGTTCTCCTGGAGCGCGCGCACCTGGCTCACCACCTTGGCGATGTTTCTGTGCGGGGAGAGAGGGCCTGTCAGTGTGCGCGAGCCCGTGCCTGGGGGTTCCCAGCGTGTCCTGGGGGGTCTAACCCACGCCTCTGCCACTACGGACTCTGGTGTGAGTTTTCCGTGTTTATTCCCAAGGCCCAGCCTCATTTCAGTTCTCGGGCCTGTCTGCCCGCCTGCACTCCATCTAGCCCTCTGGCCATCGGTGCGTCCGGCCGCTTCTCAGTCCATGAACTTGTGCTGACGAGCTGTGCCGGGCCTGGTTGGCGCTAAGGGCTCCGACGTGACACCCCCAGTGTCAGCCCCTGGGCGCCGCCCGAGGACGGAGAGGAGCCAGGTGGATGCGGGGTCAGTGAAGGGTGTGCTCAGGGGTCCCTGGGCACGTGTTCCTCCCCAGCTCCGTGTTCAGGGACATCAAGGTGCCACCATCACCCAACCCTGGGCATCGGCCAACGCTGGGAGCCGGGGCTCACTTGCCGGGGGGGGGGGCTGGCAGGGGGACTGTGACCAAGAAACGTGGGGTCATGAGTCAGAAGTCGGTAATTCTGCCTCGGGGTGGGGGCTACTTCGCGGACAGATGTTCTCATCCTGACTGTGGATAAAGAGACAGCACCTTCCGCACGAAGGACTGCACTCTGGTCATTAAAAGGCAAACAAGCGGGCCATCTGGGTGGCTCGGTCAGGGATGCGACAACTCTTGATGGTGGTCAGGTCATGGTCTCCATGCAGGTCCTGAGATCGAGCCCCGCGTGGGGCCCTGTGCTGGGCGTGGAGCCTGCTTGGGGTTCTCGCTCTCCCTCTGCCCCTCCCACTGCCCACCTCTCTCCCCCTCAAATAAAGAAAGACAAACATGCACATATATCCAGACGGAAAACAGAGTGAAAAAGAGTCATCATCGGGCCTCCGCCCTCGCTCCTGGGTCGGGGCCTTCCCTCCACGTGCCAGTTTCCATTTTGCCGACACGGACTAGTGTGCTCTGTGTGGTCTCCTAAATAACTTTTGAAGCTGGTGACCAGAAGGAGGTTGGAACCTCTGGGCCCCAGGTTCCCTGGGCCGTGCCTGCTGCGGGCTGCCCTTGACCCTGAGGGCCCGTGTGGGTGATGCGGACGGCGGCAGGAGAGCAGGCGGGTCCAAGGCTGTGGGGGTGCAGGCCTCGGGGGACGGGCTGGCCCAGGATGGGGGCACCCCGAGTGAGGCTGGGGCCCCCCGGGGAGGAGAGCTGGAGGCAGCTCGCGGCTCCCGAGGCGGAGATGAGCACGGTTCCCTTTCTGGGGGCGCCACGGTGGTTTTCACAAGTAGCCCCAGTCTGCACCTCCCAGGGGTGCGGGGCCTCGGGGGTGCTGGGCCCCCGGGGGTGCTGGGCAGGGGAACCGTGGCACCCCCGGACGGGGCGGGGGACTGGCGATGGGTGCTGTGCGGATGGCGCCAGGGCGAGGGGCCCTGGGGTCGCTGGGAGCAGAGCCCCCTCACCTGAGCTTGCTCCAGCGGTGGGCCCCGTTGGTCATGGTGAAGCCCCCCGTCTCCAGCTGCTGGACGTGCATGGCCAGGAGGCGGGCTGAGGGCAGCGTGGGCTGGGCCCGGAAGCGCCGCCCTTCCATGAGACACAGGCTGTCGCTCTTCAGGAAGACCTGGGGGCCCAGCCGGGGGCGTGGGCAGGGGGAGATGGGGGAGGGGTCAGTCCAGGGCGCTCAGCTCAGGCGACCCGGTTGGCGCCGGGATAGCCCCTGGGAGGAGGCTACACCGCGCTGACTTGCGTCCCAGGCACACTGTGCCTCGGACGATGGGATCGGGATCGGGGCGGAGGTCGGGCGTCTGAAGCTTGCAGGCACCAAGGGACGCGGACACCCACCAGGAAGCCGCACCCTTCCCGCACCGGAAACGGCAAACTGGTTTCCTCACTTAGTCTCTCTGGGCTCCATGCAAGAGCTGGTGACCCAGCTGCCCCAAGGAGGCCGTGACCCAGGCCGCCCGGCTTCAGGGACCTGTTTCTGGCCTCAACTGAGGACGTGCCCCAGCCCTCCCGCCCTGCAGAGAGCTGTGTTTGGGGCGCAGTTGGCTCCTAGGGCCTCCTCGGGGACATGTCCGGCCCTCCCGCGTCTCTCGTGGTCTCAGGAGGCTGCCGCTGCGCTTTGAGAGAAGCCAGGAGGCCAGCGGTCAGCTAAGCTCGGTCCGGTCCTCTGGGCCCCTGTACCCCGTGCCCGGGCCCCGCGGGGAGGCGGGCAGAACCGGGCCAGCTCAGGGTGGGGGGGGGTGTGGGGGCCGCGGGGCCGCGATGTGGGCTCTGCCCGGCGAGCCCCCGGGGACAGGCGGAGGGCATGTGCGGGGAGCCCCCAGGGCACCCAGGCCACCAGGGCGCGCCCGCACTACCGGTACCTCCACGGCTTTCAGCTCCTCCATGACCTCCGCTATCTTTGCGGGTAAAATTCTCCAGGCCTAAGATGAAAGCACAGGTGAGCCCCCGCGGCCGCGCCGGTGGCCCCGCGCCTGCCCGCCGGCGGCTCTGCGGGTGACTCACAGGGGACTGCCTCACGGCTGGGTGCTCCAGGCCTCCCAGGATCTGCATGGCTGTCGCGAAGTTCCTCTGCTCGTAGCAAGATTTCGCAATCAGCAAAAACTTGGACAGCAAGTTCACCTGCAGCTGAAACCAGAGGAGGACACGCTCAGGGCCCGCCGACCTAAGAGGGGCGGGGAGAGAGCCCCCGGGCGTGGGCACACGGGGCAGCGAGGGGCCCCCATGTGGGAAGCAGGCGGGCGGGAGGGGTGGCCGTGAGGGGGCAGGAGGACGGGCAGGACTTGAAAACACAAAGCAGAAAGGCAAGTGCCCCGTGAGCATAAATATGTGAAAAGAAGTCATCCTCACTCCTCAAACGCAAAGTGGCTCCCAAGACAAACCTGCTGTAGGAGGGGGACCGAGGTGGGCGAGGGGCGCGGCTTCAGGACCAGAGGGCGCCCCCCGCTGGGGGAGAGGGAGCATCTAGGGGCCCCCGGGGGACAAGCAGGCGGCTTCTCATTTTCCGCCCGGGGATCCACCGCGCAGGGTTCTAGAGCCTGACGGGGCTGGGGGTGCGGGGCTTTGGTTCCGCGGGTCCCCCCGACCCCACGCTCAGCCAGTCAGCAGATCTGACGGGAACACCCCACGGGTTCTCATTCCGAGCGGGGCGCCCCCTTTCCGAGCTGCCCGCTGACCTGCCACCAGGGCTGGGACCACCCTTCAGGTGACACCGCCTGCGGGTCCCCCCCACATGCCTCTGCACCAGACTTGACCTTGTCTGTGCGGTTCCGATGCCATCGAGGGTCGCACAGATGGCCCCTCGTCCCCACGTGGTCCCCCAGCTGACCAGCTTTGTAAAGGGTCTTGAAAAGCATTTACTCGCTTATATTTTTTAGGTTGACATCGTAGTTTCTTCTTCATATATTTAAGTAGATGCAAACTATACTTTACAGCACTTCCAAATAAAACTGTTCCATCACATTTTTTTTTAAAAAATGCGTAATACAGGGGCGCCTGGGTGGCTCAGTCGTTAAGCGTCTGCCTTCGGCTCGGGTCATGAGCCCGGCGTCCTGGGATCGAGCCCCGCATCGGGCTCCCTGCTCGGCGGGGAGCCTGCTTCCTCCTCCCGCACTTCCCCTGCTTGTGTTCCCTCTCTCACTCTCTCTCTCTGTCAAATAATAATAAAAAAATGCATAATATAAAATCTACTCTTGAACCATTTTTTAAAAAGATCTTTATTTATTTGACAGAGAGAGGGAGAGAGAGCGTGCGCACAAGTAGGCATCTTGTGCTACAAGCAGGCAGAGAGGCAGGCAGAGGGAGAGAGAGAAGCAGGTTCTCTGCTGAGCAGGGAGCCTGTTGCGGGGCTCGATCCCAGGACCCCGGGATCAGGACCCGAGTCGAAAGCAGCCGCTTATCCTGCTGAGCCCCCAGGCGCCCCTCGGACCATTTCTGGTATAGCTCAGTAGGGTTACCTACACTCCCCTGCTTGTGTCGCAGCTTAGATCTTTCTGTAAAGCTGAGACTGCAACCATCAGCACCCCGCCCCCTTCCGCCGCGCCCCAGCCTCGGGCGCCCAGCCTTCTACTTTCTGGCCGCGTGGCTCCGGCTACTCCAGGGGCCTCCTAGACGGGAATCTCACGGTATTTGTCTTTCTGGGACTGGCTTCTCCCCATGAGCGTAGCGTCCTCCAGGCTCATCCGCGCTCTAGCCTGTCAGGACTTCAGTCCTTTTTGAGGCCGGACCATACTCCGTGGCGCAGGCAGACCACATTTTGCCTGTTTATCTGCGGGTGGACATTCCGGTTGCTGCTCTTTGGCGGCTGAGTTCCAGCACTTGTAAGACCATCTGATGAGACTGAAATCCAGTTTCGCCCCCCAAGCACCATCAGTCATCCAAACAGAGGTCAGCAGGCTTCTCTTTAGGGTGACGAGCTCCACACGGTCATTCCCCACCTCGGCTTTCCATCCTGTGCATCGGCGTGCACCGCGTGGCTGCCCCCAAGGGTGTCTACTGACAGCCAGAGTACTCTCTGGCTCAAAATTTGAATTTTAGTTCTTTTCTTGACCACAGTTCACAGATATAAAAGTCAGTCTTCTGGATTGTTCTGACATCACAGTAAGTAACACGCAGTATGTGAAACGACATATCCTCAGAACGTGACAAACACCTTTGTCCAAGGTCCACGTGCAGTTTCATCAGAAATACGGCTCCCGCTCTTTCCCCCGCTGGTCCTGCATGTGGACGAGCGTTGCTCATTTGAGTCGTTCTGTCCTTTGCTTACCGGGATGCGGGAACCCTTCACGACGATGGGAGGAGGTCCGCCCCCGGGACGAGTCCTTCCTGCCCATTGTGCTGGCTGCGCGGGACCCTAAATGTCACGCCTCTCCGTGCTGACCCGCTGGGCAGCGCACCTGCAGACTCGCGGCACAGAGCCCGTCTTCTCTCTTGCGCGGGGAGGGGACCCGTCCTCCCTCTTTTTGGGGCTCAAATGTCAGGAGTACGCCCGGGAAGCTGCGGCCCAGGACGTGACTGGCGATCGCCCAGCTCTCCTTGGAAGGCCTCGTGAAGCCCGACCACACAACCCCCGCCTGCAGACCTGACTTAGGGAAGCTACGTTTTGATGTCACTCATGATACTTTTAAGTTGTTAAGCTGTTCCCACGTCCTGGCAGAAATGGGGATGGGTGGCTCCGTGGGCTAACACACCCCCCAACTCGAAAATTCTCCCCCAAAGGGGAAAAAGTAGAAGACTCTGCGTGTGTTAGTGGGCCTTGGGTTGCCCCGTGGGTTTGGGCATCAGGGAACATTAGAAAAGGAAAAACAAATCGCGGAGGCCGTTGATGCTGGAACAGACTTACCTTCCCTTTGCTGTCTGGTGAGGGGCGGCCTCTGTGGGCTCTGGGGCAGCTGGGGCGGGACAACGGCATCCTCTGCCCCTCAGCGCCCCCTGTGACGCTCTGCCCGGGGCAGCAGTTGGGGGGATGGTGCCTGAGGAGACCCGTTGTTGGGGCCAGGGTTTGCTCTAAGGGAGCTGCTGCGCTTGGAGTGGTGGGTGTCCCCCCGGGGGAAGGGGCTTATGGGGCACAGGGGGAGCCCTAGTGGTCCTGCCCGCCCCTCCCCTGTGTGCCAGTGTGGCCACTTCATGGGGGCAGGACTCCAGTGACGCTCACCCCACTGCCGGCCTCAGGCGGCAAGAAGCTGGAGGCCTTGGCAATCGGGTGTTGGCGGGGTGGAGGTGCAGACGCACTAGGGACTGGGGGGTCTGTTCCCCTCAACCCTCCTGAGCGCGCGGGAACCTGGAGGGAGATGCCAGCTTTGAGGCAGGTGACTGTCCCCCTGGCCTGCCCAGCACCCTGCCTGAAGCAGAGGAGTGAGTTCAGGCTGAGACACCTCAGTCCAGGCCAAGGCCCAAAGGACCAAGAGGCCACAGAACAGCAAGCGCTTGACCTTGATTGGACTGCTGACCTGTGTTTCATTTATTTCCAGATTGCGCTGCCTGCAGGGGATGCGACAGCGACTAAGTCGGTTCCCCCTCTCAGAGAGTTCGGGTTCGTGGGACAGCTGGGAGTCACAATTCCCAGTCCTGGGACCTGGCTCAGGCGGGAGTGCGGAGGGAGCCCCCAGGGGGTGCACTCGACTGAAGCCCGAGTGTGAGCATGAGATGTGGGAGGGTCTGTGTGTGAGCAGGATGGTGTGTGTGGGGGAGAGAGGGCGTGTGTGTGACAGGGAGCGTGCGTCAGGGACTCTGCGAGAAGATCTAGATGGGTAACAGGGACTATTTAGGAGGATCTCTGTGTGACAGAGAGATGACGTACGTGAGGGCGAAAGTGTGTGTCTGAGAGGGAGCATGTGTGTGACTGTGAGGGGATATTTGTGAGGGGGAATGTGTGTGTGTGAGAGGTGGTACTTGTGAGAGAGTGTGTGTGAGTGTGAGGGAGTATGTGAGTGAGGCAATGTGTGAGAGGGAATGTGAGGGAGTGTGAGTGTGAGGAGGGTATGGGTGTGGGTGTAGGAGGGAGTGTGAATGAGGAGGGTATGTGTGAGGGAGTGTGTGTGTGAGGAGGAATGTGAGTGTGTGAGTGTGAGGGGGTATGTGTGTGAGAGAGTGTGTCAGAAGGAGTGTGAAAGAGCATGTGTGAGGGAGTGTGTGACTGTGAGGGTGTATGTATATGAGAGAAGAGTACGTGTGAGGGAGTGTGAGGAAGCGTGTGTGTGTGAGAGGAGGGTATGTGTGTGAGAGGAGGGTATGTGTGAGGGAGTGTGAGGAAGCGTGTGTGTGTGAGAGGAGGGTACGTGTGAGGGAGTGTGAGGAAGCGTGTGTGTGAGAGAGGAGGGTATGTGTGAGGGAGTGTGAGGAAGCGTGAGGAGGTATGTGTGTGAGGGAGTGTGTGAGTGTGCGGGGTATGTGTGTGAAGAGGTGTATTTGTGGAAGACCGTGCATGCATCAGAGAGTACACACACGTGTGAGACTCCACGTGTGCACACACATATGTGTGAAAGTTCCATGCAGGAGAGGCTGGTCACGGTGATCAGAGCCAGGTGCATTTGCAATGGAGTGAAGAGCCACGTCAGGCTGGGGGTGTGACAGGCGGTGCACCCGGGACAGCTGGATGGGTTCTGATGTCACCACCAACAAAAGCTGAGACACTGCTTTCCCCCTTTGCCTGGGGTCGAGTCTATGGATTCCCTGCACTTGCAGGACGTTCGACTGGGGACGTGCCCGTGCGGCTCTACCCCAAACCCCCCTCTGAGGTGGGAGCTGCCGAGTTACCCACCTTGGAGGTGTGGCTGGTCACAATTTCAGCTGCCACCCAGGTACTGACGTCATCTGCGCTTCTCAAGAGCTGTAATAGGTACTTGTCCTGCACGTAATTGGGCAGAAATAAGCTGCAGGCTTTGGCCGACAGAGACTCGGAGGAGCTGGCTCTGGAAGAGACACAGGTGCACATCACAGCGAGGAGGACACGCGGAGGTGGCCTCGCCGGGCCCTGGGGCCGCAAGGGGCTCTCCGGGCCCACGTGGGGCCAGCGGGATGGGCTCCGCGGAGGGGGGACGGCCCGGCTCCAGGCCCTTCATGACTCCAGTGTCTCCCTTTGGTCACGAGTGTCCACGAGACGCTCAGGTGAAGCCCCCAAGACCCTGCCACCAGCCATCTGTCCCAGGACTCTGGGGCGACACCCCACGGGTGAACACTCACTTGGGGATGGCCACACTTTTGTCCGTGACGCCCAGGGCCCGTGAGTTTAAGAAGTGGACGGGATGGCACTTTTGAAATAATTCCTGCCAGAGACAAGGACACGGGTGTTCAGGTCTTTCCCAGAGGCCTCGTGGACAAGGCAGCGTCTGGGGGTTTCGCTCTCTGCCCAGCTGTTGAGGCAGCAGGTAGGATCACTGAGGTCACCGTCACTACTGTCCCCTGCCAAGTGACACGGGCCTCAGGATGGCGGGGGTGGGGGGGCGGTGTCACAGGGTGGGATGCCAGGGAAAGGGACACCTGGGGACGGGGCTCAGGGTGGGAGCTGAGGCCCCAGGAGGAGGAGGAGGCCAGCAGGGCGCCCTCTAGTGCTCACAAGGTGGGAGTGTCGGGCCGAGGGGGCAGGGGGGCAGCGGGAGTGGCCTGTGTCCCATCACAGCCATTCCTGAGCGCCCTCCCCACGGGCCCCTGCCTGCGCAGCTGGCCCCACTCACTGGCCTCCACATGTCCCTCCAGCAAACGTCTCTCGAGCACCAGAGCGCCCCTCCTCGTGACGCCCCTGCCCGTGAGCTGTGCGCAGGCCCTCGCCCTCCGCCCTGGCGGCCGCGGCCCTGCAGGCTGGCGGGCCACGCCGCCCCCATCACCTGTTGCAGCAACGTCAGCTGGCTGAAGAGCTGGTGGGTGCTGTACTCCGTCAGGAAGTAGGGCCCCTTCTCGTTGGCCTTGGCGTAGGGGCCGTAGAAGTCCTCGAAGAAGCAGGGCTTGGGCAGGGCCGACGCGATGGTGTACTGCCGCCCCTTGTGCGGCGGGGCCAGCCCGTTGCCCCGGGCCAGCCTCCAGGGGAAGCTCTGCAGGGCGAGGTCAGGCTGTGCTGAACGGAGGCCGTGAGCACAGCTCGGCAGCCTGGGGGGCGGGGCGCGGCGGGCTGGCTCCTCGAGGGCCACAGAGCAAATCCCTCCCGCTGTGGCGGTTCGGCTCAAGGACACCCCCTGGGCGGAGCCGCTGAGATCTGGGGCTGTCCCCAGGTATCACGGACAGGTCCCTGCAGACGCGGCCCCCACCCCAGGCCAGTTTCTAACAGTGGTTTTCCCACCCAGACCTCTGGCCCGAGGGTCAGGAATGTTGGGTCATCTGAGCACCTGGCCCCGGGCAGGGCAAGGAGGGGCGGGAAGTGCCAACCTCACCGGCCAGAGCCAAGGACTGGCGACCTGAGGAGCACGTGCCTATGTGTAGGCGGGTGAGGCTGTCCGTGTTCACACGTGTGCACGTGTGTGTGCACACGCTCTCTGTGTTCTCTGGGCTGGGCTGGGGGCCTGCACTGCCCAGGAGAGACCCCCACCTTCCGGGAGATGCCGTCTTCCGAGAGCCTCTTGCAGAGGGCGTTGAGAGGTCTGGCATCGTCCTCGGCCTCCTTGGGGTCCTCCAGGTCGGCGCCGCGTGAGGAGCCCTCGGCCCGCCCGTCGGGGCCCACCTCCAGGAGGCCCAGCAGGTGTTGGGCGGAGCCGTCCAGGGGCAGGATCTGAGCAGAAGCACAAGGCGGTCACTTGCCCCCCGGACAGGGGCGGCGGCTCTCGGCCCCTGAGGGCAGCCCGCGGCGGTGCAGGGGCTGCGCGGGGGCTCCGCCCGTGGTCACCTGGGAGGAGATGAAGTCCTCCAGCCTGTCCAGGAGCCCGGTGTTCCGCGTGAAGTCCACCGCGTAGCAGTCTTCCAGCCAGGCCTGCAGGAGGCAGAAGCTCCGCTTGTAGATCTTGGTGAAGGTCGAGGTGGGGTCCTGGTGGGCCCTGCGGGCAGAGGGGAGGAGACCTGAGCTGTGCGGTGGGGCCCCCGGCTGGCCCTGCCTGGCCTGTCTGCTGCACGGGGCAGAGGCTGCCTGCGGTCACCCCGCCAAGCACGGGGGCGTGCTCTGAGTGGCTCTGTCTTCCAGGGCTAGTTCTGCCAGACCCTCCTGCCTCAGGGGACAGGGGAGAGAGGCAACAGCTCTCTCAACAGCTGGGCCCCAGGCTCGCGGTCGGGGCAGGAGCCCGCTGGCTCTCCCCCACCCTTGCCCGGCGCGCGCCCGTCACCTCCCGCAGCCAGGGCCCAGGACGCCCGGGGGGGTCCGGGAAGCGGCGAGCGGGCACTCCTGCAAAAGGCGGCTGGGAGCTGGGCTCCACAGGGGGAGGTCTCTCGTGAGTCCCTGCCCCCAGGGGAGTCTGGCGGTGACACGCCCACCGGGCCCCTCCTCCACTGACCCCTGGCCCTGGCAGCGGTGTGCGGTGTGCCGCTGCCGCCGGGGAAGGCTGAGCGCTCGCAGGGCCCTCCTCCCCCTCGGCTGCCCTGTCCAGCGGGCGGGCAGGGCACCACCCCGTCTTCCTGCCGGTCCTGCCCCCTCCCAGGGCCTCCCCTAGCCTCACGGCCTCCACCAGCTGAGGCCGCTCTAGGGCCGCTTTCCCCTCTAGCCACGGCTGGCTCCCTTCCCTGGGGGCCCCGTGTCCCCTGTCCTGGCTACCCTCCCACCCGGCTCTGCGCCCGTCCTCGTCAGGGTCACCAGGGACCCTCTCGCCCTTCGTAGTCACTGAGGTGCCACGGGGTCCACCCTGGGGCCGTGCTGCGGCCGTACCTGGACAGAGTGCTGGTGATGCGGTCCAGGAGGAAATGCAGGAAGTCCTGGGGCGTGCAGAAGTAGCGGAAGGTGTAGAGAAACTGCTGCACGTAGCCCTCCAGGAAGGCGTCGCTGGGGCGGGGAGGGCGCCGTCAGACCACGGGCCCGGCTGCGCGTCCTCTGGCCCCGCCAGCCCAGGGCCAGGCCCCAAGCAGCCCGTAGCGGGGGGTGGGGGGGGCCGGCCTCTCCTCCCACCGAGCCTTACCTGGGCCGCAGGTAAGTGGGGGAGGCCAGTGTGTGACAGAGAGCATGTGTGAACGTGCACGAACGTGAAGGTGGGTTGTGTGTGTGTGAGCGTGTGTACACGTGCGCCCGTGCCAGGAGGGTGGCGGGCAGCGGAACCCCTCGGAGAAGTAAAAGGTGCGTGTGGGGTGCTGGTGACATTAGGGACTCCCGGCCATTTCCGGTGGGAGTGCCTTCTCTACCATTGATTTTGAAAGCACCTCACTATCTGTATCTAGAACCTACTCAGAAAACTCCTATGTGCAGGCAATGACCCCAGCCCCAAATTGGAACTCACCGCACTAGAAACAAGAGCGGCAATGTGTGCCCCAAAGTTCAGTTTCTTCAGGGCAAAACCGTGTAGTTGAGGGAATGAGGGTCCTTACCCTTCACTGACCGTCTCCCACCCCCAGGGGTGCCCCAGAGAGCCCGAGGCCGGGCGACACCAGGTCAGTGACAGTCCCGGAAACAAGGCAGGTGTGTGGGTCCTGGCAAGCCCACATCCCCGGCCACTGGGAGATGCTACAGGGGACATCTGGTGTCCGAAGAATGAGGGGGCCAGCCACCCGGTCACCCTGGGGCCTCTGTGGGCTGGGGGTGCTGCGGCGGGGGTTCGGCCCAGCCCTCAAGGAGAAACCACAGCCTTCACGAGTGCAGACCCTCCCCTTGTTGGAGGTACTGTGCACACGCACACAGCACACCGTGCAAGAGCCCTTAACACACACTCCCTCATGCACACACGCACACATCCCACTCACCCCAACACGCACACACGCCCGTGCACACCTCTTACACACCCCCCAC
>CM053617.1:69428756-69449639 GCA_028646535.1 Procyon lotor | reverse complement strand
GGCTACTTAACCACCAGGCTCCCCTGCCCCAGAGGCCTCACGGGACCAGAGCCCACCCAGACCTCGCCCCCACCCCAGGCCCAGCCTGCTGGGCATCAGGGCCCCCAGATCTCTGGGGCAGAGCTCGTCCTCGGTTCCAAGCAGGCTGCTCTGGCCCCCACACGTAGCCGGGGGTGGGGAGGGAGGGCGGCGGAACGTGGGCCGCCAGCCAGGCCTGCAAAAATGTGGCAACAAGCTAGAAAGAGCGAGGCCACTGCAGCCCGGGCATGAAGGGGTCAAGGGTGGGGACGCTGCCTCGGGAACCTTCCCTATAGCACTTGTACGTCCCAGGTGGGGGCCTAGCTCTTCCCGTGGCCTCCAGGTGGGGGCTGCCTTCCAGCAGGTGTGTCCCTCCCACTCGGGGGGTAGGGGGGGTTGGGGACGAGTGCCCAGCACTGACGTCGGGCCATCTCGCCCCGGGGGGCACAGCTTAGCGGGGACCAGCACGGCCACCAAGCCACGTGGCCAGCCCCCCCTGCACCTCAGCCCTCCCTCACCCTCCCGGACGCAGCTCTGTCCCCGTCCCCGCCCCTCTCTGTCTCCGGGGGACTGGGACGCTCAGGGGACCGCGCGAGGGTGCTTGTCCTTCTGTGCCGGCTTCTCTCACTCGGCATCAGGCCCTCGGGGCCCCTCCACGCGGGAGCAGGTGCCAGCCCGGCCCTCCCCTCAAGGCTGCGGGACACTCATCCCCTCATCCCTCCATCCGTGCTGGGCACTCGGGTCCCTGCCCCCGGTGGCTCCCGTGACCCCTGCTGCTGTGAACGCGGAGTGCAGACATCTGCTGGAGTCCCTGCTCTCGGCCCTTGGGGGGCACCCAGAGTTGGGATCACATGACCGTATGGGGATTCTCTGTTCCGTTCCTGAGGAGCTACATGGTTGTCCCCACATTCTGGCCGGGTGCACGGGGTTCGCAGCCCCCCCATGTGGTCAGGAGTGTGCGGTGTGGGAGGCACACCCCACCCTTATTCGAAGTGGTTCCCGCCCCATTACCTTCCTGCAGGGCTGGGACCATTCTCAGCAGGATGTGACTTCTCTGTCCCCCAGGTCGTCTCCCTGCAGGATCTCCTGTGCCAGCTGGGCCGGCCCTTCAGGGAGTACGAGCTCTGGGCTTTGTCCCATGCGTGTCTCACTGCTCTGCGCACTCACCACAAGCACCCAGGTGAGGCTTTGTCCTGGGGGTCTGTGCTCAGCCTGCCCCCCGCCCCCGTGTGTCCCAGGGCACCAAGAGCATCACGTGGCCTCCACCAGGCACACGCAGGCCCCGGGGACAGCCTAGGGCCAGGTGGCTGTGTCCCCACTGTGAGCCACGGTGCCCTGGATGTGTTGGCTTTGGTCTTAGGACCAAAGGGGTCCAGGGGCCGCAGGGGCAGGTGCCTAGAAGGTGGGCCTTAAGGCCAATGACCCTGCTGTAGAGTGACGTGGGAGCTGTGTGGATGGCCCACACCCCTCAGCGGGGTGATTTCGTCCCCAAGGAGGCGCAGGTGGCCGGGGAGGAAGGGATTCTAGACATTACCCTGGTTTGCAGCTTGCTGGACGGCGCGACAGGCCCACAGTCCCTGACGGGAGCACGTCCTGGGGAGGGACAGTGAGGGGAAATGCTGCCGTCTGGCTGCCCCCCAGGCCCATGACCCACAGGCCTTTGGGGTGCAGCCTCCTCCTGGACCCCTCGGGGGCAGCACACAGAGCTGGGTGGTGACCCTCCACACACCCTCCTCTTCCTTCATCTCCCTTCCATTTCCAGCTTGATGTGCGCGGAGCGGCCGTGAGGCAGCTCTGGTGGGCAGCAGGGGTGTCCCAGAGGGTCCCCCAGGCCCTGTCCACCCGGCAGTGTGCCGGGGCCTCTAAGGAGAAGCAGCCGAGCAGCCCCGGCCCCCAGGCTGTGCTCCCCAGGGGAGGGGCTGCCCCACGTGAGACTCGCTCTGCGGGTTTTCTGGGAGACCAGGGTTCCCACGGTGAGTCCAGCTGCCCCGACCCCCGCCTTCTCTTGCAGCCTACCTGTGCCCGGACTCCGTGCTGCTGGCCGAGGACGGGGCCGTGCTCTTCAGCCCCCCGCCTGCCAATGGTGCGTACACGGGGTCCCCCTCGGGGGCTATGCTCCACCACCGACACTCGTGAAGGCCAAAAAGAGAACTCAGAACCGGGGCTTTTCTCTCTTAGGCACTTACGACACATTCTTTCTGGCTCCTGAGGTTGCAGAGCAAGAACTGGTGACTGAGAAGGTAGGTGGGCACCCACCCTCCTGCCCCACATCCCTGTGGGGCCCCCCTTCTCTTGCCCAGAGAGCCTGGGGGTGGGGGAGGGGGCCCTGGGCAGGCAGGGCACCCCGTGCAGTGCGGCAGTCCCACCCCGCGCCCTGGCTCTCCTGGCCAGGGCCTCCCCGGCACGACAGGGGCATGGCTCTGGGGTGTCATCCTGAGATGGGCAGGGCTGGGGCATGGACGGCTCTGGGCCGTATGTGCGGGCTCGAGAGAGCCCAGGGCTAAGCTGTCAGGAATACTCCTGAGGCACTTGTTAAACTGAGCCATTATTAAAAATTAAATTGTACAGGGGCGCCTGGGGGGCTCAGTGGTTTAAAGCCTCTGCCTTTGGCTCAGGTCATGATCCCGGGGTCCTGGGATCGAGCCCCGCATCCGGCTCCCTGCTCGGTGGGGGGCTTGCTTCTCCCTCTCACAGTCCCCCTGCTTGTGTTCCCTCTCTCGCTATGTCTCTCTCTCTCAAATAAATAAATAAAATTTAAAAAAGAAAGAAAAAAGAAGAAGAAAAAGAGAAGAAGACACAAATTACCATTATCAGGAATGATACGGGGGACACACGACAAACCGTGTAGACATCAAAAGAATAATGGAAGGCCACAGACAACTGTATACACATAAATTTGACAACTCAGATGAAATGGACCAATTCTTCAGAGAACATAAACCACCACAACTCACCCTATTTGAAGTAGACCTTTGAATAGCCCTTGACTATTGAGGAAATGGAGTTTATAATTCAAAACTCTAAAAAAATAAATCTCTTGGTCCAGAGTTTCACTGCAGAGTTCTACTCAATGTTTAAAGAAAAGTTAGTATCACTTCTACACAGTCTTTTCCAGAAGACAGAAGAGGAGAGAACACTTCCCAGTCTATACTGAGATAGACAGACAGACAGACAGACAGGGGCTTACATACACCGACATCCCTCATGAAATCCTTAGCAACCTAAGAATGAAGGGGAACTTCCTCAACTTGATAAAGAATATCTACTAAAACCTGCAGTTCACATGATTGATGGTGAGAAACTAGATGCTTTCCCTCTAAGATCAGGAAAAACCTGGAGAGTGTCCCTCTGACCACTCTTGTTCAGCCAGGTGACTGGAAGTCCTCACTAAGGGAACAAAACAAGAAGACAAAGGAAAATGTGTACGGATCGAGAAAGAGGAAATAAAGCTGTTTCTCTTTCCAAGTGACATGATCGTCCGTGTAGAAAATCCCAAAGAACCAACAAAACCTGCTGGCGCTGGTAAGATTATAGCAAGATTTCAGGATGGCAGCTTAATTGCAGAGTCAGGTGCTATCCTGTTTGCCAGCAGCGCGCAGTAGCATTTGGAGTTAAACATACAGTACAATTTACTTTCACACCAAAAAAATTACTTGTATATGAATCTCACAAAATGCGTGTAAGATCTATAATGGAAACTACTAAACTCTGATAAAATTGTGAGCTAGTCCATGTTCATGAATAGGAGGACTCAGCACTGCTAAGGTATCAGTTCTTCCCAATTTGATCTATAAATTAAATGCAATTCCAATCAAAATCTCAGCAAGTCACTCATGAATATCAGTATCTGATTTTACAGCGTGCGTCGAAAGACAAAAGACCCCAAATAGCCAACGATATCGAAGGAGAAGAACGAGGTCAGAGGACTGAGCCGCCCGACCTGAAGACTTACTGTGAAGCAACAGTAACCGGGGCTGTTGGCGAAGGACAAACGCGTGGGGCGGAACCGAGAACCCAGAAGTCGAGCCTCACAGACACAGTCCGCTGGTCCTAACGAAGGAGCAAAGGCAACTCAGTGGAGAAAGGGCAGTTTTCAACAAAGGGTGCTGGACTAATGGGACATCCACGCAAAAAAAAAAAAAAAAAAAGAATCTTAACAAAAACCTTGCACTTTTCACAAGCATTAACTCAAAATGGATCATAGGTCTAAGTGTAAAATGAAAACCGTAAAGCCAGTAGGAGGAACCTGGCAGGAATTTCTGGGCACAACACAAAAGCACGGCCTGTGAAGGAGAAAGGCGACGTCCGACCCCGCGACAGCCTCAGACTTTAAGAGATGGAGAGACTGGCCACGGGCCGGCAGGAAGTACTTGCAGAACACACGTCTGATAAAGTACCTGCATCCCAAATACACAAAGAGCTCTGAAAGTCAACAAGGAAAAAAACCAAATTAATTTAGAAAGCAATCCAGTTAAAAAGTGGGCAAAAGGCCTGCAGAGACCCTCGCCAAAGATGTCGCAGGGCAAACGAGCCTGTGAAAGCCGCCCGACGGCGCAGGGCGCTTGGGAATTGCCTGTTAAAACAAGGAGACAGCACCCCGCGCCGATGAGAGTAGCTAACACCCCAACGCTGCTCACGCCAGAGGCCGGCGAGGACGCGGAACAACAGGAGCCCCCGGGCACCGCCGGTGGGCACGGGAAGGGGCACAGCCCTTCTGGCAATTTCGTCAGAAACTCGACATGTACCTGCCCCGGGCACCTGTCCCCGTGGGGGGAGCCATGTCCCCGGGTGCCCGTCCCGGGGGGGGGGGTGACCGCGTCCGAAACCGCCCAGACAGGACACGGCCCGGATGCGTGAGTGGGGACGCGTGCGAGGGAGGGTCCGTCCGCACCGCCGGATGCCGCTGAGCAAGAAAGGAACGAGCGTCGGCCGGGCAGCGACCGGGGTGCATCTCCGCAGACTTGTGGGGCAGCAGAACGCCAACCCCGAACGTCGCAGACGGAGTAACTCCACGTGCGTGAGACGGCTCGGCCATGGAAATGGAGGACAGTCCGCGGTCGCCAGGGACGGACAACACGGCCCGGGGCACCCGGCCCCCTCCCGACGGCGCGCTGTGCCGAGATGGTGTCGGCTCGGCGTCCCGGCGGGGCTGCCGCCCTACAGTTTGGCAGGACGTTGCTGTTGTGGGGAACTGGGTCCCGGGCACACGGGATCCCTGTGTCATTTCTTACAACTGTGTGCGAATCTATAAGGACCTCAAAATAAAGGGTTAAATGTTTTTAGAAGGTCAGTAAACATCTACAGCTAAGAATTTCCTCAAGCGTGACTGCCCCGCGCGGTGACCCCCGGCCGTGGGAGGCCCGCACCACCCCGGCAGCTTGGCGTCACCTGTGGGGCGTCCGCCCTGATGAAGTGACGGAGGCCATGTCCCCGGTGTGACAGAAGGCCCAGGTGTGTCGTGCCCAGAGCCAGCCTCCCACACCCTGCTCACCGGGCCGTCCAGGTAAATGAGAACACTGACCAGCGGCGGATTTCGGATCCGAAGGCCGAGTGAAATCCTCGAGCGCATTGGGACGAGCCTTTCCTCACCTCCGAGCCGGGGCCGCCCCCTGTGCCCCAGGGACGTATAAACAGAGGTGTGTGTGCAGGAGGCTGTTCTTGCTCAGAAGCCTGCGGTCTCCACCGGGCAGCACCCACAGGTTCAGGGGGCCTCTGGCCTCAGACCCCCAAGCTGCGGCCTCCCCCGGCCTGAGGACCGTGAGAGCGGGCGGGTCTCGTTGGGGCCTCACACGTCAGCGAGAAAACCCGCGGGTGTTTGGTAAACATGCAGGCTCCCGGGCCAGGCCCCTGAGGGATCCGACTCGGGGTCTTGCTGGGGCCTCCCCTCTCCAAGGAAGTGCGCGGCCAGGGTCCCCCAGGAGCGGCTGTCCCGCTCGTGCCCCAGGCGCCCCTGGGAGAGCCCAGGGTAGGGAGGTGCCGCTGAGCAGGGCTGGGCTTTTCTCCATGCAGGCCTCCGTGTACTGTGTGGCTGCGGTCCTGTGGACAGCGGCCAAGTACAGCGTCCCCCGGGACCACAAGCTGGCCCTGCCACGCAGGCTCAAGACCCTCCTCTTAGACATGGCCCGACGCAGTGCCCAGGAGCGGCCGTGCACAGCGGAGGCCATCAAGGTAACCACACTGCAGGTGGGACCCCAGCTCGCCGTCCAGGGCCGGGGCGATGGCCGCCGGAGCGGCTGGGTTCCCGTTTCCGGGAACAGTGGGCGTTGGACAGGGAGGGCCATGGGTTTCATTTGCCAACAGGTGGTGGCTACGCTGGCGGGCCCCTCCCAGACCAGCCAGTGGTCTCCAGCGTGTTTGCCCGGCCGGAGTGGGCAGGGGTGTCCTGGGACGAGCCTGACCCGTGTCCCTCTGTCCTGCCCGCAGGGAGCAGAGTTCTCCCCGAGAACCCCACTTCCCTTACCTCCCCTGAGGGTCTTCTCAGCCTCCCCTTCCCTGACCCTCCCAAGAGTGCCCCCCTCTGCCCCCAAGAGCTGGACGAGTGCAGGGAGGTCCCGAAAGTGTTTCAGTGACCAAGAGGCACGGGAAGGCCACCCCCCAGAGGGAGAAGGCCCGTGCGGCCTTCTCGGCCCCTGACGCTCTGGGCGTCTCTGGCCTGCCTGGCCAAGTGAGGACAAGCTCTCATGTCGCGGAGAAACACAGCAGACGTGAGCTATGACGCTGAAACCGTCTGCTCGGTCGCTACAGACGGACGGACCGACGGACGGCAGGGGAAGGAGATCGCTCTGCTGCAGATCTGCCGGGAGGCAGCTGGGTGTTTTCAGGGAGGATGAGGCTCTGGGGATAGAAGCGGCCGTGCCCCCCACCCCACAGACTCCGGGAGCCTGGGGCCCCCGCCTTCCTGAAGATGGAGGTTCAGAGCATCAGGCTCTGGGTTGTAAGAGACACAGACGCTTCATGGCAGAGGAAGGGTTCCCAGTCGCGACCTCTGGCAGTAAATGCTCTAAGGGAGGGAGACTGCAGCCTCTGCCCAGCGTGGGCTGCGCCAAGTGAGCTTTTCCAGACAGGAACCCCGGGGGTCTGGGCCCCCCAAGTCGTGCTAGACCGGGCAGCCTCTGTACAGAGCCTGCGTGGGGTCGTTCTCTGCTGAGAGTTTTCTGTGGTCCTCGCCAGCGGTTAGGAAATGACACAGGGGGCAGGGGGGCCTTAAATGGTGGCCTAAGGAAAGAATCGCTGCATTTCACCCCAGGCTGCCCGAGGCTGGGCCGGCTTAGCTCTCCCCACAGCCCCCGTGCCGTCCTCCTGCACAGGAAGCCCCCAGGCCCCCGTGCGCTCTCTGAAGGCCCCTCCATGCTTGGAGGGACGTGGGGCCGCCGCCCAGCCTATGGTGTCTCTGGGCGCCGGGACACGGGGCTCGTCCCTCTTACAGATTTGCGGCACCTACCTCCTTCAGCGAGGCATGGACAGCAGAAAGATTTTAGCCCACCTGAGGGCATCCACCTGTAAGGTAAGATGACTTCCAGGGCATGGGTGAAGACCCCTCATTCGGCCCCAGCGGCCCTGGGGAGACGAGGGTCCTTGCTTTTTGCTGTTTACCGTCCCTGTGGAGTGAGTTTAGGAAAGAGGTGTAACTTCTCCATGCAAAGCAGCTCCTGGGGCAGCCCCGTGTCCTGCCCTCTGCAGGGCCGTGGGGGGCGGGGGGTTCCTGCAGATCAACCCTTCTGCAGCCGGCATGCTTTAGGGGTGTGCCCGCCAGCCTCCAGAGTGTGCTGACCAGGCGGGGCCCTTGGGGGGCAGACAGGCACACACAGTCCCCGGCACCTGTGGGAGTCTGAGTCCTGAGACGTCCAGGGTCCCCGACAGTGCGGAAACCTTGCTGAGCGGGGAAGCAGTGTCCGGGCGGCAGGAGTCCGCGTGGGCTGCAGGTGCCTCTCGAGGGTCGGGGAGCACGCCCACCGTCCGGTCTGCACCTCCGGGCCCCTGGTGTCACCTTGACCTTGACGTCACGGGGTCATCTGTGTCCTTCTGCCTCAGGTTGACCGGGAGGAAGAGACCATTGGCCTCCAGAACACGCTCTCGATGGTCGAGCTGGACCCCAGCACAACACCTGTCTCGGGACCCAGCTCCGGTGGGTGCCCGCCCACCTCCCCTGCGCCCTGGTGCCACGGCCGCCCGGGGCTGACCCCCAGCCCTGAGGGGACACCCACAGGCGGGCACCACCGGGCCCCAGAGCACAGTGTCCGGAACATCCCGGCGGCCGTGCTGTCCACTCACCACCTCTGTTCCCACGGCCCAGTCACGCGCCTGTGTCGCCAGCCCCCAGGGCCGGCGTGGCCCCGGCGTCCCTCCGCTCTCTTCCCACGTCCACGCATACATCCTGCTGGCCGCCTCCTGTCCTCTCTGGGTGGTGACCCCGGCCTGCGGCAGGAAGAATCCCCCTCGTCCTGTCTGTGGCCTTCTGTGTCGCTCCCACCCTCCCCCACCCGGCCCCTCCCCCGGCCCCATCACCCTTGACTCTGGAGGTCCCCTCCCAGACCAGGGGGGGCGGGGAGGAGCCGCCACAGCTTGGGGCAGCGGCGGGAGGGGCTCCGGGGCGTCTGCGGGGCCGGCCGCACCGCCCGCCCTCACACAGGGTCTATCCCCAGGCTTTGTTGGGGTCAGCCGCGACCCCGGGCTGGTGGCCGTGCGGGGGCCTGTGCCTGCGCAGCCCCCCGGCGGCGAAGGGGCCCCGTTGCTGCCGACCGCCTTCACCGCCATGGCCACACACTTCAGGCCCATCGTGCTGGCCCCAGATGCAGCGAACGCCAGGTGAGCACCGCCACCCCGGGGCCGGGGGGTCCCTGAGCCAACCCTGAGTGCTCGCTCTCTCCTTCTCTGTGCCCTCAGGGACGGGGAGGGCGACGGGCGGCAGGCTCCCGAGGCCTGTGGAGCCCCCGCCAGCTGGAAGTCGCCCGACCAGCCAGCTCCTGCTGCTGGACCACAGGGAGCAGCCCTAGAACCTCGCAGAGAGTCTGTGCCAAGAGACAAGGCCCAGGGGATCCCCTGCACCCCAGCCCCTGGCCCGGAGGGGGCGTCACCAGCAATGCCCGAGTCTTCCGCCGCTGTCCCACTCCTGAAGGCACAGGCGCCCCCCACGGAGGACGGGCCGGACCAACCCGTCCCACCTGGAACCCCAGGGGCCAGTGCGGCCCACCGTGACCCGAGCCACCCAGCCAAGCCTCCCAGGAGCACGCCCACCGAGGGCCCAGGCCAGGAGCCTGAGGGTCCGTCGTCAGCCCTGCGGGACCCCTCCCTGGCCAAGGCGAGTCCAGACAGCCCCAAAGGCTCCTCTGTCCCAGAGCAGGATGACCAGGCCCCGGACAGTCACCCCGAGGGGCCCCTGCCGGCAGACCGCAAGCCCTGTGTGTCCGGTGTGGACGCCTCGCCCCCCCCGAAGAAGACGGCCTGCCCGTCGCTGCAGGAGGTCATGCGTCTCATCCAGGAGGAGTTTGCCTTCGACGGCTACTTGGACAACGGGCTGGAGGCGCTGATCATGGGTATCATGGCAAGGGGCCCCCAGGGTTCCCCAGACAACCCCTAGGACCAGGGAGAGGCCGTGGGAGGAACACAGTGCCCTGGGGAGGGCCAGTGTGAGGGGGCACCAGGGGCCCCCTCTCGCCCGTCTGCATGAGGAGCTCGGGGCCGAGCTGCGCCCGCTGGAGGGGGTCCAGCAGCAGAGCCTCAGGCAGGAAGAGGGTCTCAGAGCCCCCCCGGCTCCCCTGCTGTAGAGGGCAGGGAAGCCAGAAGGGATGCTCGCCCACATCGTGACTGGCCGCTGCCGTTTTGCAAACCCAGGAGAATATATTTACGCCTTGAAAGACCTCACCTACGCCACTTTCTGCGGGGCCATATCGGAGAAGTTCTGTGACCTCTACTGGGGGGAGAAGCTGCTGCAGAGTCTTTTCAAAGTGGTGAACGGGAGGAAGTCCCCCTCCGAGAAGTGAGTCCCCCTCCTGAGGCCCTGGGGTCCCCTGCCAGGCAGGCCGGCCCAGGTTCCGGCCCCCCGCTGTGCTCCCTGCACGTCCTCCTGTCCCCTGAAGTCCAGCTCCCCAGGCTGGCCGCCCACCCAGGTCCTTCTCACTGGGCCTGAAGCCCACCCTAACCCCCAGCTTTCCTGGGCACCGGGCTCCTTCGGGCAGGAGGAGAGGGCTGTGGGCTCACGGGGTGCGGGAGGCACACGGCTGCTCAGGGACCAGCTCCGGGAAGCCAAGTGACCAGAAGCCCAGAGGGCAAGAGGCCCCCCAGGGAACAGCATCCGCCCCACCCCCTCATCCAGGTGGGGGCTGCATGACAGCTCCCCTCCTAACAGCAGAAGGGGATGGGGCCACGGGAGCACAGGCAGCCCTCCCCCGGGGCCCCAGCCCCTTGGTAGACTGCGCGCCCGTGCCCCTCTGCCGTGGACTGTGGACAGCCAGGTGGGGGGGTGGCCCCGGGGGCTGGGACCACACCTGGACCCCAGTGCCCGGACACCCCGTCCCTGAGCCCCAGGCACACCCACGGCCCCGTCTGCCTCCAAGGGCCCCACCAGGCAGGTAGGACGGGCCCCTGAGCATTTGCCGCGGTTGCTGGAGGGGGGCGCCTTGCCCCAGGCAAACCGGTCAACAGGGCCCGGGGATGAGTACCCCACCCTCTCCCACACTCCCTGAGCTCTCGGGGCGGCGAGAAGGGCCGTCCGGGGACCTCCCGCAACGAATGCTCAGAAAGCCCTGTGCCCGTTATTTGGGCCCCTTAACCACTGTGGAAGGAGGGGTCCTGTGCCAGCCCGTGGCCTGCCATCGGGTCATCCTCGGGAAGCTTACGTGGGGCCCCGTCAAAGGATGTGCGTCTGGGGTGCTGGCGCGGGGTCTCGGGCAGGCCCCCACTTCAGCCTCGGCAGAGTTCTCGTCCGCCTAAAGCTTCCTGCTGGGAGGCAGGGCAGGGAAGCCGCTGTGCTGTGGGGAGGGGCGGGGGCCAGGGGGCCACGGGGCGCCTGCGATGTCCTTCCTTCTGATGACAGTGCTGCAGAGGAGGCGGGGACACCGCCTGAGGGCAGCGCGGCCGGCCCCCCGAGCGGCCATCCCCTGTCCAGCAAGAGGCCATCGCTGCACGGAGCAGGTAAGCGAGACGGACTCTGTGAGCAAGAACTCTCCTCTTACAGGAGAGGCTCCCCTCCGCCCCTGGGCGCCCCAGTGCCCCTGCAGAGGCCCCAGAGCGGGGCTCGTCCTCCCCTGGGGGCTCCGTGCTGGAAATCGGGTTCTCCCGGGCCAGCAGGTGGGCGGCGGGTGGGAGCCCGGTGGATGGGGCGCTGGGAGGGCACCTCCGCTCCCTGGAATCCCTGGCCGACAGCTCGGCCATGGGAAACCCTTGCATCTTTCCTAGAACGTGGGCCCTTTAAAGACTCAGGGTTACTTTCCTGGAATGTTCGTGCAGGGCTCCAAGATAACAGAAATCTTTATAATTTCACAAAGTCCAGTCTGGGAGGGACAAGGCTTTAGGAGTCAGGTCGCATGACTGTGATCACACGTGTGACGACCCTTGGAGCAGGTGGCGAGGACAGGCACCCTCGTCCCCCCCTTTCTACCACATGCACACCCCAGAAGTCTGAGCGCAAAGTGCCTGCCCAGTGAGCCCCTCGGCCCCTTGGTCCAGCCTTGTTTATGCTCATCTCCGCACAAGCAGTTCACAGCCCTGGGGCCTCCTCCCCGGGCTCCGGGCTCACGGGACAGCCTGCATTTGGGAGGGGATCTGAGGGGCCCTCCTGGGAAGCAGGACCACCGCCCTGAGACCCCAGGACCTTGCGGGGGCCCCTAGAGCAGCAGGGACACCCGGCTGCTTCGAGCGGCCTCTCCATGAACAATGAGTGGCGGACTCTGCCACACGAACTAGACTTTCGAGGGGAGCCGTCCTCTCCTGCGCAGGGAAGGAGCACTTGGCCACCGCGCGTGTCAGCCGAGCCCCCGGCCCGGCCCCGTCACTGTCCGACGTGGATGCGGACGAGCTCTCACGGGGGAACTTGGAGGTGGGATTCCGGCCTCAGAAGTCGGTCAGAGGCGAGCGGGAACAGCAGCCGGAGGCCGGAGAGCCGGGGCAGCAGGGTGGGGGCCCGAGCCCCGAGGCGGTGGCCCGCCCGGCCCGGCCCAAGGCGGAGAGCCTGGCGGCGCCCCCGGGCCCGGCCGAGCTCCTGAGCTGCAGCCCCGGCTGGTGCAGCGCCTTCTACGAGGCAGACTGTTTCGGCGCCGACGTCCACAGCTACGCGAGGGAGCTGGCGAGGCAGAAAGCCGGTGGGGCCCCCGACGCAGACGCCCAGAGCCCGGTGAGTCCCGGGCTGCTGCCCACTGCTGCCGGGGCCGCGGAAGGGGGTGCCGTGGCCGCACGGGCACCCTGGGCATCAAGCCCCGCATGGCAGCAGGAGCTCCCAGTCGCTCGGGCGGTGGGGGTGCTGAACGCAGAGCCCTGGGGCCCCCTGCCCCCCGGGAGCCCTGCGCTGGTCTGGGTGCCCTCCCCGTGCGTCTTCCCAGGGGACTGCGGTGCTCATGTGCCTGTGTCCTCCACATCCGGGGTAGGACGTGGCCTCTCTCTCTTAGCTGGGCACGCGGGCGCCCATGACAGCCGGCGGGAGGTCACCTTGTGCTGGCCACCACAGCTGGCCACGGGCTGTGTCTCTGGAGGGGGTGGGCAGTGGAGCCCCCTCCTCCCAGGCGGCCTCCTGTTCCTTGGGCAGCAGCACCGAGACGAGAAGACACCGTATGAGCCTTGCCCGGGGCTGTCTGTCGAGCTGGACCCAGAGTCCGTCTGTCCTGGGCTTCTCTGGGGGCAGCGTCCCTCCTGTGCCACCCCGGCCAGGGCAGCCTGTGTGTCTCCCTGCTCAGCAAGGCGAGAGGAGCCCACAGACTTGAGGGTGGCCAGGCCAGGCAGCCCCTGGGTGAGTGCAGCCCTCAGAGCTCTGGACCCCCGGTCACTGCCCCTGCCCTGGGCGCCTGCCCCCCGCCGCCCTACGGCTAGGACCGGGGCTGCAGGCCCGACTCCCACGTGACCAAGAGCCCCCAGACCCAGGACCTGGGCTGCAGCCTTCCCCTGTGCCAGGGGCTCCCCCCTGGGCCTCGGTGCACAAGGCCTGGCCTTCCAGGACAGCGGACAGGAAGGACCCCCTCGGCGCTCAGAAGTCCTGCTCCAGGCGCCTCTGCCCGTCCTGTGCGACTCACCTCCTCTGGCCTCCAAGCAAAGCCACAGGAACACCGCGTCTCCCCGGCCCTGACCTTCCCTGGGGCTCCTCCTTGTTCACCTCCTGCTGCTGCCAGAACTTCGCGCTCCTGCTCCATCCCAAGCTGGACTGTCCTGGCCTGCACATGTCAGGGTGGGGGCCGTGCCCCGTGGACTCACCCTGCTCCTCCGGGCTTCGTGCTGTGGTCCCTGCAGGAGCCATCGTGGGCGCCAGACCTCGGGACCTGGCGGGGGCCTCCCTGGGGGCCCTGGCACGGAGGGTGGCCCCCACGGAGGGTGTCAGAGCAGGGAGCACAGAGCTCGGACCACGTGGCAGCTCCGTGCCGCTGCGTCGGAGTCCAGGGCTCGCAGCCCCCGACCGTCTCCTTGCCCCGGGAGGCCTGCGGACCTCACCCCAGTTCCTTTTCTGTAACGAGTATTTGCACACAGTGAAGCTTGCCCGCTACTGAGGTTCTCGCCCCAGCTTTCCCCCTACGATGGCCTTTCCCAGAAGTGGCAAACAGACGACAAGAGGCAGAAACCCACATCAACCCCCCATCGTGGGACCGGCGATGGGGCCACAGCTCGCGACAGCCCGGGACGAGCGTGGGCCTCGTAAGCAGGAGAGGACCAGGTCCTCCGCCCACCGGGCTGTGCTGGTGTTGGAGGGCCCCGAGGACCCTAACGTTCGTCACCGCGAGCAGGGCCCATGGACAGTGAGTGCTGTGCCGTGGTTTCCAAGGGGGATGTCACTGGAATACGCACCGTGCGTCTCCTAGTTGTGTTGGCGGAGGGTCTGCGAGCGGTGACAGCCTCTGCTTCCAGGGCCGTCCTCCAGTCAAAGGGAGCAGGGCTCCTGGGGGAGGTCACGGACCCGGGACTGGGACAAGACCTGTGACGCCGGGCCGGGGCCACGTCGTGCCTAAAAGCGAGGAAATGGTCGAGAACCCCCGACGGGGGCACATCAAAGGTCAGAGGAACCAGTGGAGGGGCCCCCAGCAGCCCGAGCAGGAGCAGGGACAGAAGCCAAAGAAGTAACACCAAACAGGATTCGAACTCAGGGACTGAGACCCCCACGTCCACACTATTCCGATCGTGGAGCCGAAAAGAGCAACGGCCTCACGATGGTTTTTGAAGAAATAGAAAAACCCACCCAAAAATTCATACAGAATCTGAAGGGACCTCAAATAGCCAAACAATCATGAGAAAGAACCAAAGCGATGACTCACTTCGGATTCCAAGCTCGCTGTGGAGCTGCTGTTGACAACCGTGTGGTCCGGCCTGAGGGTGGACGGGCGCACCGGCCGGACAGCCTGGAGCAGCCAGAAACAAGCCGTGTGAGATGGCTTCTAACCAACCGCCAAGCCCGGCCAGCAGGCCCAGGACGGTCTGCACAACGCCAGGAACGGCGTTCTACACACGTCTACACGGCGCCAGGAACACGGGGTGGCCGGGACACGGCACCGCCGGGCCTGCACCGGAGGCCACGTCCAGAAGCAAACTGAAACGTCGGAGAGCTAGATGGTAGAGCTGGAACTATAAAGCTCGTAGAAGAAACGGGGGGAAGCCCCCCAACACGGGACGTGGAAATGGTTTCTGGGATACGACACCAGGAGCACAGGCCACAGAAGTAGTAGAGAAAGTGCACTGGATCAAAACGCAGGCCTTGGGTCCATCAAAGGGTGCCATCGACTGAGGGGAAAAGCAGGCCACAGAAATCACCTGCAAATCACCGTCTGAGAAAGGCGGGATCTTCGGAATGTGGGAAACACAACAGCCGCGACCCAGGACACAGCTGCGCCAGGGGTGGCGGGCTTGCGTAGACGTCTCTCCGGAGAAGTTACTCAACAGCCGACAGACGCTCCACATGGCTGGCCCCGGGGGAAAAGCAAACCAGAGTGAGGCACCACCTCACACACGGTAGGACAGCTCTCACCAAAATCTGAAAAAGAAAGAAAATACCGTGTTGGCGAGATGCGGAGAAACCGGAGCCCTGGCGCACGGCCGGCGGGAGCGGGAAATGGTGCAGCGCTCTGGAGTTTCCTCCAGAACTTGGGCCCGGACGCAGCACGAGAGCCGGCGAGTGCGCCCCTGGGTGTGCGCCCCAGGGAGCCGGAGCCGGGGCGCCCAGAGCTGTCTGCACGTGGCCACGGCAGCGCCCGCAGCGGGGGGCCGACCTGGTGGGGGGCGCGCGCGACCGCTGAGCGACAGCCAGACGCGGAGGGACCGGCCCCGGGCGCCGCCCACCGCGGGAGGTCCCTGCGGGTGCCACACTCACCGAGACCGCACGGGGCAGGCAAGGGGCTTCGTGGGGACAGAGCCTCCGTTTGGTAGGACAGACGCGGAGGCGGGGCCGGTGTCCAACAGAGTGAAGGGACTTCATGCCTCGCGGCAAGATGGGAAATAGTCATAATAGGGAACTTCCTGCTGTGTATATTTTGTCACCAAAAAATTTTCAAAAGAAAAATTTAAAAACTAGTTGCGAGCGGGGCACCTAGGTGGCGCCGTCAGTGAAGTGTCCGACTCGGTTTCAGCTTGGGCCGCGATCTCGGGGTCGTGAGATCGAGCCCCGGGTCAGGCTCCGCACTCGGCAGGGAGTTTGCTTGGGACTCTCTCTCCCTCTGCTTCTCCCCACCATGCGCGCGTGGTCTCGCTCTCCGATGAATAAATACATCTTTAAAAAACAGCTGAGAGGGGCGCCTGGAGGGCTCCGTGGGTCGGAGCCTCTGCCTTCCGCTCAGGTCATGGTCTCAGGGTCCTGGGATCGAGCCCCACATCGGGCTCTCTGCTCAGCAGGGAGCCTGCTTCCCCCTCTCTCTGCCTGCCTCCCTGCCTGCTTGTGATCTCTGTCAAATAAATCAATAAAATCTCTAAAAAAAAAAAGAAACAGTTGGGAACAATTAAAGGGGAGAGATGATTGACACACTGCCGACAGATGTCACTCTGCCTGGATGTGAGCGGACAGACAAGAGCCGAGGCAGCGGCCCCGGGGGGGGGGGGTCTCCTTTGCCCTCAGTCGTGCCCAGCCCACCCCCAGCGTGTTCTCTGCCCTCAGCTGGACCTGGAGACGGGAGCCCCGCTGCCCTGGGGACAGGGAGGCCGGGGGGTGCCCACGCCCCTGCAGCAGAGGACAGGGCCCTTCCCGGGCCAGCTCACTGTGTCCACACCGCTTTCCCCAACAGCTTAATCTGACAGTTGCGGGCAAGGGGTGCTAAGAGTCCGGGTGTGTCCTCCAACGTCATAGGTCATCCCCTGACATCACAGGTCACGCCTGCTGACTACAGTCCCGTCTTTAGGAGGCACGGCCGGGGACAGACTGCTGCCTTATGTTCAGCGCCACAGGGGGTGGCCGTCATGTGTGCAAGTGCCCGGTGCAGGCTGAGGGGGCCCTTTGCTCAATCCCGTGCTCTCCTCAGGGTGGCAGCCTCTTTGTAGGGGGACACACCCACTGGTGAGACCGGGTCACCCCTGCACCAAGACTGCTCCCGGAAGTGGGCTCAGAGACCAGCTCAGGCCAGGAGCCTGCTGGCGGCCAGCACCTCCTCTCATATGAGCTGCGGCCCTGTGGTTGGGCCGACGTGCGCTGGGCCTCCCAATTCGGAACTGGCCGGGTCCCACGGTCACTCTGCGTGTGGCTCCTGTGGGGCACGGTCAGGGGGGCAGCGGGGGGGGCACCATGGAGTGACCCGCAGTGACCTTGTTCTCCTTTCTGTTCCTGCTCACCCGGGAAGACGTCTCTCCTGGAACCGGAATGCAGACAGGTGAGTTTCCCGCGCCCGTCTGCATGGTGGGTGGGCTGGACTGGCCGGCCGGGGTCCCGCGTCTCCCTTGGAGAACCCACTGCGTCCGTTTCAAATCAGGAGCCTCGGCGAGCTCGAGAGGTGTAAACGGGTATCACACCCACTTTCTCATTCGCTCCCGAACCGAGCGAGTGTGAGGCAGGCCCTGGCGCTGGGGAGGGCATCGAGGTCCCTCTGTGCGTCACCGAGCGCGTGCCCCATGCGCCTGCCGTGAGGGCGGGCTGGGCGCCCGCGTCTCCTCGTGCCCGCACCAAGGGCGCCCCCACCTTTGCTCTCGGGATTTAGGTGAACGGTGCTGACTTTGGTTCATCCTTCTTGTCTCTCTTTGCCTACAAGTCCCAGCTCCTCCCGCCCGTGGCTCTCTGGGTCCCCGGTGCCGGCGGCTCTCAGGCCCGGGGTCATCAGTGCTTGTGTGGCTGTGCCTCAGAGCATTCGCGTTTACCCCCATCATTCTACAGGGAAGGTCCTTGCTTGGTTTAGGCCAGGGGGAAGCACCTCAAGGCAAATGACCCCCAGTATTTGCCTTCGACCTCGCCAGTCCGAGTCCGCTGGGGTCGGGTTTGCTGGGCTCCCGCGAGGTATGGCCATGGTGATGCCCTGCTCGCGTGTGTCTTCTCCATCATCCCATCTTGCGTGGACTTTAGTGCGCATAGATTTAGTTTAAAATCAGTCAGAACAGTCCTGGAGTCTGAGCCCCGTTCCGGCGGGAAGCAGGTGCCTCCCAGCAGCCCTCTCTGCGGGGAGGGGTCTGGACCAGCATCCGGACCGCGTGGGAGGGGGCGATGGCGCTGGACAGAGCCTTATGCAGGGTCGCCGCAGAAGGGGCCCTCCCCACGGCAGCCCTGAGCTGCACGAAAGGAGAGCCCTGGAGCACAGGGCTCGGGGCCGTCCTTCCCGTCTTCAGGCTTTGGGGTACGTCAGCCAGGGTCACGGTGTCTTCAGAAAGCCAGGATCGGGGGCGCCTGGTGCTGCCTTTGGCGCGGGTGGTGACCTCAGTGTCCTGAGCGCCGCGTCCAGCTCTGTGTTCAGTGGCCAGTCTGCTTCTCCCTCTCTCTCTGTGCGCGCTCTCTCAAATAAATAAATAAAACCTTTATTAAAAGAGCCAGCAGGGGCGCCTGGGTGGCTCAGTCGTTAAGCGTCTGCCTTCGGTTCAGGTCATGATCCCGGAGTCCTGGGATCGAGCCCCGCGTCGGGCTCCTTGCTCAGCGGGAAGCCTGCTTCTCCTGCTACCATTCCCTCTGCTTGTGTTCCCTCTCTCGCTGTGTTTCTCTCTGTCAAATAAAGAAAATCTTTAAAAAAAGAAAAAAAAAAGCCAGCAAGCCAGCCAGGATCACAGGAAGCATTCCCAGGTGGGACTGCACAGACCTCGGCCTCGCTCAGACCAGACCCCGGGGGCAGAGATGAGTCGGGCTGGAGCACAGCTGTGGGGGGCCACCTGCGGGTGCTGCCGGCAGGGTCTGTGCCCCCACAGGACTGTCCTCAGTGACGACCTGTGCCAGACCCGTGCCACCACGGGGCAGCCACCGCCGCGTGTGACTGGGCACTCGAGGTGGGGCCCACGAGTCGGGAACTAGAGCCACCACACGTGGCCCGTAGCTCCCACGTCAGAGGCGCACGCAGGTCCTGCACACGCAATTCTGGTAGAATGACCGCAGGCGCCCAGTCTGTCCCCCACCCTGGCGGACAGCGACTGGGTCCTCGGCCGACAAGTGGGGGAGGCAGATTTGGAGCCAGGCTGTGTGACGTCCGACCCACACACTCCTCGTGCACAGTCCCAGCCGAAAGAGTCTCGGCAGCGTTGGGGCAGCACGAGCCGCGCTCAGCCGACCTCCTCCCCAAGCATCTGCCTCACGCGGGGATCTCGCTGTGGTTCAAATCAGCGTTGTTTCCACAAACGGCCTGCGCGGTCCCAGGGTGGGTCCCCCTCCCCCTGCAGCCTGCTCGTGGCCCTGCTGGAGAAGGCCCTAGAGGCCTTGGGGGACCTGATTTAACAACGGAGATATGTGAGAGGGGGAGGTTCAGTGCCCAGCCCGCACCACGTCCCCCAACAGCAGGCACAGCCCTGCCCCGCAGCGGCCCCGGGCCTGCGCGTCCTACCACCCGGTGTGGCCCTCTGCTACCCCGCTGTGAAAAGAGCAGCACGGGGAAGAAGACGGCTCCGTGAACCACCTTTCAGTAAAACCACCAGATAGAGGGATTCAAACATTTAAATAAAAACACTACTTGCATTTTTAATTTCATGAAATTATACAGAAATAAATGCTACTGACAAAGCAAAGTCCCTTGTCGTGGTTAGAGGAGAATGGGGGAAGCTTGTTTGGGTTTGCGCTGATTAGATGTGCCCAAATGAAGACCAGTGTGTTCTTGGCTTTCGGACTCAGGCTCCTGTCAGTGTGGCCATTTCAGGGCCCTGGGGCCACCCTGAACCCGGTTAACAGGAAGGTGTTTCGCTGGGAGTCTGAGAGATCCCTGGGCCTCTGCCCCTTCCTCTGGTTCCTGGCCCTGGCCACGCCCCCTTACGGTGCCCACCCACACCCCAGTCCTCCTCCCGCAGTAAAGGCAACCTCACAGCCCCAGCTGGAGACCCGCCCGAGGCAGCTCAAGGCCCCCTCCCAGGGACGCACCAGGCTTCCAGCGCCCTCACCGCTCCAGAATCACACCTGCCCTCAGCCCTGGGCCCCGAAGGGTGGGCGCAGTGAGCCAGGCTGCATCTGTCCCTCCTTCCTTGAAGGGAGGAACCATGTCTGGATTCTGGTCATTTCTAACAGTGGCTGCCCTGAGCCTGCCCTGCCCTTGAGGCTTCCCTGCTCCCTCTGGGTGAGAGAAGAATCCAGACCATCCTCACGGGAGGACAGAACTGGGGGAAGTGACCCCGCCAAGCAAGCTTGTGGACCCTCCTGGGAGATGCACATTCTCCAGGAGGGAGCTGGGACCCCTGCTGCTGGGCGCCCTCGAACCCCGTAACACCAAGGAAGCCCCGCTGGCACCAGCGCTCTGGACTGCCCCCGGCAGCAGTGGCCACACGTTGTCCGCTAACCCCGTGCAGCACTGCCCAGGGGCCCAGAGGGAAGGGGGGGTGCTAGCCAGCCCTAGTCTGGGGCAGGGACTCCACACGGGAGTCCCTCCGGGCAGCCTGCCAGCCGGGTAGCCTCAGGTGGGGTCCTCATCCACAGGGGCCCAGGTGCGGGGACACGGTGCCCCCAGCAGCAGCGTGGGGGTCCTGCAGAGGCCTCTCGGGGCAGCTAGGGCCTCGGCCGGGCTGGAGGGCCCTCGGCGGGGCTGGGAGTCCCTCGGCCAGGCTGAGGGGCCAGCCCCTGCCCCCCAGCCAGCCAGAAGGGGTTCTGGACACCTCTCCCAAGGGCAGCCCCTCGGGCCAGCCCAGGGCGGGGCCCGAGCCGCAGCCCCTGCGCCCCCTGCACCCCGACCCCCTCCTCGTGCGGGGGCCCTGGCTTTCCTGGGGTAGGGGACCGTCAGGAAGCCGGGACAGGCCACCAGCTGTCCCGACGGGCTTTTGCCCTCCTTGTTTTAAGTAGCTCAATGGGACCTACTTTGCAAATACCAACTTACTGAGATACTGTCTTTGCGCCCCAGGTCTGTTGACCTTTCATAACAAAACGGTTATTTACCAGAAAAACGGTTTATTCGGGGAAACAGAGAACCGCACCCAACAGCAGCAAACCACCGCAAAACCACGGGCGAGAGCGTCGAGAGGAGGCTCTTTTATAGGGCGGCGGGGGGCGGGGAGCCTGTTGTAAACTAAAAGTCCATTGGAGTAAACTGGGGGCTGCAAGAGTAGTAGCTTCTCATTGGCTGGGCCGTGAGCGTCTCTCATTGGCTGGGCCGTGAGCGT
>CM053617.1:69413383-69428256 GCA_028646535.1 Procyon lotor | reverse complement strand
AAGGAGCCAACGGAAAACAAACCTAGCCAAGACACAGACTGTTAACTCCAGAGACCGCACTGATGGTCCCCAGCGGGGAGGTGGGGGTGACGGAGATGACCGTGTGCCCTTGTGCTGAGCTCTCGGGTTTGCGAGGGCTGAGTCACTACGTGGTGCACCTGACGCCACCTGACACGACTGCACGGGAGTTCAAATAAAACCGAAACAAAAAGCCCCAGAGGAGACTCTCCGAGCACCTGCCCTGTGCTCCCTTTGATAAGACAGACAGACGCTCCCACAGAAGAAAAACCACAACCTTTGTGACTGGAATGTCACAAAAGATCCCCAAAAGGTCCGTAAACATTGTGAACGGCACCCAACGTCCTTAGTTCTCGGGGAAGTGCGAACCTGAGAACTGCCTTGGGTCACTAGGGGCACTTGGGTCACTGCCTTGGGTCACCCCGAGACGCGCACGGGACAGGTGCAAGGGAGCCGCAGGAGGTGCCCCCCGTCCCCAGGGAGCGCACGCCCCCAGGCCCGTCCCGCAGCTTCGGCCAAAGCAGGGGTGCCCGGAGCAGACACAGGCTGCGGGCGCGCACAGGGGTCCCAGGACCCCGGCCTGCGACTCCCCGGCCTGCGACTCCCAGCTGCTCGTCTGGACGGATGGGCGCGGCCCGCTTAGGATTTTCGGCTCTCTCTCTGTCAGCTCCACCCGCACACGAGGGCGCGTGCAGACGCGATGCTGGTTTCGTGGGCGAGTGGGGAGACGTGCTTATGGGGTCGTGGCGGCTCTGGGAGGGCTGCGGGGCCGGGGCGCGCGTGCGTCCACACCTGTGGCGCTCAGGCCACTGGGCGGAGCACAGAGGGAAGACGCTGGAGGACCTTCCGTGGTTACTTGCTCGGGTTCTCGGGCTTGCTCCTGTCGGGCAGGTCAGGTTTGTGACGGAGGCCGGGGTGGCGGCCGCGGGTCCTGCCGGGGTCGCGCCCCAGGCCCCGCACAAAGCCTCAGCGGGCATCCCAGCGACTGGGCCTGCACCCCACACGGCCAGTTGATTCCTGTTGGTCACCCACAGGCTTGGCAAAATCTCAGGGTCACGGAGCAGCACTTTAACCTCCTGAACGAAATCCCGCCTACCTTTCGGATCCTCATCCTGCAGCACTCTCTGGACAAGTGAGGCCTTCCCGTCCCTGGTCTGGGGCCGGTCCCCACCCTGCCGAGGCCCGGCCGTGGGGCCTGAACATGGCTCTGGGGCTGCCCGGATGGAGGGCATGTTACGGGCGGACCACAGGCCGAGGCTCCCAGCTGAGACGCGGTGGGGCAGCACCCGCTGGGAAAGGCCGGGCGGGTACCACTGGGGACCCCGCCCCACCAGCTATTTGCGGCACAGGGCCAGTGCGGTGGCTGAAGGCCACCCTCACGGGGGAGCAGAGCACTTGCGGGGTGTGGCCGGCTCTCCGAGCGCGCCCCGCTGGGCCTGTTTCAGCTCTGGGTCCGGACTTGGCCGGGGCGCTCACGGGGCGGGGCTCCTGCCGGGACGTGTGAGGCTCACTGAATCGGCACCTCTGGGGCTCCTCTGGGACCCCGCGAGCTGGGCTTTGACCCTGCCCTGTGTCCTGCCGACAGGACCCATCTGTACTGTGCTGCCTACGAGAGACCCAGGTCCATCCCCACAGCCAAAGGGAAAGTGCTCCAGGTGGGGGGTGAGTTCTGCTGCCAGAGGCATTAATCAGGCCCCATCCTCGGCACAGGGGGGCACGGCGGGGGAGGGGGTGCGGGGGGCTACAGGCGGGGGCCTTGGGGCCCAGCCCTTCCTTGCTTGCCTGGGGTTGTTGAGCCTGTGGGAGGCAGGGCAGGAGGCAGGGGGGTGTGTTTCCCGGACCCCAGCCGCCCTGGGGCCCAGAGATGCACAGAGATGGACCGGCTGCCCCCACGCACCCTCCAGAATTTCTTCTACCAAAAAGCACCACATTCTCACTTTCTTCCTTACGTCTCGGGCATACAATCCCACTTAGCATTTCATTTAAGATGGTGGAAGGCGGTAGAACAGAGACATCTGTCTGTGTCCCAGCTTCTGCCAGCCCTCGGGGGTGCCCGGAGCGAGCTGCGTCCGCAGCCAGGACCTCCTCACGTGGAGAAACCCTGTGCCCGCGCTCTGCTCACACTTACCCACTTGTGCTCGTGCGCACCCCACGCTGTCTGTCCGCGGCCCCAGAGGGCGGTGTGAGGCCGTGGGGTGGGGACGGCAGGGCTGTCACTCTCCACAGGCTCCTGCAAGGTGGCACGGGTGGCCGTGGATCCAGACGCCCTCTCCTGTCTACTGGCCAGCGCCCAGCAGTTCCGGGAGATGACCGAGGTCAACAACGAGGACTTGGTCCCAGGCATGGTGAGGCCCCTGAGCCCAGCTCCCAAGGCCGCTGTTGCCACAGCGCAGGGCACAGGGACCGCGGCCCGGCTGCAGCGGGGTGGGGGCGGGGAGGGCTAGGCGAGTGGCCTCGGCCGTCCAGACCCCAGGCCCTGCTGGACGCCCAGGTGGGGGTTCCCACAGGGGACCCAGTTCTTGGACTCCTTGCGCCAGGCTGCTGGTGCGTCTGCATCCCTGATGTCAGCAGAGACGCCGCCGGGTGGGGGAGACGGGGGGTCTCTCGGAGGGGACGGCAGGCAGATGCGGCAAGGAGACCGTCTGTGGGGGATCTGGGGGCTCTGGTCCTGGGGCAGGCGGGTGGGTGCAGGGAGCCCAGGCTTTTTTGGGGAAGGGCAGGTTCGAGGGCCCTATGGGGCCCTTCCCACTCTTTGCTTTAACCGGGTTGGGATTTTACGAGGCCCTCCCTCAGATGCTTCTGATCATGGGCTGATGTTTGGGTTGAGACAGGAATTGGAAAGTGTGTACCTTGAAAGGGAAGGATACTCTCTGCAGAGATTCGGCGATGTCCTCGCGTCCACGGAGGAGTACCTGAGGCCACTGTTCCCAGTGCTCAGCTGCCCCGAGACCAGGTGCGTGCCTGGGCCGCCCGCTCCCAGGGCCGAGGCCGCAGAGGGCGAGGGCGGGGTGGCCGCCTCTCCCGGTGGGGTGGCCTCGGCCGCCAAGTCGGCGCTCTCCTCGGGACACACAGGAGGCTCGCCATCGCCGTCCCCAGCGGTGGCCTGGAATGCTGGGAGCAGTCGGGAACAGGGCGCCCCGGAGCCAGGGCGGACCGGGTGGGGGGCTCAGCCTGCAGGCCCGGGAGGAGCCGGCCGTGGGGTGGGGCGCTGTCCCCACGGGGAAGTCCGAGCCTCAGCCACCGCGAAGGTGACGGGCTTCTCTGTGCAGAGCCAGGCCGGTGCCGGGGGCAGGGCCGTCGGGGGCAGGGCCGTCGGGGCAGGGAGGCTGCCCTCGTGCTGCTGAAAGTCTTCCCCGGGGCGCGTCCCGGCCACTCCGGTCCCCTCTGCTGCTGGTGCCGGGGGCAGTGGGGGGCGCAGCCCAGGTCCTGAGCCCTGTGATTCACACTCGGCAGAGAGGAGGGCAGGGGGCTCGGGCACGCGGTACACGCGGTACTCAGATTCGCCAGGGGTCAGACATGACGTTGAGTGCCGCCTGCTGCGGTGTGCGCCCAGCCGCCCTCGCCCCCGAGGCCGGTCCCCAAGGGGGAGCTCACTGCCCTGATGCTCCTCCTGTTCTTGGTACGTGTGATGTTCCCGTGACTTCGAGAAGGTGAGGACATGCCTTTAACTTGCAGAACACACACCCCCACGGCTGCCGCAGACCCCCACGGGAAGCCGAAGGGCAAAGACAAGGAGAGGAAGATGTCCATGCCCCACGGTGAGTGCTGCCCTGACGGGAGCTTCTGCTGCAGAACTTGGGTTGCGCTTCGCCTCCGGGAGCGCTCGGGCCCCCTGGGGGCACGGAAGGTCCCCTGGGTCCCCTGGGGCCGCGGACCCCGGCGCGCTCACCTTCCCAGGGCAGCTGGCAGCCGCGTGTGCCGTGGGTTCGCTGTCCCGTTGCCCCCCACCCCCGAGTGTGCGGGCCCCGGGTGACGGGAAGGGCGCATGAGCTCGTGCTCGTGACCTGCTGACGTCCTGAACAAAGGGCGCGAGTCCCAGGTGCAGCCGCTGGGCTGCGGGCCGTCCATGCGGGTCGGCCGCTCACCCGGCACTCGCCATCTCAGAAATGGCTTTCTCAAAGGCATTATTTTATTTTATTTTATTTTATTTTATTTTATTTTATTTTATTTTATTTTATTTTATTTTTAAAGATTTTATTTATTTATTTGACAGAGAGAGAGAGATCACAAGTAGGCAGAGAGGGAGGCAGAGAGGGAGGGGGAAGCAGGCTCCCCGCTGAGCAGAGAGCCCGATGCGGGGCTGGATCCCAGGACCCTGAGATCATGACCTGAGCTGAAGACAGAGGCTTTAACCCACTGAGACCCCCAGGCGCCCTTCTCAAAGGCATTTTCATTGGCCGACATTTCTGTCACCCCCACAGGATTATTCAATGAAGGGAAAGGAGGGGCTGCTCTCTCCAAGGGTGTTTTGATTCCCAAAAGTGCCTGGCGGTGGCCTCAGGCAGCACCGCGTCCCCAACACGGTCACTCCTGCTCCCACGGGGCCCGCAGCCACCTGGGGCCCGCCCCGAGGGTGAGGGGCCGGACTCTGCCACCCGAGGGGACTTCTGTGAACTGAGATTGTGCCCTAACAGTTCCCCAGATGAAGGCCTTTGCTCACTTCCAAGTGACTTGTTTTTACTTTGTACGTACAGTGCATTCAGTTCAAGTGTCTAGTGGCCTTGCCCTTCGTCCCCTTGTCACAAAGAGCAGGTTTTCTCACGAGCCAGGCAGGTCCAACAGCCCCTCCAAGGGCTCCGTGGTCCCCTGGGGAACCTGCCACATCGCAGGGGCGCAAGTCCTTCAGCTTCCTCCTCATCCTTCGGAAAGGGGGGCTCTGTGGTTGGAGGGAGTCGGCCTTTCCGGACCTGCCCCGGGAATTGGCTGCCCCAGTGGGGGCGGGTCCTCCAAACACGGAGGACCCGACGGCCCTGTGACCCGGGCCCCACCCAGGTCTGAGCTGTGACTCAGCCGTCAGAACCCGCGCCGCCCCCCAGAGAGCCCTGGCGCGCCCCGGGGCCCTACTTCTCACGCGCCGAGCCCAGCTCAGACCCCTTCCTGTGCGCGCGGTCTGACGGCGCCCCCGAGGACAGACAGACCCGGACAGACCCGCCCCTGGGGTTTGCGCGTCCGCGGGAGCGCGTGTCCCGCTGCCCACGTAGCCGGCGTCCCCTGTCCACAGTTCAGCTCGAGGCTGCGGACAACACCGTCCTCCTTGTGGACAAGCATCTTCTGGAGCTGCCGCTGGAGGGCCTCCCCGTGTTTGAGGAGGGGACGGTCTCCTCTGTGTCCCGAGACTTCTCCCTGCAGATGCTGTGCAATCGGCTCCGTAAGGAGGAGACAGGTACGGGGCCCCCGGCCGCGCTCACGCTGACCAGGCCCGTCCCGGGCCTTACGTGACCCTGTCAGACGCTGCTTCTCGGCGGTGCCCCAACCGCTCAGCCACAGCGCCCACTGTGCGCCCAGCGTCTGGGAGGGGCTAAGGGTCCCCCGAAGGAGGAATTAAACGTCGTTCTTGCCTCATAAACCTCTGTTTCAAGGGCCGGGGTGGGTGGCGACTGACGACAGGGCCACTCATTTCCCAGGTGGCGAGGGGCCGCGAGGGAGGGGACCAGGGGGACGCCAGCACTCGGGCTGCGCGTGCCGAGTCCCGGGGCTGTTCGCGCCCGCGTGCCCCACGCTGGAGGCCTGTGTGCGGTGCTGTCTGCTGCTCCCAATAAATGTGCTCGATTAAAAACCAGTCGTTTGGACTTGGGCTCCCATCCGGGAGGAGGTAGCAAGGACGGAATGTGCAGTGGAAACAAGTGAAAACCCAAATAGATGGAGCGGTGGGTTTTGGACGGCAGAGGGCGGGCCGTGCGGAACCTGGTCCCCGAGAGCAGGGCCGGTCCCTTGGAGGACGGGCCGCCAGCCCCGAGGAGCCGACCCCGGGGGGCAGAGCCCTCGGAGGGGGAATGCGGGAATCGATGACGGTCAGTGTGCCCCCCTCCCCCCAGATCTGACGGAAACCATAATCCCATGTGTCCAGAAGTTTCCATAAACCCAGACACAGGAAGCAGAGGAGGCTCCAGGGAAGGTGGTGGGAGTGACGAGAGCTCAGCCGCAGCCACGGAGCCGCAGAAGCGAGGCCAAGAGAGACCCGACTTCCGACGGAGACGGCCGGGTGGCCAGCGACCGCCTCGTGCCACTGCAGGGGGTCTGGGGCTGCAGCCCACACACCGAGGCAGACCACGGGGGCGGGGAGCACCGGATACACAAGACCGCGGAAAAGGCAGAAAAAGAGGGAAAGTGGCACAAAGAGCGGTGGGGCCGGTGGAGACGAGGCAGGGCATCTGCCCCTCGTCGGGGGTGCCAGCCCCCGGGGCCTCCTGGACGAGACCCCTCACGTAACAGCACGAGAGCCGCCCCACGGTCCGGGCCACAGGGTGGACTCGCTCGTGTCCGGGTCCAGGGCCAAGTGTTGCCGGTTATCTGGTTTTCGTTCTTTTCAGTGTGTGGGGTTTCCGTATAGATTTTCCGACTATTTAAACGAGCAAAGATGCCTCCTCCCACCCTGGGGCTCGCCTTTTGAACACAGTATCTTACTATCGTCAAATGTATCAATCTTTTTCTTAACTGCTAGTGCTTTGGGGTCTTTTTGAAAACTTGTTTTCTTATCTCAGATCATGAAGCTATTCTCCCACGGCATCTCGTAAACACGCCCGTGTTTCCTTCCTGCCTTTTCCGCGGTCCCCCTCCTGACCCGCAGTGGGGGGGACGGTGCTGTTTCACCCCGGGAGCGCCCTTTACGGGAAGGTCCTTTCTTCTCGGCCCCGCGTGGCCAGCGTTGCCAGGGCGGCAGCGAGCGACCCCGGCGCGTCGGGAGGAGTGGCAGCCCGGACGGGGCACACCCTGTGCCCCGGAATCTGGAAGTGGGGCCTGGGCACCGGGCTGACATGGGAGAGTGTCCTGGATGAGCAGGACGCCGACGGCAGCACCGGCCCCTCCCAAGACAGAGACCCGGAGAGGAGACCCGACCGGGAGGAGGCCAGGCTGCTAGAGGACGGGGAGGCCGGAGGAGGCAGGAACCGATTCTCCCAGAGCCCCGCCCACACCCTGATTGCCGCCCAGGGGACCCCGTTGGACCCCGACCTCCAGGTCTGAGAGACACCACACCTGTGCGGCACTTTGTTGCCGCAGCAACGGGAAACGCCGGCCAAGCGTGAGCTCAGACTGTGCCCGCGTTCCCGGGCCTGAGCGCCCGGCCGGTGCACCCCGAGGCCAGGAGCCAAGTCAGAGCCAGAGTGGCTCCGGGTGCTGGCGTGTTTGTGGGGAAACGTTCCCGGGAGTCTTCCAGGAGAACCATCAACAGCAGAGAATCGGTGTACGGACTCCGGACCAACAGAGGAAGCCGACGAGGCAAACGGTGCGGACCCCTCACCGAGTGGCAAGCAGCCAGGGGGAGAGTGAGTGCAGCAAATAAAAATCCAAAGGCAAAGTGGTGGAAATTAGTCCACGTGGGTCATAAATCAGAAAAGAAGTACAGGGGCGCCTGGGTGGCTCAGTCGTTAAGCGTCTGCCTTCGGCCCAGGTCAGATCCCAGAGTCCTGGGATCGAGCCCCGCATCGGGCTCTCTGCTCTGCGGGAAGCCTGCTTCTCCCGCTACCATTCCCTCTGCTTGTGTCCCCTCTCTCGCTGTGTTTCTCGCTGTCAAATGAGTGAAATCTTTAAAAAAAAAAAAAAAAAAGAAAAGAAAAGAAGTACATAAATGGGCCCCAGCAGCCCGCTCCGTGACGGCGCGGATGACAGGGCGGCCCGCGAGCGGACAGACAGACGGAGGGACCCGCCCACACGCGGGACAGCCCTGATCGCTGGAGCACTGTCAGGGCTGGGGTCCCCCTGCCCGGTGAGAACGGTCGGCTCGTCAGCAGGATAAAGTCGCCTCAAAACGTGAAGCAACGAGCAGCCCAGAGCCAGGACAGGCGGCCCGAGCCGCGGTGTTAATCAGGGTCGCGCTCGCCCCTCCTCCGGCGGGTCAGACAAATGGGAGAAGCAGAGAGTCTGAGCCTGAGCCGTGGACAGACAGACCCAGAAGCCACACGGCAACCGGGACGTTCTCCGTTCATCCGGAGCCGTGGCGCCCGCCCGTTAGCCGCCGCAGCGTGATGGGGACGGAAGCCTCTAGCAGAAGGGACGGCCGAGTCCCCTTCATCCGGAAATTGAGAAACACGCTCCAGCGTGTCCCCCGGGACTCAGGAGACGTGGCCGCAGGAGTCCGGGGCCGGTGGGAGGTTACGGCGGCCGGTGCGGGGGCCTCACAGCTGCAGACGGTCGGATCAGCGAAGGGAAAGGTGGAAGTGTAGAAGCATCGAATTTATGTGGTTGGAGCAAGAGCAGCAAACAAAACAAAACAAAAACCCCAAGAAAGCAGGGGAAAGCGTACAATAGACACATGAGCAAACATCAACAAAATAGAAAAGAATACAAAATTTGTAAAAGATATTATTTCTTTATTTGACAGAGAGAGAGAGAGAAAGCGCACTAGCAGGGAAGAGGGGCAGAGGGAGAAGCAGACTCCCCACGGAGCAGGGAGCCCGATGCGGGACTCGACCCCAGGACCCTGGGATCATGACCTGAGCCGAAGGCAGAGGCTTCACCCACTGAGCCCCCCAGACATCTGAAAATAAGAATTTTTAAAAACTCATAAAACAGACATATTCTGGTAAGAACGATCAAGACAAAAAGCGGATGGGGCACAAATACAAAGTAAGGAATGAAAAGAGACTCAAGCTCAAAAGATGCACCAGAGATTTAAAAGATCTTGAGAGATCCGAGGACAGTGTATTCGAACCCTTAGACTAAGTGCACCAAGTCCAGGGGAAAACAGCTCACAGACCCGCACCTTCTCAGAAGCAGCAAGGAAAGGAGATGACAGACTTACTCCTCTGAGACCTACCGGACTTTCCAGAAACAGATCTCCCTGAGAGGAGGGAGGAGGGGGAACGGAGGAGTGGCCGGTCCTCCTGTCGGCCCCCGACACCCAGACGGCCAAGAACAGCACGAGAAGGAAAAAGAGAACTTGCATCACCCAGTCTGACCTCAGAAATTTACAGGTGTTCTTACATTAAAGGAAAACGAACTTCTAAGCATCTCGGTGGCTGCAGGACAGCATTGGCTCAAACGTGTGCGCTGGTCGTGCACATTCGTAGCCAAGAGGACAGAGTGGACGTCGCACACCCGGGGGGGGGGGGGCGGGCGCTGTCAGGACGCAGCGGGAGGCTCAGAAACGAGCGGCGTGGGGGCCGGAAGGGAGGAGGGGACTGTCTCCTGCTCGGGACCCTCCTGACGAACCCGGCAGCCGCGAGGACAGAGTGTCAGTGCTTGTGTGGGAGGCGGAGCCCGCTGGGCCCTGGGCCTGGGTGCCCCGCGGGGACCGTGAGCGGCAGCGGGAGGCCAGCGGGGCCCTGGTGACCGCCCCGTTCCGGAGGCCTCCCGCCTTCCCCGGCCCTGCAGGCCTTTCCGCTTCAGAAACTACGGCTCTTTCAACGTTACCAAAATTAGAGTCAGTTGCTCTCACTACTCTGTCTGTTGTCTACTAAGGTGAACACGTTAACCATTTTAAAGTGAGCGGCTCAGGGACCCTGCGTGTTCAGAGTTCCGGGAGCCCCCGGCTGTGCCGGCCCCACACCCCCTTCCTCTGTCCACAGCCGAGGGGGCCGTGAAGAAGGGGGGCCGAGGCAAGAGGAGGAGTCCGTCGAAGAGGGGCCAGAAGGTGGGCAGGTGGGCCTGGGGAGGCGCCCCCCCCCCGCCCCGGGACGCAGGCCCCCAGTGACCTTGTCTGTGGCGCAGGACGCCCCCCCGCGGCTCCTCCCCACCGACTGCCTCGTGGTCGACGCGGACGACTTCAAGTGTATCCTTTACCGGCCCCGCCGCGCAGGACACCCAGGGCGGGCGCTGGTTCTCCTTAACCCAGACCTAGTCGTCGTGGACCCCTACGAGGAGGCCCAGGGCATCGGTGAGCGCCTCCCACGGGCCCTCGACACGCGCACACGCGCGTACACGCTACACACGCCACACACGCGGGCCACACGCCGCCCTCGGGGCTCTGCCCTTGGCTGCCTCCCCTTACACTGACCACGGGAGGGGGCCTGGGGGCCTGGGGCCATCACAGCCGAGTCAGGACAATAGTGGTCGGAAAAGTGAGCCCCGGAGTGAGGTCCGCTGCCCCCTTCTCAGAGCCTGGAACGTGTCTTCCCGCCTCCGCAGCCTTAAGTGTCTGAAGTGTCTAAGTCCCGGTTCTCTCACACCAGGGGCCACCCCGGGGCCTGCCTGCTGGCCACTTCCGACCTCCACATGGGAGACAAGCTCCTGTGTTTGTCTCCATTCAATTCCTCTTGCAGAAAAGCTGACTCCTGTCTTCGTCACCCAGGAAATTTTGGAAAGATACCGAGACTCGTTCACTGCTTTCTGGGTGGGACATCTGGGCAATAAGCACCCCCCCAGGTGGGTGTCGGGTGTCTGGGGACACAGTCCTGCAGCCAGCGGGTGGGCGTGAGCCAGCTGGGGTGCCCGCACATGGAGGGGGACTGCCGTCCTCCGTCTCCCCCGCGTCCCCCTCCTCCCTCTTTCCCTCAGGCTCCCCCAACCCTGACCCCTGTTCTGTCCTGTGGGCACCCCCGCCACCCCCAGCTGCAGGGGCTCCTGGTGTCTGGCCTGCCTTCCTCACACAGGGGCTCCCTGACCCTCACGGTGTCCCATGGAGGCCTTTGTCCCCACCCCACTCTACAGATGGGGACCCGGCCCCCGGGAGTGTGCTGCTGCCCAGGGTCCCCCACCCAGTCCAGTGTGTGGGGGTGGGGGATGGGAGGGGGGAGCGGCAGAGGGCAGCGGTTAGAGAGAACTTGCTAGAGAGGGGCGGGGCTGCAAAAGAGAAGGGCGGTGCTGGAGTGGGCGGGGCCCTCTGGAGTGGGCGGGGCCCTCTGGAGTGGGCGGGGCCCTCTGGAGTGGGCGGGGCCCTCTGGAGTGGGCGGGGCCTGCGGGGGCAGGGACACTCCCCTGTGCTTCTCTCATGGACCTGGGAGTAGTTGGCCCTCGGGGAAGGGCCCTTGTAGCACCTCCCAGAGCCACTGCTCAGGGAGAGGGGAGCTCACTGCAGGGACCCGAGGTCCATCCCTGGGAGAGCTGTGTGGCTGGAAGCCAGGATGGGGGCTGACGCCGGCCCCGGGACGGTGGACGTTAGCCCTGTCCTAGCAGGGGCGTGGGGCGGGGAGTGCAGAGCCAGGACGGGCTTGGCTGTCAGGACGTGTCCTGAGAGCTTGTCCGGCCGTGGCCGCAGCCCTGCAGCGCTCAGCACAGACGGGGCCCTGGCCGCACCCGGGGACCCCGGGGCTCCTGCAGCCTGTGTCCGGCCGCGCATCGGGCCACCCTGCTTCTCTTGGCAGCCAGGCCGAGTGGGAGCAGCTCCTGGGCAGCTGTAGCGGCTTCTTCTTCTACGGGATGGAGAGCTTCCTGTGCCACCTGCTGGTGCAGAGGCTGGCCGCCATGGACCTACGAGGTGAGGCAGTCCCATGGGCCCCGGAAGCCCGGCACTCTGCCAGGCCACCAGCACATGATGGGTCCACCCAGGGACAGAGCAAGGCCGCTGTGTCCCCACCAGCCATTGTCTGTCTGAGGCGGGCTCAGGGGGCCGGAGCACTCGGCCAGCACAGCGCGGCTCTGGGGGAGCCCCCTCCTGCCCTCGTCCCCCCCAGCTCAGAACTCCAGACCTGACAGGGGTGGCCAGAGGCTGGAGCTGGGAGGGTCACCCCCAGAGGCTGGGGGGGCATTCCCAGAATGCACTGACCAGAGCCCCCCCCACCCCAGCATAAACACGGGAACGCTAGGCCTTGTGTTCTCTCTGGCTGCACCCCCCCCCCCCGAGGACTTCTGAGTGGGCTGTCTGGCTTGCCCTTGAGTGACCTTCTCCGGAGGCAGGGGCTGACCGGCCACACCGCGTGGTCGCTAGGAGAGCCTTGGCCCAGTGATGACAGCAGAAGAAGCACGTGGATATGCCCCGTGGTCAGGGCACCCGAACCCCCACATCATCCCCGACTACCTGGCTCCACCCAGCCCCCCGGGGATGGGCCACACTTCAGGCCGCCGCACCCCGGAGCCTGCCGCGGGCGTGTTCCTCACCCCACGTGGAGGTGGAAACAAGGCCTTCTCGGATGCGTGAGGTCGGAGGGCTTCTTAGGCCCAGCAGGCTCGTGGGGGGCGACAGTGCCGCTGGTGGCCCTGTTCCCGACCGAGGCTGACCCTCGCGCCTGCCCTCAGCCAGGCTGCCGCGGGAAGTGGGGAGCGGACTCTGCGCACGGGGGGCTCTCGGCACGCGCACGGCCAAGGGTTGCTGTTTCAGTGGACACACAGGGCCGTGTGCCTGAGAGCACCCCCAGCGGGCCGGGGCACGAGAAGACGGGGCCGGGTGTGGGGTTCCCGAGGCAGACAATGTCCCCGGGTGCTGGTACCACCGGTGGGTCTCCGGAAAGGGTCTGTGGACGTCAGGCCTGAGCCTCGGGCACGTCGGGCTGCGTTTCCTTGAGTCTCCCACATCCTGGGCGACACCCCCGGGGGCCCCGGCCTGCGGCTCCTGGGCGTGCCGCTGCAGGGCTGCCCCTGTGGCCCACAGAGTGCCAGATGATGGTCCTGCTGAGCCTGACACGGTCCTACGAGAGCATGCGACGCCACATGGAGAGCTCGGAGAAGAAGAGGTGCCCGTCCCCCCCGCCCCCGTGCCAGCCTGAGCCAGCAGCCGGGCCTCCAAGCACTGGGTGGGGGGCCTGGGGGGCCCACGACTGATGGATGTGCTCCCCGGGGAGGGCGGGGGGACAGAGCGTCCCTCGTCCCGTGGGTGGAGCCATCTGCCCTGGAAGAGTCTGGTTGGGGTGCAGTGGGGGAGGGCGGGGGGCTCCGGCGCAGACCGAGGCCTGCGGGGACTGGGCCAGGGGGCCGAGGGCCGGCGGCTGGGAGGGTGCCCTGGCTCCTGAGCTCCCCGTGCCACACGCACCCCGAGGCCCGGGTGGGCTGCCAAGGCCGCAGAGCAGGGGCCTTCTGCCATCAAGCTTTGCCTCCGGACTCTGCTGCCGGGCTGGGAGTGGTCCGGAAACTCCGACGCCTTGTTTTATTAAATGACATTTCGAGTGGGTTGGGGGGCAGGGCCGGGAGGGGCGCGCTCTGGAGGGTTGTCAGTCGCGTCCCCGTGCGGGCGGGGCTGTGGACGGCTGGGAGGCCGACCCACCGGGGCCCCACCCCGCAGCGCGCCCCAGCTGTCCCTGGAGGAGCCCATCCACACGGCCGTCCTGCTGAGTCTGGTGGGGGTCAGGAGCATCCTGGCAAACCAGTGGCCGACGTTCCTGCAGGAGAATGCGCTGCGGGCCAGCACCCTGTGGGACAGTGAGTGTGCGCGGGAGGCCCGGGCCGGTCCCCACCCTGTGGGCCCCCCCAGAAGCCCGCCGGCGGCGCCCCTGACCGGTCTGAGGGGAGTTTCCTCCCTAGACCTGCTGACAGTTGGCCGGCCGATCGGGAGAGCAGTCCGTCTCCTTCAGAAGATGGGAGCTGGCGCCCCGAGGAACGACGGTGAGGAAAGCTGCCCCGCCCCCCCGCGGCCCCCGCCGTGCGTCCCCAGGGCACTGCCGGCTGGGCTGCCCGCCGTTTCCGGGCCACTTCTGGGGCTCCGAGCACGGCCTCCACTGAGCTCCGGCAGCACGGGGCCTCGGCCCGAGCACGCCGGGCGTTAGAGGGGCTCAGGGCGCCCACGTTCCGGAAGGCCAGGCATGCTCTCCAGGGCGGGAGCATGAAACCTGCAAAACACGCCGCACAAAAGGAGCTTAGACCTTGGAGGTGACAGAAGTGACGTGGTCCACAAATGTGCCCAGAACACGGTCACCAAACAGCGAAGGCCGTTGAACGCGGGCGGGCGCTGCCAGGGGCCTGAAGGCGGAGGCCGGCTGGAAGCGCCCTTGGAGTGAGGAGCTGCTAAGGACTCGCTTTGGGGACGGAGGAAGGGGAAGCCAGGGCGCCCGCGTGGCCTGCTGTCCCCTGTGGGTGCGCACTGACAGGGAGGGACAAAGCCTTGATCGTCACGCAGCCCCTCGCCGGTCAGGGTGGCAGGAGAGCCCCGGCCCCGCAGTGCTGGGAGCAGTGCGGAGGGGACAGGCGGGCCCGGGCCTGGCGAGGTCCCTCCCTGGCTGGGGGCCACCGCCTGTGGGCCTCGGGGTCCGTGGGTGTGTAGACGTGTGGCAGCATCCACGGGCGGGGCTGCATCCAGAGGCAGGGGCAGGAGCACCCAGGTCCCCCGTGCACCCGCCGCCCCCCGGGAGCCGTGCCCGCCCCGAGCGCTGTCCCTCTGTCCCTCAGGTGAGCATCCGTGGGCCTCCAGGGACAAGCAGCCGTCCCTCCCGCCACAGCTCAGCGACTCTGAGCGGCTGCCCATCGTCCTCAACTCGGTCCTGTACGGGCTGCCACACCTGGCCATCGGGTGACTCCCCCTGGAAGGACCTTGGCTGCCCCCCGGGACCCAGCACCCAGCCCTCCCCACCCGCAGGTGCCCCTCCTCTGGTGGCCCTGCCCCTGGACCCCGGTTGTGTTCAGGGTCACGCCAGGGCCCTCCTGAGTCCGACCTGCTGTCCTCAGCCTCCTCCTGCCCCGCGCTCGTGGGCCCCTTGTGCAGGGGGAGGGGCGTCTCTCTGGGGGCTCCGCATCGGGGCTGACCCCACAGCTGCTGGGACCCCCAGAACCCTCCCCTACCCTGTGCCTTCCCTCGGGTCCCAGTGGTGGGGGAGCCGCCTGCATTTGGGGGAGGG
>CM053617.1:69385367-69404796 GCA_028646535.1 Procyon lotor | reverse complement strand
CAGCTGCCCCTGTGTCCCTTCCCATCGTACTGTGCCCGCCGCCGGGGGCAGGGACTGCCATCAGGTGTCCTCGAGTGTCCACGGCGAACCCTCTCAGGTTACCCAGATGTTGGGCACGACTACAAACTTCAAAACAAAGGTCATCCTGGTCCTGGGGCTCTGTGGCCCTCTGGTCATGTAGCCAGGCCCTGCTCAGAAATGCTGGGCGGCGTGCGTCCCAGAACCAGAGCCCCTTTCCCGGGGTCTCCTGTCCTGCCCTTTGGGTCTTCTTGCCCTGGGCTGGGTCTGAGCTGTGCCACTTTCCTTTCTGAGGGGAAGAGCCAGAAAACCGGTGGACACACAGGGGCTCTGAGATGTTCTGCTTGGGTCAGCGGTCCCCCCCTTCTGCTCACCTTTCAGCAACCCCGTGGCCAGCTGGGTGACGGGGACGCAAGGACGGTCCTGCAGCAGAAGCAAAGCCAGTCACGTGGCTGGTGCACTGGTCAGGCTCCCGGTATGGGAGTTTCATCCGATACAACCGTCCCTGGGTCGTGGGCAGAGCTCACTGGGCCTCTGCAGACCCAGCCCCACCCCCACAGGCCCCCAGCACCCGGGGGAGGGCCCGCACCCCTAACCCCGCGGCGGGGAGGGGCTGGTGGGCCTGGACGCCGCACACAGCCTCTCGGCCCCGGGGCTCACGTGGCCGAACCAGAGCCCGGGGCCTCGCTCGCTCCCCCAAGCCCGGCTGAGCCCGTTGCCCAGGCAGGCGGACGGCCAGGCAGCAGGCAGCTGGGGGTCCAGAGACCCCCATCCATTACAAGGAGCCTGGGGGAGGGGGTGCATGGGGCCTCACGTGGCAGGTGTGCCCCCCAGAGTCAGAGGAGCTGTTCCCCGCAGCCCGGAGGTCCCCCACTTAAGATGCTGTGGGACAGCGCATCTTAAGCCTAGGCAAACCCTAGGGTCTCCTTAGACCAAGGCCCCTGCACGTCCCAGCACGGGGGGAGCGGGACAGGCCCCCAGCGCTCTTGCCTGAGACCCTCTCCTGGCCGGGGTCCAGCTCTCCCCGCCCCAGTGCTCTCACCATAGGTGTTCCTGCCCCAGAGGCAGGTCCCCGACTCACTCCTCTGGACTCTGGGCCCCTCCTCATCTGGTCCTCAAGGGCCCCCAGCTTCCCAACCGCACTGTCTCCCGGGAAGCAGGCCCCTCCCCCAGCCGAGTGCCTCAGGCTCCGTGGAAATGACCAGGGGACTCGGTGCCACCACCGAAGGCACGTCCTGATGGCCTAAGACAGAGCAGGATGCCGCCCGCCCCCCGGGGGGGGGCTGCCGTGGCCCAGCCGGGCCCCCCCCCCCCCCCGCCACGACGCCCCACAGAGAGGGGGCTGGGACCGGGCCTGGACAGTCGCCAGGAGCCCTTCCAGAAGCCTCCACTTGGCCAGGGCCGGTCCCGTCGGGTCCTGGGAGCACAGCGGCAGCCGAGGAGCAGAGGCCCAAACACAAATCTTTTACTCGGTGCTCAATTAGCGCGGTTGGCTCGCAGTCAGAACCCCCACCCCCGAGAGCAGCCCCGGGAGAGAGCTCATTACCCGCGATTGCACATCTGGGGCCCGCGCGGCCCTGGGGAATGAGCTCTGAGCCGTGATTTACGGCCACTTCTCTTTGTCCTTTCCTCAAGGAGACAGGATTCTTGGGACCCCAGAAGAGGGTTTCTGAGATGTGGTGTGACAACCGCCGTGATGACCAGCCTCTGCAGTCCCACTGTGGGGCGGCCCTCCTGTGACTGGGACCCAGGAAGCTTTGCGGAGCCGCCCTGGCCGGGACCCCGTGTCCCCAGGGCACAGGGGAGGGGGTGGTTTCCAGCCGGGGCCAGGACGTCCCAGGGAGCAGCAGGTCCCCCTCGCTGAGCACAGAGAGGGGGTTGGAGCCCGGCCCAGCCTGGAATGTGGCACACGGGGGATAGGGGGCCACAGGGCTCGGGCAGGGTCAGGCGCCTCTCAGAAGCAGGACCGCCAAACAGGGCAGCAAGGCGGGACTGAGGGCTCAGGTTTGTTTCAGCTTTGGCGTGGACCAGCCTCCCGGGGACCCCCATCTTGGGCGCCAAACTGCCTCTGCAGGGGAGCTCACTCCTGCTCTTGGCGGTGGGCACCCGCTGGGCTGGAGCCGGTGGGATGTCTCTGCAGAGCATGTGGGTCCCAAGGTGGGGAGGGGAGGAAGCAGGGGAGGAAGATGGGTCACCTGGAGGGGCCATGGTGACCGCAGAGGTCAGGGAGCCAAGAGTGAGCTGTGGCGCCCGGGCACCGGGCTTGCCCCCCTCGTAAGATGCTCTCACAAGAGGCTGGTGACAGTGACCGTAATTGGCTGCATGTCAGCGGAGGAAGGACACACCTGCAGCCATGAGAGGGCTGTGGACACGTGTCCCCAAAGCAGAAGGTGACCTTACGTTGTCGGGGCACAGGTCACAGATCACAGCGTGCACCCCCACTGTGCGAGGAACGGCTGTGTGGATGCGAGGACCCATCCCGTCGGGGCTGCACACACTTCCGGAGAAGGAAGAGCAGCGCGAGACGACAAGGGGGACTCGGGCCTCAGGACCAGGAGCTGGCAGCTAATTCTGTGCACATGACGTTTATCAGGGACATGGCCTTTAAACAAAGAAGGGCGCTGGAGTAAGGGGGAGGGGCTGGGGTGCAGGGAGGAGCAAGGCAGGAGGGGGCTGGGGGTCCCCGCAGGGCGGGCAGACAGGGTCCCCGGGAGCACGGGGCTGGGGGTCCCCGCAGGGCGGGCAGACAGGGTCCCTGGGAGCACGGGGGCAGGTGACCCCAGCCGGCCGGCCAGGTCCCACCCCTCCTTACTGCTGTCCAGACTGCTTCTGGCCAGGGAGGAGTGGCAGCTGGGGTTCCCCGGCACCCCAAGCCTGCTCCCAGCCCCTGCCCCGCCCCTTCCTTAGCACACATTTGGGGCCTCCTCCCAGCTGCCGAGGGTCCCGGCCCTCCGGGCCTTGCCGGCCTCTTCCTGCCCACCTCCCCGTGTCCAAGATGTTCAGGGTACCCAGAGGACCCTCGGTGGTGTCTACTCCCCGGGGGAGCACAGACCCCTCCCGGACCCCGACACAGGGGCCCAGCAGCATGTTTTCAGCCCCTGGAACACCTGAGCATGCAGCGTCCTTGCTGACCTGGATGCGGACAGGCCGCGCGCCCGGGATGCTCACTCAGCAGATGCCGCTGGGCAGAGGGGCCTTGGCTGTTCCCGGGGACTGGACCCGGCTGGAGCCTGCTCAGCGGCGCCGCGCGGGGCGGGGCGGTGGGCGGGGCGGCGGGCGGGGCGAGCGGCTAGCCCCTCCTCACGCCGGCCCCGCCCACCGCGGGGCGGCGCCGGCAGCCCCTGGTCACGCCTCCATCGAGGGTGGGGCGGGGTGGGGGAGGTGAGGTGGGCGGGTAGAGGCTCTCAGCGTGCGGCCCTGGGGGGGTGGGGGGGCGTTTTGTGGGGGAGGGGTGGGATTTGCTCTAGCCCCTCCTTGAGCAGACACAAGCCCCGGGCCGCCCGTGCCTGGGCTCCAGGGTCCTGGGGGCCCCACGTCTTCCCTTACCCTGTGAGCCCTGCAGCTGCGAGGTTACATCTGGGTCCCCTCAGGGGTCCCTTCCTTCTTGTGGCTCACGGACCCCTGGGTTAGCGATCCCTGAATGGGACACCGCTGTGGGGTCTCATCACACAAGAGGTTGTGAACTGTGGGAACAAGGCCAGGGCCCTCTGGGGTGGGGTGGGTGGGGGTGGCTGCCCCCAGAGGGCCCGGCCCGGAGCGGTCACGGTCGGAGCAGGTGGCAGCTCAGGCACCCGTGAGGTCCACGTCACTGACAGTGGGGAATCCAAGCCCCCTTCCTGTGTCTCACCTGTCCCCCCAGTCTTGCCCCAAGGAGCCGCACTGTGACGACGCCTGCGACCACCTGCGCTGACCCGCTCCCCCCAACAGAGCGGGCCCCTCCTGCAGGCTCTTGCGGAAGCTCCGTGTTTATAGTTTCTTGCCCACCGGGCCCTCCCAGGGCGCCCCCGGCACATAGGAGGTGCCGAATGAAAACAGGAGGAATGCGTAAAGGTCTGCACCAAAGAGCGCGCTCTCAGCCTTCCGACCACGCGTAGGTTTGCCCGGAGAGCCCCGTCTTCCTTTGTAGGACGTTTTCTCCGAGACCAGGAGATGGCATTCTCGAACCTCTCGGCTCTGGCGGCGGAAATCCGCCCAGGGCTGGGAGCCCAGGCGCGCTCCTTCCCCGCAGGCCGCCTACGGACCTTTCCCGGAGGAGGGGCGGCGCCTGGGGGCGCTGAAGGGGGTGCGGGTGGGAGCCCCGGAGAGCGGGTGGAAGGGGCGCGGGTCAGAGGCGGCGGGCAGGGAGCCTTCACACCCGGGACGGGGCGCTGGGGGGAGGGGACCCGAGGCGCGGGTCCCCGGGAGCGGGGACTGTCCCGGGCGCGGACTTGCGAACCCCCGGCAAGGCGGGACGCCTGGGGAGCGCGCCGAGACCCCCACGCCCCACCTCGCACTCCCGGCGCGCACACGCACCACGGCCCGGGTCCCGGAGCCACGGCCACCGGCTCCCCGGGGGCCGCGCACGCTGAGGCCAGAGGGGACCGCGGCCGCACTCGCGACCCCAAGCTTTCAGCCAGAGCCCGGGGAGGGCGGGGCGGCGTGGACAGCCCCGGGGTCGCTGGGGCGCAGGACAGCGACTCGGGGGTTCTTTTCCCTCCGCGGTAAAGAAGGGCTGGGAGGCTCCCGCCCCAAGCGCAGCGCCGGGATCCGCGCGGGTTCTCTCGCCTCTGAGCAGAGCCGCCCGCACCTCTGGGAGGGGAGTGCGCCCCTGCCGTCCCGTCCGGGCGCTCCCCTCCTGTTCTGCCCTGTTGGACCCTCGGGTCGCGCCCGCCCACCCACGGGTTAGTGGAGCAAAGACCCGGGCCTGAGGCGGGACGCGACCCCGCCCCCCACTCGGCTCCGCCCACTCGATTCCAACCCACCGGAGCCCCAGCCTTGGCTACCAAGCCGCCGCGGGGGGTTGGCGGGCCGCTTGGGGAGTCCAGAGGGGTCCCAGTCCTGCGGGGAGAGTGTCCCGAGCCCAGGCTGTTGGGACGCACACACGCTGCTGCTTGCTCCGAGGAAGTGGGGCGTGTTCTAAGGGAGGCGGGGTCGGGTCTCGGCGCCCGGGGACCTGCCGCCAGACGCTGCGCGGGAATCCCGGAGGGGCGCGTCCGGTGTCCGGGGGCCAGAGCGCCTGCGGGGCGGCCACACCCGGATCCCGCAAGTGCGGCCGGGCCGAGGAAGCCAGGAGAAAGGAACCGCACGGCACACGGAGCTGAGGGGCCCCACGCGTCCCACAGCCTCACCTGGCGGCACGGTGCGCGCCCCAGCCAGGGGCGACCACCCAAGGCCCGCCCAGCCCCGCCGGCCTGTGGCTCTCGGAGCCGCGATCCGGTGCAGGGACCCTCGGAGGCACGACCCCGCCGCTAACTGCCCCAAACGAAAACGGACCCCCAAAGGACACCGAGCCAGCGGACGCTGGGTCCCTGCCCAGAGCCAGGAGGCTCGCCCCCATTCACACCATCCACACCTTGGCGGCCGCGGTGAAACGGGGAAGTCGTTGCTAACCAACCGCATCGGGCCAGAGAGAGGCCGGCCTGGCGCACGCCGCCCACCCCCGGCCACGCAGGGCCGTCCGTTTGCTGGTGTTCGGGTCATGGCTCGGAGCAGGCAGCGAATAACAGTAAGAGCCCACAGGTAGGATTTAACGTGACACCCCACCCAAGAGGATGAAGGCGACAACGCTCAGCATTTTGCTCAGCTCCTGCTCTCCGCCGGCGCCCAGGGTCCACTGCAATCCCACAGCAGTGCGACGGGCTGGGGGCTTTTCCTACAAAAAGGGGACACCTGGGGCCCCACCTGCCCCTGTGAAGGCCGCGCTCTGCCCACTGCGCTGGGGGAGCGCACCCACGTCTAGGCCCTGCACGTGGCTCTGGCGCGCCCTGGGTTCGCGGCTCTGAGCCGGGTTGGTCCTTGTTCCGCCGGTTCGGGCTGCGCTTCACGAGACAGCGGCCCGCGGGCGGGGTCATGAGGTCCCGGGTCTGAGCTCGCGGCTCAGCCTGCCTCCCGGGAACCAAGCTGCAACTTCGCGATCGGGAAAGGCCGGACCGGGAGGCGCGGACGGTCCCCGCGTCCCGACCCGGCAGAGGGCAGCGCCGCGGGCTGGGAGGGGACCGGGAACTGCCCGCCTGGCAGCGCCCGCGAGTCGCCGGCCTCGCGCGTGGCCCCGGGACAGGTCTCGCCAGCGCGCCACCAGTGTGCTGGAGAAAGCAGGGCAGATTCGCGCTGGCCCTGCGGCGCGTGGACTACCGTGGACTACGCGGTCCAGCGTCCCCCGCCCGTCCGCGTCACACAGAAAGTTACCCCAAATGTTCGCGGCACTCCGTGACGCCTGGCCCCGGAGCGGCCGGGAAGCCGCGGGGACGGGTGTGGGGGCCCCGGCCGTGCCCCACGACGGTCCCGCCTGGCTCCCCGCGCCCGCGCACCTGGGGCTCTTCACCGAACGGGGCGCACGGAGCGTGCTGAGCGGATCCTCAAATCTGCATTCTTTCGGGCGATAAAATATGTTCTCGTATTTTTTCCCGATTTCCCATTAAAACCTTTGCCTAACTAAACTCCCATCCAACGGGATTTATTTCGTCCCGGGGGAGATAAATCAGGGGGCAAATTTACAGCCGGGGAGGCACCTGCCTCGCTAATGGGCCCTTCATGGAGTGCGCGGCCGGCGGGGGCGCGCAGACGGGCGGGGCGCTGGCCAATGGCCGGGCCGCGGGCGCCCGCAGCCAATCAGCGCGCGCGCCGCGCGGGGGCCCCCGCGGTTATCAGCGCGTCCGGCCCGCGCGGCGCCGCTCCGATCGGCCCCGGAGCCGCCGCCGCCGCCGCCGCCGCCGCTGCCCCGCCGACCCCGCGGCCGCCGCCCAGCCCGCGCCGGAGCCGCCGCCCTCGCGCCTCCCCGGGCCGTCGGCGCCCGCGCCCCGAGCGCCCCGCTGCAGCCGGCGCCCCGGGCCGCGCGCAAACTTCCCGGGCCGGCGGGCGCGGGCGGCGGCGGCGGCGGCGGCGGGGCCCGGATGGGCGCCCGGGCCGGCGGCGGCGGCGCCCATGGACGCTAACCGCCCGGGCGCGTTCGTGCTGAGCAGCGCCCCGCTGGCCGCGCTGCACAACATGGCCGAGATGAAGACGTCGCTGTTCCCGTACGCGCTGCAGGGCCCGGCCGGCTTCAAGGCGCCCGCGCTGGGCGGCCTGGGCGCGCAGCTGCCGCTCGGCACCCCTCACGGCATCAGCGACATCCTGGGGCGGCCGGTGGGCGCGGCGGGCGGCGGCCTCCTGGGCGGCCTGCCCCGCCTCAACGGGCTCGCCTCGTCGGCCGGCGTCTACTTCGGGCCCGCGGCCGTGGCGCGCGGCTATCCCAAGCCGCTGGCCGAGCTGCCCGGGCGCCCGCCCATCTTCTGGCCCGGCGTGGTGCAGGGCTCGCCCTGGAGGGACCCGCGCCTGGCCGGCCCGGGTAGGTGGCGCGCGCGGGGAGCGGCGCGGGGCGCGGGGCGCGGGGCGGCCGGCCGAGCTCACCCGCCCTCCTTTGCAGCCCAGGCCGGCGGGGTCCTGGACAAGGACGGCAAGAAGAAGCACTCACGGCCGACCTTCTCGGGCCAGCAGATCTTCGCGCTGGAGAAGACCTTCGAGCAGACCAAGTACCTGGCGGGCCCGGAGCGCGCGCGCCTCGCCTACTCCCTGGGCATGACCGAGAGCCAGGTCAAGGTGAGCGGCTGGTGCGGGGCGGCCTCCCGCGGGCCCCGCCGCAGCGATGCCGCGAAGCCGACTCTGCGCCCGCGTCGGGCGAATGGTGTGCGCTCGGCCGCCAGCCCGCCGGGGCCCCAGCCTGCGGGTCCGCGCGGGCGGAGGGGCCTCGCGCTGCACGGGTCGGGCGCGGCCGAGGCGCCGTCTGACGGTCCCCCTCCGCCGCAGGTGTGGTTCCAGAACCGCCGGACCAAGTGGCGCAAGCGGCACGCGGCCGAGATGGCGTCGGCCAAGAAGAAGCAGGACTCGGACGCCGAGAAGCTGACGGTGCGCGGCTCGGACGCGGAGGACGACGATGAGTACAACCGGCCCCTGGACCCCAACTCGGACGACGAGAAGATCACGCGGCTGCTCAAGAAGCACAAACCCGCGAACTTGGCGCTGGTCAGCCCGTGCGGCGGCGGCGCGGGGGACGCCTTGTGAGCACGGGCGCGGCCGGAGCAACCAGGGTCGGGGCGGGCCGGCGCCCCTCGTCGCCGCCCGCCCGTGTGTATATATATTTTTACAGAATAAGTTATAAAGCGGCCGGCGCGGGCTCGGGAGGGCGCGAGGCCCCGCGTCCCGGGCGGAATCACTTTGTATAATCAATAAATTATTTAACACGTCCCCGGCGGAGCCGCGGCTCTGGAGGCTGCACCGCGTGTGTCTTCCTTCTCGAAACCCCGTTCCCACCGCCCCGCGGGTCCCTGCCCGCCCTCCCCGTCTTCGTCCCGGGGGGCCGGGCTGGCGGCGAGGCACGCGGTGCGACCCCAGCCCGCGTGTCCCCAGGAACGGGCGGCGGCAGCTCGCAGGAGCGAGGGGACAGCGAGGGCCCAGCGCGGGGAAGGGCGACCCGGGCCCCTGACCCCCGAGGCCGCCCCGGGAGCGCCGGAGAAGCCGCGACGCCAGCGAGCGCCCAGCGGAGCCGATGGCCGCGGACGGAAACGCAGCGGGCGCGGAGCCCGCAGGTGTGCGCGCGGCGACAGGTGCGGCGCCCCTCCCACCTGCGCCCGGCCGGGGCTGCGGGGCCAGCTCAGTGGCGGAGGTCGGAGGCAGGTGAGCACCCACCCGCGCGTCTCTTTTCGGAAACCCCCGGGGCGGGCGAGGGGCGCGTCCTAGGCTGCGGCCGACGTGTTGGATTTGATGACGCAGGTCTTAAAAGGCCTTAGCAGCTTAAGGTTCCCGAGTGCGGGCTAAGCGCGCCGCTCGCAGATTTTAAGCTCCTCCAGGGCCCGGTTCCGTAGTCTTTGATCTGCAGAAATTGCTGTTTGATTCGGACCGGACGCCAGAGAGAAATCCCAAGTAATCCGCCCGCCCTCCGAGGGCCCCGCGGCCGCGCACCGCGCGCAGGGACCCGCGGGCAGCCCCGCTCCACACTCTGGGCCTCGGCCTGCGTGGTTGCACCACTGCGCCCAACTCTTGAGCTTTAATTTTAAAAATTCAATAGAAGGGCTTACATTACTATAAGGGTCTCCTTGAAGGCATTTTTGAAAATATTACAGAGAAACGGAAAAGCCTGGCGTTTTCTCTTCTATGCCAGGTGGCTGCACCATCAGTTTCAAAAAAGACTTTTGCCCCCCGGCTGGTCTTTTTAAGGGAGCAATATTAAAATCTATTTTATTTCTGTCAGTGAACTCTTCTCTCAGCTCTGGTTAAGAGCGAAGGAATTTCCAGATTTAGAGTTTGGAGGAAGGCAGTGCATTTTTACAATCTCGACTTTAAATGCTGAGGGGTGATTCCCATTAGTTCCCGCTACAGTAAAACGTCCAAAAGATTGTTTTTCTGCACTTAAGTACTGGCTTGGTTTTGTGTAGGGACGTCTGACAGAGGGCGTTCCGGGATTTCTGGGGAGCCCTGTCTGAAGTCACAGCCCCCACAAAGGAGCACCCTCGCGTTGCTTAGCATTTCAAAGGGGATGGACCAGGAAGGCAGAGAAACAAAGCAGACACAGGGCTGTTTTCACCATGATCAATTTTATTGCTTAGGAACCGGAGCAGTCATTTCTACAGGCCTCCACAGTGACCGACAGCCGAAACCCCGGCACAAGGAGTGCGCGGGGCGGGCCCGCGGTGGGCGGACAGCAGAGCGGCCGAGCTGCACGGCAGGGACGCACTCGGCAAGCGGACGCCCGATCCCTTGCGATGGTAGTGATTTACCCACAAACGAGCATCCACTAAGGCCTTCACCCAGTCCAGGAGTTGTGTAGTGTTCTAGAGCAGATCAATAAAACACACGTTGTGTTTCACCCGCGGGCTCCGCAATGAGCTATTAATGCTGTGCTTGGTGCTGGGGGGACGTGGGCGCAGCGGGGTGTCACTGGGGCGGCCGTGGGAACCCACGGCTTGGCTTCTCCTAGTTCTGCAGACAGCCCGTGGTAAAAGCAGTTTCTATCGGAAGCAGACTAGCCTATTTTTGTTTCTCCCATGATATTATTGTTTTATGTAGGATACTTGGCACCATAGAACAGTAACAAAAGACAGACGGGACAGTTTACAAAATTCTTAAAAGGTACACCCGAGCTAGCTATAAACTTCACATTCAGTTCTTAATATTACACAGAAGAAAAGGCCTAGGAGCGAATCTGCAAGTGTAGATGTGTGTGGTCCACGCGCCCCAGGACGGCAGCGCTCGGCCGCCCGGGGTGGGTCTGTGCGGACGCGGCCCCGAGCGCCCAGCCTCGTCCCCACCTGCCGACAGGACCCTCACAGGCATTCATCCTGGAAAGTATATTTAGCATAAGTTTTGGTAAGATTTATAAATTATTTTTAAAAAGTATATATTTATATATATTTATATATATAAAAATGGAAAGCAGCTGCAGTGTGATTCAAAACCCACGAACTCGGCAGTAAGTCACAGGGAAGGGGAGCGGCCGGAGGGGAAGGCCAGGCCCCCGCTCCCCTCACAGCGGCCACACGGCCTGAGTCGCAAAGAGCCCTGCCCGTCGCCCCAGCGCCAGGCGCCCCCCAGCTGGCGGAGGGGGTGTGGGACGCCTGTGGGGTCCCCACGCCAGAGAAGCTCTCCCCACGCTGACAGTGACTACAAGTGGAAAGCCCGCAGTCGGACGTAGACTCCCTCTCCTGTCTGTGGAGTTTGGGCAACGGGACGGTGACTCATTACGAAGACCCAATGTTTCTACTTAATGTCACACGAACAGACGAGACAGTGAGGTATGTGAGGCTTTTCCGGAACCGTCCGGAGGCTGAAGCGCAGTGTGGGCCGGCCGGCCAGCGGGCGGGAGGACGTGTTTCGTGGCTGCGACTTCCACCGGCTCCTCGCGCTACAGGGAGGTCGGGCGGGGGGCCCTCTGCCGTCGCTGCCACCGCTTCCCTGCCGTGGAAGGGGTCGCTCGTGAAAGGAACAAACACACCGGGAAAAGCTGAGAAAAGGTGAAGCCAAGGGAAGGAGTCATATTTACCACACGTCACTGCACGACACAACACTTGTGCACATGGGCGTGAGGTTTACCTGCCCCGGGCGCGATGCGGAAGGCCAGGAACACGGGCTGCGGCGGGAGAGACGGGCGTCAGACCCCGCGGCACCCCCTCCGGATCCCGCCCTCCCCCCGCCCCGTGACGGCCAGAGCCGGGGCTGGAGTTCCGTAAAGGGCTGGATTTCCAGGTAAAAACTCACGTAGACGGGGAAGGACAGAGTGCCCCCCGGGGGCCGCGCGCAGGACGAGGCGCCCAGCGATCACGGCCCGGAGGCCTCGCACACGGGACAGCGCGGACGTCTCCCTCGTGGCTGAAGCTAAGACGCGGCGGCATGGCCCTCAGCGAGACCGCGGGGCTCTGGGGGTCAGGGCGCTCCCGCGTACAAAGCGCGTCCCTGCGCAAAAACTCAGCGCCGCCCCTGAGGGCCTGCACCCGTGCTCACTGCCCCACAGGCCCTCACGGGGCCCCACGCGCACACTGGAAAAATGACCTTCGGAAATCACCGGCTGTAGACGGTGTTTTGCTATAAACAGTAAAATTCTGTCCTTTATTCTACTGCGACGAGTCTTTTCTGCCTTCTTTGCCTACCTACCTGCCTGCCGGTATTTTACCACAATGAAGTAAACACAGACCCCCTTGGCAGGCGCTGTGTGGGCTACGGAGGGGCCCAGCCCGGCCCGCGCCCCCCACCATCCAGCCACGCGCGGCCCAGGCACGTCACCTTGTGGTCTCCCATGCAGACGTTGGGCCCGATGTGGTCGTAGGTGACAACCTTCTCCTCGCTCTCCGACTGGAAAAGCAAACAGAGAGACCCGTGTGGGGAGGTGGGAACGGCGGGGGCTTCCTCGGGGAGCCCCGAGCGACCCGCCACCCACCCCAGCCCCTCCGCAGGGGCAGCAGGCAGAACGTTCTGGAAGCCCTGGCTCTTCCTGCTTCCAGACAGGAGTCGGGGTGGGGACCCCCAAGCTCTCCTCTGGCACGTGCCCCTGGCGGAGGCCTGCCCTCGGGCGATGAGAACGGCTGTGCCCCCCCCCCCCCCAGCGGGCCCCCCGCCCCATGGCGCCCATTTGCCCTGGTGACGTTTGTTTTGACAGCCGGTTCTATCAGCCCCGAACTGTGTTCACAGGGCAGCAGCCGCCTGCACCCCGCACTCTGTGCACAGTAATTAAGGGCTGCAGGCACAGCGGCCCCTCCCCCGGACGCCTGCGTTTTGGGCGTGACCACGAAGGGCTCGCTCCTGGCCGCGTCCGCTCCGACCGGGCCCGACTGTTCCGTCTGCAGCTGGAGCACCAAGACCATAAAGTTAAAACTGAATTATCTTTAATGCAGTAGGAAGCTTAAGGTCAGCTTTACTTTCCAGCGTGGTCGCCTGCCAGGAAGTATGAAAACATAACCTCCGGCACCATATGCGCGAGCACTTCTCATCGCTCACGATCGCGACGCTGCCTCGCAGACGTGCGGGACATTCATCAAACGCTGCACGGTAATTTACAAAGGCAGCATAAAATTGTGGATTTCCAACTGCATAATCTCGAGACAGATAAACAAATTACAGGGGCGCATTCATCCCGCCACCTTCGGTGTTTTCGGGCTGGGGAAGCAGAACGAACATGATGACGGGGTAACAGAGCGCGGCATGATGGATGACGCCGAGAGCCGCTCACGAGGGCGTCTGCTCTGCTTGGGGCGCCGCTGCCGCCAGGCAGCCCCTGGGGAGGGCCTGGGGGGCGTCGGGGGGGGGTCCCCTCAGCTCCAGCCCCACCAGGTCTGAAGCCTTCAAGCTCCAAGACAAGAATGAGCATGAAAACGGCCCCGGGGAACCGCCCCCGCCCCCAGCTGTGCCGCCGACTCCTCAAGCGCTCGGCCACCTGCATTCAAGACTTCCTTGCAGTCTCCTTGGGCTTCCCTCGCACCCACACTTGTCTCTTCTCTGTCCCCGAGGGCCCCATTCTGGCTGCGGCCGTGCGCCCAGCACACCGCACATGCTCAGGCCGGCAGGTGTGCAAGGCTGTGAGCCACTGTGCAACCACACACGGCCACCTCCAGAGCGCCAGTGAGCAGGCCCGACAGAGAGGACAAAGCTATGTCCAAGGCCGGGCACCGGGCAGGCTCCCCAGGGCTGTGCGCTTGTGGCCCACACCCAGTGTAGTGACAGCCAGGAAGGCCTCGTGGGGAAGCAGCCCTGGGGACTGTCCCCAGCGGTGGGCCCTGGGTGCGACGGTGTCCCAGGAGTGGGCAGGCCCTGCACACAGCACAGGGGGACAAGTACTCAGGCCCCAGTGGAGCGAGCTTACGCAGACTCAACGAAGCCCCCCTCCAGCCCAGCCCCCACCCCCTGCTGGCTCCTCCCCAGGTGCCCAGAGTGCTCTGGGCTTAGGGAAGAACATGGACGGCTGGGCCCTCACTGAAAAGGTCAGCAGGGTCCACTGAGTATGGGGAGCCGGGCGTGTGCACAGCAGGGCTGGGAGCCTGGGCAGCACGTGGGGGGCCCTGCCCTCCTGGCTCTGACCCCTCTTGCCCAGTGTGCTCCGAGTCTCTGGGTGAGGACTCAGGGTGTGGCCCAAGGCCAGCCAACGGGTCCTGGTCGGGGGTTGGGGGGACTGGAACCTAAAACAGACAGAGTTCAGGTCAGTTACACCCCCCTCTGAACATTGAGCACCAGCCTGTGACCCCGCCCCCCAAATCAATGCACTTGCGTGTGATTTCTCATTGATGGGATCGACAACACCAAGTCAGATATTGATTCTTTTGAAAACACTCCTTTTGTATTAAAATGTGGGCACAGAAATTCTGGAAAACAAGGCCACAGGAGACCGGAGGGCCCAAGCCCCAGTACCAGGTGCTCCGGCCTGAATGTTCCCATTCGTTTTTACCACATTGAGCCCGGATGTGAACCAGGCTCTTGGTTTACAACCCAGGAAGTAGGGACGGACGTGTCCAGCATGCTGTACGTACGTGCGGCCGTGGACAAGAGCACTTTTGAGTCCCGAGGACACATAACGGTAGTGGTTCTAGGAGCTGGTGACTGCAGACGCACGGAGGGTGCAGAGAGGCAGCGGGTGTCGGTCTCAAGTGGCCCAGGACCCATCACAGGACAACGTCCGGGCCTGTCCTGGGGCCCCCCATGTGGGGCTGCTCCTGGGGTGACTGTGGCCCTTACCTTCAGAATCAGCTCCCTGGCGGACGGGGACATGAGGACACGGTCGCACCACGCGGGGCACCGGGTGTTCATGTAACGCTGGCCCTGGCCGGAGTCCTCGCTGTACGGGTAGCTGGGGGGGACACAAGGGCGCCTGGTCAGTGGCGGGTGCAGCCCCCTCCCACTGTCCCCCGAGGGCCCCTGTCAGGCTCTTCCTGGGCACGCAGAGTGGCCAGCAGCATGCAGGGGAAGAAACCACGTAGAGAAGTTTCCAGAACACAAACTCAAACCTGCGATTTAAGTTCTCACTTAAATTTTCATTGTAACGGGTCTTGGGACAAACCAGTAGCATCATCTAGGACACTGGTTTTAGTTCTGGGGTCAGAGGGCAGTGGAAACCTGCTTGGGGAAGATGGGCCTCCTTCCCCACCTGTGTCCCAGGGGCCGGCCCGGCGCGTGGCCTGAGAATGCAGGGGCACCGCTGTGGCACTCGGGCCTCTGGGCGAGCCTCCGGAAGCGGGCGCACACCCGTCCCCATGCCCTGCCCTGGTCCCTGCCCCGCCCCCCCCCCCACGCCGGCCCCCGAGTCCCGCCCCCGGCCCCCCGCGCCCCGCGCCCGCTCTACCCCAGCATCTGATCTCTGCAAGTGCGTGGCGCCCGGGTCTCGGGCTCATCGCTGTGACCTGGCCTTGACTGTCCTGGACTCGCTGCTCTGGCGACACAGGCGCCCCTTCCCACCCCCCGACCCCGAGCTCAGTCCCCTGGAGAGGCCCTGGCGGCCCCTTGGGATAGAGCCACCACAGCCGACGCCCCCACAGGCAAATGACACAAGCGTGGGCGAGAAGCGCGTGCGGAGCCGTGGGCGGATCCCCTTCTGTCCCCCGGCCTGCGGGCCTGCCTCAGCCCACCGCCCACCGAGAACCGCAGGCTTCACCGCTGGGCGCGACTGTAGTGGAAAGGGAGGAGCTCAGGGTGCGCACTGGGGACACTTGGCACCGCGGCCCCCAGTCCACGCCAGCGGGACGTGTCTGCGCGCCCGGAGCGCATCGGGCACAGCCATTTTGGAGTCTAAGCTGCTCCTTGCAAACATTTGTTTCTAGGTTAATTCCGAGCGGAGCCTCCCTTGCCTGTTGCTGGGAGAGGGGCCGGGCGGCCCTGCGGAGGACTCTGCCCCACCCTCTGCCCTGTGCCCTCAAGACCCATATCCTGCTGGGACCCTCAGGCCCCGCAGAACAGGCGTCTGCCTTCGCGGCTCCCGGCCTTGGCCGGTCCCACTGGGGGTCCCCACACTGTCAGCAGAAACAGGGGCTGAGGACCCCGCCTCTCAGGGCATCACCACTTCGCTTGATTAAAGACTCAAAGCAGCACGTGTGTTTAAAAACAAAACCCACCCAGCCCCTACGTCTACAGCACTGTGCGTGGACAGAGGAAACCCCTCTGCAGAAGTGCAGGCCGCCGGCCCGGCCGTGAGAGGGAGTGACCCCACCCCAGCGGGACTGCTCGCTGCCCACACGAAGCCTCGCCAGGGGATGCGCCCGGGCTGGCAGTAGGCTCCCTCCAGAACGTGCTGCCTGTGAGCCGGGGATCGGGGGTCCCCACGGATCAACCCCGTGTCCAGATGACAACGTGCCGAGTCATGGGATGAGACTGAGAGGCCGGGCTGGGGCAGAGGTCAGGGGTGAGGGCAGCCGCTGGGGGGTGGCTCCACCAGGAGCCGGCCGGTCGCCGAGGCTTGAGGGCATCCTGCTCAGACGCCACCTTCGATGCTCAGCTCCGCTCCTGATGCTGCCAAGATGACAGGAAACCCCTGTGGGCCCCAGCTGGTCTTGGGGTCTCAGCTAGGACAGCACACGGTGGCACAGACCACGGGGATGTACCCCAGGGCCAATGCTCAGTGTTTCTACCTCAGGCCTGGGTTTGTGCCAGGACACAGCATTTGTCAGGGCGGCGACACGGAGCTCCCGCCCGGTCCACGCTGGGGCCCGACAGGTGGTCGCGACTCCCACAGCGGCGCTGGGCTGAGTCCCCGAGGAGCAGCAAGGTCTCGGGCTTGTACCCCAAGAGCAGTCTGGGGAGCCCCACGTGGCCCCGGCCCATTGTGCCGGGCGGGACGCGCTGCTGCAGTCCGGTGTGAACACGGGTGAGTCAGAGGAGAAAGCAGCTGGTGCCCCGAGGTGTCCTGTTGGTGGGGGCACTGGCCTCCCCGACAGCCCCGGGGCCGGAGGAGGGGGCTGGGCGGCACCCTGTCCTCCCTCCCACGGCGGACGCGCGGCCCCATAGGTGAGCACAGGGCATGGGGCCTGACGCTGCCGGTCTGCGGCCCGCGCACCCCCAGCGTGGATGGTGAGGAGTGCCGGCTGTGCACGCACACCTACCTGAAGGCAAACCCTGGCAGGCGGGGAACACAGGACAAGTGCCCAGCCTGTGCCCCCACGGTGGGGAGAGCCGCCATAACTGCCCGTGGTAAAGCTAACAATCGCCCACCTTCCTCAAGCACGCAGTCCCCCTTCCTCCTTGCCCCTCAAACTCCTTCCATTAGGACGCGGGCAGTGGCCCTGGGGAGCAGGCTCGGAACTCCCCGTGGGCCAGCAGGCCAGGTGGGTGGAGTCTCCACGGGCCCTGAGCCCAACACCACGGCCAGGAAGGCACAATGCCCGGCTGCGTCTACAGGGCCAGCCGCCGGTGGGGACACCAGGCGTGGGAGGAAACGGAAGGTACACCACCAGCCAGAGCAGCAAGCGGTGCACCCGCTCTCCCCAGTGGGGGTGCTGCCCTGGGGACGGAAGGCCCTCCTCAGGGCCCTGCTGGGGGACAGCGCCTGTGCAAGGGGCCGCAGACACGGGGCAGAGACGCGGGACCCCGGTGCCCCCAGATACCGCCCATTACTGACATTCCTAGAAAAGAGAGAGGAGGGAGCAAAAGGGTGAGGAAAATGAGCCGGAGCCCTGGCAACACTGAGCTACTGGGGGAGGAGTTCGCAGCAAAGACGGCCGGGGGGAGTCCTGGGTCCGCCGCACAGGGTGACCTGGCCCCTGGGCACGGCCCTTCGCCCGCGGCTGGCTCTCACCTCCAGCCGTGCTCACCCTCCGCTGCCCACCCTGCGCCCCTGGGGCCGGCAGGGCAGACAGACGTCCGGCTCCTTCCCAACCGCTGGGCCCGGTGGACGGCAGACCACGCCCCTTCTCATCCGAACGTCACAACCTGACACATTACTACAGACACCACCCAACAGAGGGTTTAAGTAACGGCCCAAAAACAGCTTGAGAAGAGCCTCTTCACCCTCACTGGACAACCACGGCCCCGCGAGGACAGCCGGCTCCCCCGCGGCCCGGGCGGCACTTGGACCTTGTGTCACAGCCGCCATCGTCCTTCTCGACAGCTACAACTTCGTGTTAGACTGTAATCGATTTGCTCAGTAAAAACGTCTCCTTCCCGGGCTGTGGAGACTTTGCCAGCCCTTGGGAAGGCTCACCGTGACCGTCCCCCCAACCGTCCCTAAATAAGCAATTACTTTGTAAGTTTTGAGTAGATCCAGGCCCTTCACGTTTCCCTGTGTTCTCAACCTACTTTACACAAAGTGTCGCACACGCAGGGCAGGGCCCACGCCCCTCCCCCCAGGACCCCCACGGACCCTGCCAGCCCTCCTGCCACTGCCTGGACAGTCAAGGGTCGTGACCCCAGCGCCAGCTCGTCCACAACTGTGGGAGCACAGGCAGCACTCGCGGCCCGTGTGTGGCCCCCGCCGTCGCTCACTCCCCTTCAGCAGCGAGACTCCGTCCTGCCATCGTGCGCATTCTGACTCCTTCCAGGTTCTGGCTGGTCTTGGCGTGTGCTGCACGATTCCCAGGGGTCCCCGCACCCTCCTGGGCGGGGCTGGGAGGTACAATCACTCTGACACGCCGTGTGCCACCCGCACGGGGCTGAAATCGCGCAGGTGGACGGACGCAGTGGCCTGCGGCACAGGGGACCGTGGCGGGTGTCCCTCTAAGAAACCCACGGCCACTTCAGGGACTCTCGAGACGGGGAGGCACGCTGTGCAGAGGTGCGGCTGGAGGTAGGCACACCGTGCGCGTGGTGAGGGGCCGTGCCGGCTCATTCTGGGGAGTAGCTTTGTTCTGCTAGAAAGGCAGAGACTGTTGTCGCTCAGACGTAAGCATCATAGTTTTCTCAAGAAGCAATGAAATGAGCCATTTTTCCTCTCTAGGAAAATATCCAAGCGTATTTGTTGTCAACGACAAAATTCAAGCTTTCAAGGAAAACCCAGAGCTTTGGAGGACGTGCCTGGGCCCCACGTGCCTGACACTGTGCCACGGTCACCAGTCCTGTGCTCGGTGGTCCCCAGGGACACACCGTCCGACACCGGCCCACATCTGGGACATGTGTACCTCTGGCAACCCAGGTGCTCGGAGGCCCGGCTGGTGATGTGGCCGGCTGTGCACGTGGGCGGGAGACGCCCTCCAGCAGCCAAGAATTAGCAGGTCACAGACCCGCAGCAGCTCACAGTGGGCCACTGGAGGCAAAGGGACACATTGTGTGGCATCAGGACCGTGTCGGGGGCGTGCTGTCCCTGGCCTGCTGGCGGGTGCAGCGCAGGGGTGGGGCCCCCGGCCTGTGGCACTCTGCCTCCTGACCACCACCCCCGGCCGGTCACCCTAATGGAGGCACCATCACGCTGCGCCCTCAGTGGGGAGGACAGAGCCGATGGCTCCATAAACATCTGAAATAGTAGCACCTTTTCTAGCAAAATGACAGCAGTAAGTTCTAGTCCGTCAGGACTGAGGTTCTGAGCCGTGGGGACGGTGACAGGGGTCTCTGTGAAGAGCCGCCCTCTCCCCACAAGGCCCACCCACCCACCGCGCCGACACGGACCGGAGCCGCCCCAGGGGACCCTCTCTGCAGGAGGAGTCTTCAGGGGAGCCGAAAATCAGACCCTAACAGCCGCAGGGGGTCTGCGCGCCCGCACGCCCACCCTGTCCCCTGGGCCAGGCGGACGCCCTCGGACGGCGTGCCCCGCGGCCCCGAGTTCTGAGGCCTCGCGAGACCAGAT
>CM053617.1:69374017-69384867 GCA_028646535.1 Procyon lotor | reverse complement strand
GCCTCTGACTGGGGCAGTGAGAAGGGCTCACAGCTCCAGGCTGTGTCCGCAGACGTGCAGGACAGGAGACAGGGTCACTAACCCTGCTTCTGAGCTCCTGTTTGATATTAAGTTCTAGAGGAGCAGGGTCCTCGCTCCCTGACAGCGCACTGGGGAGTGCGGTGACCCACAGGAGTGTCCATCAGCACCAAGAACAAAGCCCCCAGGTCACGCAGAGGACTGACGATAGTCCCTCCTCCAGCTACAGGCCACGGTCCTTTTTTTCTCTTACGAATTGTGCTTTAGGTGCGCCTAAGAAATCTGCCTGACCCAAAGTCACAGGGATTTTCTCCTAAGATTTCTTCTAGAGCTTTTATAATTTTAAGTTTCACATCTAGGTCCACAGCTTGCTTTCATCTGTGTGTGTGGCGCGGAGTATAGAAAACGTGCGTCTGCACAGCAAACGACAGACGGCCAATTGCCCAGCTCTGTCTGCTGAACACGCGTCCCTTTCTCTCGTGAACTGAGGTCAGGCCGTGTCGATCGCTTGGCTGTATTCTGGGCTTATCTCTGCATCTCTCTTCTCCCCCACTCGCCTGCAGCTCTGTCCTTCTCTCCTGCTGCAAACTTACAATAAATCTCAGAATGAGAGTGTGAATCCCTAAACTTCTGGCTAGCGTGGTTCCTTTGTTTTCCCCATTTTAGACATATTTCGCAGACTTCTACCAAGACACCAGGCAGAGATGTCGAGGGGAACGTCTGTGAGTGGGGCTCAGTCCGTGGGGAGCCAGCGTGCCCGCGTCACGGAGTCTCTGTGCCACGAGCAGGGCACGGCTCCCCACTGCTCGCCTATCCGTGGGTCACGGGTCTCAGCGCACGGCCGCTCACACGCGTGGCATCTGCACCACACCCCACCCCAGCGTGACCGTCGTGTCCCGTGTGACGCGTCCGGCCGGTCCCGGCGAACAGGAAGATGTTTTCGCTCAGCCCGGGTGCTGAGAGCTCAGGCCACCTGCCCACGCCGGCCGTCTCTGTGCACTCTTCAGGAAGGACCCTGGCAACCGGCGGTACCCTCACCCGCAAGGAGTCTCACACCTTCCTTTCCGGTCTTCACGGCTTCCTCGTCCTTCCCTCTCCTTGGTGCACCTCCCAGGACCCTCGGGACCACAGTGGGTGGGAGAGGGGACGCCAGGCGCCCCTCCCTCCCCGGTGGGTCTACGGTCAGCTGGGGGCTCCGAAGACGCTCTTTACAGGCTGGGAGGTCCCCTCCGTCCTTGGTTTGCTGAGTCTTCACCAGAAGTAGTTCTTGAACTGGGCCTGAGGCTTCGTCTGCGTCCACGGAGATAACCGTATGGTTTTCTCCGTGAATCAGTTCACACGTGGATTTACCGACTGATTCTGACTTCATCCGTGGCCGACGAGGCACTACCGCTGTGGTATGTTGTGTGCACGTGCGTGCGCGTGTGTATGTGTGCACGTGTGTGCGTGTGTGAGTGTGCACGTGTGTACGTGTGCGCGCGTGTGTGTGCGCGCATGTGTGTGTGCGCGCGCGTGCACGTGCACGTGTGCGCGCGTGTGCACGTGTGTGTGCACTGTGTGTGAGTGTGCACGTGTGTGAGAGTGTGCACGTGTGTGCGTGTGTGTGCACGTGCGTGTGCACGTGTGCACGTGTGCACCGCTCACGCAGCCAGCATTAGAGTTTTCCGTTCTGCATCATGGGAGCGCGGGCAGCCCCTCCCGCGTCCACCAGCCGGGTCTCAGGGGCAGGAGCATCCCCTGGGCTCCGCTCTTCCTGCAGGTTCTGAACAACTGTGACTGTGTCTTGCTCAGATGTCTGGCAGAACTTGCCGGTGACATCACACAGTCCCAGAGGGTTTTGTCGAAAGTGTTGGGCAAATGTTAATTTAACAGACAGAGGGCTACTGAGTGCACTTATTTCTTCTCGACTGTAAGCTCTGATGCTTAATTTTTCCAAAAATATGCTCCTTTCATATCACTGTTGAAGTTTATTAGCTACAGTTACCACAGGGGTCCCCTCTCCCCAACGCCTGCCGGATTCTTACTGACAACACCCTACGTCAGATTCCTGCTGTGGGTGATTCTGTTTTCCACCTTCAGAAATCAGAGAGAGAAAAGCAACTTAAACCCAAAATAATCAAAGGAAAGGGAAAACATAAAAAGCAGAAATCAGAAAATGAGAAAACAAAAACAGAGCAGACACCCCAAAACCGAGAGCAGGTTCACCAAGACCCACAGAACTGATAAACCTCTAGCCACAGTCCTGGCTGGTTCTCTCCCCCCCAGGGCCCTGTTTTCCCGTGTCCTTGCCCGCCCGCTGTCTCTGAGCCGTGTACCCGTGAGCGTGCCCTCCACCTTGGGGGGCCCCTCCCTCCCCGACACCCCCTCCGGCAGCAGGTAGGGTGGCCACAGCGCAGCTCTGACCCTCTCCATGCTCACTGCCCAGCCCAGCCTGGGCTCTGATGCTTGAAAATCATAGTCTCACAGGTATTTCCAGTTTTAATTTAAGGTGGGAGGAGGTTGGTGCCCGTTCCTTCAAGTTACTTGGAAGAGGGCATCGCTCGCCATGTGGTTTTTACCACTATCGTGGAGAAAACTTGGAATGGCAGACAGACCGCAGGCCAGCTAAGATCCCTGACCTGGGCTCCTCACCCTTACCTATCACTGGGCTGTTTTACAGTCCGGCGAGTTCCGAAGCCTGACAGCAATGCAAACGGTCCCTCCCACGGGGGCCTGGTGCCTGCGGGGAGGAACTGACCACCGCGGCCACGTCCCTGGGCCGCTGGAGAGTCTGGCTTTGCCCTGGGCCGTCTCACGGGAAGCAGGTCTAACGTCTCGCTTTCTTACTTCTCTCACTAATAAGAAATACTTATTACCGTGATTTAAAGAATCCTCAATACTTGCTCGATCTGTATTTGTAGGACAGACACTGTGACTTTGTAAAATTTGCCCGCAGCATCACCATAAACTCGAAACAGCCGAGGAGCCCATCACCAGAACAACGACTCTAAGAATGACGGCGTGTCCACTTATGAAATCCTCCGAAGCCAATAAAACAGACCGTGTGCATTCATCCCCACGGACGTCCCAGGTTGCTGAGGAAAGAGCAAGCCGTACACATCCCACATCTGTGACCTGCTAGGGATGGTGCCCCTTCCCTCGGGCCCACGGCCAGGCGGCTCGCCCCGGGGTAGGGGCAGCCAGCCAGGGCGGGGGACTGAGCTGTGCTCCCCACTTCGTGCAACGTCCCCGCACTGCTACTCGAGAAACAAGTGCCGAGCACACACCGTGCGCCACACACACTCTGGTCTCCGGAGAAGAGTGGGCAGGACGGCGGGGGCCCCCGAGAGCACACCCGCGGGTCTGCCCCCGCCACGGAGGGCACGAAGTTAGAGCCGACTGCCCGGCAGCCTCACCTGCAGTTCTCGGGGTTCAGGGTAGACCCGGCCAGCAGGACGCCGCTCCAGCCCATCCTCAGGGGCGGGCACGGCGTCCTTGAGGACCTTCCTGACAGTGCCGGCCCTGGAGACCTCCCCCTTCCCAGCACCGCCCCTGGGCCGCCTGGCGGGGGGGCGTCCGGCTGCCTCTCCGTGTGACGGACGCTCCCAGGGCCAGGGTGGCTGGCCCCCCACAGGGCGGCCTCTCCCACTCCCTGCCGGGGCGGTGATGCCATCACCTCGTCCAACCCTATTCACCCCCAAAAGTCCCTGCCTCACACACTATCTTCAGTGCGGGAATGTGGGGGGGACACAAAGGTTGAGGCCCAGGCACATGTGGAGCCTGCGTTTCTAGGGGGAGAGACAAATACCTCAGTGCCCAGCGGACACAGACCACGGGTCCAGATGGTGAGGACAAGTCCGTGGAGCACCGTGAGAGTGCGGGGGGCCCACAGAGTGACGGGGGGGGCAGGGCACGGGAAGGTGGGGACAGCCAGGTTAGAGCAAGCCCAGGGGCCCAAAACACCTGGCGTGTCTGGGGACAGAGCGTGTGGGAGAACACAGCAGAGAAGGCCACATACCCGGGGGACGGGAGCAGGATGGCCGCCCGACCTGAGCTGCGGACTCGGGGGGTGCCCTGCCACCCAGAGAGAGCAGAACGGGGATGTGGCGGGGCCCTGCGGGAGGTCCCAGGTACACCGAGAAGGGGCTGCACAAGGCGCGCTGCGGGCACGGAGCTGGGTGAGAGCAGGGACTGGCCCCGGACTGGGGGCCCACGCCCCCCAACAAGGGGAGACCCGTGTCACTGGCCATGGGCCCAGGGGCCTGACTCACAGCGGGACTGGACAGGGAGGGGCGTGGGGAGCCAGGCCGCGGCCTCTCTGTGCCACAGCCTCACGCACCTCCGAGTCTGAAAACCCCGGACACCGACAGGGTCAGAGCCTCGTCAGAACGAAGGATGGAAACTCCAGCCACATCTTCTCCTGCTCCCTGTGTTTCTACGGTGACCAAGGGTTACAGAAAGAGCAAAAATTAATCCACGGGTTCTAAGGCACGAATGTTGTATTCAGAGCTTGTGTTTAGAAAAGCAATCTATGAAAGGCTATGCGGAAAAACAGAGTAACTGCGTAACAGGAACTCTAGGATTACACGTTCTTTTTAAGAAGGCGGTGGCCCAGCGCCCCCGGGGCCTCTCCGACCCCCCCACCCCCACCCCCTGCCGAGCACCTGCCCCGGCGGACGCGCTCCCTTCTGCTTGGGCCACCGCTGAGCTGGGACCGGCCGGCCGGTCACCTCACGGGCCAGTCAGCCCGAAATGTGTAGGGGACTTGAGGTAATTTCTTACTTACGAGAATCATCCCCGAAAATTCTCTTAAGTATCACTGAAATTTCTGAAGAAACTCTGAAATGAAATTTCCTTCTGAAGAGACTTTTGCTGACCAACCAGGACGAGCTGCCCCCCACCCGGCACACCACCACGCACAGTCCTTTCTCTCTGCCAAGGCTCCTTACTCCGGGAAGGCCTCCAGGATGGCCACCCAGGGCTCTGGGAACAGCCTGAGGAAAACAGCAGCACGTGCCCCTGCGGGTTCCAGGTTCCAGAAACAGCCGACATGGCTCGTGTGCAGCGAGGAGGCTCAGGAAGGGGGCCAACACCTGTGCTCTGCGGTTTTCCGGGGGTCGGAGGTCACAGAAAGCACAGCTGCCCAGCCTGGACTCACTCGCAGACCACGGGTGGCCTGGCTGCCCCAACTCGCCCCGGGGAGCACGGCGTCAGCAGAAGCCGTGAAAAGCCTGCAGCTGTGCACTGATGTTCAGCCTGGGGCTGTCGGGCGGGCTCTGCCCCGCCAGCGCCTCCCCGAGGACAGCACCCCACACCCCTCCCAGCGCGGGGCCGCTCACCTGCCCCTCCAAGACGTGCACCTAACAGAGATCGCAAACTCTGTGCCCACCTTAACAACACGCCAACAGGAGCTGCGGCTTCACATGGCCGCTGCTCCAGCCCAAGCTGACACAGGCCTGGGGAGCCTGGGGGGCAGGACAGGAGGTGCCGCGGGCAGAGGGGCCCCCGGAGCCCATCCAGAGCCCGAAGCCAGGAAGGGCCCTTGCCCTCACCCACTGGGCCGGCTTCCTGCCCGGAGCTGAGCCGCCTGGGCCGGGGAGCCCTGGGCAGGGCAGCACGCTAGAGGAGGAAGGGCTGAGGGCCCACCGGGCCCTGCCGGAGAGCCTGCCGGCAGCCTTCACCTGCCCATCCCAGAAGACGCTCCCCACAGAGCTTCCCTCCCGTCCTAGGGATCTGCCTTCCATCCCTGCCAAGAACCAAGGGCGACACCTGGCAGACAGTACGTGTGGGACGGGGAAGGGAGGGACCCAGGCCCAGACACCCCGGGAGCACACACCTCGCTGGGCACAAGGGATGAGAACATCCATCCGAGGCTCTGCCCTCCCCCAGGGTGGGCGCGGCGTCTGCCCCCACCCGCCCTGCTCTCTGAGCCTCTAGCAGTGGGTCACACAGCCGCCCTGGACCCTAGCACGGACGGCGGGGGCTGGAGCAGCCCACTGGCCGCTGCTGCAGGTGCAGAGACGTCGGCGGGAGCAGGCGGTACGGAGCCCCTGTGGCCCGCGAACCATAGCCGGCCGGACTCTCAGGCGGGGGAAGCGAAGCCCAGGCCTTCCCCCTACCCCTGGCTGTGACCTGCCCATGAAACACGCCCAAGGGCTCAGCAGAGCTGCCGGAGGGCAGGGGACGGTCCCCCCGGCCCCTCCCCCACTGCCCCACCCGGGCCGTCCCCTCCGGGCCGTGGGCCCCTCACCTCCAGGCAGATCCAGTCACCCCCTGCCCCAGCCACTGGATGGCTGGATGCCAGGCCACTGGGTTCTTCTCTCCCACAAGGTCTGCCCATGCATCCCCATCTCACAGCAGCCTCGCCAACGCCCCACCTGGGGTCCCGGACACACATTGCCGCGTGGGTCACCCTGACCGTCCTGCAAAAACTGACTGCCCTCGGCCGGGCCTGCGCTCCGGAGCACAGCCATCCGTCCAGGGCTCCAGATCTGCTCCCCAGCCTCAGGAATTCACCACAGACCAGGGGCTACCCCAGAGCTGCTCAACTCCCCGTGCTGCAATCTGGCAGCTCCTCCCGGCCGCACGGCCCCGAGTAGGTGACCTGCGTCCATTTCCCCCAGCGCCGGGCCCACTGGCTTCCCCCCCAACAGTGCAGAGACCCCTGCCCGGGGACTCAGATCCTGGCCAGAGGAGGGGGATCCGGCAGGAGCCTCGGAGGAGGAAGCTGACGCCCATCACAGCCGCCCGGGACAGCGCCAGCCCACACGATCTGGCCGAGACTCGGCTGCCACAGAAGTGAGGACTCACGGCATAAACGCCCCTCTGGGAGACTGGACCGCCACAAGCCCTTCTTACCTGGTAAAATTCCCGAAGCCAGTTCTTCTGCAGGTTTTCTGGCTACAAATTAAGAAGAAAAAGAGACAGTCAGACCACTGGCACAACTCCGAAGAGCCACGAGCAGAAGCTAAGGGTCATTTGTCACCGAGACCTGCGGCAGGCCTCACGGGGGGCACACTCCACGGGGGGCACACTCCACGGGGGGACCTCCCAACCCGGGAGGGAACCCGGCTCCATGGGGCAGGTGGTCCAGAGACAAGAGGCAGGCCCCGCAGCACCCACCCCTTCGCCGGGCTCTGTCCCCACGAGGGTCACAGGGAGGGACAGCCCACCACCAGGCCTGGGGCCGCCATGGGACGGTACAGCAGGGCTGGCGTGAGGGGAGCCTCTGTCCTCGAGGGAGGGACAGGGTTCCCGCCGCAGCCCTCGGGCAGCTTCCGGGACGAGGCAGAGCTCAGTGGGGCCCGGGGGGTGGGCCTCAAGCCCCCGGTGCTCTGGGGAAGAGCTGCCCAGAACGCACCGTCTCTGTGGGAGGCGCGCCCGCTGGGGGTCGTGGACAACTGGCCACCAGCCGAGACGGCACGTGCCCAGCCAACCCCAACCGGGACAAGGCACTGAGCCGACGTGTGGTGCGGGACCAGGCAAGAGGGCGTCCGACGGTCAGCAGGACGACCGCGCTCTGAGACCCGGCGCACGCGACGCAGGGTGCCAACACCACCGAACCCCACGCTCCTGGAGAGTGACGATGACGCTCGCGAGCACGTGCTCTCAGCACAGTTGGAAACACAGAGCCGGCGCCCGGCCCACAGGTCTCTGCCCGGGGCCCAGATGCTCCCCACGACCCAGAGTCGTGGCACCGCACCTGCAGCACAGGACGTCGCAACCGCAGGCCGAGCCGCGAAGGGAAGGAGCCGGCCGAGGAACGAGAGCCTGCGGCCACGGGGCAGGACTGCGGCGTCCCGACAAGAGCGGGGCCGCTCGCTCGGCCAGACCCCAGACTGCACGGCCTTCCCTGCGGAGGAGCAAGGAGGAGCTGCCCCCAAAGACAAACACTGGGCAGGTTCGGGCAGAACGAGTAACGAGCACACGGGAAGGTGCTGTGCACGTCCGCCGTCTGGGACCCCCAGACGCGCCCACAGAGGCCGCGGCACACGCCCCGGGGCTGCTGAAAGCAGGAGGGACGGCGGCGGTGTGGGGCGGATGCGGAGCACGGGCGTCCACAGACGCCGCGGGGTCTGGTGGTTCTCCGGAGTGCGGAACAGAGTTTGCCCGCGTCCTGACACAGACAGGCTCCGGCCCGCTCACCGGCGCTCGCCAGGGTCGCCGGAAGCTGTAAAACGGCCGGACAGCCACCCACAGACGAACGATGGACCTAGCGCTGTCCACGCACACAGAGGACGATGGTGGGACCCTAAAACGGAACAAAGCCCTGACTCCTGCCACAACGCGGGTGAGAACACCACGCTCCGTGAAAGCAGCCAGACACAGAAGGGAAATGACCATGAGTCCATGTTAGGGACGGTCCAAGCAGCCAGAAAGCAGATGGCTGCAGGGGCCACCGGTTTTCCTTGGCGCAATGGAAATGCTCGAAGAAGGAACACAGTAGTGGCCGCGCAGCCCCCACGGGGAGCTCCGGACCGCAGCCGGGAGAGGGGCAGCGCCGGCCCACAGAGGCCAGAGGAAGAGGACTCCCTGGGCCAGGGCTGGGAGACACAGCCGGGAGGCCCTGCCGAGCCCAGCCCAGTCCTGGCCAGGGGTCCCCAGGGTGACGACTACCTCTCACGGCCTCGAAACGGTGGGGAGGACCCGGCCGCAGCTCCCGCCGCTGTTCCTGACGGCCCGCCCAGGACTGAGCACAAAACGCCGACGCTTTTCTTTTCTTTTCTTCACTCCTAGTAGGTTTTTAATCACTGTACCTTACTTACTATACCTTATAGAGACACACGCACCTATACAGGCTTAGACCTTACACATGTCTTACATACGCTTACAACCACCGTACCTTACTTTCATATTTCTAAACTCAGTTTTAAAAGTTCAAACCAGAAATAAATAATGAAAGTGCTCAGGATACAGTGACAACACTGACAACAATGGTCGCCATGTGCAAGGGAAAGAGCAAGTGACAAACACGGAAAGCTACTTGTGGACTGTAAGAAAGCTGAAGGAAAAGCTGCTACAGAGAAGCCAGAAAAAGAGCAACAATTCACACGTGCCCCCACTGTGTGCACGCCCTCACACACGTGCACATGTACAAGCACATGCACACATGCAGGCAGGCACTCGCACACACCCACACACGCATGCACACCCTCACACATGTACCACATACACGCATACACATGCACACGTGCACAGACACCCTCGTACACGCATGCACACACATGCAGGCACTCGTGCGCATGCACACGTATACACATATGCACACTCAGATGTGCAGGCAGGAATGCACATACACACATGCTCACACACATGTGCATGGACGCCCTCACACACACGCTCACACATGCATGGACATGCACACACATGCACACAGACACCCTCACACACGCAGGCGCCCACACATGCACGTGTCTGCACACATGCACACACACATGCACATGTATGCATGGCACATGTGCAGCTCAACACACACATGTACACACATGTGCACAGACGCCCTCACACACACTCATACACATGCACACACGTGCACGATGCCCTCACCCACATGCACACACACATGCAGGCACTCACACACACGCACACATACTCACACAAGCACATGGGCACACACGCACATGTATACACTACACATATGCAGGCAGACGCTCGACACACACATGCACGCATATGCACACGTGCATGGACGGCCTCACAACACTCATACACACATGCACACACATGCAGGTGCCCACGCACACACATGCACACATGCCCTCACACACGCATACACCTGTATGTGTGCACACACAGAGACACGCACACACGTATGCACACACACTTGTTTGGAAGCCCCGAGGCCCCAGGGCTGGACCGTGCAGATTATTACAGAATGTTTCTACCAACACAGCGAACGGCACTGTCGAAGAGACCCCTCTGTGAGGACAGAAACGTGGTGCATTTGCACCAGCCAAGTCCGTGCTTGCGATGCGGCCAGTGTGTCTAGGGAGCTGAGCTTCCAGGATGGCCTCATGGTGAGCTGTCACAGAGTCGGTGACCTCACTGGCTGCAGCTCTAGAGAAAAAGGTGGGAAGCTCCGAGGTCCCTCTAACGAAGTAAAGGTCATGTTGATAACACACGCGGCGAAGGCAGCACCCGCGCACAGGGAGAATGTCCCACCAGCCCACCTATGGCACCAGTACAAACGCCCAGAATTGGAGATGCCGCACACGTTAGAGACCGATGCGCCACAACCAGGTGACTATTCCACGAGCACACGGACGTTCGACATCGGGGCAGCGGCTGACGCACCCGGCCGTCCTGGGTGCGGTTACAGGCAGCTGAGAAGGTCAGGGCTCCAGCCGCAGCTCGAGCCGCGGAGGCGTGAGTCCCATCCTGTCCTCACACTGACTTCTCTCGGACCCGCCAGAGAACGGGAGCGGTTGGCAAAGTGCCACCCTGAAGTCCAGAGAGACAGAACGGGAGCCTCGCGGCCCAGACCCCGCCGTCCTGGAGGAGACAGAGCCGATGCCCGGCGGGAAGATGCCCGTGGTCCCTCGATGAGCTGTCAGACACTGAGCGCAGACAAGGAGGATGAGGGGCTCCTCGGGACCACAGTTTCAAGGGGGCCCCACGTTTTGGAAGGTTTTTACCTGTAGGTGTCTTAGCAGGCATTCGGTGTCCAGCTCAGAAAGACCCGCTCTTGGCTCCGGGGGGGGGGGGCAGGAGCCACGGGGAATCACCCCCAGGGTGCTCTCCGCACCAGGAGCCTACCCTGCGGGGGAAGAGGCCTCATGAGCACCCTAGCCCACCCCTGGAAAGGGAGCTTCCTCCCCAGCTGCCTGCCCGTCACATGGAAGGTGGGATGAAGG
>CM053617.1:69352102-69368135 GCA_028646535.1 Procyon lotor | reverse complement strand
CCCGCCCTCACCCCCGCCCTCACCCCTGCCCTCACCGCACTAAGTCAGTGGCCCAGAGCACCTCACATTGGGTGACGAGGAAATTCCCTCTGGCCTCCAGCCACACTCGCCGGCTCATGAAGCAGGTCATGGCCAAGGTGCAATGGTGGCCCGGAAGGACAGAGAGGCATCCGCTCTGCTGTGGGACAGGAGCGAGGCAGGCAGACCTTTGCAGTGCAAGTCCAGGTGGGCTGAGCCCATCACCCCGAGTCCTGCGGCTGCTCTCAGACCGGCTTGGGGCCTCGGACAACCTGAGCCCGGGCTGGGGAGCGGGAGGTATGGACACAGGAAGGTTCACAGGACACGGGCTCACCACCCCCGGCCCACGGAGTACAGGGTCACTGGCAGCCATGCCTGTAGGGCACAGGGTCACAGATACTGGACCTGAAGGCCACAGGGTCATGGGTCACTACGCCTGGGCTGCAGGGCACGGGGTCGCTGGCAGCGGCCCCGTGATAGCACTGCCCCTGCTCCCCAGGGAGCCCTGCAGGGGACACCCATGCCAACAGGGCGAGAGGAGGCAGGACGGGGCCTGGGCAGGGACAAGGCAGCCGTGGGCAGTGGGACAGAAACAAGGGGGCCAGAGGAGGGGTGGAGGGGGTTGATATTCTCCACAAGTGAAACACACACTTTGCACAAATCAGATACCCAAACCAAACACTGAAACACGTTCTCCTATGAAGAAATTATAAGTGATCTCAGAAAACATGCCCTTTTCCAAAACGACTATTCAGGAAAAAGAAGGAATGGCAGTCAGTAACACGTGGGCGCGGAGAGGTGCCGGGCACCCGGCGTGCAGTGCAGTGACGTGGGCCACGCGGGGCTGGCCCCGGGCTGAGCGCTCCCGAGACAGAAGCGTCCCAGACGGAGTGAGAACGGCTGACACCGTGGAAATGCGACGCCGTGCCGGACAGGCAGCAGCCGTGGAGAAGCCTGGAGCAGCTCCCCGAAATGAAGCTGATGCTCAAGACCAGGAAACTCACTCCCACTCCCGCCTGTGTCCCGAGCCGGGCCGCCGTGGCCCCGTGAGGCGGCGGCTCCTCCGGCGTCCATCACAGGAGCGCAGGCCCCGCGGGCAGCCGGCTCTCACAGCGGCCCCGGGCCTGAGGACGCCGAGCACACCTCCCACAACCCGGCCACGGAAACAACCCCACAGAACGTGGTTCTGCTTCCTGGCTCGGAACACCGAGGCGGCGCACTGCAGCCCTGGGCCCTTTGCCGTGGCAGCATCGGGACACCTCTGGAGGGCAGCTAGGCTAGGGAGACAGTCACGCAGATGCTGAATCCTGCCTCCTCCGCCCCCATACACAGAGGATCCTGGAAGCCGAGCCAGGGCAGCCCGGAGCCTGGAGCACTCATAGCCCGGCAAACACAGGGCCACACGGGGTCACCTGGGCACTTCCTCACGGTCCACAGGAGCCACCCTTCCCGGGGAGCGCAGGCTCGGGTCACCTGACCTGGGGTCGGGGCACCTGCTTCGGCTCTATCCTCGGCCCGCTGGTCGCATCCGGGCCCTCCTCCCACGCGCCCCAGCATCCCCACGGCTCCCATGGGGCTCACACCACTGGGGCCACTTCCGAACAGGGGAACACACCAGAGGGCCTTACTTCCACACAGGCGCTCCCCCACCGGGGGCACCGACAGCCCCCAGCTGCCCCCTCAGACCCCGAGGGCTGTCCCACCATCCCTCCGCCACAGCCACGTCTGCAGTGCGTCCTGCTGCAGAGTCCACCGCCGGGGAGCCCCGGGCGGCGGCTCACAGCCGCCTGAAGGGGCAGGACCGGGGCCAGCTCCCGGTCCCCAGCAGGGAACGGGCATGGGGACGAGCGGCTCACTCCAGGCCACACAGCCAGTGAGCCGTGGCTGCCACACACTGTGGCCAGAGGTGGGCCTCGCTCCTCAGCGGGCCTCGCGAGACCCTTCCCATGGCCACTGGCCCCACGGCAGGCCGTCCTGCACCAGCCCTCCGCCCCCCCAAGTCCCCCGGGGTGTCAGCCACGCCCAGCCCCTCGCCCCCTGCCAGGGCTCTCTCCCACGCCAGCTGCCGAGAGCGGGTGGGGGACGGTCCTCACACATGTGGACAAGCAACTGTAGCACGTGCACTCTGTTCACACTCCAGACCCCGCCATAAACACGTGACGCACACTCCACAGGCACGCCTCACGCCAGAGGGAGGTGAAGCTGCCGGTGTGGGTCACGTACGGGGCCAGGTGTCACAGCGTTGGAAACAGACACGATGTGAGGGTCTCGTCTGTCTTCACTGACATGGAATCACAGTCAGGAGACAAGTGTGGGGCACAGTCCCTGTCCTGATATTTCAGGGTCAGAACCCTGGTTTTCTTCTCCACATTCAAGTTCAACACTGAGCCCGATCTCAAAACATCCTGAGTGAGGCAGGACCGCGGACATCTGGCCACTATGCTCACGACCAAACTAACGCAGAAACCGCACGGTCGGTGCTCCTCGGGACTCGGACTGTGTGCGGCCACTGAGGCCCTCAAGGACAGGGAGCAAATGCGGCCGGCACAAGACACAGAGGTGACACAGGGGGACACAGGCGCTCTCAGGAACCCGTCCCCACCCACACCTGCAGACGCCAGCCCATGTCCAAGACAGAAGCAGCGGCGCGGGGCTCTCACGGGCCCTGGCCGGGCCTGCTCCTGCCCTCCAGCCACACAGCCACAGCCCTGCGGCCCCGCCCTCGGGTCCCTGCCCCAGAGAGGTCACTGCCCTCCAGCCCCGGCCCTGAGGCCAGCGCCCAGGTCAGACGCACTCTTCCCACAGAGGCGCAGGCTGCCCGTAGTCTTGTGCGCTCCAGGGCCCGGGCCCCAGATCAGCACGCGGTGGGCAAAGTCTCAGACCCAGAGAAGACGCTGCCGGAAGTCGGGCTCCCGGCGCCTCCAGGACCCCGAGCCCCACGCACCTTTCATCTCCGACGCACGTGTGAGTGAGGCGAGCTCACCTGCAGGACGACCCGAGAGGGCTGTAAGGAGCCTGACGACGCCCGGCTCTCGCAGCGGTGGGCTCCAGGGCCACCGCGGGCAGGGCCGCCGAGCGGCCTCCGCCAGCTTCTCGCCCTGTCTGGAACGCCCTCACATCTTCCACCTTGTGCCTTGCTCCCGCCTCGGCCACAAGCCTACACACGCTCCGGCGCCCTTCCAAACCTTGAGGAACCCTCCGGGCCCCAGGGCCCCCCAGGGTCTGCAGTGCACCTGATGGGGTCTCCCTCTCGACTACAGATCTGCGCCCGCTGGGGAGCTCAAGTCCCTCGGGCGGGCTATGGGCAGCAGGCAGAAGACAGCACGGGGGAGCCCACCCTACAGCACGGGAGACTCAGGCCTCGGGACAGAGCCCACCCAACAGCACGGGAGACTTAGGCCTCGGGACGGAGCCCACCCAACAGCACAGGAGACTCAGGGGCCTCAGGACGGAGCCCACCCTACAGCACGGGAGACTCAGGCCTCGGGACGGAGCCCACCCTACAGCACGGGAGACTCAGGGGCCTCAGGACGGAGCCCACCCTACAGCACGGGAGACTCAGGCCTCGGGACGGAGCCCACCCTACAGCACGGGAGACTCAGGCCTCGGGACGGAGCCCACCCAACAGCACAGGAGACTCAGGGGCCTCAGGACGGAGCCCACCCAACAGCACGGGAGACTCAGGCCTCAGGACGGAGCCCACCCTCTCAGAGCGAGCACTCCCACTGGCGCTAGCGAGACGTGAGTCACCGAGAGGTCTGCTGCTCCGAAGGCAAAGGCTGAAAAATAACCATGTAAGTTTGTGTTCCAGGAGAGCCTAGCACCCGCCAACACGCACACTGCTGAACGAGTGGAGAGGGAAACAGCTGCACGTGTGTGGTCTAGGCCCCTCGAGCGGGGAGGGGCGGGCAGCCAGGAGAAAGCGATGCCCGAGGAGGTACCGCGCTATGGGGCAGAAAGGGGCTCAGGCTCTTAAAGTCATAAGAGCCACCACAGTAGTCACGTCAGAGGCTCTTCTGCAGCAAGTACGAAGCAAACGACTGTACAAGAAAGAAGCCAGAGAGAGGCTTCCGTGGGGTCCTCTGGACCCCTACACCCAGGGCCATGGCCACACCAGCACAGAAGCTCAAGGCCGCTGCGGCCACCGAGGCGCCCGGGAGCCAACTGTTTACGTCCAGCCTCGACTCCTCCCTGCCGGTGTAAACATGGCTCACAGAATCTCAAATGAACGGGTTTCTACCCAGGAAAGAGCCTAGAAGTAAATGTGTTCAAGTGCTTGTGGTCTGGTTAGGGGAGTGGGGGACGCTGCTCTTCTCCCTTTTCACTGCTTTCCAAGTGATTGTGGGTGTGGTTAGATGGCTGGTTACTAATTTTACAATTTCTAGCCCAACTGACACTCTCCTGCGGTGACTGCCGCCGGACACCCCCTTCCTGCGGGCTCCCCCACTGCCCCGTCTGCACGGCCCCTCCTGCACCCACTCTGAGCACAGTGAGCTCGTGCGGGCACTGCCGGGCACCCCCTCCGGCCCCCCACGGCCCCTCCTGCACCCACTCTGAGCACAGTGAGCTCGTGTGGGCACTGCCGGACACCTCCTTCCTGCGGGCTCCCCCGCTGCCCCGTCTGCACGGCCCCTCCTGCACCCACTCTGAGCACAGTGAGCTCGTGCGGGCGCGAACCTGGCCTGGGACAGGGCCACCCCACCATCAGCTCCTAGGCCACGCACGCGTCGGGGAGAAAGGACCAACATTCAGGTGCAAAGCGGGTGCTGTCCCGACCCCACAGGCAGGCAGGGGGCCGGGCATGTTCAGAATTGCTCGAATGGCAGCGTGCCAGCGGAGAGCACATGTTCATAGGAGGCATGAGCTTGGAACCCTCCCTCTGCCGGGACCTTATGCCCCCACTGCGTGGTCCAAAAGTCAGCGTTAAACATGCCTCGTGGGCTTTGAAAATTCCAGGGTATGGAACCACACCCACGCACAGGTCCCAGGGGGCTTCGCTGTCACACTTCAGACCGGACAAGGCCGTCCCCTCTCAGCGGCCCCCGAACACTGGATGGCAGGGCAGGCGCTGGCGGCACAGACCAGGGCGTCAGGGCCCCACGAACCCGCCTGCCCAGGCCCAGCCAGCTCCCCGGGGACACGGCTGCAGCGGGAAGAAGGGTGGCCCCTGGGGGCCCAGCAGCGTGGGGGGGGGCGGACCGTGTGCAGCCCCAGCCCCAAGGGAACCCCACACTCGGCAGTAAGGAAGGAGCCCAGAGCCAGAGCTGGGCTCGAACCTCGGCCTCCCTGTCCGCTCAGCTCTGCCTTCATGCAGACGTGGGACCGACACGACGCACGCTCCCCAGGGCTGCTGGGAGGAAGTTCTCAAAGAACGCACTACACCTCAGCCGTTTTTCATCAAGTCGGCTGGGCCCCCGACAGCTCTGCTTGGGTCCACACGGGGCACGGTCTCAGGATCGCCGGCCGGGCTCACCACCAGCACACGTGGTGGCAGTGGGCGGGGAACAGGCCACCAGCAGGCAGTCGGGGGGCAGCACCTGGAAAGCCAGTGGCGGGGGGCTGGCCAGGCAGGCCTCCCCTCCCTGCCCCCATGCACACCTGTAGACCCCCTGGGCAGGAGCCCCGGGCTCCAGCCTCTGCTGCCCACCCTCAGCATCTCTCCCTCGCCTCACCCCACCCGCCTCCCTGCACTTCCGGGGCCTGAGCCTACGCAGGCGGGCTGAGCAGGTGTGCGGGACGGTATCTGGTCGCTGCTCAGCCCGCTGGGCCAGGACAGCAGCCGGCACACTGACGCGCTCCCTCTGCAGGGGGAGACGGCCCGGGGCACCAGCACCGAGGACAGCCTCCCACCTGCCCATGAGGACGTGAGGCCAGCAGACACCCCTTACATCAGGCACGGCGCTGCGGGCTGTTGGCCTCCCGCTGTCCTGAAGGCTGACAAACACCCAGGACCGGTCAGTCGCCCTGCCCCTCCAGAATCACCACCACCCGTGTCCCCAGGCTACCGTTACTGACCCTCCCCATCGCTTTAGCTGGTTCCTTGGTCCGTCGTTGGTGTGCTGGAATCCTCAGAGAAATGGATGCAAGGGTTCTGGTACTTGGAAACTCAAAAACGTGTAACAGAGTATTGAAAACAAACACGTAAGATGAAGAGAGACCAAAGACTGTTCTGTGTGAGGACAAAGGTGACCCTTCCCCTGCTGCGCCAGCCAGGGGGGCATCGGGGCTTCTGTCCCGTGCCCGTGGCCTCAGGCGCTGTAGGCTAATGGGAAGGACAACCCTGTGTCCACCCCAAGGGATGCCGTGGCACCGTTGTGTGCTCGTCAGGGAGGTGATGCTCAGTGAATCCCACAGGCCAGCCACGGGATGAGACATTTTATGTAAAACTTAAATTGTTCACCGGAGAGAAGTGATGACAATCCAAAAGAGTAAGGCGTGGCAAGCACCAGAGTTTGAGGCTGTCTTCTGTGAGATGAGATCCAGACACAGGGCTGATGTCCCAAATTTAAAGGAATTTCAAAAAAGTACAAATACATCATTGCAATCTATATTTACTGCCTTACTCCAAATATAGGTAACAAAGTTACATGTTTTTAGCAACAAAATTTCAATCTGTATTAAAACTAAGTTTCAACTGTTTCACAAAGATTCTTAACAATTTGCTTGGGATGGAAACTCAAGGGCTTAATTAAAGACAGGTTAGTGACTTTGTTGCCCTCAGGGTGTGGCCAGGAACCCCGATGTGGTATCAGAGCAGACTTGGCCATGACCTTGTGTGAAGACAGTTTCACCAAGAAGTCAGTGCGTGAACTCCTAACTGGACCCTACGGTCCCAGATGGACACCAGGAAGAATGGCCGCTGTTCCAGCCAGAATTTTCAAACACTGTTTTCTAGATGTGACTGAGTGCCGAGTTCTCATGCGATGATTTAAAAAGTGGGAGAACTATTTTCATGCTACGGCTCTTCTCAATAAACTTTGTATTGAGAGGAAATTAAACAGCATTATTTAAGTGCCCAGGGATGTTAATAACGAAGCTGGGAGGTCAGCGAGGTCCCAGGCACAGGAGCAGCTGGAGGGACACCCCGGGCCCCGCGCCACCCCCCATGGCCGCTGTCACCCACGAACACGCCTGTAGAAAGGGACATGCCCTGGAGGCCAGGTGGAGAGGAAGCCGCGGCTCCACTGGACAGCGTCGCCGCAGAGCCCCACACGGCGCCCCGAGCCTGACCTACATGCCGACACCCGTAGCACGGACCGATCTCGGGCCTCGGGCTCTAGATTCCATGGGCGCGTAACTGTGTGCACGGGACGCGGAAACAGAGTTTTCCTTTAATGCCTGTGGTGCTGTGTCTTTCTTTTCTATTTTCACATGGAAACCTTCCACGTTCCTGAAACCGGGACTCGCCTCACCATGGAAGGCTCCCTGCTTCTCTGCTGGCTTCCCCATCTTTTCTGCGCAGCACGGACAACAACGGCGTGTCCTACAGAGACACGCCTGGACCTGATGGAACGTGGCGACAGGCTGACCCCTTCAGAGCCGACCTGCGGTGGGGCTGGGGCAGGGGGGCCCGGCTGCGATTCTCAGCCAGGCGTCCATGCTGTGCCATCAACACCGAGCAGCCAGGCCCCCCCAACAGAACACCACCCTCGGCCCAGGCCATGCGGTCAGCTTCCAGGCCTGGCCCGTGCTTCTCCGTGTCCCGCCGAGCTCTCTTCTTGCCCAGCCTCGCCGAGACAGAACAGCCACCGAACGCTACGGAAGGCGACAGGGTGCAGCGTGACCCGAGATGTCGTGGCAAGGCTAGTGGATGCCCAGCAGCTCCCGGGTGCAGACACTTTTCCCCGTGCTGAGAACATTCAAGACCTCCTCTCTCCACGACCTTCGAGGGCACCACACAGCGCCAGTGCCCAGTGCCTGACGCTCCGGGCGACACCTCCAAACCGCTCTGCCTCCCCCTGCCTCACGACCCGTCTGGAGTCCCTGCCGAAGCAACCCCCTGTGTTGCTCTTCTTTCTCAGAATTTCTTGGCTGCCACTCACACGGTCCCTCAGCTGTCAAACTCCAAAGTAGCGCAAATGGTCTGGGGCAGAGGCACAGGTGTCTGCAGCTACAAACGCCCCCCCCTCCACATCCCCGGAGTGACCGAGCCCTTGTGGGAGCGGAGCAGCCGTCCTGCCTTCCTCCACATCTGACCAGGGCAGGCAGAAGGCTCAGCCCGGACACACCCTGGGGGGCCCTGCTGAGCCTTCCAGGATGATCCCCTCCCTGACCAGAAACCTGCAAGGGACCTCTCGGGGGGGTGATGGGCTCACAAGCACCAGATCCTGTCTAAATACCATCATCTGGTCAAAGAACCAGACTCCTGAGACCCTGCGGACCCCAGGGAGGGGGTGGGGCAAACAACAGGAGTCAGGAAGTGCTCAAGGAAGCCAGAAGGACGGGCGTGTGCCGGGAACCAAGCCTGGGGCCATCGGAGCCCCAACACGCGACAGCGCGGGGCTGCACCCCGGGGGTAGAACATCCCTGAGTCCACTGAACAGGAGAATCCCAAACAACACATGTAGGTGCCCTCCCAAGTGCGGCCTGGCGACCCCCGGGTGTGGGCGCCCCCGGTGACCGGCCCCAGCCGCAGGGCAGGAGGGAAGTGGAGAGATGGGGGCACCGCCTGAACTCCTAGGTCTTCTTCCAGAAAACCCGTGACCCCGGGCTAATCACGAGAAGGCACCTGGAAAACCCAGAGAGGGACGCCCACAAACACCGAACGGTCTCCTCAAGGGCGCGGAAGAAGAGCGAGCAGCTGCCAGGTCCCCAGGGGACAAGGGAGGCAGGGCGAGCAAATGCAGAGCGGTACCCCCGGCCCAGGTCCCGGAGCAGAAAGGACACGTCTGTGCGAAACCTGGGCAAACCTGGGCAAACCAGATACGCTCTGCGGCTCAGCTGCCGGTGGGGACCAACGCGAATTCCTCAGCTTGACCAAGGCGCCGTGGTCCCGTGGGACGCGCATCTGAGGGGACGCACGGGGATGCCAGCGCCTTCTCTGCCACCTGTAAATCTAAAATTGTCCCAAACTAAAAAATATCCCCCATTATACAAAGTAGTATAAAGTTGCCCCAGGGGGCCGCCTGGTGGCTCAGTCGGTTAAGCGTCTGCCTTTGGCTCAGGTCATGTCACGATCTCGAGTCCCAGGATTGAGTCCCACATCAGGCTTCCTGCTCAGCCGGCGTCTGCTTTTCCTACTGACCCTCCCTCCTCTCGTGTTCTCTCTCAAATACACAAATAAATAAAAATATTTAAAAATTTTTTTTAAAAGTTGCCCCAGGAAATGTTGGAGTGGGGGTCCTGCTGTTTCCCCTCGAGCTCCCTGCCCTCCGGCAACCACCAGTTTGTTCTCTGTGCCTGAACCCACTTCCGTTGTGTCCATTTGTTTTGATCTTTAGAATCCACGTGTGGGTGAAATTATACGGCATTTATCTGTGACTTATTTCACTTAGCATAATGCTCTCTAGCTCCATCCGTGTTGCTGCAGATGGCAAGATGTCCTTGTTTACGGCTGAGTAATATTCCACTAAACACAAATATACACTTTCTTTATGCACTTTTTTATCAATGGGCAATGCTGGGTTTGCTTCTCTGTCTCAGCTGCAGGGAACATGGGGGTGCACATACCTTTCCCAACGAGTGTGTTCGTTTTCTTTGGGAAAAAGATGGGTTTTTGGGGGGATATACTACCACCCCCACCCAGTGTCTCCTTCCTGCTTTTGAGAACGTGCCATGAGGATCTGATGGTGGCATCCAGCCCTTCCTGGAGGGACAGAGAGGTGGCAGAACAGAGATGGGGGGGCGACGCTGGTCCCCACATGGCACGCGAGCTGCCCAGCCCTGCCCAGCAAACTTCCCGCTCCGTGTGCGATCCCACAACAGCCCGTCAGTAAGGGATTCTGTTCCTTACAAGTCTCAGCATCCCAACTGACACAGTGTGTTTCCCAGGAGATTAGCCAGCTTTAAAAATTAGCAAAAGTTACTAGTTCTGCCTAGGTTAAGTCTTTGCAGTCATAATAGGTACATTGTTCCCAGTGACTCCCCGGAGACACCCCAGCACCGTCCTCACACAGAGGTCACAGCTCCTAAGCTCATGCCCTGTGTTTCACTGTCATAAGTGGGAGGTCTTCTGTTTACTGTCTCTCCAGACAATAGAATGGAAGAATGCTATTGACCTTTATGTATTAATTTCATCACTAAATGCTTTCATTGCGTATCACAGATTTTCAGTAAACTCACGTTTTCCCAAGTGCATGAGCACATATATAAATAATTCTCTCTCCATTCTAATATTTCAGTACTTCTAGTCTTTTCTTGTTTAATCACTGACTGCAGTAGCTAAAGCTTTTAAAACTATTTAGTCATCTTTATGTCAGGTACCTTTGTCCTATCCCTGACTTTAACAGAATAAAATAAATAGAATAAAAAGAATAAAATAAAACTTTAACAGTTTTGTTTCCATGTTTTAAAACAATGTTGAGGAAATATTTACCTATTTCAATCTTACTAAGAATGACCACTGCTTAATCAAGAGGTGTTGAATTTTATCAAATATATTTTTAGTATCTATAGAGATGACCAAAAAAGGGGTATTTACCTATCGATAAGCTATTCACCTATTAACACGCTGGATTATGTTACCCAATTTTTCCAAATGCAAACCTATGCTTACACACCTAATACAAATACACTCCACTGTCTCCATCTGCTGCTGGGCCGAGCACGGCTCCGCGGGCTCTGCGGGCTCCGAGGTCCCCAGCCGGTCTTAACCTCCCTGGAGCCACGACGGTTCGCACGGGGCTGGAGTCGGCTGTTCCCTGACACCGGGCCCTGCTGGGGGCAGAAGTTTTGGCAAGCCCAGCACTCTATTTCCTCTAATAACCACCCAGCTGAACTTTCTCTCTCTTCCTCAGTGTAGTTGTGCTTAGTCTGCCAGAAATTTACCCATTGTGTTAATTTTTTCAAAATCACTTGAACACAGTTAACAAGTTACTGTCGTAAAGCTGATTTAACTTTGGTAGGTTCCTCGAAGAACCAGGGAGCACAGCGCCGGTGGGCAGCTGAGAGTCGCACCTGGAGGTCACTCCTGGGGCCCGAGCCCGAGGCCTCACTGCCCCTTCCCCACGTTCCGCGGCCCCTGGTCGGTCGATGCACCAGGCAGCGGCCTGGAGGAAAGACCCCACTAGGCCCCACTTCAGAGACTGGAGAAGGAGGGGACGGCCACACATGTGCGCACACGGGACAGCGGCTGCTGAGCTGGTCAACATCGAGCAAAGAGCCCTGCCCCGGCCCCGCCCTCCAGCGCTAACCCTGATCTGGCCTCCAGGAAGGCTGTGCTCGCGTCCCCTACGACCTGCTGCACCGTCCACACGGCAGGCTGCGCTCCCACCGCGGTGGGTTCAAGGTGAAGAACAGAGGGTGCTTTAGAGAGCCTTTGGCTCATTTCTTACGTAGTTTAGGTTGGGGAGTAAAATACATTTTCAGACGTGCGCCCTTGTACCTCCACCGTGTGAGACAGGCAGTGACGTTTCTGCTCAGCACACAAGCTCTAACGAGGCACCGTGGAAACGGCTCCCTGCTGTGCTTACGACGCCTGCCAGAGGGGCACCCGGCAAGGGGGGTGCCCGTAGGGGCAGCGCCCGGGGCAGGGGCTCCAATGTGGGCGCTGAAGGGGGCCCCCTCTCTGGGTCAGCAGCGGCCAGTTCCTGTCCCCATGAGGCTCCCACCCGGCTCATCCAGCTGGCTTCTCCGTATTCCCACGTCCAGCAGGCGGCAAGGCACACAGCAGGCACTCAAAAAACACTTGCTGTGTAAACAAGGAACCCCCCAAATGTAGCCATCTTAAAGACCAGAACTCTCAGGCCACAAGGAAAGTCCCAGCACTGCCAGGAACTCTAAACGCGACCCAGAGTCACAAGATATTTCCTCACTGCCTTCATTCCACTATTTATTTTTAACCTTAAGTTCTTGGCCACTTAAAAAGCACTCCTGAGATCCACATTCTCCTCCAAGCAAGACTAGGCATTTGGATCCGGGTGTGCATTATGAGGACTACTTCCACAGCTACTGGATTCCTTGGTCGGAGGCCCGGGGTGGGGAGGCGGGGGCAGATGCTGGCCGTGGCCGCGGCCACCGCGGAAACCCTGGGTTGCACGCCCACGGAGACGGGGTCGAAGCCTCGGGCACGTCCAACACTTCCCAACACGCAGTGGCAGAACTGGGCCCAGGAAGAAGCCGTGGGGCTTCTGGGACAAACCGCGTTCCCTGGTGGCCTGCCACTTGGAGGGCCCACTGCAGTCTTCCCGAGACGGAGGGCAGCCACGCTCCCAGGAGCCTCCCCACCTTCCAGCCACGCCGAGAGGATCGCAACAGGCAGGAAGAAGTGAGAAGCAAGGAGACGCGAGAGGAGGCTCCGGCCACCAAGGCGGGAGGCCGGGGCGTGAAGGTCAGTGGCAACGACGGCCAGATGGCGAAAGCTGGGCCTGCCGACCTGCGGCCCCCGAGGCAGGTCCCCAGACCCTCCCTTCCTCCCCTTGGGCGGCCTCGGGACATTGGCCGGGGGTGGGGCTGGGGCGACCCCCGCGCGTGCATCTCCTGGACACCCGGCCCCAAACATGGCGCAGTAAACGCCAGTCCCCGAGCCCTCCTAGTTCCGCGTCGGCAGCAAGCGCAGAACAAGCGGCAGAGCTGCCCGTGAGTCCGGGAGGACGCAGGTACTGTTTCCCCCGCTTTCCCCTCATGTTTCTGTTTGCTGTTCCTGTGGGACACCCACCGGGCACTTCACTTCCCAACAGCGGTCCTGAGAAAAGAGCTGCCTTCACCTTAAGGGTATTCGGCACACAGCCGTCATCACCGTCTTTGCCAACACACGGCTCCGTCCTCGGCTGGTCCTGCTGCGTGCATTCTGTGCTCACGATGACAGGCACCGTGTCTGCACAAGCCGCGTCCTCCCTCGGAGCCGCACGGTCACCCGGGACAGGGCTGGGACGGCACCAGCCCACGCACGATCGCTCACAGCCACAGGGGCTCGGGGCCGGACCGCTGGGCCCCTTGTCCTGCTGTGACCGTGGCTTCCCTCCCAGGACAGCGTGGGACCTGGGCTCGGTGTCTCGGCTGATCTCAGCCGAAGCCCTCGGGAAAGGCCAGAGCCAGACCGGTGGGCTGCACACGCTCTGCACCGGGGTGACCCTCGGTCCACTGGGGGGCTGCTCCCCACGCCCTCTGGCCTCACGGCCCAGACTCCGAACCAAACAGCAGGCTGCTTCCCAGTCGGGCCCAGGTCCCAAATTCAGCCACTCTGAAGCCAACGGGAGGGTCTGGTGAAAGCCTTAGTAAAATCATAGAAAACGAAAGGACAAAGGCCCCAGGACCATGTTCACTCTCTCCTCCTCCTCATGGCACAGGGCCCTGGAATCAGCGCATCCCCCAAACCCAGCTGGAGCCCCAGGCCCCCTTCCAAAGCCCCTCCCCACATCCAGGATACAAAGGAGCCATCGGCACTGGGGTGCCGGCACCCCGGGCACCCTCCCCAGGGCGCACACGGCCCCCCACAGGCCCGCCCCCGACACAGTCCGTCCCGACCCGCGTGCCCTCCAGTCCCCTCCTGTCCTCCGCTCTCGTGGCTCTCCCGCCTCGGGGTGGGGGGACTCCCCCCGGGCCCTTGCACGGCTCCTCCCCCCCGAGCTGAGCCCTGCAGCGCGGCGGCTCCCACCACTTTCCCGACTCGGGTCGAGTCCAGTCGGCTGTTTCCAAATGCAAGCACACAGAGCGCAGACGTGCGGTGACCCCCACTTAGAAGGGGTCCCAGTTCAGTGTGGCCACCACCACACATTTTAAACAGAGAACTTCGAGAACTACATCATGTTCAAGTCTGACAACTGCTCCTTTGAGAACATTCCAGAAGGTCCTGATCACCTCAGTGGGTCTGAGCAGAGAGCAGTGTGAGACGGAGCCCGAGGTGAGCCCCAGCTAAGCGGGGCCCGTGTCGCGTAGAAGTACAGCCCTGGGGTACCCTGCTTGAGGCCAGCAGGCAGGAACCACGGAGAGGCCGGTCCCCGAAGACAGGCTGCGAAGCAGGCCATCTGGGCCCAAGGCCGAGAAGCGTGCGTGAGGGACAGAGGAGTGGGCATGACCGACGGCTCTCTGCCAGGACCGTCCTCCATCCCAGCGCCTCAGAACGCGGCCCTCACGTGTGCTTCCCAGTGTCGGGCCTCAACCCCCTCCCCCCACGGCACTGAGCAGGGTCCCTGCTCTGCCCCCTGCCAGCTCTGACTCGGGCTTTCTTCTCACGGACAAACACAGAGGGGTGAAGTGGCCAACCTCTCAGGCCTTCCCTCTTGGAAGGTGAACTCCAAGACGGGTCCCCAGGTTTGCCCGAGAGCTCCTGGGGACAGGAGACAGGCGGTGCGGGGCCAGCCCTGACTTCACAGGGCTTTCCTTCAGCCAGGGACACACCAGGCCAGCCGAGACACCGAGCCCAGGTCCCTCGCTGTCCTGGGAGGGAAGCCATGGTCACAGCAGGACAAGGGGCCCACGGGCCCTGCATATCGGTGGGTCCAAGGAGAAGAGGGCCCCGCTGACGACCTCCGACGGCGGCCCCGGTGGCCCAGGGTCCCAGGCAAACGACGGCTCCGAGGCACTCGGGTAAGAAGCGGGCTCTGGGTGACAGCCGCAGACCGCGTACCGTCAGCCCCTCTGGGCAGGCGTCGAGGGCACGGCACGGGCTGCGTGCTGCTGGACCAAGACCTCCCGGGCGGGCTGGAAGAGATGCGCCCAGAGGCGGGGGCCCGGCCGGCCGGAGCCTGTGCGGAGGTCAGGAGGGAGTCGGTCTGCAGGGGAGTGGCCCAGGTACTGCTCCACGTGCCTGCCCTCCCGTCTCCCCAGGAACCTGGCTTCAGGAGAAGGGGGTGAGGAACAAGACGTGGGGTTGGGGTGGGGAGACGCAGACTGGCCACTGGGCCGAGGCCACGCTCAGGAGGCAAGGGGCAGGAGGACCAGTGCACAGGGGACAGTCGTCCGGCCCCAGGTCGGCGGGAATCCCATGGGAGACCAAGCTCTGCAGGCCAATTAGAGATGGAGCTGCGAAACATTCAAATCTGCAACTCGGTGGCTAAAGAACAAAATAGCTGTGACCAGCAAACAGAGCCAGGAGTGACTCTCAAGTTCCCACAGCCCCTAAACCAGCAGCTGCCCCACAGCATCAGCAACCTGATGGGAAGGAGGGCAGCCGAAGCCCCGGACTGGCCCAACCATCCTTCCCGGCCTGGACACGCGCCAGACCCGAGCCCCCCACCCTACCCCGCCCAGGGCTCTGCACATCTGGGCACCAGGATATGAGGGTATAGACAACCGAGAGCTGGTCCCCAGATGTGGGAGTTAAGTCCGCGGATGTACACGGAGTGAGAGCTGATCTACTAACAACCACGGGTGTGAGAGCTGGTCCGTGGATGTCCACAGATGTGAGAGCTGATCTACTAACAACCACGGATGTGAGAGCTGGTCCATGGATGTCCATGGATGTGAGGGCTGATCTACTAACAACCACGGATGTGAGAGCTGGTCCGTGGATGTCCACGGATGTGAGGGCTGATCTACTAACAACCATGGATCAGAGAGCTGGTCCGTGGATGTGAGAGCTGATCTACTAACAACCACGGGTGTGAGAGCTGGTCCGTGGATGTGAGGGCTGATCTACTAACAACCACGAATATGAGAGCTGGTCTGTGGATGTCCACGGATGTGAGAGCTGATCTACTAACAACCACAGATGTGAGAGCTGATCTACTAACAACCACGGATGTGAGAGCTGATCTACTAACAACCACGGATGTGAGAGCTGGTCCATGGATGTCCATGGATGTGACGGCTGATCTACTAACAACCACGGGTGTGAGAGCTGGTCCGTGGATGTCCACGGATGTGAGGGCTGATCTACTAACAACCACGGGTGTGAGAGCTGGTCCGTGGATGTCCA
>CM053617.1:69319609-69351602 GCA_028646535.1 Procyon lotor | reverse complement strand
GCCGGGGAGGGGTGTGCTGTCAGGAGGGACCCCGGGGCCCCACGCACACTTGCGGGCCACCCAGCCAGAAGCAGAGACTGGTTCCATCAGTGAGACGGCTGCCCGAGGCCTGGCTCTGAGCCCGTCTTGGGAGCAGTGGGACGCTGGCCACGAGTGTGCCGGGCGGAGGATGATGTGTTGGTAAGGTCGGCACAGGGGAGGCAGTCGGCCTGTATGTGACACGGTGGGGGATCCCTCTGCCCTGGGCCCTGCAGCCCCGCACACGCGCCCAGGCCTGACAGCCCCGCAGGCACCGGTGACCCTCACAGACCCCCGTCGGCTCCCCCAACCCGGGAGCTGGGTTTTCTCCATGGAAAGCAGCAAATTGCTGGAGCCAAGTAGACTCCCAGCGGGAAGAGGGGCGTCTGCTCTTACAAAATGGTAGTGCCCTGTCCCCATCCAGTGCACATTCCTAGCGCAGCCCTTCCCACAGAACACGAGGTCAGTCTCCGGGGCTGCGCCGCGGGCGTGGAAGGCAATTCCAAACGGCAAGCACCATACGGGCCACGTGCAGCGGGAAGCTTTTGGGGTCGCTCCGCGTGATTCTTACCTTACAGAAAACTAAAGCTATCCAGGTTATCAAGGCTCACAAACCTCAATTTCCTCCCAGAATCTAGGCTACAACCCTGAATCCCCTGATAGAATTTTCTGACACTGACAGCAGACGTGGGAAGCACAGTGCCAGTGCCTCTCCCGCTGTGCGCCCCGGCTCCTTGGGAGGCACTGGCGACGGACCCCACCCTTGAGGGGCTCACCTCCCAGGGCACTGACTGTCTCCGCCGCACCCAGAGCTCCCAGGCTACCCAGAGCTCCTCACCCCTCCCGCCCGGCCCTGAGCACCCCTTCTTCTCCTTCCGGACTGACTTATCAGTAGTGCGAATGCACACGGTGCACAGGCAGCCCCAGTGGCCCCAGCGACCATCCGTCTCAAGGCCAGGCCCCGGGGGGACGACCGTGGGGCCAAGGCACCTGCCCTCCGGCCTTCCCGCTGGGCCAAGGAGGGAGGGTCATTAGCCACAGTGCCCGGGGCGCTGAAGGAGCAGGGCCTCAAACACACGCAGACCCGCGCCGCCTCTCAGCCCACAGTGCCCGGTTTCCGCTGCTCACTGGCCACGCCAGACCACGCTGACCACACCGCCCACGCAGCCCCGTGGCTTCCCAAACAGGCCTGGCTCCCCATTTCCTGCCTCGTCTCCCTGCAGTGGCCCCAGAGATCACCCCTTCCTTACTTCTCCAATGGCTCCCATGGCCCAGAGAGTTCAGGTCCTGGCCCTGGCATGTCTGGGGTCCCTGGGCCCAGGGCTTCTCTGAGCCTCCTAGGCCACCCTCAGGTCCACGTCCCGCCACACTGGGCAACCGGGGCAGCTGGGGGCCCAGAGTGTGAGCCATGAGCCCCGCTGCCCCGGCGTAAGGCCCCTCTGCCTTGAGGGCGGGCTGGGCGTCATCCCAGGAAGACATGAGCCAGAGCCCCTGCCTCAGGGGTGAGGCCCTGACCACGTGCAAAGGGGCCTCAGACGACCAACGCCGGCCCCTACCTGCTGGCTCCCCACACCCCGGCGCACCTGTCCTGAGACACGCCTCCCCCAACTCCCAGGCCCCCTCAGCCTCCTCACCTCAGCCCGAGAACGCTCCCTTCTCTGTCCACGCTCACCCGCACCCCACAGCTCTCTGGCTTCACACTCCAGTCCTTGATGGATCAGACGAGAGCGGGTGTGGCGGGCGTGGGCAATGGGGCAGAGAAGGCAGCCCAGGAGGGGCCTCGAGACGCCCCGGCCAACTCAAGAGCTGCCCACAGAGGCGGACAGGGCCAGTGCGCTGCTAGGAACACTGGTGCGGGGAGAGCCAGGTGCCCCCGGGTGCTCCCTGCCGAGGCCCCGGCCCCTGGACGGGGGCCCAGCCCTGAGGAGGCCCTCACTAAGCCCAAGGCTGCCGGAACTACGCTTTGAACAGCCCCCCAAAACAAGCTGGGAGCCCTCACGGCCACACGCCTGCGAGCACGGCCGAGGCTAAACCCCCAGCACCCGAGAGCCCAGACCTCCTGCCCAAAAACTGCTTTCCAGCAGTGCCAAGCGTGCCTGGGCTGCGGTGGGAGGACAGGGCCCGGGGCCTTCAAAAATGTAGGCGAGACCCCACCCGGGGCTGGGGCCGTCCCGGACGGTCCCCGAGTCGGCCACTGGAGCCCTGCTCTGGTTCCCCGGGCTGGTCAGTCCCTGCCACTCACGCACACTCAGCAGGCGGCCCCGACGAGCACACCCCGCTGCAGCAGCCCTGCCTCCCGCCTCCCACCTGCACCGTGCGCGGCCCCATGCAGCGCCGAGGGCGGTGACAGCATTACAGCAAAAACAGGAAGTTGCAAAAGATCTGAAAAACCGTAAGCGACGAAGGAGAAAAAAGCAAGACACGCATCCCCACAAATTTGTCATTCTTAACAGAAGGACTCCAGGTGAACAGAAACGCCCATCACCCCGAATCACAGTCCGGCAAGGGGCACGATGGCGCACAGGCGCCGGCGACCGCTGGCCGAGCAGACAGAGGACGTGGCCGCCGACGCACCCCAGTCAAGCCATGGGCCCTGAGAGCGCACAGAGGGCACCGGTGACGCTGCGGCGCAGGCCCTTGTGGCCTCTCAGGGCCACGGCTCCCGTGGGTCTGCACGACGGCGCCTCCCCGGGGTTTTGAAAGCACTGACCACCCACACAGCTTCACCCAGCCTGTCAGAGCTGCCCCCGGCCCCCTCCGCCCTCATCTTCCGGGGCCAGCAGGTGCCCACCGACGAACACAGCAGCCCACGTCCCCGGGGCCAGGGTCAGACCACTGCTTCCCGGCCACATCTGCTCTGAGGAAGGTATCCCTGGACTAAGGAGGAATGTGGCTGAAGAGCCCCCCGTCCGACGGACCCCAGGGCAGCCCCCTTCCAGGCGAGCCGCGGGTCCCCGAGCACAGGATGGGCCCCCATGTGAGGACGGCCAGGCCCCTCCACGGGCAAGCATTCTGGGCAACTTCGGGAACACGGCTGCCCAGCCACTGAAGCTGCCCACCTGACAGCGTCCTCGCCGACCCGCTGGGCGCACCGTGGGGTGAATGACATCCCCGCCTCGGGGCTACAGAAGGTCCCACACACCCAGGAGACAAAGGCGAGCCGGGCAGGGACGGCTTCTGAAGGGCTGTCACCCTCCGAGGCTGGGAGGAGAGAACTCACCACCAAAGGCACTCTGCCCATCACCAGGGATGGTGTCCTCCACGTCCAGGGCAGCGGGAGGGGAGGCTGTGGAGGCCACCACCACCCAGCTCCTGAGACTGACCCGGATCCCAGGACTCGGCCCCAGCCCCGCCCAGAAACATGCCGTCCACCACCCGCACCAGACTGTGGGCAGGGAGGCCGAGTCCCAGGAGCCAAGGGCAGCCGGGGAGGCCCCAGCGCAGCTGTCCCTGCGCCTGCCTCACCTGCACGGTCACGCTTGAGGGCACGACCCCAGCCCAGGGACCTTCCACCGTCCCGGGAGGTCCCGGTGTCCCACACGCCTGACCGGGAGAGCGCCGGCCCATGTGTAGCCGCTGCCCCGGAGGAGCATGGCCCCCGATGCAGTCAGCAGTCGGCCGGGTGCCCTCACTGGGGCAGCGCCATCGTCAGCACCTCGGGCACATGTGGCAGCAAAGGACCATTGGCGGCCACCTGGTTTTTAAAGGCAGAGGCCAGAAAATGCAAATGGCGAGCACAGAAGACCACCACGCCCTGCAGTGGAAGGCGTCCCGCCCCATGTCCCCATGTCCCCCGTGTCCCCCGCCCCCTGGGATGCAGAATGGGGCCACGGCTTCGGAGCAGGGAGGCAGGGCCTGCAGAAACCAAATGCTCCCTGACCACACGACCTGCAGTGCGGGCGAAGGTTTGCAGTGGCTCAGACTGGAAACGACACCACTCCATCCACTGGTGAGGGGACAGCCACAGGTGTGCGCCTCCCAGCACCCCACTCAGCCCTGACAAAGGACAGAGTGCTGACCCAAACAGCAGGGTGGGCAGAAAACCAACGCCACGCACGAGGACCGCCGTGGGATCCCGCCAGACAGACCTGCACTGGAGGGAAAGTTCTGGAGATGGGAGGCAGAGCCGTGGCACTGAGGGCGTGGAGGGCTGCGAGGGACATGCCCGGAGAGGAGCATGGGGCGAACCAAGCCACCGCCAGCGCCTCCCAAAGTCACTGAGCCACACGCGTGCGCGGCATGAACTGAGACATGTAGACGGTCCCTCCACAAAACGGCGAGGAGATGAGCACGCTAGCGCCCACAGCCCCGGCCAAGACCCCCCACCCAAGCCCAGAACGCTCTGGGGGGCCGGGGAGCCGGCAGGCCCTTGCGATCCCTCCAGCCCCCGGGCAGAACCCCACAGCTCACCCCACAGCAGCCACGGCTTGGGACACGACGGGACGGGACGACAGCCACGTGAGCGGTGAGAACACCACGTGACAGAAGGGGAAGGAAGGACAGCGCGGCACATAGCTGCCCCCAGAAGGGGCGGTAACGTTCTGCCAGCCTGCACTGGGGGGCCAAAGGGACTGCTCAGAACAGAGAAGCCTCCGGAGAAGCCCAACCGGGGGACAGCGCATCCTGCCCGGATGTCGGAGGACCCAGCTGCCACTGGGCTTGGTGAGAGGGGGTCAGGAAGGCCAGTGGGTGAAGGGGCAGCCGGCACGCGTGCCGAACCCCTGGAGCAACAGGCAGCGGGCACGCCAAGGGCAAGAGCAGAGGCTCCTCTGGGATGACACTGGGTGGCACAGGCAGGCCATCCCGTCGGCCAGACGCAGGAGCCCACGCTCAGGGGCAGCGGACGGACCAACCAGCAGCCCGGGCACAAGTAAGGAAGCCCTGGGTGGGCAGGAGGGGACGGAGACCTCGAAGGTAGGGGCCCAGGACCAGCTGCCAGAACCAACATCTTGCCCTGCCGGGCTCCCTCCTCTACCTGCCGCAGCCCCCAGGCGGGTGGCATTCCTGCTTTCCTGCGGCGCCAACAGCGGAGGGGAAGCCGGCACGCCCTCGGTCACACGTGACGCACGGCGTACTCAGCCCCACACCTTCCTGTCACCACAGGCTCCTACAGACTCCGACATGTGGCCTCACGCCGGCACTGAGGGCAGGAGCCCCACCACCGAGACCCAGGCCTGGCCAGGCCTCTGCTTGTAAACGTCCGGTTCCTACAATGACAGCAAGCCACGCAGGGACTCTGAGACGTGGGCAGAAAAGGAGGGTGGCTAAGCCCAGGCTGGCAAGCCCCGGAGCCAGGGGAAGAGGGCCCTGGCCTCCGGGACACAGTCCCAGACCGGCTCCCGTGCCCGCGGCCCAAAGCAAGGGCAGCGTGGGGTGGAGGGCCCGGCGCCAGGCTCGGGGTCCACAGGAGGGCACAGACTCCTGGGGGCTCCAAGGCTCCGGGCCAGTTCGCTCAGGGCGGAGACTCTGGGAAAGCCCCCTCAACGCCATCACGTTCTGCTCAGACAGATGAGGCAGCGCTGCCCCAGCCCCCGCATCCCCAACAGCCCCCAACCTCAAGGACGGGCCTTCGACCCCCATCAGAGAGAAGGAGGGAAAAGACAAGGAACCTGAGCCCACAACAATCCAACCCATGGGTCAGGATTCAAGTAACAGCCGGGGGTGGGACTGAACTGGTCACCAAAGGGAAAACCCAAACGTGGCCAAGTGTTTTCCTCGAGCCCACATGTCACCGGCGTCCTTCCCTGTCAGCCCAGAAAAGCCCCTTCTGTGTGCGGGCCCCGAGACCAGCCGCCAGAGCCCCGCCGTCCCTGACCCGCTCCAAGCCGCCGTCCAAGGCCTGGGCCGGCTCCCACGTGGCCCCAGCCCTCCCGCACGCGGCCAGTCCCCATGGACACCTGCCCCAGCGCCTTCTGTGTCCCAAACAGACCTGGTAAACCCCACGCACACCGTGCACAAGAGGGCAGGCACTCTCTCCACTCCCCTCGCCAGAGGCCACACAGAGGCAGGAGCAGGAAGGCCCCCCACACGACGGCACAGTCCCGCGGTGCTCCCCCCACACGCAGGCCCGCATGCAGCCCGGCCTTCCCGGGGCCCACACGCAGGCCACTCCAAACCCTCAGACCCTGGGTTCATGGGAGTCATCGTACGGTCATGTCTCTGGACTAACGTTCTCATCCCCTAAAAAAGCCAACAGCTGTCACACTGTTCCATTTTCCGCGTTACTTTATCCTCACGCAGCGCTAACGGTCAGAAACCCCGGGGCTTCCTCATCGATGCCTCGGTGAGTGCGCGCACGACGTCTGAGCTCTCCCGTGCCCGGGGCGGACCAGCTCAGCACCTGCCCTACCGAAGAGTCCAGTATCCGGACGCTTCTCAGGCTCCGACACACAGAAATACCACCTGCTCCCCCGAAAGGAGGCTCTGGGGAGGGGGGCGAGGCTCCACAGACAGGAGGGGGCGCCGCAGAGCAGAGGCCGGCCCCCCAGAAGGAAGCGTGTCGTGGGGCACCCCTCCTGGGCCTGGCCAGGCAGGAAGTGGGCTCGGGCCTGCAGGCCAGCTCCCACCCCACGTGGCTGGGGACCGTCCCAGACGCCCTAATTCATGAAGCAGCAGCAACAGACAGAAGTCACAGTCCCTCTATGGTCACTGCGGGAACATTTTCTCACCCACCTCTCTTCCCTGGCCCCCAGGACCCTTGTCCTTAAGCTCCCTCATGCTGGAAGGGCCTGGGGAAATGCGGGGAAAACAGGGCTGCGTCCCCAGAAGCGATGACATAAGCATGACCAGGACGCCGCCCAGACCCTCCACGGCCGTTCTGACTAGCTGCCCGGCCCCGCGCCTACGCCAGCGACTGGACCGCATTCCTAGACACAGCCCACCTCCCAACAGGAGACCCTCCTGCCCACTCCCCAACCCGCCTGCAGGGGCAGACGCAGATGTCCGCCGTCCCTTAGCAAGCCCCCTGCGCTCTGCCTGCCCCCCAGCCCTTCCAGGTGGAACAGGCGGCTGCAGAAGGGCAATCCGCTGGGAGGCAGCCTGGGTCCAATTTCTGAAACTTCCAACCTGGACCCAACGTATCACGGGGTCACATCTCAGCACAGGTGTCTTCCCCCCAAACGCGCGGACCACTGGCGACATCCCGAGGCAGCACCGGCCCCCTCCCCTGCTCTCTCGCTCCCAGCAGAGCACACTGGGGACACTGCGATGTGGGCTCTGAACTCGAGTGCAGGGACCTTTTCCAGGGACGTCCCCCCAAAAGGCACCTTCTCAGAGCCATCCGGGCCGGGAGGCCGTGCACACAGGCGTCTCGGTAGAAGTACCAGCAAGCCTTCCAGCAGCGCTCGCTGCACTGGGTCGAAGCCCACAGAACACTGGATGCTGGGGCTGGAAGATGCCTCCTCACGCAGTGGCCAGTCGCCCCCAGCGGCCTGCAGCCAACAGACGCCGGGAAGGCCGAGGACGCCGGTGTGCGCAGAAGACACCGCGTCACCGCGAGCTCAGAGGCTGCTGGCCCGGCCGGGGACCCCGCGTCGCGGGAGGGCCGGGAGGCAGGTGACCTGCACACAGGTGGTCGGCGTGTCCGAGGCCGGCACGATGTGCTGCGTGTGCAGGGTGAGTGGAGGCGTGCGGGTGCCAGAGCGGGCTCCCGAGCGGGAAACAGCAGCACCCAAGCCGCGTCGGGCTCTGGGCCACCGCCCCGTTTGGGAGGGTGGGCAGCTCCCTGACTACAGAGTCCCACACTCGGGAAAACAGGCCCAAGTCCTACAGCGAAAGTACACGGACATCGCACGTCAGAGGCAGTAATGCTGGGCCCCCTCCCCCCTCGGGCTCCCCCTGTGGGACACGGGGGCGGGGGGAGCCTAGGGGGCCGGCCCAGCCCCCACCCCTGCACCCCGCACACCAGGGCCTGCTTCAGGGCTATGAGATCGCGCCAGCACCATGGGTTCGGAAAGCCAACCGCCCCAAGCTCGTTGATGACAACTCCCCACCGCATCCCCGCGCCGGCAGCGAGCACTGGACTTTCGTAGGAGCCGATCCCACTGCGCTTCGGGCTCAGCCCTGGGCCTGGGTCTCCCTCCCGCCTCCGGCGGTCCGCATGGACATGGTCCTTCAAGGCCTGAGTCCAGACAAGCCCCACAGGAGGGAGTGTGGCCTCAGAAAGGCAGCCAGGGGGGCGGGGGGGGGTGCCTGGGTGGCTCAGTCGTTAAGCATCTGCCTTAGGCTCAGGTCATGATCCCAGGGTCCTGGGATTAAGCCCCGCATGGGGCTCCTTGCTCCGTGGGAAGCTTGCTTCTCCCGCTACCATTCCTTCTGCTTGTGTTCCCTCTCTCGCTGTGTTTCTCTCTGTCAAATAAATAAAATCTTTAAAAAAAAAAAAAAAAAGGCAGCCAGGGCTGGGAGGTGGGGGTGAGGGGGACAGCCCAAAGCAGGGGTGCCCACACAGCCCAGGAAAAAGCCTCTGAAGAAGAATGACGAGGCCAGGAGGATGGGGAGCAGCGAGAAGCCCGGAGCACAGCTAAGGGAAGGAGAGACGGTGCGGACACTGGGCTGTGGTGGGCAGGTCCTCCGAAGGTTAGACACGGAGTCACCGAGACCAAGCAGCCCCCCTCCTGGGCGCACGCCTGGCAGAAGTAAAAACGTGTGCGCACAAAGCTCAGGGCAGCACACTCTGCGACATGCAGACCCTGGGAAGGGCCCCATGTCCCGCAGCAGACAGCGGGTCAGCCAACCGCGGGAGTCCGTGGGGGGCGTGCTCAGGCAGAAGACGGAAAGGGGCAGCAACACCCGCGATGTCGTACACTCTGAAAACTCCAAGCCCAGCGAGGGCAGCCAGAAGCAAGGGCCACACATGGGACAGAGACGTGAGACGCCCCGAATAAGGAAATCCCTGGAGGCCAGAGGAGCCTGCTGACTTCGGGGCAGGGGGGCTGCCGAGGCACCTTTTCTGTTCAAGCACAAAGCAGGCTCCAAAATGGACTGGCGACCACGGCACGAGTGTGTGAACACGCTGCGAACCACTGCTTCAGAAGCACCACTTCACGGGGTGACACGTCTGACCCCAGAGTGGTGTCTCGGTGAGGCCATCGCCAAAGTCCCTGCAGGAGCAGAGACCTGGGCCATCAGAGGCCACCCGGGGCACGGGAGATGGCCAGGAAGAGCCCGCAGCCCTCCAGCTCGAGGCCCCCGTAGACCCCGCCGAGCTCATATGGGAGACAGCCCACAGGCAGCACTAGCTGGGGAGACGTGGGCTTCAGGGAGACTTCAGGGGGGTGGGAGTGAGGGCAGAGAGCCAAACTGATGGTACAGGAGAGGGGGGCCCCACGCGGCCCCGGGGAGGGGGCCCGGACCCCGGCTGTTGGAAGGGCCCCAGAGGGAGCGGCCGGCTCCCCGGCTCCCAGGACTCATGGCACAACCGCTCAGCAGGCCCTGGGGGGCAGCTGTGCAACCACTGACTGAGCCAAAATGGGAAACCAGCTCAGAACTGACACAACCCCAAGCACGGGGGACAAAGTCCCCGCAGGCAGACCCCCAAGGGCAAGCCGCACGCTCGGAACCCTGTCACTTGGCTAAGTGCCTTTCCCAGGAAACAGCCTTGCCACGTAAGGGGGGGGGGGCACTCAGCTCTCAAACCTCAGCGGCAAGAATTCACCTTCTTAGTTCATTTCTAGCAACAACATAAGGAACCAAAAGCTAAAAACCTCCCTTGTCAAAACTCCAGCCATCTCAAGCCAAACAGCGAGGTCGGCAGCCCTGGCCGCCCCTTTCCAGGAGAAGGGCAGTGACAGCGGGGGTCCAACCCAGGCTGCAGAAGAGCTATGGGGCTCTCGGGAGGCGACCTGCTGCAAACCTGGAGAAGCTGCCTCTAGCCCCCCGGCCAGGGAGATGCTCGTGCAAGTTCAGGAGGGGCCACCAGCAAGGACTGAGGGCCTCGGAGTCGAGCCCAGGAGGCCTGGCTCAGGGTCCACCAGGTCCCAGACGTGCTCACAGGACCACAACATGGCAGTCTGCCGTTTCCGGCCTCAGCGCCGGGACTGACCGGCCGAGCTTTCCGGAGAGTGTGTGACGTGTGACGACATCACCATTCTGACCGCTGAAGCAAGCAGCTCGGTTTCTGCTTCTCTCAGGGGTCTACCTACCGACGTGGTGTAAATCTCGGCAGTCATAACCCCGTAACCTGGAACTCTGGGGCCCCCCGCCATTGTTCATCCTCTAGGGGTGACAGCGTGAGAGTCCCTGAGGACTGCCAGCTGTTCCCACCCCCTACTGGGTAACATGGTAGGAGGGGGCACCTGGAGGGCCCTCGGGGCGGGGGGGACCACATGCCAGCCACGAGGGGGGGCGGGGGGGCCACGAGCCAGGGGCGCTGATGAGAAAGGAGCCTCCACAGGGTCACCTGCAGACGGGGCAAGGCTGGCAGGCTTCAAAAGCACAGACGCGTGTGTCCTTCCCGGCATGCGGGGCCTGGGTCTCCCTCAGATACTCCTCCCCACGATGAGGAAGCCGGGCAAGAAAGCGTTCCTTCCCAGGCCACCTTCTGCTGGAGGCATGTCCTGCGCAGAGCCACCAGGCAGACCTTCTGAAACCTGCTCTACACCAGGGAATCAACACCCCTGCCTCAAGAGCACTCTCGCCGGCACAGCGAGCACCCCAGAGTGTGGGGCAGCCTGGCTAGCGCCCACCTGCTGCTCCCCACGCCACGGACGGAGGATGGCTGCCACCCCCAAGGCCGAGCTCCACACACCGAGAAACCCACGGGCTCCAGGCAGATCCTTGTCCATGGGCCTTCGCATGGAAAGGCATCCTGCAAAATTACCGTGTGCACTGTTTACCAAAACAAACGCTCCTTCCAAATGTAAACATGATGCAAAACTCCACACAGTCATCAACAAAAATGAAAATTCAGAAAGAACATGTTGGCAAACAGAAGTAAATTAAGTTATCCGTTTTAATGTCAACAGAGAGAAGGGTGCGTATACAGCTGAAACTGAACAAAAACGCGAGAGCTCAGAATCAAAGATTACTGGAAAGAATGTTTGCACAGCAAAATTCTTCTCCCTTCGAGACTCCAGTGCCCCACCATGCTTAATTTTCCTGACATTTCTGAGGCTTTGAAGCCTCGGCTAACGGATCTGAATCATCTGAGCAAAACCGTGGTACAGGGCGCGTTACTGGAAAGCCGAGAATAGAACGCTAAATATACAGACGCACACCCATACAGGACGCTTTTGTAGAAAATGATCAAACGTGAAACTAGATGAAGTCGTCCGAGGGAAACGGGGAAAACAGTTCACCTCCAGCGGGGAAGCAAAATACACGGACGCCTGGAAGTTAAAATAAGAAAAACACAAAAATAGCACCTACTTTGTGTCAAGGAAAGCAAGCCTAGCCCGTCCATGACCTTAGCTCACTGAAACACCTCACCCATGCCTGCTGCCGGCAAAGGAAGGCTCGGCAGGGCGCCAGAACCTTCTCCCGGAATCCAAGTCAGGCCTGAATCAGGGGACCGGCCCACGCCCACTGCTCACCTAGCGCGGCCGCCACGGGCTCCATCTGGGCCATCGCTGTTTTCTTAAGCAAGCACGCCACTCGGAGCCGCATTCTGCTGTATTTGGGTTGGCAGTGCAGGTACCAACAGTGGGTGGCACCGCGGCTCCAACAGCGAACTAGGTCAGCCCGGGCCTGCCTCGCGAGCTCCAGAAGCCCCAGTCCCGGCTCCCCGGCTCCCCCGGCTCCCTGCCCTGGCTGCCCAGGGTGCCGAGCGGGAGGCCCCCCCAGGTAAAGGCCTCGGGCAGTCACATCCCTTCTTTGGCCTTGAAAAGCTTGCCGGCATCTTTCTCTTTCATAAACAAGAAACGGAGCGTTCTGCAGGGCTCTCCGCAGCTGCCCTTGTTTGAGAGCTAGACAGATACTAAGTTACAAGGGAAAACAGGGCGCCAAGCCCCGAGCCAGCGGGGGAGCCACACACACAGGGCCCTAGCCCACCGGCAGGGGCGGGGTGGTGAGGCCAGAACTCAGGGGCAGGGTGCTGGGCTCCACAGTCAGGGACCAGAGTCAGGCCGGGGCCGTGGTTTGGGGCCAGTGCACAAGGGTCCTCAGATCAGGATTTGGGGACCTTGGACAGGGATTAGAATCCAAGTTTCGGGGCCTGGGTTCCCTGGCCGGGCCCCGAGGTCAGGGTTCAGCCTATGCAGTCTGAAGGCCCGAGGTGGGGGACCTGGATTCCAAGGTTCGGGGCAGGATTCAGGGTTCAGGGCACTGGGGGCTCAGGGGCTCAGGATTTGAGGGTACCGGGATCTGAAGGGCCCAGATTCAGGGGTCTGGGGATTTCAGTCCAGAACCTGGCGCTCTGGGGCTCAGGGATGGGGACCAGGACCTGGGTCCTGGGTTCCGGGGCTCGCGGATCAGGGCTGGGGCCCAGGGCCGGGTCGCGGGGGGCCGGGGCCCCAGGGCTCGGGCTCGGGGTCCTGCCGCGGGACACTTACGTCGTCGAAGAGGGAACCCACGTTGGCCGTGACCAGCAGCACCGCGGTGCCCGGGGCGGCCGCCTTCCCCGCCATCGTGGCCTGCGCCGGGGCGGCCGCTCGCGAGGGGCCGGCCGGCCGGGGTCTCCGCGGGCCGCGGCGTCAGCTGCGCGGGCGGGCGGCCCCGGGGCGCATCGCGGGCTCGGCGGGTCGGGCCGGGCCTGGCCGGGGTCCGGCCGCGCGCGCGCTCACTCGCTCGCCCTCGCTGCTCCGCGGCCCCGCGCCCGTCGCTCTCCGCCCGCGCCTCACCGCGGCCCGCGCGCAGCCATTAGGGTCGCCGCCGCCGAAGTTCCCGCAGCCGCCGCCGCCGCCGCCGCTGAGGCGAGTCCCGCCCGTAGCCGGGGGGCGGGGCGTGCGCGGGGCGGGGCGTGCGCGGGGCGGGGCGTGCGTGGGAGGGGCGGGGCCTCGGGCGGGCGGCTCGGGAGGGGCGGTGCTGGTGGAGGAGGCGGGGCCTGGGTCTGGGCGTGGACGGAAGGGGCGGGGCCACTGGGATGGGTCAGGGACCGCAGAGGGACCCAGCGGGGGGCGGGGCGCGAGCTCGCGGGGGCGGGGCCTGCGAGGGGCGCTCCTGCGTGGGCCCGGGATTCTCCTCGGCCGCCCTCCCGTCAGTCAGCGGCCGCTGGCCCCGCCCCTCCCCGCGCGGAGGCCGCGCACAATCTCCGCCCCCCGGTACTCCTGTGACGTCACGGACCGGCCGCGACTGTTCTTCTTAAAGGGGCAGCGCGCTGACCCGCTGTCAGCGTTGCGGGAGCAGAGGGGCTCCTGGGGGCGGAGAGGGGGCGTCATGTGACCCGCGCCTGAGCCACGGAAGTGGAAGGCGGAGGCCTGGGACATTTAATTAACTCTCACACAGGCCGCGTGGGCCCCCGCCCAAGGTGGGGCTCAGAGAGGAGTGGAGCGGGACAGCAGCGCAGGAGGGGAGGTGGGCGGGGGTCTCAGGGTATGGGCACGCGAGAAGAGGTCCTCGGGGCAGGAGGCGCGGGCTGGAGAGGGGGGCTCTCGGGGAGGGGGCGTGGTCGGGCGGGGTCCTGGGAGCCCGGGTCTCAGGGCGGCCTCTCGGGCCTGGACAAGGGTCTCGCGAATGGGACTCCGGGTCCCTGGCGGATCTCATAAATGTTACCAGGGAAGCGTTTTCAGGCAGAGCCTGTCAACAGGCGCCTGGGCGCGCAGCTGCGCCCCTGTCCCCTGCCCAGACCAGTGCCCCAGAGCTGTGCCCGCGCGCTTGGGACAGGGTGGTGGCCTTCAGCAGCTGTGCGCACCCTGACCCTGCAGGGTCTGTAGGGACAGCAGGCAGCTGGGCCCTTGCCAAGGAGGGCATCCCCTCTGGAGTTAAGGGGGGATTCTGCTTACTGTGACCACCCTGGCTCCCCACCAAAACCCATTTGACTTAGAAACCAGTGCCTAGTCATTAGCAGGGCAGTGGTGGTCAGTATGCGGATTCCTGCCCATGCAGAATTGGTGAGGTGAAGCCCCGGCCTCCAGTGGGCCTGCACAGGGATGATGTCTGCAGGGGGGAGTTCAGGTTGAAGGAGGCTGTAAAGGTGTGTCCCTTTCCCAGGACTTAGTGTCCTTATAAGAAGAGACCCCAGAGCACAGAGCTGTCCCCACAGTCTCCCAATTCCAACAGAAACCCAAGAAGAGATCATGTGAGTGGACAGAAGGTGGCCATGGACAAGCCAGGAAGAGAGAACTTTCACCAGAAACCAGACCCTGTGGGAATGTGATCTCAGACTTTGGGCGTCCAGAACAGCAATACATAAATTCCTGTTGTTTGAAGGCACTCCTAAGAACGTGTGTCATTCTGTGGGAGCAGCCCAACAGGACCTTTGTATGAAATCAGCGCCGGCTAAGGACACCGTCATGGAGAGCAGATGGAGACGCGTCCCCAGATGCCGGGACCTGCTTCCTCAGAAGCAGCCTGGCCTCCGGCGCTGTCCTCAGGCCGGGTCTCCCCGCGCACCCCTGCGCTGTCCTCAGGCCGGGTCTCCCTCCCCACGCACCCCTGCACTGCCTGGCTGAGGAAGCTACGCACGAGCCTGCGTACTCCGAGACCGCGCCCTAACAAGAGAGCACCCAGCCCCGTGCCCCACCCTCGCCCAGCACCCACCCTCCTGGCTCCCCTGTCTGCCCCCTCCCGCCACGTCCAGGCCGCCAACAGCCCTTCCCATCTGGTGGACATGCTTGCCCTTCACAAGGAAGGATTTGCAGCCCCCCAGCCTCTGCCCCTCCCCTGCCCGGCCCCCCATTGTGCCCTCAGCTCACAGCGTGCTGCCGTGTCTCAGACCCAACGAAGTCCCCCTTTGTCCTGGACCCCTCCTCGCCCTCCCATCTCTGCTCTGTTTGCTGCAAACCTTCTCCTGCGAGTGACCAGTGTGCCCCGAGGGCCAACAGACCACCCTTCCAGGCCCTCGACTGCTGCTTGTGCCGCCTGTCCCCACACCCCGATGGGGCCCTGCTCAAAGTTAGCAGTGGCTTCCTAATTCAGCCGCCAGCCCCCACCCCTGGCTTCCACTCGCCTGACTTGCCCCCCAGAAACAGGGTCTGCCCTAGTGACCATGACGTTTGCGTCTTGGTCCTCCCCCGGCTGCTCGCCCCCCAGCCTCTTTTGCTTGCTCCTCCTGATGCTCCACCTGGAGGCCTGGGGTCCCCAGGTGTGGTCCTGGCTCCTCATTCCTTTGCGCACACTGCCTGCCAGTCTCCTCGGATGTTTTCCAGGTGCCTGCTGCAGTGGGAAGGGCTCTCTCGAAGCCCGCAGATGGCAACAGGCGGCGGAATCGCTCCTTCCTTCGGACGTTCCAAGGTGTCTGCTCACTGTGCACGGAGCCCTTGGCAGCCTTTTTGACTCTGTGCCCCAGAGGGGACTCCACTGGCTTCTTCTGACCCACCCGGCCTCTCAAATGCTCCTTCCTCCTTCAGGCGCCCCCCTCCCCCGACCCACCCACCGACGCCGGCCCGTCACACCAGCTTCCCTTTCCCACTGCGGGTGGGCTCCGCCTCCCTGCCGCACAGGTGCCGCCAGCCACAGAGAAATCACAAGTATGTACCGTGTGAATCAGCGCGTGTCAGAGCCGTGACGGTGCCTGGATCCAGGGCCGCCCAACTGGCAGAGAGATATTGAACCCTAACCTCACCTAAGTTAAAAGCCACGTTCATCAAATCTGGGGAAAAAGGGAGGCTTACTTTTTCTTGCACGTCCTCCCTTGCCTTTGGGATGTTGTCCCATGTCTGCATGTTTCCTTTGCTGAAAGAGTAATATCATTTTTAAAATTTTGCAACTTAATATAAGTTTTGCAAAGCCCACTTACCCGGCCTCAGGAGAGACCTGGCCCCCCAGCACTTGGTCTGGATCTGTCCCCCAGTGAGCAGGGCGGAGAGGGGAGGTGGAGGCTGCCGGAGCGTGACATAGGTCCTTCCGCAGAAACCCGCGAGCTCCCAGCCAGCCCGCTTGGCCAGATGCCAAAAGAGTTTGGCCAAGTCTTTTGTTAAACAACAATATGCGGTCAGCTGTTGTTTTTAAAAAGGACAGCACATTAGTCACTAATATCATATCCTGGTTTAGTTTAAGATAGTCACCAATTTATTTATGGATTCGTATCATCCGATGGTTGAGGTTCACAGCTGAGATTCCTTATGCACAAGCCTGCTTAAAAGTGCCCCTTCCACCGACAGAGGGAGAGACGGACGGCATTGTGTGCTTGCAAAGGGTGCTTTAATCATGTGGTCATCAACTCCCACCCGTCCTGCTGGGAGGCCCCCCTGAGTTCCCTGTACACAGCGCACCGTGTCTAAGGTCTCACTCAGCTGCTTGTCTGCGCAGAGCCCGGCCAGACCCACCAAAGGGAACCCAGGGCCCTGTCCCCTTGCCGAGGGGCCAGGCTCCGCTGCTGTAGCCGGAGGTGCGTTAGCGGCAGCTTGTTACCTCGCCCGTCTGGGGAAGGGAGGGCTCTTTGCTTCGGGGTTATTCAGATTCTCCCGTCATCAACGGGATCTCCTGGGTGAGGGCGGTCACTCGGCGGGCACCCCTGCTGTGTGAGGTGCCTCACGGTCCCCATTTCTAGGCCCCCTAAGCAGCCATAGGAGGTTCGTATCTCCGCTTCGGAGATAAGAAAACCGAGCTTCGGGAGCAGAAAGCGGGCCAGCTCCCCTCAGGCAGCAGGGGCCCAGCCAGGACGCCGGGCGCGGCGGGTCCCCGACAGCAGGTGCGGCCGGACCCGGCGTCCAGTCGCTAGCCCCTTTACTCCTCCGTTTATCCGTGTGCTGAGTCTTTCTCGGGGGCCTCCCCATGCTGCGCACCACCCCAGACGCGGGCAGAGTGCTAACTGCCCAGGGAGCCGAGGCCCCTGCGGGAGAACCGGCGGGAAATACCCGCGGGGCCCCTGTGGTTAGGCGGCACCGTGCCCGCTGGCAGTCTCCTTACCACAGGCACGTGCTCGTCACCGAGTAAGCCAGGTCTGGAGACCGCCGCCGAGTCCGCTCGGGAGCGCCACGGCCTCCTGGCTCACGGCAAACGAGCCAAGCACCGTGGCTCTTCCGACGGGGCCGCTGTTGAGGACGCGGTCCGCTCCGCTCCCCGCCTGGCTTGGGCCACACACGCGGTCCGGCTCGGCTGTCCAGCGCCCGGCTCTCTGCTGTCACTGCTTCCAATACGACGGGAGGCTCTCCCGGGGGGCTTTCTGGGCCACCGGCGCCGACGCCCCACGGACACGTGACGTCGCCGGGCAGGGCTGTTTCCCTTCCTACCCAGGCGCTAAGGAAAGGCATTCGACAAAATCTAGCATCTATTTGTGGTTAAAAGCTCTTGAAACTGAAGATGAAGAAGACTTCCTAAATCTCGTAAAGTGCGTCTACAGAAAATGCTGGAACGCCGTGTGAATGCCGACAGACCCGCCTTCCGCTGGAGGGTCGAGACGAGGCGGGGCGTCCGCTCTCACTCCTGCTAGTCAACGTTAAACCGAAGGTCTGTGTGCAACAAAGTAAGACAAAGACAGAAAACGCACACAGATTGGAAAGGACGAGGTAGAACTCCCTCTGGTTTCAGGCAACGTGATCACTGACATAGAAAATCGTAACGAATCTACAAAAAGTACTCCCAAGTAAATGGATTGACCAAGGTCATGGCCTACCGGTGAACATTCAGAATCAATTGTATTGCTGGATATCAGAAATGAGCATTGGAGGGGCGCCTGGGTGGCTCAGTCGTTAAGCGTCTGCCTTCGGCCCAGGTCAGATCCCAGGGTCCTGGGATGGAGCCCCACATCGGGCTCTCTGCTCGGCAGGAAGCCTGCTTCTCCCGCTACCACTCCCTCTACTTGTGTTCCCTCTCTCGCTGTGTTTCTCTCTGTCAAGTAAATAAAATCTTTAAAAAAAAAAAAAGAAATGAGCATTGGAAAACAAAACTTTAGATCATTTCCATCTACAACAGCACGAAAATGAAAGCGTTTATGAGCAAATGTAACAAAGCATGAGAAGACCCCTGAGATGAAACCACAGACGACGGGGACTGGAGCTGGAGGAGTTGGTGGGACGGGGTGAGTGCCGCAGCGGTGGGTCGAGAGGTTCAGGGACGTCCCGATGTCGGCTCTCCTCAACGCAACCCCTCTAATTTCAGCTGGCTTCGGTTTGTTTTAGAAACCAACAGGTTCATTCTGAAATATACATGGAAATACAAAATACCTAGAACAGCCAAGAGTCTTGAAAAAGAAGAACAAAGCTGGGGGCCTCGCACTGCCTGATTTCAAGGCTTAGAAAGCTGTCGTAATTGAGCCAGTGCTCTGTGGCCCGAAGGGTGGGCGTGCGGATCAGAGGAAGGGAAGGGAAGACCCAAAAGCGACCCCCATTCGTGCGGTCCAGTGGTTTAGACAAAGATGCCGATTCAGAGGGACAGAACTGTCTTTGCAATGAATGGGGCTGGGATCAACGGGATTTCCACGCAGAATAAAGCAAACCCCGACTGACCCTTAACACACACACACACACACACACACACACACACACACACACACACACACGTGCGTGCGCACGCACCACCCAAGTTAACTGAAGATAGGTCACAAACCCACACTCAAAAGCGAAAGCTGTAGTACTTGTAGAAATGCAGGAAAATATCCTCGAGACCTTGGAGCAGGCACGGATTTCTCAGAGAGGAGGACTATCCACAAACGGAGAAGGGGGGGGGGGGGTTGTGCTCTATCAAAATTTGAAAACTACACTCTTTTGGCTCCCAAACCCATCATGAGGATGGAGAGCGGACGAGGGAACCACGGGGCAGGGGAGCAGGGGAGCAGGGGCGGGTGCAGTTTGCTGGGAAACACTCCCAACTTGACTGTGCAGGGTTCCACGGTGCGTACATTTGTCAAAACCCACGGAACGGGCCCTTCAACACAGAGGGATTTCACTGGCCGCGAGTGGCACCTCGAGGCTGACCTCCCAGGCCTAAAGTGAACGAACGGTAATGTTTGCAGACATCTACTTCCCGTGTGTGTTGACACAAACCCAAATCCTCTAAAATCAGAAAGTTGGTTTTAAACTTGTTTGTCGGCATAACCTGAACTAAAGGAAGGCAAATTAGGGTCCTTGGGAGCCAGCTTAATGTGAAAATCCTTCTGTGTTGTTTCCAAAACATCACAACATGTGGATATAGGACTTTTTCCCAGGACCGGCCACTTGAGGCCCATCATACATGAGGGTACAGCCTGTCATCGTCCTAAAAATCCAGGGGGGACATTCTGAATTCTAAATTATATCTGGTCCCAAGGGTTTGAGGTGAGAGATGGTGGAGCTTTGACAGGAGCAATGCAGGAGAAAACAGACCCCATTCAGATCTGCACGTTCTGTTCCTTAGAAAAGGCACCGTGAGCATCATGTGTCTGAAAACTTAACACAAGAGGCTGCAGGACACACTTCCTCTTCCTCGGAACCTGCAGCTCTGTCTGCCCCCGGGCCCGGGGCCATGCGTGGCCTGCCGAAGGCTCTCCGTCCTGACCCACCCAGGGAGGGAGCCGGGGAGGGACACGGGGGGCACCTCCGGGAAGAGGTCTGGGCCCCGGGAAACAGTCCCTCTGCTCCAAAGAGCATCAAGGATCATCTCCCAGGCACAGAGTGGGGTGGGGGCCGCTTGTGGCTCACGTCTCGCGCCCCCCGCCCCGCTCCACTAAACCAGGCACAATCCTCCGTGGAGGTGAGTCCCCGATCGGGAGGACTGGGCACCGTGTCTGTCTCCAGGCCTGGACCGTGAGGGCGCATGGCCCGTGGGGAGAAAGCCCGAGTCCGCAGGCAGGACGCAGTGCGCAGGACTTCCCGCTCTGCCCCACAGACCTTCCGTGGCTCCTGTTCGGTCTGCTCTTCATCGGCTCCATGAGATTAATGGCACCCATCCCAGTTCTCTGCAGAGCTGAGCCGTGCAGCCTGGGCCTTGCGGCCTGGACCCCCGATCGCTCACCCGGAGAGCGCTGGCCAGTCCCCACCTGTCCCTTGGCCTCCCGGCAAGCGAGTGTCTTCTGGCTTCTTCACTCCACTGGGCTTTGGAGGAAATTAAAGAGTGGTTGTCGGTCCTGGCTGCCCCGCAGGGAGATGTGTGCATGCGTGTGTGAGGCCTGCCCCTCGGCTTAGGGCTCTCGGCTCCCCTCCCTCGGCAGAGACAAGGGGTGACAGGGCCAGGTCACTACATAAAATGTCACAGGCAGGAATGCTGCCGCGTCCTGGGATTCGGGCAAGCGCACCCACCAGATGGCCTCGGGCCTCGAGGCAGACCCGCGGGGACACATGCCCAGCCAGGAGCTCGCCCTTCGCGCCAGGGACAACTAGTCTCCGGAATCACCAGAGCTCCCAGCGGCGCCTACGACCAAGTCAGGGAAATGACACGGGCGCAGTGCGACTCCGAGCTCCAAAGCGGCTGGGCTTCTGACGCGGTGTCCGCCCGCCCTGAGGATGAAGCTGGAGGGCCCGGCCTCCTCCTGAGGACGCTCGTTGGATCCTGAGCGCCACACACGTTGGCCGTCCTGCCGCCACGCTCCTGGGGCTCTGCGCTCAGCTCTGACCCCTAATCGCAATTTTGTATTTATGAGATCAGCTTTGTACAGACTTGTGTCTATCGTCCAGGGTTCAAATCTTCAGAAGACCAAACGTGTCCCAACAGTATTTTAAAGATCTGCGCCCCCCCCCCCCCGAGAGTCGAAGCCCCCAGTGAGCGCGAGCCGCTTTCCCCTTCGCTCGGAGCCCACGTCGAGCGGTGCCCGCAGCCTGAAGCCCTGCGCCCTCCGCACGTGAGCCGTCGGGAATGGACGGCCCGAGAGGCGAGCGAGCACAGGACTGGACGGTCTCACCATGTCGGAATAACGTGTGTGTCCTCGTGAGCGGCGCCTCTGCAGAGTCACGCCCCACTCAGACACACACAGCCCATCTCTGCTCAAGCCGATTCTCCAGTGATTTGTGTTTGCCCCGGCGGCCCCTCGTCCCCCACGGCCTGTCGTCGTCCCCCATGGCCCCTTGTCCCCCACAGCCCCTCGTCCCCCACGGCCCGTCATCGTCCCCCACGGCCCCTCGTCCCCCACGGCCTGTCGTCGTCCCCCACGGCTCATCATCGTCCTGTCCCTCCGTCTCGCAGGAAGGCAGCAAAGCTGCAGCGTCCGTGGCCTAGAGCACAAGACTGAGCCTCCAGCACCAGCTCTGACGCAGGTTCTTGCGGGAGAGCAGCACCCGCAACAGCGTGGGGCAAATGGGAAGTGGGCCCCGAGGCTAGGACACCTCGGGACGGTCCCTCGGGGACCTGGAGTGGGGGAGTGATGGGGGCGGGAGGCCACAGGGTGGGGGGGAGCGGGGAGGGGCAAGGCCGGCTGGCCGGGGTGGGAGGGACACAGGGACAGTGGAGGGCTTGGCGGGCCTTCCTCTTCGCAGCGTGGAAGATCGGAGCCAGGAGGGGCTCAGGGTCTCGTGGAGGCTGCAGGATCCCCGGAGCGGCAGGGCGACAGGGTCGATGCGTGATGGGGGCCAGAGTCCTGTGCCGACCCGGGGAGCCCGTGTGCCTTCACACAGACAGCTGTTCCCGGCAACACCCAGACAGAGCCCCAAACATCGCGTCACAGAGGGGGATGCTGCCAGCCTCGACCCAGCCTGTCTGTGGACGGAGCGCATCCCCACCCGGCCTCTCCTCGTGTTAAACAAGGGGCTGTCCCGCGTTCTGCTCAGGTCAGTCCCTCCAACCATATTTTCGAGCTAGTTTTTCTGAGTTTAAAAAAGAGAAAAGGAAAACAGGAGCTGATCGCCACAGCCTGGGAAATCGTTTCTCAGACGCGGCAGGACAGTCGTCACCTGGGTCCTTGGGCACCATCTGCGTGTGGCTGGAGGTCGGCGGCCGGGCCTCGTCCTGGTGCAGGTCGCCCTGCGGGGTGATCCCGGACGCCGGGCCTCACCCTTAGTGCACACACGGTGCTTTCAAATCTCTTTCTTTAAAATGTTTACTTACTTCTGGCCAGTAATACCTTATGAAACAGGTTCGCTCGTGAAAACAGTAATGACCTCAGTATAATCACAACACAGCTAGAAATACCTCCTCGCTTGTTTACACGGGCTGCTTTAATTCACGGTTTGTGTGCAACCGAGGATAATTTGGGTCTAATGAGAACAACTAGGAACAACCCAATATTTCATTTTCCAATTGTATCTATTTATGGTCTCTTTGCCTCCTCAATTAAACAGAAATATATCATTAGTAGTATTAAGAGAATTCTGATAGTATATGTCACTTTCTTTTGTCTGGTAGAAATTATTGATTACCCTTTCAACGATAAAACTAAAATACATTAGTCTCAAAACAGGCCTTTCAATTAATTTTTTTTTAAAGATTTTATTTATTTGACAGAGAGAAACACAGCGAGAGAGGGAACACAAGCAGAGGGAATGGTAGCGGGAGAAGCAGGCTTCCTGCAGAGCAGGGATCCCGATGCGGGGCTCGATTCCAGGACGCTGGGATCTGACCTGGGCCGAAGGCAGTCACTTAACGACTGAGCCACCCAGGCACCCTAGGTCTTTCAATTAATGCAAAGATTCTTATGTGTCCTTCAGTGCAATTTCCTTTTTCCAAAAGAGGTCATACATACTTCTCAGATGTATTTCTGGGTATTTTAGCCTCTTGTCTTATCATTAGGACCAATACTGTCTCCTTCCACACGTTTCAAACTAGCTATCTGTACGCAGAAACGCAACTTAATCTAAATTGCATTAGACATTTAAAAACTACTCCTTCTGGTTTTCTCTCTATAATAACTCTCTAGACATTCTCTTGATTTTTCAGGTGGGATATCAAATTAACAGGATTGATATTAAGGTTTTAACGCTATTTAAAGCTAAGCTAAAATGGCCTAAAAATGAAAAATATAGGACAGATTTTTTTTTCAAACCTCAAATAGATTTAATTAAACTGTTTTTTGAAATATGAGTCAAGTAAAAAACTTACTTTACGACGTGTCCTATCATAATTTTTTAAACGACATACCTTTTTAAAAAAATTTTATTTGACAGAGAGAGTGAGCGCGCACAGGCCAGGGGTCAGCGGAGGGAGGGGGAAAAGCAGGCTCCCCAAGGAGCAGGGAGCCCGATGCAGGCTCGATCCCAGGACCCGAGACCACGACCCGAGCTGAAGGCAGAGGCTTGAGCGACTGAGTCCCCCAGGTGCCCCTTGATGAAGGGTGTTCAAGGGCGAGCACCGCCCTGGCCATGCCAGGCCCCAAGGACAGAGGCTCCACCGGTGGAGCTGACGGCCCTCGTAGCTTCTTCCACGTCCGCTGTGTGCGGGTCGCAGGTCCCTTCTGCCCGAGCGGGCGGTGGGTGGCAGGCGGCACTGGCCCGAGAGCAGCCACACAACGGCCGGTGGTTCCCCTGCCTGCCCAGCAGCCCGCACCTCTCCCTTCGACCTTGAAGTGACTCTGGACCAATTAGTGCAACAGTTGCTTTAATCAGAAGATTCACTCAAAACTCAAAGCCTCTTAGAAACTGCAGATTTCGCCTCTTCCAGTCAAAGCGCAGGAAACAAATGAGACGGGAGGCCCTGGAGTTTCAGGAAATTGGAACCCCTGCGCCCCCTGCCCCGGCCCCCAGCACAGACCGGCCTCTCTCTGCCGCCCCACCCCCGAGGGCACGCTTCCCCCGCCCCCTGCTGGGGTTCCCTGTACCCCCTCCTCCTCCACCTGGACGCGGTGGCCAGCAGGGCCTGGGCAAGGACGCAGGAGAGGACACTGGATGGCAGATGACAGACATGGCCTGGGGCCGGCCGGGGAAGCCAATGGCAGGGCTGCATTGGGGGTCATGGGGCCCCCAGAGCGCAGAGACGGAACCTGCAGGAACACTTCCAAACACACCCACAATTCAGAGAAAGCACGTGGTCCGGTCCAGGTAGACCACTGCTCCTTCAGCAGGGCTTCCTTCCCTGCGTTCCTCATCCAAGCCGCGGGGTGCACACAGCGGGTCCCGTAACCGTTCCCTGCTTTCTCAGAGAGGGCATGTCCGAGCCGGTGTCCTCCGGGGAAGGGGGCTCCGCAGGGCCACAGACACACACGGGGCTCCACTCCCCGCCCGCCCAGGAGGGAGGAGGACACGGACCTCGGCTCTTGCCCATCTGTGCTCCGTCCTGCAGAGTCCACCGGGCTCCTCCCGGACGAGCGGCATGGCCAGAGCCTGGGGACGGCTGTGCGGGCCGTGGTCACACTGCCCGGGGCAGCAAGGGTGGGAAGACGCGCCCCAGCTGTCCTCTGCCTGGACCCAAGCAGGTGTCAGCAGACAAGCCTGGGCTCAGCCGCCAGGCCAGAGCAGAGGGGAAAGCTGGACAGGGGTGGCATAGGTGGAGGACGAGCATCGTTCCCACCCCCAAGACCCTTACGTTGTTTTCCTAAGACTGGGCAGGGAGGGGACGCTCACCTTCCCCAGGCTCGCCCCCCACCCGCACAGGGCGAGGTGGGCCCCGTGGTCATCTGGCTCTGCGGGGGGGGGCGGGCGGGAGGTGGCCAGCCTGCACCCTTGCTGGGGAGGCCCTCCCTTCCCCCCGAGGGGTCACTAGGGTCAGCAGCCCCCACTGGTGGCTTTCCAGTGGATCAGCGGAGCAGCTTCTCCTCTCGGCCCGCAAGAAACAATGATGAGTTTCCTCTAAGAACCAATTTCAGCGCTCATCCCCTGAAGGCCAAAGAGAGTCGGGACACTGCCCTAGAACTGACCCAGGAGCACGCGCAGGACATGGGGTGTGGGAGGGCCTGTCCCACAGGACTCAGCTCCTGGCAGAGCCGCCCCAGCCCCAACCTGCTTGGCTCAGGCAGGAGCACGGAAACTTTCCTCCACTTTCCTGCTCTCCTGGCAGAAACCCGCTCCCAGGCCAGGCTACTTCTGCTGGGATCGTCCTCCTGTGATCCGGGCTTGGCTGGCACTGCCCTCTCCACGGGGCTCCCCGGTGATGCTCTGAGGTCCTGGTTCTTGGAGTCCCTCTCGGCAGCCCCAGGCCCCGTCAACCTGGGCTTCACAGGGTCACAGGGGGGACTGGTGCCTTCCTCTCCCTCCAGGCAAGCCCAGGCTCAGCCCAGCCGTGGGGGTCCCAGGGCCTCAGGGGCCTGTAGCCAGCTGTGTTCGCCAGAGCGCGGCCCCTGGGGCAGAGTGGGGAGAACGCTCCAGGGCTTGGCCACTGGCTGTGCGGTGGGGCTCTGGGCGGCCAGGCTCTGCGGTGACCTGGAAGGACCTGGCTGCGGTCAGGCCCAGAGCCGCAGGGTGGGGGTGGGGGGAGAGGAGTGGGCTGGGGGAGGGGGTCAGCCCCAGAGCCGCAGGGTGGCAGGGGAGGGGCGGAGGCGTGTTCTGGCACAGACCGAGGACTCTCGCCTCCAGCCCTCACTCTCAGGCGTGGGCCCCAGGGAGGAGGAGGACAAGGAGGGAGGGGGTCCGGGCCGGGACCCCAGGGCCTCGCCGCCCGGCCCCCTGGTGAGACTCTCAGCTGCGTGCGGTTGGTGTCATGAGGGCACCTGGGCCGGTGTGCACAGCCCCTCGTGGGTGGCCCCCTGCCCCGCCCCCGCACTTAGACGGCGAGAGTGCGCGGACTGAGCCCACCGGCTCTAAACTGGCTCCCAGCTGCCTGGGAGCATCCTTGGTCCTGTCTGGGCGCTGCGGTGACCCGCACCGTCACCGGTGTCGACCCCGGGGAGGCAGCCCCCTGTCACCTGCACCTTCCCATGCTGGCCAGATTCGGGGCGGCCTGAGGGGCTCCAGGGCTCTCTGCTGGGCCCCACCCCGAAGGCCAGATCAGTCTCATCCACTTTCGGGCAGACAGGAAGGCCGTGCTGGCCCTGGACCCCGCCCTCAGGAAAGCGAGCCCGGGGGTGGCGGGGGACAGGGAGGACTCTGGGGGCAGCCTGGCTGTCCCCTTCGGGTGTGTCTCGGGGACGTGCAGCCCCTCAGAGAGGCTGTTCCCAAGCGCGGCGGTCCGGGCCTGATGGGGGGAGCGCAGGGCTCCGGAACGGCCTCGGCCTCCCCAGCGGTGGGGCCCCCGGGGCTGTGTGAGGGCAGCAGCGCGCAGGGAAGGCCCACAGCCAGCTCCCGGCCCCGGGGCCCCGGCGTTTGCGGGTTCAGCCCCCGGCCCGGGTCAGCCGCTGTGCGGGGTCTGACGGGAGCCGGCCCGGCTCGCACACAACCCTCCAGGCCTGAACAGGAAAGTGACCTCATGGAACGAGCCTGCTCGTCACCTGACTTTCCAAACATGAGTGTTGCAGCCCGAAGTTACATAAAGAGGAGAAGCGCTTTCCGGCTGAGCGCGTCCTCCCGGCAGCCTCCCGCCGGGCAGGGCCCGGCCAAGCCAAGCGTCTCTAACCTCGGCAGAGGCAGTCCAGAGAGGCCCCGCTCCAGACTATTTTAAGCACGGACTTAAAAAGTAAAAGCAGCTGTGAAGTGAGCAGTTTTAGGAACATTTCCATTTCCTGGAGTGATGGGGCGGAGAGCCCGGGCGCGGGCCGCAGGATCCTCCGCCGGCCAGACCCCGGCTTTGGGCCTGGCGCACCCGGCCTTGGGCACGCGGCCCGGTCTGGCGCTCTGGCGGGCTGTGGAAATGCCGAGTTTCGGTGACTCATCGGGGCGGGGGTGCCGGGCAAAGGCCGAGGCAGGCGTGGCAAGCGGGGCCCCAGCACAGGCCGGGGCGCAGCGAGGAGCAGACAGGACCTGTCCGCCCCTCCCACAGCCGGCCCTGCAGGGCCCCCCGCTTCCCCCACGAGCACCTCCAGGGCCCAGGCCACAGTCCCCCTCGGCCTGGGAGACCCTCTGGCGTCCCCCTATTGCCAAGGTGCCTGCCCGGAGACCTCCGACCCAGATTCAGGAGCAGATGGGTAACCGCCCCTGGGGGGCTGAACGCACCCCAGCTCTCAGCAACCCCTGCCTGAAAGGCCAAGCCAACCGGCAGCCCTGGGCCGGGGGCTCTGCCCAAAGACCGAGCTGGGACCCCCAAAACACCACCCCTAACAGCAGGGCCGCCATAAAGACGGAGGTTTCTTTCCACTCCAGCGACGAGGAGCAGGGGACCCTCTGGAGGGCCCACCAGCTGCTGCCTCGGCCTGCCCGGTTCCAGGTGCCAGCACAGAGCACGTCTAGGCCCTGGGAAAGGGATCGCCCAGATGCCCAGGCTGCCAAGGGGGGGGTCTGAGGGGCCAGGGGACCCCACACCCATGCGCCCACCCCGTCCGCTCACCCCCAGTCCCCCTCTCCCTCTATGTGTCCCTCCCCCCAGTCTGCAGGGTCCACTGCGGGCCTGGCCAGGTCCAGCATCAGTGGGGCTGAACACCTGCACACAGCCCGCGGGGCTCGGGGGGCTCCTCCCCGCCCGGAAGGAGTGTCCGAATGCGGACCAGTGCTGAGGGGCCCGTCTCTGGGGTGCTCACAAAGGGGTGCCGAACAGGTGGGATCCCACCCGTGGGGGCAGCTCGGGGTCCTTGAAGGCCTCTTTCCTCACCAGTGTCCTGCTTCTGGGCCAGGGGTGGTCCTGCCTCCAGCCCCCGGCTTACCCCACCTCGGGCCTGACTGCTGGCTCTCGGGGACCAGGCTCTTTGCCCAAGCACCCCTCTGTCCCGTCCCGGCCCAGAATCCCACAGGGGCCTGGACGCTGTCTGCCCCTGGACTTGGGCCCCGTCCTGGGGAGACGCACACAGCACCACGGGTCGGTGGGCGGCCTGCTGCTCCCTGTCCTGGGGAATCCCAGCACCGACCACCATCAGAGGGCTGGTCCCCTGTAAGCGAGAGGAGGGGAGGGAGGTTCCCAGGCTTGGGAAAGAAGGAGGAGGGGAGAAGAGGAAGGAAAGGGATGAAGGAGCAGGGGGAGGAACACAGGCTCTGATCCCAAAGTGGGATTTTTACAAAGGATTCAAGCAGTGGCAGGAGGAAGGTCAGTCTGCGACCCTCGCCTGTGGCGTTGTCTCGCCCGCGGACTCCCTGCTCCCCAGGCCGCTATGCGGAGCCCCTCCCCCGACAGCTCCAGGGGAAGCCCGACACCAAGCAGCCCGGCCAGTCCGGTTCCATGGAGGCCCACGCGCCTGTGCCCGGCTCGCCGCAGGGCTGGCCAGCGGGTGGGTGCTGCTGACCGTCCGTGGTGCGGAGGGCGCGTGGACGCCCCCAGCCGCCAGCCCTCCCTCCGCGGCGCCACCTGCCTGGGGCGTGAACGTGTGGAGGGGAGACCCGGCCTGGGCTGCGTAAATGCCCCTCTGTCTCTCATCAGCCCAAATCAATGTCGCCTCTTAAAGGTCGGCTTTTACTTTAACCCAAAAGATAGATGTGGAGTTTCAGTTTCTCACCAGGGCAGTGTGAGCAAGGAGGTCTGACACCCCCAGCCCCACTCGCCCGCCCAGTCTCCTCACTCCTGACTCCCACCCACACTCCCTCTGGGGCAGGGGCTCCGCCAGCTCACCTGTGCACGCAGGGTCCCCTGCAGGGTGGGCCCAGGCAGGCGATGGTCCCGACCTGGGCTCCAGCACGAGGGGGCCGTCCATCAGCCTGGGAGGCTGGCTTCACTCGGTCCTGAGGCCGGGCCGCTCACGTGGGGTGGCCTCTTCTTCGGGGTCACCTTCCCGGGGGCCAAGTCTGCGGGCCCCAGTGAAGGGCCTGTGCCCATCCCCCGGGCCTCAGCTGCGGGCGGGCTCCAGCCAGGGCGGCGAGGGGCCCAGGGCTCCGGGCGTGGGGGGGACACCTGGGAGGGTGGTGCAGAATTCCCGCCTTTTCCTTGGCTTCTCGGGAAAGTCAGCCCTCTTAGTGACACACGGTGAGGGCAGGAGGAGGGGTCATTCGCACGGTGCAGTGAGAACCAGGCGTCACAGCCCGGCCCCTCGGGCCCGTGGCTTGTCGGCACCCTTCTCCCTGCAGAACTGTCCCCTGCATGCGGAGCGGCCCCTGGACTGCGGTTGCTGCTGACCGCACGGCGCCACATTCGTCCCCACGTGCCCAGCCCTGAGAAGTGGGTGCTCAGGGTCACGGTTGCTGAGATCTCGCGAGGGCTCTGCGTCCCCAGAAGCAGACAGGTTGGGCCTGGCTCACGGCCTTTCCGCCGGTGAATTATTTTTCAGGAGGAAAAGGTTTGTCTTTGCCATGAGGTCTGGGAGGCCAGCATGGAATGATTTCTTCTGGCCGGAGGGGCATCTGGAGAGGTGGGGTCGGGGTGAGCACCCCCAGGCCTGGCAGGCCTCACTCTCGCCTCTGGAAACCCCGAGAGGCCAGGTCCCAGCCTCAGCTGTGCAGTTAGCGGGCGACCGAAGTCCCGGGGTGGGGCGCGGGGGGCCTCACGACGACACGGTCTGTGTGCCTCGCTGGGTCCCACGGAACACCTGTGGCCCAAGGGCCACTTTGGCTCCCCGGCGTGGGCACCGTCCTCGCCAGTGTTGGGTAGGTCACGGCAGCCCCTCCCCCAGCCCAGGGACACCCAGGGGCTTCCCGAGGAGCCTAGGCTGGGCCCCCCGCCCCGCCTGGACCACACTCTGTTTCTGTGTGGAGAGGGTGCGGGCAGCTCTGCCTCGGGACGCCCAGCTCGCTTTCTCTGAGTCCAGACTTAGCCGGTTCCGGTGCCCCGGTGCTTTCTCGCCCGGCTGCCGTGTGAGGCAGCTTTCACACTGGACGTGACCCCGCAGAGGTGGGGAGGGCACCGGGGCTCCGCAGTGAGGCTGGTGTCCAGCCGGGGGGGAGCAGGCTCGCCTCCAAGTGCTCTCCGGCCTTGGAGGACGCCGGGGTCTGAGGCCGTGGCTGGAGACGGTCCCGGCTGAGTCCGAAGCCCTGGGCAGCCGGGGCGCAGGGGTGGGAGTGGGTGGAGGACCCTGCGTGCACGCCCTGGGGTCGGTGTCCTGTGTGGGGGCCGTGGCATCTTCACCGGCAGAACCGGCGGTCGGCCATCCGGAGGGCCATGACGCTGTGTGGATGGCTCAGGGTAACCGGGAGAGGTGGGGGCCTGAGGGCTGCTTTTCCCGTGGAAACAGACGACAGGCTGGGGTGCTCAGGGGACCCCTGAGCCCCGGGATGGCTCGAGCTCCCACAGGCTCTGGGGCTGTGACTTCTCTCCTTGGGAACCCGAGACGACCTCTGGACACAGGTGCGGGCCAGCTTCCCCGGGGTGTGGGCTGGACTTCCCACGGGACACCGGGCCTCGGACACCCTCCTTGTCCTGAAATCTGGGATCCATTTCCAATCAGGGGCCACATTTTCAGCCAACGCCCACATCCACAGGCTCTTCAGGAGACACTCTGACCTCTGTGAAGGGCTGGGAGCTGCCGCGGGGGCTCCGTGGGGGGCCCAGGAGGGGGGTGTCTGGGTGGGAGGAAGGCAGAGGGGGCTCCAGGGGCCCAGGAGGGGGGTGTCTGGGTGGGGGGAAGGCAGAGGGGGCTCCAGGGGCCCAGGAGGGGGGTGTCTGGGTGGGGGGAAGGCAGAGGGGGCTCCAAGCCCTGGGCCCAGGGAGGACTTGAGTGTCCGGGTCGGGCAGCCAGGCAGCCCTGCCGACGGGCCATGTCCCTTGCTTTTCCAGGGGCTCTGAGAGAAAGTTCCCCCCAGGAGGGGCTCTGTCCCAGCCTAATAATAACTCCCAGCCTGGCCCCAGCGGCCAGCTATTTTTAGAGCCCCTAACCCAGCCCCCATGTGACTCAGCAAGACCTCAAGCCGGGATGAGAAAGTCGCTGGCTGGCCCGCGGCCAGGATGCTCCAGGCAGCCCGGTGGGCGGGCGTGGGCAGCGGGGACCCAGAAGCAGGCTAGGCCGGCAGAGGAGCCCTCCCGCCTCTGGCCTCCAGGGAGCCTCGGCCCTCGCCTGCCCGCCCCGCCCCGCGCTGCTCCCTCCCCCACTGCCGGCTCCTCCCCCCAAGCCGAGCATGGAAAATCTGATGTCAGAATTCCAGGCTTGGCAAAGAATGCGGCTGACCTTCACCTCCGGGGGAGCCGTGAGAGGCCCACGGGGCTGGGCCTGGATCCCCTCCCTACTGGGTGTCCCTAAGCACCCTGGGACCACGGCCCCTTCCCCTCTGTGGCCCTGGCCCCCAGCTCTGTGGGTCTCACGCGGGCGCAGAGCACCTGAAGGCACTGCCCCGCGCGGTGCTGCCCCCAGTAGCCCAGATCATCTGGGTGGCCGGCCAGGCCTTTGTTCCTAAAAGTGTTTCTGGAGCAGGTCAGCCAGGCTGAGTGGAGCGGGGGTGGCGAATCCCTCGCCAGCTCAGAGCACTGCCCTGCCTGGCGGGGCTAAGGCCCCCCATCCTGTCCACTCTCCGAGGAAGTGTCTGCAGGATGTGGGGAGGGCAGTGGGAACAGCGAGAGAGCTGCGTACGTGTGTGTGAGCGTGCTGGTGTGCCGCTGTGTGCGTGTGAGTGCCCGCCCACGCGTGTGCACGTATGTACGTGTGTGCTTGTGTGCGTGAGTACCCGCCCACGTGTGTGCACGTATATACGTGTGTGCTCATGTGCCGCTGTGAGTGCCCACCCAAGCGTGTGCACGTATATACGTGTGTGTGCTCCTGTGCCGCTGTGAGTGCCCGCCCACACATGTGCACATATATACGTGTGTGTTCATGTGCTGCTGTGAGTGCCCACCCATGTGTGTGCATGTATATACATGTGTGTGCTCGTGTGCGCGTGAGTACCTGCCCATGCGTGTGCACCTATATACGTGTGTGCTCATGTGCCGCCGTGAGTGCATGAGCGCCCACCCATGTGCGTGCATGTATATACATGTGTGTGCTCGTGTGCACGTGAGTGCCTGCCCACATGTGTGCACGTATATACGTGTGTGTGCTCGTGTGCACGTGAGTGCCCGCCCACGTGTATGCACGTATATACGTGTGTGTGCTCGTGTGCACGTGAGTGCCCGCCCATGCATGTGCACGTATATACATGTGTGTGCTTGTGTGCACGTGAGTGCCCGCCCACGTGTGTGCACATATATACGTGTGTGCTTATGTGCCTCCGTGAGTGCATGAGTGCCCACCCATGTG
>CM053617.1:69296804-69319109 GCA_028646535.1 Procyon lotor | reverse complement strand
CGTGCTGGGGGGCGGCCCCTCGCTGGGTGGGACTGACGCGGCGTGGGGACGTGGGGACCGCGGGTCTGAGCCCTTGCGCCGTGTCTGCAGGTGTGGGTGGGACTGCACGGTGTCGGGGGGTGGGCCGGAGGGTTTGGCCCCGGGGCTGGGCGCTCTCTGGCCCCGCAGTGCTGTGGCCTGGCTCTCCTTCCAGGGTCCCCGTCCTCCGGCAGGGTGCGGGGGGTCCTCTCCTGCAGCCGCAGCGCCGTGTGAGGCATGTTAATGGCCAGGGGGTAACCGGACAGCCGTGTTGGGCGTGTGGGCAGTGGTCACCCGAGCTCCCGACGCTGGAGCTCATCCCAGAGTTGGCACCGAGGTCTGTGCGCGTCTGTCATCCCAGCTCATGGTTCACCCTGAGGTCTGCTTGCCCCGGGGCCCGTGGCACCCGGCCCTCAGCATGCCGTGTGCGGGGGTTCTCCGGACGGCCTGGCGGAGGGCACTCTGCTCCCCCGGAGTCCTGGGCGGGGCTGGGCTGCACTGGCCGGGGCCCCCCTCCCGCCCCCGCCTGCTGGCCTCTGGCTGTCAGAGGGAGGAAAATTTAATTTTTACAAGATTAATAGTATTGGAGCAATATTTTTAGCTGAGTGTGGTTCAAATAATAGGCCATTAATTGAAAAAGGAAATTGAAATGAATTTATCTTGTACATAAATGCTGTCACAGGTATTAATGGGGATCAGAAAATAGTGGTCTGTTCCCAGAAAGAGAGTGACCCCGAAGCCGCACCTGGTCTGTGAGCGTGACCCCACGTGGGGGGCTGTCGTGCCACAGAAGCAGGGGGGCTCTAGGCCTGGGGGGAGCCCGACCTGGGGGCTGGGTGGGGCGTCTGCCGGCAGAGGCGGGAGCCCGCAGATGCTCCCCGTCACCAGCAGGTGGCGCCGAAGCAGCGTTTGTCTGAGCTCTTGGTCCAGGAGCCGCTCCCAAGGCTTTTCCAGACTCAAAACAAGGATTGTGTCAACTTTTGTTTGCTCCCAAGAGTCATGTGGGGGGCCATTTCCTGAGGCAGGAGGCTCGCTTCATCCCCCGGCTGTCCCCGTGCAGTGACCTGGCTGCTGGCCCCGGCGGTGCCTGCTCGCATTTCTCCTGGGAAGTCGGCGCCGGAAGTTGGCCTCTTCAGGGCACAGCTGGGCTCCGGAGAGGGGTCCCCGTCCTGCCCACGGACCCGTGTGGACGCCCCTTGGGGGTGTCCCCGCCCCGTCCTGCCCACGGACCCGTGTGGACGCCCCTCGGGGGGTCCCCGCCCCGTCCTGCCCACGGACCCGTGTGGACGCCCCTCGGGGGGTCCCCGCCCCGTCCTGTCCACGGGACCCGTGTGGACGCCCCTCGGGGGGTCCCCGCCCCGTCCTGTCCACGGACCTGTGTGGACACCCCTCGGGGGGTCCCCGCCCCGTCCTGTCCACGGGACCCGTGTGGACGCCCCTTGGGGCAGACCGTTGGCTCTGGCCTGTGGCGTCTGCACAGCCACGTGTGAGCTGGACAGGTGGGCTGGGGCTCATGTACGGTGTCTGGGGTGGGGGCTCCTGGGTGCCTTCAGGCCCTTGCCTCCTGTGGCAGCCGCCCTGGAGTCGTCCCTGCTGGTGACCTTGTTTCTGGCACTCCACTGCCCTGTACCCCTGAGCCCTGATTGTGACCCCCCTGCTCTGGCCCAGGGCCTGGAGTTGGGTCGCACGTCCTGGGTGCCCAGTAAACATGCTCTGAGTCTGTGAACCAGTCGGGGTCCTGGGGCAGGAGAGCCAAGACTCCGTTGTGCACGAGCCGTGGGCGCCCCTCGCCCCTCCCCATCAAGCGCAGGGCTGTGGCTGTGCGGCGCGAGCTTGAGTGAAGACAGGATGGGGCCTGTCGGGGTTTAGATTGGTGTGAGACCACGGATCAGGCCTCGGCCCCCCACGTTTGGAGATGGACGCCTCCAGGGCAAGGCGGGGGGCGAGGTGGGGGGAAGGCAGGGGCTGGTGTGCTGGAAGCCACATGGGAGAAAAGAGCGAGCCCGTGAGGAAGGGACTTGCCCCCAAGGTGCCCAGGTCGGGACACGGGCCTGGGCCGCCCGAGAGGACAGGGCCTTGCAGGCTGTGCTTGATTGAAGGCAGGCCAGGCGGATGGCCTGGCCCCTCTCCCTGAGGGGGTGTTCTCGACACAGCGCCGAGTCTTTCCCCGTCCTGGCAGGGTCTGAGCTTGTAACCTCCTGGTAAGGTTTTTGGATTTGCCCACAAAGAACGCAGATATTTGAGTTAATCTGGGGCAGGTTTGAAGGCGCTCTTGTCCCGTTCTTACCACATAGAGAAAGACCAGCAGGCAGTGAGAAAGGTCAGTGGTGCTGGCACCGCGCCGGGACCGGCCGGAGAGGAGAGTTGCCCCTCCAAGTGGGACTGGGCCCCTGGGTACCCCCTCCCTGTCCCCATGGCCTCAGAGGCCTGCCACCTGCCACCTGCTCCCGGGTCCCCCCCGGCGCCATGGGGTGGGATGCCCCGTGACCCGCGGTTCATGCTGGGGAAGCCAGCGGCTGCCGCTCAGCCCCCCAGGCTGATACCCAGCGTCTGTGGGATCCGTGGGACACCCCCACCCCCTAGAACACGCGTAAACCATGGGCAGCCAGGGGGAGGTGGGCATCGCTGTCACTGGGCTGTCGCTCCCCATGGATGGAGGCCCAGCGGTGCTCGTCCTTGGGGAGGAGGTGGCAGCCACCTTGCTGCGTGTCCTGCCCGTTCCCTCCTCCAGCGCAGGCACCCCCAGGCCTGCCCTCCAGATGCGCCCCCTCCCCTGCTGCACATGGCCTTCCCCCCTCCCGTGGGGCCCTCCTTCCCCCACTCACGTGCGTACCTGCTCTTTGTCGCCCGCGAGGACATTGCCCGCACACCCTCCATATCCGGGCTCAGTGACTGGGTCCGTGGGGAAGAGTCCTCAGAGTCCGGCACCTGACTCGTGACGGTGATTCCTTTCCTACGCTTGCTTGGGTACGAGGACGGGCTCCATGCAGGTGGGACTCTCCGGGCTGTGCCAGCTTCCCGGGACCTGGGCGCTCGGGTTCGCTGGCCCGCCGTGGGTGCCGGGCCCTGCAGCACAGGAGGTGTGCGGGGTGGGGGCGGGAGGGGGAGCTGTGCCACACCCATCCAGGCTCAGGGAGGAGGGTTCCTGGAAGACACAGGGAGCTCAAACAGCTCCTCTGAGGGAGCTCCAGTCTGGAGCTTCTGGATCATAGCCAGCACCCTCCGGGGCAGGGTGTGCTTGCATTCCTGAAGTGCTTCCCATAGGAAGCCTTCCAGGATTGGCCGACTGGAAGCCCTGCCTGCGTTCTCAGGCACTGTACTGGTCACAGCTGACTCCGCAGCAGGGCAGGGCCTCGCAGGCCTTGACACCGAGGAAGTGGCCGGGGAGGTTCTCCATGATTGGAGACCTGAGAGCACAGGAACCGTCTCTCATTCCACGGGAGGAGCATAGAGAACGCATTACTGACCGCCTGAGAAGCCGGAACGTCGATGGGGACGTGGAGGTAACAGCTTTCCTATAGTCTGGCTGCAGAAGTGGTCAAACGAGGAAGAAATTGCAAATTTATTTTGGTGTAATTTGCTCGTCTTACTCTGGTGCAGGAGTGAGTATCTGTGTCCTGCTGCTTGTTTGCAGACGTGCAGCCCCGGGGAGGGGGGGCTAATTTACCCGGGAATCCTGGTCTCCTCGGCTGGTGAAGGCCCCAAGGAAGCACGGCCAGAAGCCACCCCATGTCCCTGCCGTCACCGGGTATCCTGCCCAGAGGAGGAAAAGCAGGACGGGCGGGGGGGTGGGGGTGGGGCGTGGCTCCCCAAGCAGGAGATGTGGGCCGGCCTGGGCACCCACATGCTGTGTTGGGGCCGCTCCGAGAGCTGCAGGCCGGGGCCAGGTTCCCGGGGAGCCCTCGGGGTTCTGGGGCAGCGGCGCTCCTGAACGAAGTCCACGGGGCAAAGGGGCTCATCCGGCGGCTTCCTCTCTGCGGTTCCCGCTCAGTGGCAGACACGGGCCGGGCTGTGTGTTTGGTGGAGAAGCCGGGGGCACTGGGAACCCCAGCTCCAGCCGGCACGCCGCAGGGTGGGACCCCACGGGGCCTCTGAGAGCCGGCTGCGTGGACGGCCAGGCAGGGAAAAGCAAGCAGGTCGCCGCTCGACTCTGAGTGCGGATGGCACGGCCGTGGCTGCTGTGGCGCTGACCCCACTGCAGGAAGGCAGCCCACGACGACGTGTGTGCGCAGCAGCTGGGCCCAGCTCGGGTGTGGTGTCCGCTGAGCAGACCAGACGCGCCCTTCGGGGCGGCGGGGGCCGGTGGGACTGGCGCAGGGCTGGTGTCTACACGGCTGGCAGCCCGGGAGGGAGCCCGTCTCGTCAGGACCCAAGTTGTGGGCCCCTCGGACGGTTCGAACGGCTGTGGACACTCCCAGGCAGTGGCAGGCTGGAGCCGGACGCTTGTCCCCGGGCCCCTCGCCCTGAGAGCACGCGGGGTCAGCGGAGAGTACTTTTGTGCCCACGTGCCAGCTGATGTCTGGAAGCGCCCAGAGCGAGGCCCCTTCTGGGCGGAGGAACCAGCCGCCGGAGTCGTGTCGGCTTGAGCACCGGGGACGCGGTGTCACCTCCAGGCCCCGGGGGCTGTGCGGGCGCTGGGGCAGGGCTCCCCGGCTCCTGCCTGCGGCGGGGGCACCAGATGCCTCCATTGCCTGCGGTGTCCCGGCGGGTTTGGCTCTTGGCAGGAGGGGCGCACAGAGCTGCTTCTCTGTGAGGAAGCCACAGCTCCCTGGGGGCCTGCCTTGGTTTGTGTGCAGGGGAGCCGGGAGGAGACCGGCAGGTGCCCCGAGACCCCCTCCGGGAGGCACCTCCCGCGTCCCTGACCTAAAAGCTTTGCTTCGCGAACCCCCGTCCCAGGGACGTGCGGGGCTGCTTTGTCCACCCCCCTGTAGTCACACCATGCAGCCCGGGGGCCAGCCCTGCGGCCTGGGGCTCCATCGGCCGGGAGGGCCCCACCTGCCCCAGGGCACTGGGTTCACCCAGGGGCTCTGTCCACACCCAGAAGGGCCGGGCTCCGGCTGCATGCGCACACTCCCGTCCCGGTGCCAGGCTCAGGCTCCTGGTCCCAGGACACCTTGACTGCTGCTCACCCATGAACTGAGCTCCTTCCTCTTACTTCCGCTCCCTGTTCTGGGGGCTCCTTCCTCACGCCCAGCCCTGTGCTGTGTTTTGTGCTGCCGAGAGGGGGTGCTCTCCGGGGGACAGTACCTGACCTTGGACTGGCTTCCCTGGGAGGCTCTGGGCCTCCCTTATGTGGGGCCTGCCTCTCGTCTGACCCAGGTCTGCCGGCTCAGGGTGGCAGCTGCTGTCTTGCTTTCCTCTGGTCCGGGCCGCCCCGCCCACTCAGCGGCCCTGGTACCTGCTGGGGGGGGGGTGCTGTGCTCCTGGAGGAGGCGCTCGCTCCCCCCGTAATCAGCCCCTCACCCCGTCTCCGTCCTCCTGAGTAAGATTTTAGGGGAAATTTATGGAAAATTAATGGAGTTTACTGATGTTCTTTGATCTGAGGAAAGGGAAGGAAGGAAATGCGTTTCTGATGAGGGAGCTTCTCTGCTCTGGGAGAGGCCCCTCCCCGACTGCGCCCGGCCCCGCGCCCCGCCGGCGGGGCAGACAGGCCTGATGGAGTGCGAGGAGCAAGATTGGTTTTCCGAGGGCACCGGGCCCTCCGCTCTCCGCTAAATCACACTGTCTGCTCTGCCGGCGGTAACGACCGGCTCCCCTCGGCGGCACCTGCAGCCCCGCGGGACGCGGTGATGTGCGGCCGGCCGGCGGCGGGGCCCGCGGTGAAGGTGAAGCTGTCATATCGATCTTTTTAGCACTAAAATATGAGCCACTTTACTCTGCTCCCCGCTGCTGTGATGTGAAAAATAATAACTCGGATCCAAATTAAAAATATTGATCTCTGGAAGGTGCTGAGAGTAAATAAACGCCTCCCGAAGTTTTCGGGTCGGCCGAGGACCCGTCTCAGCAGTAAATGTGTTGGCACGTCAGGGCCCAGGGTTCTCGATCTGTTTTTTCTTTGAATTGATTTTTCATTATTTACTTCCTAAAAGTGTTGAAATTTGGTCTTCCACTGTTAAATCCCAGTGTTTGGGCAAATTATTTCTTTGGGGCTTATGAGGTGCTCCTGATCCACTCGCTCATTGATTGATTGATTTTTGACTCAATAAGCTTGCAGTCCCTGCCTTATTTAGGGCTTCTATCATAATTTTTTATACATTTAGGCTTGACTGTTTTATTTGCCTCTAACAGATGAGGTGATGTGGGGCTATCGAGTGGGGGAGGACAGTTGCCACAAGGTTAATTTTATCGGGTTCTGTGCCTTCTGAGGACACGCTGGGTGTGTCCGGGCACACAGACCCTCCCGACGTCTGTGACCCCGGGGATGTGCCCGCGGCCCGTGGCTGAGTCAGGCGGGCCGGGCAGGAAACTGTGGCTCTCGGTGGGTGTGTGGGAGCCGTGTGCTTCTGGACAGAGGGCTTTCGGGAGCCCCCGGAGCTCTGGGCCAGTCCCCGTGGCCACGCCGGAGAATGGGAGGTGTGGGTGCCTAGGTCGGCTTGGCACGGATGCAGGGAATGGGGGGACGGCCACTTCTGGGTGGCTCTTCGTGGGAAGATTTAGGACCTAAAACAGGGCTCATGGCTGACAGCAGGTCTTGCTGTCCAGGAGTCAAGACTCCCCGTGACCATTTCCTACTCGCTGGTGTCCGGAGTGAGAGGCGGCCAGGCGCAGAGGCCCCCTGGACCCTGGGGGCGGTGGGAAGAGGGCGTCCTGTCCCTGGGGCTCTTGGGGGTTGCCAGCCCTCCCTGCCCGGGTCTGCACCCTGTGTGCCCCCGTCGTCCTCCAGGAGGGCCCGGCATGCCCCTGCCCGGCGCCCTGCTCAGAGCTGTGAGAAGCAGCGGCCCAGTGTTTCCCACACGTGCCGTCTGCCAGGAATGTTGCAAGGTCCTAGCAAGAGGCTTGCAAGGCCCCGGCCGGCTCTGGTTGGGGCGCCCAACAGAAGGCATCCCTCGGGACCTGCAGGTGACCCGTGGTCCCCACCAGACGGAGGCGGCAGAGGCAGAGAGAACCCAGGGTGGAGAGACTCCTGTGGCTCCCACGAGGGCCTGGGGTTCTGACCAGCCGAAGTCCCAGCAGGTCCAGGAGGCCGGGGCACGTTTCTGAGGGTGGCTGCTATGCGACAGGAAAGAAGGAAGGCCACCAGCTGGGCGCAGACGGCCCGAGTGGGAGGGATGCGGGACGTGGAGGGAGGGGCTGCTCTTTTCCAGCCGATTCGGGAGCTGGGGTTGAAGGAGGTGGATGTGGAAAGGGCCGACCCCGCTGGTGGGATGCCGGTGTGGGGCGGCCCGTGTGGCGAGCTGGCCCCCGTGGGGACGTCACCTGCTGGAGGGGTTGGGGCAGGAGGTAGGAGGCAGGAGGAGCCCCCCTCATGGCCGGCTCCCCCGGGACGGAGGTGACCGCTCCCCAGCAGGGAGCTTCTACTGCCCGATACCCATGAGGGTCTGGTGCGAGAGTCCTGTTTTCTGACCGTAATGCCATTTTCTGGCCTTCCTCTCTGCTCATGGCACCGCGTCTTCCTCTAGAAACGATGTTTCAGACAAGGGCACATGTTGTAGAAGGACGGCGTGCCCCCCGAATGCCCACGGGAGGCTTGCTGCCTGCGTGAGGCGGTCTTGGAGTGCCGCCACCCTGTGTCCTCCCTGGGATCCGGAGAGGGCAGTCCCAGGGCAGCCACCGGGGAGCAGCGGGCCAGGGTCCTCTTCGTGCCTCAGCTGATGCAGGGAGTCGAGGCCGCGAGTTGGCCTCCTTCTTGTGAACCGGGGTCTTCTCAGCAGAGGGCTTGGTCGGGCTTCCCAGCGTGAAGGTGACTCAGAGCCTTTCTGTTTGGCTGCGGGAACGTGGCCCGTGTGCTCTCCCTGCGGGGCTGGTGCCCGTGGGCGGTCACAGTGGACCTCTGCCCGGGGAGCCCACGCTCTAGGCTGATGGGCACGGAGATGGCCTCGGCCAGGACGGGGGGCTGCCGAGAAGGGCACCCCAGAGCCTCCCGCCTTACACGTTAAGTACACACAGTTCTCTCAAGGGCCGCTTGTTTGGGTGTCTCAGTCAGTTAAGCATCTAAGTCTTGGTTTTCAGCTCAGGGTCATGAGATCAGGCCCCGCGCTGGGCCCCACGCTCAGGGGGCGTGTGCTTCTCTCCCTCTTCGTCTGCCCCCCCACCCCCCCGCTCGAGTGTGCGCTCGCTCTCGAGTAAATACAAGAGTTCCCTTAGAAGAACCCAGAACCGGGAGGTCAGAGCTGCCACAGTCTCAGCTCTGAGGGCCCGTGCGGTCGTCCCACTGTGGACTGTGTGCCGAGGTCCTCTTCCCCTTGGGGAAGGCAGGGCGCCGGGCAGCAGCAAGCTGACCATCCCGTACGGGGTGTGTCCCCAGTGCTGATGCAAGAAGGTGAGTTTTGAAGGACAGCCCGGCTCAGATTCGGCCCAAATTGGGAAGTGCAGGCGCAGGTCAGCGGTGAGCTGAGACAGAGGCTCACGCCATCGCAGGCCACGGTCGGGCCCTGCCGTGGGCACACGTGCTCTACGCTGGGGTGGGCGCGGCAGAAACGGGACGGGGGCTCGTTTTCTGCTGAGAGACGCCGTCTGCGGGCAGGTGTGAGGCTGGAACCTGGGGCACCGAGCAGTCAGGACAGCGGCTCACCTCTGTGCCCGCGTGGGCCAGTCGTCCTCAGCTCCCTCTCACGGCGGGAAGCGGGAGGAGACAAGTCCGGCGGCTCCCTCGAGCAGCCAGGTGGGCAGGGCGCCGTCCTGCGCCGCATCAGGGCACACGCGGCACGGCACGCACCGCACACGACGCCCTCGTGCTCCTGCCCTTGAGCGGACTGACTCCCGCGCCAGTGCTCGCACACGACACGCGGCCGTGACTACACTACGCGTGACGTGACACACCCTCAAGTTCTCCGCCCACGGGGAGCATGTAGACTCGGGGCACAGGTCCACAAGTGTGAGGAGCACCCGGGGCCTCATGGACGCGGGAGTCACGAACGGGCTGCTTGGAGGTGGCCATGTTCCAGCTGAACCCGAAGGGTGAGCAGGACTGACCCATGGGAGGAGGGAGAAAGCCTTCCAGGTGGGGCACTTGTGTGTGATTGGGGCCGCGGGACACACGGGTCTGCACCTCTCGGCCCCTTTGTGGACGGCCTGCTGCCAACCGTGGGGCACACGATTCTCCACAGCCCCCCCCCCCGCCATCCCCAAGGCCATGCCCTACCTGGTGGGGGCCCAGAGGCCCAGCTGCAGGGCAACTCTGAAGGAAGACAGCGAAGGGGAAGTTCTGGCAAAGGAGTCAGAACCCAGGGGCACCTTCTGTCCAGTGTCACACTGGGGACCTGGTACCAGACAGGAGCCGTGTCCTTAGCACCTGGCATCCAGAAACGACCACAGGGGATTCCCACTGGGCCAGTCTGTAAGCGTGCAAACAAGGAAAAATGAAGAATATATCATATATGTAAGATCTGAAAAAAATGATGTCCCAGCACCGTTTGTTTGTCAAGACAACGCCGTCATGAGGTCCTGAGTCCAGGAGACACAGGGAACAGAGGGGTTTGAACACGGCGGCTCCCTTGACGGCTAGAGCAGAGTTCACATGTGCATGGGGGTCATCCCCACCGTGACCAGAAGTCTGCAGGGGGCTGTACTCTGCTTCTTGGACACGATGCCCTTTCCATCCAGCTCTGGAAACACCAGTGTCTGCTCCTGTGGGTGAGGCCCGAGCCCCAACTGTCAAGGGAATCCCCAGGTCCGTGGTGAAGATAGAGCCCAGGGGGGTAACCGTGCACTAGGCAGGTGAGCAGTTAATGAGACGGGTTCAGCTCCTAAGAGAATTCTCCAGAAGGTGCAGTTGGTAGGTTTCCTGATGTGCTAAGACGTCCTGAGATGAGACGGACAGTGTGTGGTTGAATCGTGACGTGAGGAGCCAAGGTAACAGGAACAGAGGCAGTAATGAACTGCAGAAAAAACAAACAGCTATTGAAGACAGGAAGGGCGGGCACGATGTTCTTCATAGTACGAGAGCTGTTCTAAAGTTACGGTGATATGCTGATTATTAATTCCAGTAAAAACGTGTCTCTGTCTAGCGGATGGGGGTCAGGGATGCATGTGTGACATGTGAATGAGGAGAAAAGCCAGTATGAGGGAATTAAATCTTTATCTTCCACAGCAGAAAAGTCAATAGTTAATGTTGAAAACTAGAAAATCAGGAGGTAAAAAATAAGCTTTAGTGATATGGAGGTGCTGAAAAAAACAGGTAAAAGAAAGTAGTTTTCTCTGGAGAGGAGAAAATTGAAATGATCAGGGAACTGCTGGTAATAAGACTTGCAAAACTGTGATTTTTGTTTTCCACCAACTTAAAAAGGAAAAAAAGCCTTAGAGGTCCAAGACTCTTGTCTTCATGGTGACCTCAAGGAAGGCTTTTGGGAAGGGGGGGGGCGTGGCGGGAAGAAGCGCTTCGTTGAGCCCCGGGCGTCGGAGAGATCGGCAGCGACAGAGGAGGCTTGACCCCTGGTGAAATCTGAGCAACAGGCAAAGGATTTCAAGGAGATTAGATGGTCAGTGGGGGGCCATTGCCGTCTGGGGAAAAGAGGTGAGTTTATCAGAGCTGTGGACGACAGAGACGGGCACGTGGGTTGTCTCAGATCTCATCGTATCCGATCTAGCTTTGGCGTTCTTGTGGAAGTGCACGGTGGGCTCTGCCTCCTTCCTCTCTTCCACGCTCAAACTGTCGGCACTGTGCCCTCGTGCACACCGGGGGGAAATGGGACCGAACCCGGGAGGGTGGACGACCGTCGAGACTCGTGTGTCTCAGCCCGGGGAGGGGCCAGACAGAACGGACCCGTCCGGAGTGAGGTCTGCGTCTCTCCCCTGCGTGTTCCCTTTCACTCTAGCCGAGTCGCTGTGCCCCAGATGTGTGTCTGCACCCCCTTTGTGCTGCCCTTTTAAATACACAGTCCAGAGCCTAGTATGCATTGTTGAAAGCTTAAAATCAGCTTTACTGAATTGACTACGTTGAAAGTAAGGAGGACAGAGTCTTCTTCAGGAGGAAACAGTGCAGAGTGAAGTGCTTCCATACGTGGTCAGAAGGGATTGGCTAACGTAAAAGTAGTTTATGTTTTGACAATCTGTTCGGGTAGTTATGGCTTCTACGCCATCGACTTATAAATGATTCAGTTGGAATTTAAAATTTAAATAACATTACCATTTATAATAGCTTCAAAATGTGAAACATTTAGGAATAAATTGGGCCAAAGATACGCAAGACCTGTGTACTGAACACTACAACACATCACTGAGAGAAACCAAAGAAAATCTAAGTAAACGGAGAGATATTCCGTGTTCAAGGATTGGAGGACTCAGTACTATTTAGATATCATTTCTCCCCACATTGATGTAAAGATACCAGTGGAAATCTGAGCAGACCTTTTTTTGGTGGAAGTTGACACACTGGTTCTAAAATTTAGGTGGCCATTTAAAGGACTTTGATTAGCCAAAATGAGGCTCACACTCTCTGATTAAGACTTACGGTAGGGGCGCCTGGGGGGCTCAGTGGGTTAAAGCCTCTGCCTTCGGCTCAGGTCATGATCTCAGGGTCCTGGGATCGAGCCCCCCATCGGGCTCTCTGCTCAGCGGGGAGCCTGCTCCCTCCCCCCGCCCCCCGCCTGCCTCTCTGCCTGCTTCTGATCTCTCTCTGTCAAATAAATAAAATCTTAACAAAACAAAACAAAAAAGACTTACTGTAAATTTGTGATTCTCAAGACAGAGTAGCGCTGATGTGCAGCCACATAAACAGGCCGTGGGCCTGAGCGGAAGCCTGGGAGCAGGCCCAGCACCAGATCTGACAAGGTATTGGGCAGCCTGGGGGCGCGGGGGGCGCGATCCTTTCACAAAGGGAACCATGATGACTAGATGACCGTGTATAAAAAGTCAGCCCTTATTTCACAGGTTATGAAAACCTAATTCTAACCAGATGATAAACCCAGTATAAGAGCTGAAAGCGTAAACTCCTACAGGATCACCTAGGAGAGAAACCTTAGTGACCTCAGCTTTGCTAAAGGTTCCTTAAACAGGACACAAAAGGTGCAACATATTATGAAAGAAAGTTAATCTGTTACAATTCATCAAAATGGAAAAAATGGTTCTTCAAAAGACACAAAACCAGGCAGTTCACAGCCAGAGAGAACATGTTTGCCAATTATATCTGACAAAGGAGTCTTGTCTGGGCTGCTGCACACAGAGAACTCTTAAACTTAGTGCTAACCAGATGCACAAGGGAGGTTTTGAAAGATCCGAACAGACGCTTCACCTGGTAAGATATGGAAGCTGCAAACAGGCACATGACAAGGTCCGCAACGCCGTTGGTTGGTAGAGCAAGGCCGCGGGAGGCCGTGGTATTCATTACGGCGTTCGAACCCCGGGACCGGACGCAGCGCTGGGGAGGGCGTGCAAGAGCTGGGGCCTCCCGTGGGGCTGCGGGGGAGGTGGGGTCCCGGCCTCGCAGGAAAGCCTGTGGCGCTGTCTTAGAAAGTTAGAATACAGCGACCGTGTGACCCGGCCCAGCCGCTCCCGGGAGTCTGCCCGAAAGGGGTGCAGGACCCTGTCCCTTGAGGACGAGGACCCACGTGCTGAGGGCGTCTGGACCGAGAACACCCACCCGCAGGCCGGTGGATGAGCCGCCGTCCTGCTCAGTCGGGGACGGACCGACGAGCACAGCGACCGTTCTGCAGGCTTCCGATGACGTGATGGACTTCAAAACGCAAACCCATCTGTGCTGGCTTCCGGGACGGGGCTGCAGAGCTGCGGACGCCCCACGGACGCCCCGCGGGCGTGCAGACCAGCAGACCTCCCCTGCGTGCACGCGCACAACCTCCGCCGTGCACCAGGAGCACTGCAGCAAACTCCGGTCTCGTGGGCCACGGCTGGGGGGCCAAGTCCACTGGAAAGGGACGTGTCTGCATCCCGGGCTGAGTCCCCAGCCAAGCTGTGAGCAGATGCTCTGCGTGTCTTTCAGTTAAGGACACGGGACATTCCAGGAGAGGCCGCCGCAGGCTCCCGGTCTCACACACGCCGTGCAGACACTGCCAGCGTGAAACTGTGAAATTAGACATTTCTTTGCTGAAGTAGAGCAGTGCTGATGGCGGCAGGAACGGCGACTTTGTGCCGGGGGCAGGCAGGGGCCATCTTCCAGCTCAGCTGGCCGGTCGGCTCCCAGATGTGCCGTGTGCCGGGGGGCCGGTTACACACCTCGCTTCCTGCCCAAGTGCGCGAGCGCCCGGCTGTCCTCTGCAGAGCGCCACCCCCTGTCCCACCCACACCTCCTGTGTTGCCGCCGTCTGGTTCTGGGTCTGCCCTTCCGAGCCGAGAATATGGGGCCTGGGGGGTGTGCCCTGTGCAGCAGGTGTCCTTCGGGGCCCACAGTGTGCATCTCTCTGGTCACATTCCTGCCTTCGTGTGTCCTGCTCCGAGCGCCTGGTCCCGGCAGTGGCCTTGTCCTCACCCATGTGTCTGGGAGCCAAGCGTCCGGGCCAGTAGCCCCAGTCCCCAAGGAGAGCTGGGAACAGGGCAGTGCCAGCAGGGGGTCTGGCATCCTGCGGGGCAGGGTGCTGAGAGAGCACCCCGCACATCTGGGGTCTGGACTCGTGGCTGGGCTGGGTGCTTGGGGGTACGGGGGACCCACTGTTCCGAGGGCCGTCCCGTGGGGGCCTGTGTGAGCACCACCACCTGCTCCTCCACCTGTCGGTGCACACGGCCACATGCCGCGGCCTTTGCTCTGTGAGCAGCGGGCATGGGGTCTGCTTGGGGACAGGGAAGGGACAGGGACACGGCAGGCAGGGCTCCATCCAACCCCACAGGCTGGTCGCACAGCTGCCCGTGGCCCCGTCCGTCCTCGCCACCCCAGGCTGCCCCCTCTTCCAAGATGCCTGCCCCGATCCCCTGATGAAAGGCCTCCGAGCAGCGGGCCGTCCCTTGTGGTTTCCCCAGAGCCGGGCCTCGTTGGTTCTGAGCACAGCGGCCAGAGTGTCTGGCTCCCCTCCCACTCTCCCGCATGGCTCCCGCGGGGCCCACGCAGCATGAGCCTGGGGGTCCCTGCCCGTCCAAGCGGCCCCTCCCTCCTGCGTGTCTGGCTTCCCCCGGTGGGAATCCGGCACAGGCGCCTCGTGGCCGGCCGATCCATCAGGCGCCGACAGGCGTGATCGAGGGCCGTGTCACACGCCGCCCAGGAAACAAATACGCCGCTCGAAATGTATTGGTGAACAAACTGAAAAATTGTAAAGCTCTTAAGGACTTTCCTGCTTGTTAGCATTTTTTGACAGAAAATCAGTGAAGCAGTGAACATAACAAAATAGTCACGGGTGATTCACAGTCTGGCTTGTTGTCCCGCCCGCTCGGCCTCAAGCGGCATTTCACTCTGGCGGCCGTGAGTGGCTTCGTCTCCCGCACGTCTGCGGGCTCCGCAGGCCCTGGCCTCCTCGCGGCTGTGTGTGCACCGCCCAGGGGGATGAGCCGGACGTCCTGCACGCAGGTTTTCCCAGAAGCCCGGGCTGCCCTGCTGCGAGCCGGCGCCCAGTGCTCGGACGGACCTGGAGGCCAGGCTGCGGGTCCCGAGGGTCGCGGTCCGGGGAGGAGAAAGGGGCTTGACTGTTCACGCTCCGAGGCCGGCAGGACTCTGCCCTGCAGCGCCCGGTGAGGCCTTCCCCGGGGATGGCGCTGACCAGCGCTAAGCAGTGATGCTCAGGCCGATGGACGCCCAGCCTTCGGGTTGACAGTTGAGGGCAGGGTCAGCGGGCCCTGGGCCCTGTGGGGCGGCCGGGCTTCACTTACCGCCCCATCTGGAGGGGAGCGAGGAGCAGGTCTTCCCGAGAGATGCTGCGGGCGTCTCTGTGCTTGGCCGCTCGCGCACAGCTGTGTTTGGCCCCCTGATGGCGGGTGTCGTCAGCGCTGGGTCCCGCTGGTGGAGGCCCGTGGTGGGCCTGTCGCTGAATCCCACTGCCCACGTGTGCAAACGTGGTGGCCGCGGCATCTCTGTCCGCGGGGAACGAGCCCGGCAGGTTGTCTGTTGGGACGCATCCCTCTGGGTTTATTAGACTTGCTCCCGTCCAGGCTGCTCAGTTTCCTGTTTGCCGGAATAAACACCTGTGTCGGCGTGAAGAGGGGACTTGAAACACGGGGACAGCGCTGGCGCCCGCGCGGGCCCGTGTCCCTCTGCCGTGGGGCGGGGCTGTCACTCTCAGGCCGGGGCTGGTCACCCCCTAGGTGGCGGCGGCCAGCGCCGCGGGGCCAGCGTCCTCCCGCGAGGCCCCACGATGGCCCGTGAGCACCAGGCCCCTCGGACAGGAGGAAAGAAAAGCTAGGTGTAGACACCGCACTGTGTTCCTTGTGCATTTTCCAGTGTCTTCCCAACAGGGCCGACAAAGAGGCCCAGTTTCCTGTCACCTGGGACATCTCCTCCCAGACAGCTTGCGTCTCAAGGGGACACGGGCCTCTCGAAGCAGGAAAGCTGCCTCGTTGGTGCGTAAAAACATTCCTCTTCAAAGAGCTTCATCCGCGTTTCTCTGTTCTGTGTTGTAACCTTTCAAGAGAAGATCTAATTTTTAATTACCAAGAAAAGTAGCGTTGAGATTTGGGGTTTCTCGCATCAGGGGTAATTGTTTTCCTGGTTGGGAGGGAAGAACGTCATGGCCGTGTTAGTCCCTCACCGCGTGCGCCTGGTGTTTGTTCCCGGTTCTCGGCCGTGTCCTGGTCGGTCGCTTGCACATCGATTCTCTCCTAGTGTCTCGCCTGTGAACGGGGGAAGTGGTTTATGCTCACAGGTGTGTACGTCCCCGAGCCCAGAGGTGTCGTCCCCTCCGACCTGCAGCCTGGTCGCGCTGCTGCTGGCGGGGCCTCCGATGCGTGGACGCGGCCACCCCTGGGGACGGGCAGCAGGTGCAGCCCTCTCGTGTGCGTGGGGCGCGGGCAGCCCTGCCGGCCCCAAGCTCCCTCCTCTGTGGGAGACGTGAAATCTGGCCCCGGAAGCAGACTGGAAACTCCTTGGATCCCCCAGGGCAACTCAGCAGGAGGCGGCTGGGCCCCGGGGTGGCTGTCCTGCCCCTTCTGGCACCTTCTGCAGGGGACGGGGGCTCCAAGGGTCGAGAAAACCCTGAAAGATTGGCTGCACACGCGGAAACATCTTTCAAGCGGAAATTGTTACACTTTGCTTTTCATCTTGAAATTAATGTTGGGTTGTCAATTTTTATTGCGCATCTAATGGATGAGATCCCTCGCGTGCAGAGGTGCAGACCCTCTGCAGAGCGTGCCCTGTGTGAGGGCTCAGGTGGACGAGCACCTGGGCAGGAGTGTGGCTCCCGCGGCCCGAGAGCCCCACAGCCCGGCGGCGGCACCCGGGGCGCACAAGGGTCCAGGCGTCGCTGGAGGGCTCGGCTTCCTTGTCTTTGCCTCCGTCCGCACCCGTCCGCGGCTCGGAACACAGCCTCTGGACGCAGCCTTCCCACCGGGGCCAGACCCAGGCGGCCGTGTCCTGCGTCCGTGTCGGAGCCCCCGTGACGCAGCCGTGTGACCGCGCCCGTCTCTGGCTCCCCACGGCACACGTTGCCCCAGCCCCACTCGGGTCAGCGCGGGTCTGTGTAATGAATGTTGGCTGTTCTTCCCGCCACCGTAATTATTTAAAGGGTTTTCGAAAGAGAGAGAGCAAATCGGATGAGACTGTGACTGTCGTACCTCCTTCCGGAGCTGAGTGTATTTTTAGAAACGTGGGCCTCGGTCAGAGTCTCCCCCTTTTCATGTGTTATCCCGGTAACCGAGTTTGTAGCTGGAATTAAATTTATCAAATTGCGTTATCCTCTTTAGAAATTGGATAGGTGCCCTGGCGGGGCGAGGCAGAAGTTAATCCGCTTTGCTAGAGCCTCCCGTGGCCCCGCGCGGCAGGAGCGAGGACGCGCGGAGATCCCCCGTCACCTCGGACACCGTGTAATTTCTCCTCAATCCCTTGTGCAAATAATGACATTTGAATCGAGCATTAACAGGCTTAATTACTTTAAAATTGTCATTTTAATTTACACTGATATAGTATTGATCACACAAGCAGAGATTAAGCTGTTCAGCGGAGCGGATGATGGGGAATTAAACATTAAGGGTCCTCGAGGGGCCGCGCGCCGCCCAGCGAGAGCCGGAAGAGGGATGGGGTTTCTCGGTAATGAACCGGCGGCATGCGGGGACATGAATCTCGGGCTCCTGGAAAAAGGGAAATAATGGGTTTGGGAAGCGTCCGCAGGTTATTCATTCGCTGCCATGCACCAGTTCCCCGTGATTCATCACCAACATTTATTTATCCAGCAAATTCCGAGCGTCGACCTTTGTGCTAAGTATATCGAACAGAAGTTTGAGTGCAGATTTCTCAGGTGTGACTTTTGTAAGTATTTGTTATTGTTCCTCATCTCTAGGTAACGTCAAACAAAATTATTCAGTTTTTCAAATGCACTGGCGTCGGTGGGCCCTTTGGGGCAGCCGTGCACCGGGAGCGGGAGGCAGGGGCTGGGGGGCCAGGGGGCCGGGCCGGGCCGGGCCTCACTTCACTCCTGAAAACTTCCAGAAGCAAATGCCGGGCTTACGCGTGGCCAGGCCCTTCCTTAGACAGAGTGACACGGGAACTCACGATCCCGCCTCTCCGGGCTCCCCTTCAGCCTGTCGTGCCCGCAGCGGGCAGAGCCGGGCCCCGTGAGTGTGCCCGGGCCGCGGGGGAAGGCGCGTGGCCCCGCAGCTCACTTCTGGCTGCTGTCACTGCCCGCTGGCTCTCTTCACCTCAAACCGTTTTACTCCGTGGAGCTGACATAATAAAAACTTAGGTGATTGATTTTATTGCTCAGTAGGGAATGATGAAACTCTTGATCACTGTCCATAATGGCTTTATTTTAAATGGTGGCTGGAGATTTAATTAAAACACAATCGGGTGTTTCTCCTCGAGTGAAACGCGGATCTGCACCCGGGCCTTGGGAGGTCCTGCCCTTCCTCGTCCCCGAGACGTCAGAGGGTCGTGTCCGTCTTGCTCACTCCTCCCGCAGCTCGGTCCTCAGTCCTCGGTCCTCGGCGACATCTGTTGTCCTTCAAAAACAGCCGTCCCCAGCATGACTCCCTCTTCCTGGGCAGCTGCTCTTGGCTGGGTTCCTTCTGCACACCGGACTGTGCTTGCCCGGGCGCAGGGAGCCTGAGCTGCGCGGTCCCGGGCGGTGGGTAGCCGGCGGGCAGAGGAGTGGGCACCACGCTCCCGGGACGCTCGCTCTGCTGTCCTCAGGATGGACGGTACGGGAAGGGACCTGCATCGCTCTTGTGACCTGGTCCTACGGGAGCTGCCAGCACATCCTCGCAGAGAATGAGAGGGAGTCCTGTGAAGTAGAAAGGGGGACACTCCTGGGGACAGATGGCCAGGCCGGTCTGGCTTGAGCTCTTCCTTGGAAGCCGGGGGACGGCGTGAGTGTGGGCCTCGGGCACTCAGACAGTGCGGATGGGAGGTGGGGGTCCGGGGTCTTGGGCCCGGTGCTGTCCCGCCCCCTGCTCTCAGGGGCCTGCTGTGCACAGTGGCATTTCCTCCTTCGTCTGGGCCCAGCCCTCTGACCTGCTCCCCGTCAGGCTGGCTCCCGACATGGCTGAGTGCGTGTGGCGGACCACACGCGGCTGTTTCCCACACAGGAAGCTCTGCCCTCTGTGTCCCTGAATGCTGGGCCCCCCTTCCTGTCCGCACGGCCCGGCACTTGTGGGGCTGTGCCCCTGTTTCTGTCCCCCGGTGCCCGCCGCCCCTGCAGCCTCTCCTGCCCCAACCCCGACCCCTGCTGGGTTTCTGAACCTCCATCGGCTCATCCCTTGGCTCAGGAATCCTTCCTGCAAAAGCCTGCTCCTCTCTGGTCTGTCTTCTGCCCGCCGTGGGCCACGGGGCCTTTGTGTCCCTGCTGCCCCCCCTCCGCGCGTCAGACGCGTCCTCCTGGCTGGCCGTCGTTCCCGCCAGCACAGCTCAGGGGCCCTGGACAGCTGGACGCTGTGGGTCCGGGTCGGCGAAGAGGGCGGTGCAGGGAGGGACCTCACGCTGGTCCCTTCTAGATTCCCTGGCCTCCTAGAATTCTCCGTGCGCTGTGTCCCCAGCTGTCGGCGGTTGTCATGCACACCCTCCCCAGCAGACACACACATGCCAGCGTGCCCCTCTGTTTGTGGGAGAGCCTCGCTGTCCCTTGGAAAGCCCGGTTTCCCCTCTCCCGGTTTAGGGAAGTGACGGCTCTCTCCTGAGCCCAGGCGGCGGCGGCACGGAGGGCACAAAGCGGCCGGGGCGGGCGTCGCTGCTCCCCAGGCTCTGTCCGCCGGCCTCATTCACACCAAGGCCATTAGCGGGGGACAGCTTTTCCCGTAAGGGCCTCCGTGATGTGGCCTCAGAAGAGGGGGAGACGAGGTCTTTCTGATGGTGGGAAATACAAGTGGCCAGGTGGCCGCCCCGTGGTGTGAAGTGTGGGGAGCCCTCGATTGGCCCTTTCAGCTGCCTTTTCCTGGTGGGCCCACAGGGGCGCGTGGGCCTGGGGCTCAGTCAGGGCTGTTGGCGTGTGTGCCGCGGCCTCTGCCTGGCCAAGGGAGGGGCGTCGGACTCGCCTGGGGAGGGCGCTGAGCGGTGTCTGAGCCGGGAGCCTTTGGCCTCCCTTTCGTGGAGGCAGAAAAACCTCTGGTGGTGCCCCCCCCCCGACCCTGCCTCTCCCTGCATTGTCGGCCTGGGCCCCTTGGAAGCCGTCCGCTCCTCCTGTAGTGCGCTGGGGGCGTGGGGGCCGGAGGAGACAGTCGGGGCACCGCCTGATGGGAATGATCGTTCCCCTCGAGCTACTACGCCCGCGCTCGGTGCTCTGAGCGACCCTGGAAACCACGCGTGTCCTACCGGGTCACGTGTACAGTGGTCCCGTGACTGACGGCGGCCCCAGCTGGGGAAGAGGCCATCGCATCGCTGGGGGGGTGGGCAGCACCACGCTGCGGCCTCAGGGCCTGCTCAGCCAGGAGCGGACCCGGTGGAGGACCCGGGTGACCGTCGGGGCCCCATGTGTCGAGCTAGAGGGCGGTGGCGTAAACACGTGAGAATGGTGTTCTCACAGAGAGCGGATCCTGACCCGGGAGGGGACACAGGAGGGCAGCTCCGTGTGCCGCTGGCTTCTCTGACGCAGAGTTCTGGGGCCTCTCCCCGTCGTGACCTCCACGTGCAGTAGCCCCATCGGACAGGGGCCATCGGAGGCTGCTGACCTGTGAACCGCACGGAGGCCGGAAAGAAACACTAGAACGCGCCACGGACAAGGATGGGGCGCGAGGTGATTGGACATGGACAGCAAAGCCTGAGGCGCATGAGGTGGGCGCCCGCCCGGGTCGAGAGATGAGCCAGAAGTCTGGCTTGTCTCACGATGTCACTTTTGAAGAGATCGTAGATGACAGTTGTCCAGTGCGTGAAAGATCTGCACCCACAGGTTCAAGAGGCGCGATGGCCCAGAGAGACAAGGGACGCGCGGGACGGTCACGGGCTGCGACGGGGGAGGGGGCGGCACCGCGAGACGCCGCAGTTGGACGCTGGCAGGCGCGGGGGCCCAGGGCCCTGGAGGGCGACCGCCACCCTGCAGCTCTGGGAGCAGCCACGGGCCACTGGGACGCGCGAGGACCCGGCCCCGAGGGCAGCCAGACCAGAGCCCGGGCTTCGCGGGGCGGAGCCCAGAGCGGCCGGGGAGGCGGAGACCCCGAGGGAAGGGGAGGGGAGGGGTCCACGCGTGGCCGGCCCTGCGCGAGGCCCCCGAGTCTGCACCATTCGGCTCCGGGCTCTGCCGTGCAGGGCGGTAGAGAGGACGAGGCTTGCAAGGCCCGCAGCCCCGGCCCACGGGGAGCCGCCCTCTTGGCAGAATGCAACTGCTCAGCATTTCTGGGCAAGGAACTGAGTTAAATTATTTGAAACAGAAGTAGATGGTATTTGCCATATAATTGAAATTTAAAAATCAATTAAGTCTTTTTAGTAGCATTTTATATGGCCCAAGCTTCACTAATGGCAGAAGGTATTTTGTAAACAGCTTGTGTTTGACTCTTAAAGTGCATCTGACTTTAATTATCCTCCGTCGGTAATGCACGTAACCGATTTCTCCAGTGTGCTTGAAAGAGTGAAATTGTAATTGAAAAGCTAATGATTTTTGGAAGAGACAAGATAAAAGTCAGAGTTGGTTTGATTATGATGCAAATGCTCCACATAACTCAATTGGCATAAAAGTTTATTGATTTATATTTCTAATCACTTAGACATGAGAAAAGTGACTTAATAAATTTCATAATTAAAGCTGGTTATTTTAAGACGGGTGTTTTTCTTTGCTCGTTATTGAAACTTTCAGTTTGCAAAATACGTATTATCAGTAAATGTATCCGTATTGCAAACAACTCTCATTTTGAGAGAGAAAGACGGAGGCGAGGTGACTGGAAATGCACCCTGGGGTACTCAGGGCCGTCGCCGCCCGCTGCCTTCCTCCCAGATGGGACCCCGCAGGGAGCTGGCTGCCTTCTCCCGCGTGTCGTGGGGCAGGAGGATTTCCCTCTGGAGGGAAGGTCTGCGTGTGCGGCCTGAGGGCCCTCGGAGCAGTCGTCCGGCGTCCTGAGTGGGCGGCGTGTCCCCACCACCAGGGCCCGGGGTGCGGGCAGCCGGCCTCTCCCACGGCCCCCTGCAGCCTCCAGCTGCTCTCCGGGTCCTCTTGCTCCCTGGGACGCGGCCACTCCCACGGCTCAGGCTGGGGCCCCGTCTCTCACCCGGGAGAAGACTCTCGAAAGCCAGATCTCCTTCTGTTCCCCCGACCAGCTACGGCTGCAGACATCACCTCTGACCTCTGACCTCAGAGGACAGAGACCGGGGTCAGTCCCGTGTGCTCCTTGCACCGGCAGCCTGGGTCCCGGGGCTGCTACCCCTCCCGGCTCCCCTCTGAGATAACACCTGCCCTGGTGCCCACACTAACCACTCTGTGCACGCCGTGTCCCCACTGCTGTCCCGTGTCCCCCCGATCTCTGGGCCTCACTGACCTCTCCTTGTCCCCACTGACCCCGACTGTGACAGTCTCTCTCTGTGTTGGTCTGTCACCTGTTCCCAGTCCCCCGACTGTGACAGTCTCTCTCTGTGTTGGCTCTGTCACCTGTTCCCAGTCCCCCGACTGTGACAGTCTCTCTCTGTGTTGG
>CM053617.1:69269316-69296304 GCA_028646535.1 Procyon lotor | reverse complement strand
CACGGAGAAGAGCTCGTTTTCCCCGGGACTTCGTGGACACAGAGCCACCCAACTGGCCAGCAGGCCGCGCCCCCTGCTCTGGGAAGGACGGGCTGCCCTGGGGTCTCCGGGCTCCAACTCCGGCGTCCACCACGAAAGTGCTGTCACAGCCCCTCCCACGTCTGACCCTCATGGCCCCAGCGTCCCCCACAGGTCGCGAGGCCACCGCCACGGGCCCGGCGGTGAAGGTTGGCTGAGACCACCCTGCCCGCCTGGCTGCGTCCTCGGTCGGCGCTCGCCGAGAAGGGGGGTGACCGGGAGGGCCTCCCGCAGGGGCACAGGGCGGGGGGCACGGTGCCGGCCAGCCAGAGCCCGGGCCCGGGGACGGCGAGCAGCCCGCCGCTCTCCACACTGAGAGCAGAACAGAGGTGGCCTGCGTCCCCAACCATAGCTTCACCCTCCGTGTGGGAGCCACGGCCACGCTAGGAGCGCGAACCCCCAGGCACCGCAGAGCAAGGCAAAGCCCCACGGCCACAGGCCGGGCACCGACCACGTCCGCCACCCTCGTGGAGTGTGTGCAGGCCCCCAGGAGCCGAAGAGGCGCCAGCACACGTGACGCTGTCCCTCTCAGTATCTGCCACGCAGCGGCCCACACTCACGTCCTGGACCCGGGACCCCGCGTCCAGCTCAGCACGTGGCCTTCCACGGGCCTCGCACGGGAGCTCCGCCGCTTGGCTCTCGGCCAAGCACAGCCACACCCTCCACCCTGCTGAGACCAGCGTGGCCTTGGCCGTGGCCGACACCCCGCTCTCCAGGACCAGGCCCTACCTCCCCTGCTGGGTCCCCGGGGTTCCTATAGCCACACACACCCACGCCACACGGCAGGCCCCGGCGTGGGGGTCCCCAGGCCAGGAAGTGTCCCCCGGGAAATCCAGAGACGGCGGCAGGAGCCCTTCCGAGTCAGGGTCAGTCACGCCCAGGGGAAGTGCACGATTCCCAGGAATGCCAGCTTCGGAAGTGCCGGGGCCTCCGGAACGGGGACCGGAGGGCTGTCGTTGGAAGTCAAGGTTCCCCAGGGTCCTGCCTTCGTCCTGCAGGACGGCACGTGAGTTACCAGGCAACCCGAGCGTCCCCTCAGGACTCCTCCACAGGTGCAGTGTGGGTCCTTCCCCGAGTGCCCTGGGACTCTGGGGTCAGGTCTGGGCCGGGGGCGCAGAGTGGGGTGGGGCCGGGGGGGGGCATGGAAGCAACAAAAACCAGAGCAAAATGGGCTCTTCCACCAGACCGGGCATCTCACGGGGGAGGGGGCAGCACCCGCCTGGACGCCCCCTGCTCCCACCTGGGTCCCCGGCCCCCCAGGCACTCAGGGCCCTGCTGGAGGAGGCGGCAGGGGCGGCGCAGGGGGCCGGGGGCCTGAGCTCCCACGGGAGGCTCGGAATTACAGGCCTTCGTTTCCTTCGGGAACAAAATAATTACAACCTTCACAAAAGACCTGAGTTCCCTGAAGGCCGTCTTCAGAAGCGGAGGTGCCCTTCCCTCTGGGGCCGAGAAAGAGGAAAGCCAGTTGGGGGCCTCATGGGTGCGGCATGCAGTGCAAGGACCCGGTTCCAAAAGGGAGAAGCCACAGGAACCCGGGGCAGCGCGTCGGCCCCCGCAGGCCAAGCGTGGGGTCGGGCTGGGCGGCTCCGCCCGCGGGGCTCGGGCTGCTGGACCGGCGGGAGCTCCGGGTCTGGGGAAATGAGCACCAGGGCGCAAAGAGGGCACAGTGGCCCGTGGTGCTGCTGGGACCCACTGCCCGTGGGCACCGCCTCCCGTGGGGCGGCAGATCCTTCTGGAACGTGTCCCTCCATCCCCGCACAGGCTCCAGGCGGCCGCCAGCCAAACCCTCCCGGGCCCAGCTGGCCAGTGGAAGAAGAGGCTGGTGGCCCTGCACGGGTGGACATCCAGGTCCCTAACCGTCTGCCGGCCACACGGGAGGAGGCAGTGGGAGAACCGAGCCCCAAAGACGTCAGGTCCCAGCCCCTGGGACCGGGGGGAGTGTCCCCTTTGCTGGGAAAGGTGCTACAGGAGCCCTTGCGCTGGGACACCGGGGTGAGGCCACGCGGGGTCACGCACGTGGGTCCTGGGGTCCCTGGGGGACACCGAGGAGGAGGAGAGGTGATGTGACCACAGAGGTGGTTGGGGGCGGGGGGGAGGGTGATGCCGGCACAAAGCCCGGGGACTTGGGAGCCCCCAGGTGCTGGAAGGGTCCCCCCTGGAGCACAGCCCAGCTGCCACCTTGAGTTTGGGGTCAGGCCTCCAGAACCGTGAGGATAAACTCCTGTCCTTTCCTGCGACCACAGGAAGCTAATACGGGCTGAGGCTAAGCCCGAGGGTGCTCAGCGACGCTCATTGAGGCACGAAGTCCAGCCCCGGAGCAGCCCACCTGCCGGCACCATGAGGGGGACAGCCATGTCACCCCAAAAAGTGCCTGTCCTCCAACACCCCGGCCACTGAAGCAGGACGTGCTGGGCCCTTCCGGCTCACACGGAGCCTTGGAACTTTCCACTGGCCCGAGAGGCCGGGAGGGGCCCCGGGTGCCCCCCACACCGGGCAGATGTCGCCGTTCCCAGCCCAGGCCCTGGAGGAGCCCTGCCAACAGCCCGCCACCCAGCTCTGCCCACGAGGGGCCCCAGGCTCCAAGGGCCACACGGACGGGGCCGTCAGGGCTCCCAGGACCCTGCGCCCCTCAGGGCACGCTCCCGATGACCGTCAGTAATGCTCCATCACTGCCCACCCTCCCCTGGACAAGGCCCCCCCATCTGTGTGTGCCCACCGCCCCCTCGAGTCCTCGGCCCACAGCTCCGTCTCTGGGCCCCCCAGGCCTCACGCCCTTGGCTGCCCCTCTCGGCCTCTGTCCTCTACAGCCTCTGTCGTCCTAGCGTCCATTCTGCGGGGCCTAGATCATTCCTCAGATCCTGACCCCCAACCCCAACACTCCTCTGAGCACTGGGTCTGGAGTCGACTCGCCAGCCAGAGGGGCCACCCGGTCCACAGTGGTCCCCCAGTTCCTGGAGCCGACACACGGCACCCCTGGCTCAGCTCGTCTGGGGCTCAGACCCTGCTCCTCACTTCGCCCCTTGCCGTCCATCGGCTCCCCATCCTGGCCTCATCTTCTGTCCCCCTGCTGTCCTCACCACCCGACCCACCTGCAGTCTCTTCAGCCCCAACGGGGACATTCACCCCTCGGCCTAACTGCCCTATGGTGCCCTTTGCTCTTAGGACAAGGCTGCCGTCTGGGCCTCAGCATCCCCACGCCCGTCTGCCCCCAACTTGCCCCCCGGAACGTGCAGGCTTCCTCCTGCCACGGGCCTCGGGCTCGTGCCCTCCTTCTGCCTAGGACGCTTACCCCCGGCCTATTAACTCATGATTAGCTCACCGTTCGCGCTCGGCCATATGTCACCTCTTCCAGGAAGCCTTCCCGGATCCCCAGACCAGGTCAGCTTCCTCGCCAGATGCTCGCTGGGGGGCCCTCGTCCCTTCTCAGCACGTTCCTGTGTGTGATTATGCACAAATTCGGGGGCTGTGATTCACAGCGTGAGGCCCGCGGCGATGCTGTGCCCTCCATCCCCCATCTAGGGGACCTCTCAGCCCACGGGGGGCAGGCCACCACCTTCAGGAGGAGTTGCCATCATCCTTTGGATTGGGGGCTGGTCCACGCTCTTGGCTGTCCCTGCCCCACCTACAGGACGAGGTCCCCTGACCAGCCGAGCCCCTCAACGTCCAAGTTCAGGGAGGGGGCCTGCCCCATCCAGCCCGGAGCAACAGGTGACCAGCCAGGCCAGTGCCGGGCAGCCCTGTGTCTGTCCCCAGAGGTCAGGGCCTTCCTTGGGAGGAGGGCTATGTTCCCCCGGAGTGGACAGTCCCTGCCGAGGGCCACTGTGCCCTGTCACTGGAGCCCAGCCGGCCCCCCGGCTGGCCTCTCACCACTGCCCTGGCCACCAAGTCCTGGGCTGGCTCGTCATGTCCCCAGAATGTGCCTGTGGACACCCCGGCCAGCTGAGCCTCCAGCCACCGTGCAAAGTGGGAGAGAGGAATCTCTCAGGACTCATGCTGGGCATGACGTCCCCTGAGCACATGGGGTCCACTGGGATTCCCCCTGACGGGCGCCCCGGGGGGCAGTGCCGACACCCCCACAGCCGAGGAGCTCCGGGCGCGTGTCCTCAGCTGCTCGCAACGCCAGTTGGGCTGGACGCGGCCCGCAGTCCGAACTTCCCAGCCGGTCTCCCTGCCCAAGCTCCAGGCCTCGCAGCCCTCCTCCCGGGGGAGCCCAGGGGCCGGTGACCACGAGACCCCCTCAGCATCGCACACCAGGTCTGCAGGGCAGCCCCCCGCACCGGACACCGCAGCCCCGGCCGGCCCAGGGAAGGCCCCGTCCCCACTGAGGGCAGGCTCCGCTTTCCCTTCAAGGAGCAGGCCGGGGGGGGGCCTGGCCCCAGGCAGCATCACGGACCCTTGAAAGCAGACCTGTCCCCCAGGAGACCCCCGCCCTCCAATGCCAGTGGGTTAAACAGCAGCGTGGCCCTCGGCACAGTCTTCCATCCCCAAAACACAAAAGTAAAAAGCCAATCGGGCAAAACAGCTCTGTGCTTTGGAGCTAAAAAGATCCAGCATCCTACGCTCCCAGAGCTGCTGGGGAAGGCAGGGCACAGCCCCAGAGGCCGGAGAAAGAGACAGACACGCACAGAGACAGAGACAGAGAGAGGGAGAGCCAGAGAGAGCCGGAGGAGGAGGGAGGCGGGGGGAGGGGAGAGGGAGGGAGGCAGAGAGGCAGGGAGCAGCGGGGGAACGGAGGACAGGCCAGTCTGTGGGCACAGCCCTGCAGCCGTGAAACCTGTCTGGCCGGATGCTTCCCTCTGCTTCCCGGTAAACACAGCCAGCCCTGAGCACCTGGGCTACATTCTCCAGGGGCGGGTGGGGGCTCCCTGGGCCCCTGGGGGGCTCACCGGCCCTAGGAAGCGCGCACCGTGACGGGAGACCTGAAGGTCACTCTTGGGGACTGACCGCTCACCTCGCCGACTGGGGCCCACAGCTCCCGGGAAAGGGCCGAGTGGGCGGGATGCCCAGACCCCACGCGGACCCCAGACCAGGGCAAGGGCAGGACGGGCCTGGTGGGCAGTGAGGCTGGGTCGGGGACGGCGGAGGGCACACGACGGGCAGGACCCCGCAGAGGGTCCCCAGGCCCCCAGGCCATGCCTGGGGAAGGGAGACGCATCTGACCTCTCTCTGGACCCATCCCCCAGGTGAGGCGCCTGCCCCACCAGGTGCCCCCACTTGAGACCCTCGCAGGCGCGATGCCAACGGGTGGGTGCCCTGCCCACGCCCTGGCATGAGGACCCAGAGCTCCGAGCGGCTGCGCCTGGTTCCCAAGAGGACAGGCCTGTGTCTGGAGCCCTGGGAGGCATTTAGGGCAGTGACACAGGAAGCAGGTGGGAGAGGACGGGGACAGGCTTCCAGAATCCCGGCCATGACCCTGCCTAGGTGCCCCCGCATCGTCACTGCTTCCTCAATCCCGGGCCCCCCGGTCCACGTGGCACAGAAGCGAGGGGTCACCCCAGGTGCCCCACGAAGCCCTCCCAGCCACACATCCATCAGCCCCGCTCAGGCCTGAGGGCTCGAGCTGGGGACTCTGGAGCCAGGCGGGGCGGGGGAGCGGAGGGGGGAAGGTGGACCAGGCCAGGCAAGGTCAGCTAAAGGTCACAGAAATCAAGGCACAGCCCCGCCTCCCCCCATCTCTATTTCTGTGGGCATTAGGCCAGGGGTCAGGAAGACGGCCACGGCCTGACCCCCACGCAGCCACCCCACCACACACCCTCTGGTCCAGCCCAGACCGCCTGCATGGGACCTACCTCCTCCCATGGGGAGGCCTGGGAACAGAGTGGGCACCGGGAGGCCCCCAGCAGGGTGGCCCGTGGGCTGTCCCTCGGGGGGGGGGGCAGAGTGGGTGGCAGCCGCCTGAGGAGAACGCACCTAGCACACCCCTGTCCCGGGGCCCAGGGGACACGCGCGGCAGGCAGCCTCTGCCCCGCGGCCACTTCCTGACTCCCCCGCACAGTGACCACAGACAGGCTGCCTGGCCTGCTGCCGGCCCCGAGGAGGACCCTCCTGAGGCCTGCGGCCCAAGACCCTACAGGGTTCTCTCGGAGGGGAGGCGGAGGGCCGGACCCCGGCCCAGGGGCAGAGCCCACAGCCACCTCGGGAGCAGAGCGCCCGGCCGCCCCAGGCCTGGGAACCAGGTGCCCACCGACGGCGCAGAGCCCACCCTGGCCGGCAGGAAGGGTGGGGGGCTAGGGCCCCCACGGGAGCGGCGTCTGAGGGCCTGCAGCTCAGGGCCCTTCCTTGGTCCTGAGTCAGGTCTCAGCCAGGAACAGGAGGGAGAGGGCGGCGGCTCGAGGGTGTCCTCTCAGAGCGAGCGTCCGCGGGGAAGCCCCCAGCCCTCCGTCGAGACTGCCGTCTACACACCCTGCTCCTTTCTCCGGGGCGGACACAAGGGCAAGCGGATCCCTTAGGGCCACACAAAGTGGGCCGTTCCGGGCACAGGCCACGGACACCCGCTACTTTGGACGGCTCCCCCTGCGCCCCGCGAGGATGACCGACGGGCCTCGAGCGGACGTCACCGCAGGCCACCGGACCGCAGCCGGCGCGCACTCACCTGCTCGCCCGACTTAGGTCTCAAACTGAGTCAAGAGCTGCCTTATCTCCGGGGCCACGTGCTGCGCGGCATCGGCCGCCTCCGTGATGGCCCTCCGGTACATGCCTTTCTTTTTACGGTTAAACCGCAGCTTGAAAAACTCAGAGAACGGGGACAGCTTCGAAGTGGACAAGAACGATGTCGTTGGGGAACCAAACCACGAGACTTTGGCTTCTTGCCAGGAGGGCTCCCCGGCCTCCTTCTGGCTGAGACTGAGGTCAAGCACTCGCGCTGGCCACCAGGGGAAACCGTGGATCTTACCCCACACGATGTCGCCCACGGCCACCGTCCTTCCGTCCTCGGTAACGCATTTGGAGACGCTCTGTGTGTGCAGCCTGACCGTGAGCGGCGGAACCGTCTGGCCCGCGTCCCTGGATGAGGACGGCACAGACACGCTGTCGCCCGAGAGGTCGCACGTGTCCGGGGATGTGACTTCCGAGCTGGACGACTTGGACTCGTCCAGACTGTCGCTGCTCCACACGGACTCGCTGGCGCATCCCGCTCCCCTCCTGGGGCAGGTGGCAAGGAAAGCCAGGCTCTCTCGCCCGCGCTGGCCCTGCGGACTCGGTTGGAAGTCCTCATCCTCGCCGGAGCTCCCGGAGGAAGAGTCCAGCCGCCCGCTGCCGGCAGGGCCGTGGCCGAGCAGCGCCGGAGAGCCAGCCCGGGGGCCCCGCCCGTGGCCGTTGAGCGCCTCCACCAGCTCGGCCCTGTACACGGGCTCCCGCTCCCCAGCCCCCCGGGGCCGGGGCTTCAAGCGGATCTTGGGGGGCGGCAGGCCGGTGCCGGGGGGCCCGGGACGCGTCAGCTTCAGCTTGGGGATGGAGGCGGGGGGCCCGGCGGGGTCCTGGCCGCCCGCGTGCGGGGCCGGGGAGGGGCAGAAGGGCTCCAGGGACCCGTGCACGCGGGAGGGGATCTCCACCACCTCGCCCGTGCCCTGCGGCGTGCTGTAGGAGATCTTGATGGCCGGGCTCCGGGGGACGCGGGCCTTGTCCTCCTCCCTCCGCTCCCTCTTGCTCCTCCTCGTGGCCGTGGCCGTGGCCGTGCCGTCCCCCCCGCCGTCAGGGTCTGGGAGCTTGCGGGGCTCCGTGCCGGGGCCGGGGCCGCTGCCCACCCTGCGGCGGGGCCGCGGGGCAGCCGGAGGGCCGGGGCTGGCCTCGGGGGGGCTCAGGGTGCTCTTGCACTTCTCACAGAGCACTTGGCGCGGCCGCAGGCGGATGGGGCTCAGGGCCAGCCGGCCAGGCTCGCGGTTCCGGGACAGGCGCCGGCGTGTCCTCTTGATGGCCCGGGGCGGCGGCTGCGGGACCCACTGCCGGTAGGTGCTTCTCAGCCAGAGCGGGGGAGGGAAGGGGGCGCCCTCGAAGTATGGCGGGAACGGCGGCATGAGGGGCGGCGGCGGCGTGGAGCCCGCGGTGTTGGGGGCCTGGTCCCCGCAGGGAGGCGGCGGAGGGCCCGTCCCCAGCTGCATCGCCTCTCCGTCCTGCTCCGTGGGGGCCGGGCCGTGGCAGCCGTTGACAGGGGGGTCCTCGGGCTGGGGCAGCGGCGCCGACAGGGGCAGGCCAAAGAGGCCGGACCTGGCAGTGGGGAGACAGGAGGGGACAGTAAGGACCGTGAGGACGCCGCTGCACCCAGTCCCCACCCCCATGGGCCCGGCGGGACCCGGGTGCCGCCATGTGCGCGAATAGGGACAAACGCCCCCCCGTGTGCCCCCGTGGGGCGTCCAAGGGGAAGCCATGTCCTCAAGGAAGTCTGGGGACCGGCAGCCTCTCAGGTCTGTCAGGCACTGACGTCTACATCTCGGTTCAGGTGGGCTCGCAGCTGGCCACCGGCCGAGACCCCCGAGTAGGCGCGGGGGCCCTGGAAGCCTGCCAACGGGGTCTGGGGAGTCCGGGGTCCCGTGACGTGGCCTGACTGGGCCCCTGGTCACGGGCCTCACGCACCCCTCCCGTCCTCCCTGAAGGAAGACCCCACGCACGCTCCCTGTGGGCCCAGCTGCAAGCCGTGGGCGGGGTGCCTGGGCCCAGAGGCTGTGTGGCGGCCACAACAGAGGACAGGAGTCCGCCAGCAGGCTGGAGTCCCGGGTCTGGGAGCAGGCCCACTCCCTCCTAAATGCTGAGCTGGCCCCAGCCCATTGCCCACAGCTGACGGTGACATCCACTCCACCCCTGCCCAGCACAACCTCGAAGGACCAGCCTCCTGCCTGGCCCCCCAGGCCCTTCCCCCAGGCCCTCCCGCTCCAGGAAGGGGTGGGCCAAGCAGCACCGACAAGACCACGTGACCCACGGGAAGGGGACGAGAGAGGGCAGGAGACCCACGTCCATCCCATGAAGACCCACACTCAGGGCCAAGGGCAGGCGGCCGCCCCGGGGCTCCCCAGCTGGGACCTGTCCAGCACGGGGCCTGCTCTGGCCCCAGGAGGTGCTGGACCGCAGAGGCTGCTCCGTGCAGACCGCTGGGCACCGGGGGGCGGGGGTTGCTGTTGAAAGTCCGTGGGCAGAGCGCCTCCAGAGCAGAGGGCCATCCCGGGGCCTCGGGCGTGAGTGTCGCGGCATCTCGCTCACCGACCCACGGCGCCACGGAAAACATCCGAATAGCGAAAAACAAGCCCAAAGGCAGTGAGTGAGCGCGCGTGTCTTTTCCACAAGTGTGGTGTAACCTGCGAGACGCTTCAGCTCAAAGCTGTTATTTCTTAAGCACAAGAGCAGACTTCGGGGCACGTCCGTCCGCGCTCCTGCTTCCATCAGACCAGGGTAGAAACGACAAAGGGCGCGTCCACTGTTTCAGTCGCCAAGTGGCTTCCCCACGTGCTGTTCTCCAAAAGAACAAGCTAAGAGGGCCAGCCGGCCATGCCACCACGGCCCCGCACGGTCCCCAAGCACCAGGGCCCGGAGGCACCGCCCCCCACGGTCCCCAGGGCCACGAGGTCAGTGCACTAGCAACCGTGGCCGCACGTCCCTGCGCCAAAGCCGCCCCACTATTAATTCAAGTTCATGGTAAAAGCCCGGAACCACGGTCTTCTTCTTTCCCGTCAGGTTCCCATCTACTTGTGGCCACGGCCCGAATCTAAAGTCTTCACGGCGGGCTCGGGGCGAGGGGCTCACGTCTTCTCTTCATGACCAGAGAGTCCAGCAAACAAAGGTCCATGGCCTCCCGACCCCGGGCAGCCTGCTCCTGCCCTTCGTGTGGCCAGAAGTGACCTGAAACCTGCAGCCTCGGGGGCGGGGAACAGCAGGGCCAGCCGGGGAGGGGGACGTCCCAGCCCCCGGCGTCCCCTCCCCACCCTCCTCCGGGCCCGTGATTCTTTACCCGCCCGGTGGCCTGGGACGAGCAGGCGGCCTCCACGGGGCCTGGTGTCCATGCTGCGTCCCGACGGACCATGGCGGCAGCGGGGTCCTCTCTCTACCCGTGTGCTGGCCGCGTGTGTGCACACACTTCCTGCACCTCTGCCGCCGCGGGAAGCCGGCCCTGGGGGATTTCCACACCAGGATGGGCTCAGACTCTTGGGGACCAGGGGTGGGAGAGGGGGCCCCGGGGTCACGTCCTCACCTGGCACCAGGTACACGGACCCCAAGGCCCAGCCACCACCAGGGGTTTTCTAAGTCAGGATTTACGCTTGCTCGTGTTGGGGTCGCCCTGGCGGCCACCCCTGCCCCCGCCCCCCACCTGACGTGACCGCCGCCGCAGGGACACCAGGCCCGGAACAGTTACTGTGCGGCCCACTGAGGAGGTCTGCCGGGCCAGAGTGTGGGGGTGAAGCCCCGCCCGAAGCTCCCCCTCCCCCACCGGCGGTGGTGACAGGCAGGCGTGTCAGCAAACCTCAGCCCGAGTCCCAGGGCACAGGCGCGGGGGCTGGACTCCACGCAGAAATAGCCCCCGGCCCCCTCTCCTGGCCGTCAGAGCAGCTCAGAACCCGGAGTGCTAAACTCATGTGCTCACACCAAGACACGGACCTCGGACACGCACACAGACTCGGACACACGCACAGACACATGGACACACACACGGACACACGGACACACATACACAGATACACACACACGGACACACGGACACACGGACACAGGCTCGGACACACACACAGACACATGGACACACACGGACCTCAGACACAGACACATGGACACACACAGACTCGGACACACGGACACACATACACAGATACACACACATGGACACACGGACACACGCACAGACACACAGGTGCGCACGTTCACGCACCCTGACCCCCGGGCCAGCATGCTCACTGCCCCTTGCTGCGGGGAGTCAGGATTCCCCCCCCGTGTAACCCACGGCCCCCCAGGAAGGGGCGTCCAAGGAGAGAAGGAAGGCCCCACCTCAGGCGGCCGCAGTGCCCTGCCAGAAGGCGTCATGGAGAGGACACGCAGGGCAGGAGGCCCCTCAGAGCCCCTCGAGGGACAGTCTCGGCCCTGCGGGGAGTGCCTGGCTGGCACACTGGCCCCTACATTCAGCGAGTAGCCCGCTAAGGCTGAAGAACACAGCACCCCAACTGCCACACCGTGGGCGTGAGACAAGGGCCCCAGGAACCCTTTGGGACCTGCAGGAAGGCACCCTGTGGGCAGGTCTCCGGACCAGGGGGTCCCACAGACGAGGAGGGGTCCATGTGCCAGGCAGGACCCACGTGCCTAGACCTGGAGGGCTGACCCCAAGGCCCCCCAAAGCCCGCTTCCTGCCCACCTTTACAGGCCCTCAGACCGTGCATGGGGGGCTCACTCACACTCTCCCCTCATCTGCGTCCCCACTGGCCCCCAGGCTTCTTTGCTGTCACCCTGCTCAGAACCACCCCACACCCACTCGTGAGACTCCCTGCCCCCACCCCCAAGCCTGTGCAGGTGCAGACCTCCTCCTGCCAGGCTGGGGCCCAGGGCACCCCAGGAGCAAAACCCCTGGGCAGCCCCTTTCCCATCACCCCCCACCCACACCAACCCATCGTCCCCCCAGGACCCTCCTCTGTAGGAGCCAGCCCACCCTGGGGAATCCGCATTCCTCTCCCACTCCGGGCAGGCTGGGGCAGGGGGAGGCGGTGGGGGTGGGGGCGCAGGGGCAGGTGGGCAGGGGACGGGAAGTCTCCTTATCCCTGTAGGCCCAAAGCTGGGGTCCAGGGAGGCTTTTGCCCCGTTTATGGCACCCCCCAGGGAGTCCCTGCGTGTTTGGAACAGAGCCCCGGCCCTGAGCTGAGCCAGAGCTCCAAGCCGTGGCCCCGGGGCACAGGCCTGGTCAGGCAGCGACCCCACCCCATCCCCGGCCCTAACAGGTCAGACTGGGCATCAGCCTTGGCCTCACAGAGTACCGGAGGGCAGGCGTGTCCCTGCCCTTGTGTGCGGCCCCCATTGCCTATGGGGGCTTCCGCCTTGGGCGGGGTGCGGGGGGGCTCCCAGAGTTCAGCCACAGCCCCGCGGGATGGCACCCCTGCTGAGCACCAAGGGGCAGGCCCGTGACTCCTGACTCCGGCAGCCACACTTCCTTCCCGAGCGGCCCTGCCCAGGCCACGCCCACAGCCCCGGTGGGTAAACAGCAGCCCGGGAAGGGCTCCCTCCCCACGCGGCCAGCCTTGGCCCGAACCCCACACAGCGCCCCGAGACACACACGGCACCGCCACTCCCTATTCACGGTGGGAGAGAGGCAGAGGGAGGCCAGGGGACCCCGTGGGCCCGGGGACCGTCGGAGCTGAGCTCATGTCCAGGCACACAGACAGCACAAGCCACTCTGCCTGGGGAGGATCTCGGCACCCTGGCCCCGTGGGGTGACCGCCCTGGACTCCAGGGCACCAGGCGCGGCACCACCCGGCGGCTCGCCCACAGGCCCAGCCCCTCAGCGAGGTCGCACCGTGCCGACTCGGGCTCGAGCCCCGGGATGGTGACACCGCGGGGCCTTGGTCGAGAGCAGGCCCGGGTGGCCCTGGAGCCCGAGAGACCACCCGGCAGGGCCCCCCACCGTCCTGCCCTCCGGAGGGTCCCCCCACCTCCTGGCCCAGCTGGCTCCCTGCCCAAGGACAGAGAGGTGTGGGGGAGGGGTCTTGGGGGCTGGGGTGCCAGGCTGGCCAAGGTCTTCGTGCAGGAAACCGGGGGACCCTGAAACAAAGCTCAGCACGGCGTCCTTGGGAGCTGGGGGAGGGGCAGATAGCCTCAGCTCCAAGGAAAGGCTGGGGACAACGAGAGCTCAGCAGGCTAACGGGGCGGGGGGGTCCCACGCAAAAGCAGGGTGGCTCTTCCCCGGAGGGTCCGCACTCTGCCGAGACGAAGACACGGCCATTTGCACGGACACAGGGCAGAGAAGCAGCCTGGCCCGCAGCCCTTGGCAGGAGACCCGCAGCCCGCCTCAGCTCACCCGCCCCCCCGAGGTCTCACCCATGCAACCGGCTCAGCAAAGCCCAGAGCAGCCAGGCCTGGGCTGGCCCGTGGCCAGGAGGAGCCGGCCCGGCCGCCCGCCAGCTCCCGGCCTCCCCCGCGGCCTCCCCGCTCTGCAGACTCGGGACCCAAGTGTCTGTGGAGCCCGACAGCAGGCTCTGACCCCAGCCGGCTCCACGTTTGCCCTGGCCCTCTCTTCCTCATCTACCCAGGCTACCCTGGCGTCCAGTAAAGAGGTGAAGAAATGGGGCTTCTGGACCAGAAACCCCCAGGAGTCCATCCCAGGGGCCAGCAGGGGGCACTGGCCCCAGGGCAGGCCCGAGTCGGGACGGCAAGACCCTCTCCACAGCCGGGCTCCCTGCGTTCTGCCCGTTGGTTTAGAAAACACCCCGCAGGCTCTCCCCCCTGCAGCCCCGAGGGACCGGCCGGGGCAAGCTCGCCTAGGAAAGGGAGGGCAGCCTCCGCTCAGGGGGTTGGGGAAATGGGGTGGCTGGGGAGGTCACAGCCTGGACCCTCGTCTAGGGTCTCTGGGGCAAGCCAGGGGGCCGGGCTAGCACGTCTGCCCCCCGCGTCCTGGACTCAGAGGTTTAACCACCAGCAGCAGCTGCCTACGTCCCTCTCTGCCCTCCGGTGGCTCCCCCAGTCCACCCCCCATCACCTCCACGCCGGCCAGGTCCCCTCTGTGGCAGCTGCCTGCCTGCGGCAGACCCTGCCGCCCTCTGCTACCCCGGGCACCTCGCTCTCGGTCCCCCCGGCTCCCTGAGGACAGGGAGGCTGTGCCCGCTGTGCGCCCGGGACCGGCCACCAGTGGGAGTGCGCCTGGGAGGGAGGAGGGTGCTGTGCTGCCCGGGGACGGGCCTGCTGGGACCCCCGACTGGCTGCCTGTGAGCGCTGGGGTCCCAGGCTCGCAGGGTGGGGTGTGGGCCGCAGAGGCCCAGAAGCCTCGTACGGTAATGGCACCCTGGGTGACTCACAGCGAGGGAGGTCTGGAAAACAGCAGCTCTGAGATGAAGGCTGCCAGGCCTGACAGGCCGCTCGTCCTCACTCCTGCTGTCCGGGTGACCTTCCCTCACACTCTGGGCCTCTGCTGTCCTCGGGCCCTGCCTCGGCCAGGGCCCCCCACCAGAGGTGTACCCCCAGACCACCCACAAAAACAACGCGCACACCCACCCTGGTCCCCCTCCTGGAAGTCGGGGCCTGTGGAGTCCAGGCAGGCCTGGGCCACCTGTGTCCTTACTGCACCAGAAGGAATCACGGCCTCGGGGGGAGGCCAGAGGGACGGTGCCAAGCAGGACGCCTGAGAGTTGGCGGAGGCGGGGGACTCAGGAGGGTGGGTGCCAAGCCTCAGATCACAAAGCAGCTCAGCCACAGGTCTGAGACCCGGGTGGGAGGAGGCTGCCTGCACACGCGCCGAGACCTCAGGGGGCCCGTGAGCCCTTCTCCTTTGTGATCACTTGGGGAGGAGAACCCACCTCCCAGGGGGCCGGGGAGGGGGAAGCCACGTCCCAAAGGCCCAGTGAGTCACCCTGTTTGCTGGGCCCCACTCCAGGAGAGAGAAAGGGCCCCGCGAAGGGCCCCTCCCCCGGGGCTGCCCGGTCCCCACGGGGGACACTGTGAGGATTTACCGCCCCAGGGGGCTCCCCATCTGCACACCCGCTCTGGAAGTCGCTGATAAATGACAGTTACTGGCACGCGCCCGGCCGCACACCGTGGGCACACCGGCAGCAGCGGTCGGGCCACCCTCAACACACTCGGCACAACCTCACCGAAGGCCGGCCTCCACCAAGGGACCGGCCGGCCACTGTCACAGTGGGGGCGGGGGGAGGGGCAGGCACCAAGAAGAAAATGGCCTTGGGAAGGCGAGGACCCTGCAGCTCGAGGCCAGACCCCCACCGCCCAACACACCCAGGCTGAGCCGTACGCTGCCAACGGACCGCGCCACACGAATGCCTGGACACAGGAGCCCTGAGCTCTTAACACTGCGGCCCGAGAACGGAAGCCAGGGCGCTAAGCGAAGGGGAGACGGGGGGCCGCCAAGGGCAGTGTGGCAATTCAGTGTTGAACAGTGTTGAATTCGGCCCCTCCGCGGCAGGCTGGGCAGGCCGGGCCGCAGCAGGAGCCGGCGGGGGGCAGAGCGGCACCCGGCGAAGCCCCGTTCTGTGGGCGGCTCCGGTTACCGCCGAGCGTGGCCGGGGCAGGGCTGACGCCCACGAGTCCTCGGCTGCCGATTCCCTTGCTGGGGATCCCAGCCTGGCGGGCTTCAGCCGAACTCCCAACCAGGTTGACCCCAGCCTGGGCAGGGGGTGGCAGCCGGAGGTGGATGGAAAGGGAGGCCAGGCTGCCTCCTCCACACAGTCCCCTCTATGAGTCAGAGGGGCCCAAAGCCTCCCCTGTCCTGAGTTGGGAAGGCCAGAAAATGGAGGGGGGTCCTCTGCTGCAGGCGCTCCTCTCCGAGGAGGAGGAAAGGCCCCGCCAGGCACAGCCCCGAGCAGACTCAGGGGCGGGGACAGGCCCAGGCTGGCCATCCTGCCCGATGGGGGAAGAGGTGGCCACCGCAGGGCACAGGCTGGGCAGCGTCCGGGTGGCTCTGCTGCAGCCCGCACACTCCCACCCCTCGGTCCCGCTGGGCACTCTTGGCGGTAGCCAGGGCCCAGCGGGGCCACAGTCACCGGGAGGCCGTGTGTTAAATCACATGACTTGGGCCTAAATGGCTCTGGCACATGCAACCAAGCGAGAATGCCAGCAGGGTAACTGGTAAGGACTGGGGGTCTTCCCGCCACGTCCACGCGGCCGCAGCCAAACCTGGGCCCCACGGAGGGAAAAAGTTGGGCCCTGCGAGGGGACCTATTGATTCCTCCCCGGAATAGATAAGGCCCAGCAGGAGCGCCGAGACATTAGTGTCTGATTAATGCCTCATCATTTATCTGTGCGACAGCTCAGCACCATGTGACGCTGTATCCAGGAGACTCTTCCTGCCGCGGAGTCCCTGCAGCGGGCGCACAGGTGCGTCTCCGGGTGCTGTGCCCCCAGGCCCGCCCGGGGACCCCCTTCCGCCCCAGAAAGCGGGGCTCCGGCCTCCAACCCGTGCCCAGCACCCCACCTGTGTGTTTTCACTCCTACACTCCCCCGGGCTCCCCCCAACACTGTTTCTAAATCCCACCGCTGGACACAACTGCTCGCCAGCAATCCCGAGCCCGAGTGGCTCCTAGGAACCCGGGGAGGTGGGGGGGACCCCGGGCATTGGGCAGGGCACCCCCACTCCTGGGCGACCGGCGGGGCAGGTCCGCATCTGAACCCACTCCCCCGCCCTCCCCCCCAGCCGGTGACAATTCTGAAAACAGCCGAATTCAACAGTGCGTCTGAACAAAGAAAAGTGCGTTAATTATGGCAGACGTGCGGAGTTCGGGCGCCGGCGGCACGCGGCGGCGGCGCGGGGACACGGGCTGCGCGCCCCGCGCCCGGCTCCCCGGGGCGCCCACCGCCGCTCCCGCCCGCCAAGTCGCGACGACTTTGGAGCCACTTTGGCCCCCCGAGTGGCGGCCGCGCTCGCGCGCCCCGGAGCCCCGGGCTCGGGAAACCGAAAGCGGGCGCCGCGCCGCGCCGCCCCCGCCCTGGGGCCGGTCCGGGCCCTGGGCCGGCGGCGGGGCGGGGGCGGCGGCGTCCCGGGAGAGTCGGGGCGCCCCGGGGCCCGCGCCCCCACCCCCGCTCACTTTTTCGTGCAGTCCAGCAGGATCCCGGCGAAGCTGCGCTCGCCACAGCTCACGGTGACCAGCAGCGCGCCGTTGACGACCTGCTCCACCCGCACCGGCAGCCGGCAGCCGGCCCGCGGCTCCATGCTCCCGCGCCGCGTCCCGGCCCGCGCGCCCCCGCCCCCGCCCCGCCGCCGCCGCCGGGTCAGCCCGCGCGTGACGCCGCCCGCCGGCCGCCTGACGTCACAAAGCTCCGCTCGGGGCGGCCACCGCGAGCGGGCCGGGGCGGCGGGAGGGGCGCGCGGGGCACCCCCGCCCGCGGACGCAGGCCGGAGCCGGGCGCCTCGGGCCGGCGCGGAAGCGCATTGCGGACCCCCGGGACGGGGCCGGGCTGCGCCCTCCCCTGGCCCCGCGGCCGCCCTCGCCCGCCCGGAGGACTGCGGGCCGGAGCCCGGGACCCCCGCTCCGGGGCCACACCCCCACCCCCGGCCCCGGCCCCGCCCGGCCCTCCCCTCCCCGCGCCCCCGCGCCCCCGCGCCCCCCGCCTCCGGTCAGGCGCCCGGTGGCCACCCGGCACTGCGGGGAGGAAGTCCCGGCGGCGCGAGCAGGAAGCCGGTCGGGCCGGGCCGAGGAGACGCGGGCGCCGAGGGGACACCGGCGGGTGCCCCGCGGCCGCCCGCTCTGGCCCTCGCCGCGGAGGGGGCACTCGGCGCCCCTCGTGTGCTCGGCGCCTCCCCTGGTGACCAGAGGGCGCGTGCCTGGCTCGGGGCTGCCTGTGCGCCCGAGGGCGACCCGCGACGGCGTTGGGGAGGGGGATCCGTCCGCAGGTCTTGGTCGCGCGCCCCCGGGTCGCTGGGGGAAACGGCGGGTTGTGTGCGACCCCGCCGCGCCCAGAGGGGCCGGGGCCCCACGGGGCGTTCACAGCGGAAAGGACCGCCTTTCCCGAGCGAGAGCGGGGCTCCCCCACGCGCGCAGCTGGCCGGCTGGGGGGAATGGGAGGTGCGGGCCCCCAGCGGACGTGCCCCTCCCCCCCGGGACCCCTCCCGCGGCCCTGTGCTCCTGCGCGCCTCCAGCCCAGCAAAACTCGACCGTCCCGAGCCTTTGCGCATCCCGCACCCGGCTCGGGACCCCGTAACCCGCAGAGCCCCCAGGGCCGGCCTGTTGCGGTGACCTCGCCCGGGCCCAACGCGGCCCGGCCGGGCCGGCTGGTCCCCCGAGCCGGGCTCTGGCGCCCGGCTGGGCACAGGAGATTGGCGGGTGGTTGGGTTGTCCTGACGACCCGGACGCCTTCAGGCCCCGCCCACCCTCCCGCCCGGAGCCGGGCCCGTGCGGGGCCCCGCCCGGCCCGGACCTGCGCGCCGGCCGCCAGCCCTGGCGCCGCCGGGGACGGTCGGGGCCGCAGTGGCGCCGCTCCTCCTCGCCCTCCGGCGGCGGCCGCCCAGCGCGGGGAGCAGGCAGAGGGGAGCCCGGGCGGAGTCAGGGAGCCGGCGGGAGCTCGCGGCGCCTCACCGCCCACACTTGGACCCGGCTGAGGATCCAGGCTCAAGGATCCTGCCCGAGGGGAGGCCTGGGGGCCCAGGGAGCACCTGTTGTCTGTGTGGCTGGGGGTCCCAGCAGACCCCAAGCCTCCTCTGGGGAGTGAGGGACTCCACCGGGAGGCCGCAGGAACCTCAACACGGCCACCCATTCAGGGTCAGCGGGCTCCCCCCGCCTCGGTTGTGGGATCCCCACAGGGAGCCTCTGCACCCACGGGCCTCTGCAGACTCCCACTCCAGAGCGAGGCAGGGCTGACTTGGGGGCAGAAGTGCCAGGCCGCACCTGCTGGCACCAGAAGGGGGACTGGCCAGAGGCTGCCTACCTGCTTGGCACAGGTGCCAAGCGTGCCCCATGTGCCTCCTGGGCCCTGGGGACACCACCAGGGACCAGCTTGCTGGGCTTTGAGTCACAGCTCCAGGACCGCTAGAAACGTTCCAGGTGTGAGCCTGTGCCCGTGTGCCCAGAGGGCTCCGTGTGGATGGGAGGCCTCTGCAGAAGGTGCCCCAGAGGGGAGGCTTGAGTGAGCAGTTAGCCCCCGGGGAGAAGGGGCCCCACGGGGCGGCCTAGGCAGAAGGGGATCTTCTGCAGCGCAGGCCGTGTTGTGGGGACGTGGGGTCTTCTGGGTCACTCCCAGGCCTTGGCAGGAGGGGCCCGTCAGGGCAGGGAGGGGCCTGTGGAGGGCGTGGAGGGCATGCAGACCCCCACTGCTCCGCTGAGCGGGGAGCACAGGTGAGAAAGGGGGCCCCCTGCCCTGTCCCCTCCCAGCCTCGCCCCTCCTGGGCTGTGTGCCGTGCACTTTCTAAGTGGAGTTGGAAGCCATTTTCAGAGACCCATTCTGCACAAAGCAGAACAAAGGGATCTGCAGACAGGGCTTTGGAATTTAAGGGGTGACGGTTTGGGGGTCCCGCCCCCCACAGACCATCCCTTCCAGCCCAGCCAGCTCACCTGCTCCCGACCACAGAGCCTCTGATGACACAGCTATCCTGAGGAAGGGGCCCGTCAGCCCTGGGGGCCTGCGTGCTGACCCCACGTGCTGACCCCTTCCTGACCCAGCACGCTCTGCTGTAAGTGTCCCCTTCAAAGGCCAGCCCGCCCCACGCGGGTCTAGACAGAGCGGCCCGGGCAGCAGGGGCTGCGGGTGGCGGCCCACTGTGTGCTGCCCTCAGGCTGCCTAGCGGGGCCGTGGAAGAGCTACGGAGGGACCCCGGCTGAGGGAAAACAGGGCTGCAGCTCCTCCCTGGGCCCCTGGACTTTGTCCCGGAAGCCTCTGCTTTCTGCCCCAGGCCCCGGAGCCTCCCCCAGGCCTCCCCGGTGCCCAGCCCTCGGCCTGGCCTGCCCAGGGCCCCAGCAGAGCCCCAGGGCCGGCAAGCCTGGCCAGAGGGGCAGGGCAGTGGCGTGAAGGGGGATAGGAGACGGTCCGGCACCCTCCGGGGCTGAGCTGAGTGAGCCCGAGCTAGTGGGAGGGGTGCTCCGGGCAGGGGGCTAATGTCCCGTCCCCTCGGGCGCTCATCTTCAGGCCTCGGGATTCGCCCCGGCTCCCCGCGGGCGGCAGGCACACTTGCAGCCCAGGCCCTCCTGCAGGCCGGTGCCCCTCCCCCGGCAGGACGGCCCACCGAGGGCCCCCCGGCACCGCCCCTCGGTCTCCCCAGCTGCAGTGCATGCTCACCCAGTCATTTGTGTCCTCAGGGCCCCTCAGGGTCTGCTTGTCGGGGCACAGGTTCCCCCCACACACACACCTGGGCCCGCTCCCACGTCCTCTCACTGGAGCCCAGTCGGGGGCCTCTGACATGGACACGGCTGCCCGGTCAAGGGGCCTCACAGGCGGGAGCCACGGGGCAGAGCCGGCGCCCGGAGCGCAGGGTGGGTGGGAGCGGCAGGGGCCCTGATGCCGGGGCCCCGATGGCACGTCTCGGCCCGGGGGGCTGCTGGAAGGGAGAGGACAAGATGAGCCCCTGAGAAGTAGGGCCCGGCGGGGGAGCAAATGCTGGCTGGGAGTTAGTTGTCACCACCACCGTCCCCTCTGTCACCACCGCCGTCCCCTGCGTCACTACTGTTACCACCTGCTCTGTCCCCTGTGGCCGGGCCACCAGTGGCACCCAGGATGGAGGTCAGGGCTGGGCCAGAGCAGCAAACTCGGGCAGCGTCTGCCAGACGGTGTCTGGCCCCGGGCTCCAGGCCGTCCTGCAGCGCTGCTGTCAGCCCACTCGCCCCATGGCCTGTGCCCCCCACGTCCTTGGCAGAGGAGCTGAGGCAGCGCCCGTGAGCAGGGAGGCTCTCGGTCACGGCCCCACAGCCCCGTCAGCCCCACACCCGAGAGGCCTGCAGGTGCGGGTGCCCGAGCAAGGACAGTCTAGGATGGGGAATCTTCCTAACGTAATTGCTTTCTTTTGGAAACAGGTGACCTGGGACCCTTCTTCCTCTGGCCCAGCTGGCTGTTTCTAAGACGAGCACGTTCCCCCCGATAAGGAGACAAACGCAGAGCGTCCCACACGGGGTTGGGTTGTGGGAAAGAACTGCGACGGCGCAGCCCCCACGTGCCCCCCGGATCGTGGTCACATTCCACTCCGGAGCCCTCCCGGGGTTCCAGGGCACCTGCCCAGCTCCTCAGGCTTCCCGGCAGGCCGACGGCCCTCGGTGTCCCAGGGACGCCCCGGAGGGGACACCCCCTGCGCCAACTCCGCCTGCGTGGGCAGAGGAGGACCTCTCTGCCAGGGTCAGCGGCCGGCCGTGCTCCTGGCGGGCTGGGTCTGGGCAGACGGAGTGGAACGAGGCCCACGGGATGAGCCCCCAGAGCCTGCCTGCCTGGCCCTCCTCACCACTGCGGCCCGAGAAACAGCCCCGCAGAGCGTGGAGCACAGGAGAACCACTGGCCCACGCAGGAGGGGCATGGCAGGCAGAGCGACGAGCCGGGGCCCTGGTCCTGGGGTCCCGCCAGGTGGGACTGTGCCCACAGAGGGGACGGAAGCTAGGCCTCTCGAGGACACGGGGGCGGCTTGGCCCCTGGAGTCGGCCGCCACCCAGACCCAGACATTGGAATGTTCTGGGGGCACAGCGTGGGGGCAGTGAGCTGAGTTCAGCGGGGTGCCTCCCAGGGGTGTCCTGACGGCAGAGGCACCCCCCCCCCCCGCTGCGTCTTCTCACCAATGACCAGCACACGACCCTCAGCGGGGGGCACGCGGCCTCCTGGGGTTTTGTCACCCTGACACCACGGTACCCTCATAGCCATCTGCTGTGCCGAGGTCCTCGTCAGACGTCCCACCAGAGAGTGGGGCTTCTGTTTGCTGAGGCGTCATGGTTCTTTCCCAGCGGGACTGGTTGGAAGTCACCAGCAGGTTATAGCCGGGGTTATGAGGAAAAAACCTGAGCTCACAGCCCATCTCACCGAGGGCTCTGACGTGCTTCCCCCTCTCAGCCCCCAGGCCTCCCAAGGCCCCTCTGGGACAGGCACCCCCGCACCCACGCCCAGAGGCTCAGCCGGGCGCGCGGTATCATGGGGAGGAGCCTGTGCTGGTCCTTCGTAGCCAAGTCTGGGGAATGGCATTCTCCGGTCCTCGCCAACCTTCCTGCGGTGACCGCGGAAAACCTAGGGCCAGCCCGGGGGGGTTCTGTCTCATGGCACCCACCCCCATGCCTGCAGGTGCACACGGCCCTCCAACTGCCCCATATAGCAACACAGGGATGGGGTCTCACTGGGGGGATAGGATGGGGTCCCACTGGGAGAATAGGATGGGATCACACTGGGGGGATAGGATGGGGTCCCACCAGGAGCACAGAGATGGGGGTCCCACCGGGAGCACGAGGATGGGGGTCCCACGGGGGGATAGGATGGGGTCCCACCAGGAACGCAGGGATGGGGGTCCTACTGGGGGGGATAGGATGGGGGTCCCACCGGGAGCACGGGGATGGGGGTCCCACGGGGGGATAGGATGGGGTCCCACCGGGAGCACGGGGATGGGGGTCCCACCGGGGGGATAGGATGGGGTCCCACTGGGAGCACGGGGATGGGGCGCAGCAGCCCTCCACCCCCAGAGTTCCCAACAGGAAAAAATGGAGGCTGTGGTCTCATGCTGGGAGGCGGGGGGTGTTTTCCCAACGAGCTCTGCTTCCCATAAGCCTCTGGCTCCCCACGGACACGACCAGATGTTTCCAGCCCCATAACGTGCCTTCCCGTGTACTGGGAAACACACAGCCCCAAGCCCGTGAAACTCTCCCGGCGCCCGCCCCGTGGAGGTGGTGCAGAGAGCCAGCCTCGGTCCGGACACCCGAGAGGGCAGACGCCGGGAGCCGCAGCCGCCCACGCACCCCACAGCCTCCCGGACCTGGTCCCGCGGCACCGCCAGCCCCTGCCGACGCGGCCACGACCGCCAGCGGAGCCGGCGCGGGGCCCCACCCTGCCCGTTAGAGCGCAGAGCCCAGGTCTGGTCCTGCTCCTCTCAACAGGCGAGGCGTCCCCCGCCCTGACCCCCTGTGGTCACCTGAACGCACCTCTGCCCACGAGGCCTGGGGCCACGCCCGGCCACACTGCCACACTGTGGGCTGCTCCTGAGACGCGGGTGCGGAGGCAGGCGCATCTCTCCTGGGCTGGCTGGTGGCCAGGGTGGGGGAGTCCGGGGCGCACCCGCTCCCGACCACACGGGTGGCTGGTGGGAAGCCAGGGGCCGCAGCCACGGGCCAGGCCTGACCCTCCCCTCGGGCCCCGGCCTCCGAGGACTCCTCGGGTGTCACGATGCAGATGCCTGGTCGAGGTGGGCGGACAGACGCCCCTGACGTCAGCCTGTGGGGTGGCCCTGCCGGGCCCCGGGGACAAGGCAGCCGCCCTCCTCGATGTGTGCAGCAGCGGGAGGGCCAGCCTCTGCCCCGCGTGCCGCCGAGGCCCAGAACCAGGTCGCGGCTGACCCGAGGCGCCACCTGCAGGAAAACTCGGGTCACGGCGCCGAGGCCAGCGCGCTGCTCCAGGGGCAGGTCCGGGGTGGGGACACCTGGCCGTGGGCCCCCATCCCACCCCCTAGCACCATCTCTGCTCCCTGCCCCTGCTCCCTGCCCGCGGCTTCCTGGCCCTTCCTCCCTCTCCAGCTCTCCCTCCCTCCCCCCTCCCAGGGCTGCCGGGCAGAGGAGGAGGTCCTCGGACTCGCCGTCCAGGAAGGACGACACACGACCACGCAGCACGGGGTGCACGTGGAGGTCGGTCAGAAGCCAGGGGGTATCCCCACCCCAGACACTCCAAGTCTACAAGGGAGCCAACCACAGGGCCCAATCAGGAGCAGGGCCAAGCTACGAGGGGCCTCTAAATCTGACCCCCACTAGCCTGAACCCCTGCAAAGTCGGAAGGAGTGCAGGCTGGTCATCTCTGCGCAGGCTGGCAGTGAGGGCACAACCTCACTCCAATAGCCCGTTCTTAGGAGAAGCAAAGAAACCAGTGGCTAAGCTGGCGGTGGGGGGGGCCTGGGGGGGAGTGTCCCAGGGAAGGCGGCCTCTGCCCCAGGCTCCTTCCCCTCCAGGCCAATCCCCCTGCCTCCCCTGCATCGAGGGGTGGGGCCAAGCTCTGGTGAGAGACGAGCTGGTGCTGGTCCCCTCAAGGGCAGTGGCATGGGAGCAGCACAGGGGGGACTGGTGGGGGTCACCAGACCCAAGGTAGGCCTGGTCTCACTGCCTCCCTCCCACCCAGAGGCCAAGGGGCCGAGAAGTTAAATCAAGGACATTTTCAAGGTGAAGGTCTGGAATTTATTTAAGGCTCAATGAGCCGCCCTGCAGAGAGTAAACCGGGCAGGGTCTGACGGGCCTGGGGGAGGTGGGCTGGAAGGGCAGCCGGGGCAGAGGTGTGCGAGCAGGAAGGTGCGGCCACGGGGCAGGGAGGGCGCTCCCGGACGTCCGACCTCCCTCCCCCCACTGAAACGCAGCAGTCAGAGGACACGAGGGTCACATGGGTGCCCCGGACAGCAGGGCTGGGGGGAACGGGGCTGACACCCACACGTGCCGTCGGCCGGATCGGCAGGGACGCGCACCCGGGAGTGAAAACCGCACGGCTTGTTTACGGTATCCTCTCCTTTAATGCAGCTCACGCCGCGGCCTCGGAGAACCGTGCAGACGAGGCCGCGAGACACAGCCCCGGGGGCGTCGGACCCCCCCCCCAGACGCGGGCGGCCCCCCGCAGGCACAGGATCTGCTCCAGCAGCTCCCCGGGTCTGCAGACTAACGGCCAGCGCAGGGGCCCCGCTCCTCGGCCTCCGTCGGCGCCCTCCGACCCGACTACTTCAGGTTAAACAACACATCCCACGGCCGAGAGGCAGGCGGCCGGAGCAGCCGGTGTCCAGCGGTCAGCTGGCGGCTTCTCGTCCAGGTCGGTCCCAGCCTCAGCTTCCTCACTTTGTCCTGCAGCTTTCTAGCCTTTTGGGAGAAAGGGAGGGGACAGTTATCGGGGCTGCAGGGCCCGCGGCGAAAGCACGTCTCTGTTCCAGACACAGGGACCCGCGCCCGGGCGAGCGGCGCTGTGGCCCGGGCCGGAGCCAGCCGAGAGCGCCCTCGGTCCGGCGGGGGACAGCGGCCTTTCCAGGTCTGCCCGAGGGCTGCTGCGCCCCCCGGAGTGCCCGCTGAGGGGGGGGCCCCGGCCTGGGACCTCCGCCCCCAGCTGTCTGGGTAAATGCCCGGCGGTGGCGGGATGAAGGCTCTCCTGCCCACTGGGCCAGGGTCGGCCCCATCCCTGCCCACGATACCGCCCCCCAAGACTCACGCCAGCCCCGGGAGGGTGGGCTGCAACTCCCCCCCTCACCCCCCACACACAGCCACAGGACCAGGGCTCTCCCAGGCCCCTCGCCAGGACACCGGGCCCTGGGGGGTGGGGGGGAGCGGCCGGCATCCAGGAACCGCTCCTTCCTGCCTCTGGCCCGAGTCGCTGGCCAGTGGGAACGTGAGTCTGCAGCGCTGGGCCTGCCCCACCCCCGAGGAGGGGCCCGTCCTTCGTGCCCCCGTGCTTCTCTGTTCGGCCCCCTGGAGCGTGACCCGGACCCTGCCTGCAGCCCAGGCGCCGGAGTCCCCGCATGCAGACCCCTCACAACTGCGGTGAACGTTTAGGTTTACGTCACGGAGACTAGGAACACTCTCCAGCTGCCACTACAGCACGTGGGGTTGGGGCCGCCAGCCCCGCTCGGTCCAAAACCCGTGGGCAGCTCTTCACTCCCCCAAACTCTGCTGCAGCCCGCTGCGGCCAGAGCCTCGGTCCACTAGCACGTGCTGTGTGCGCCGTGTGGGTTCTTCCGGGGACGGCATCGAGAGCCCCGGTCACCCCAGGAATCACCTTTACAGCGCCATCCGGAGACGACGTGCCCTCGTGGGGCACACCAGTGTTGCTCGAGGGCGACTGCCCTTGCTGCCCATCCGAGTGTCCACCGGCGACAGCTTCTTCCCTGTAGGAATCTGTGTTCTTTGTGGATTAAGAACTGCTCCTTCGAAAGGCTTCCCTTGTTTTCAACACACTTGTCACCTGGTCCTCACTGTCCTTTCCCCCTGGTCAGGTGCTCAGCCTGAGAGACACCCTGCAGACCCCTCACCGCTCCCCAGCCTGGCGTCCCGCACAGGGGGCGGCCTGGGGATCCGGGGCGCTCTCTCGGTCGGCTTCCTTTTTCCTGGAACATTTACTCCTCTTTTCCTGCTCTGCCGCCTTATTTGGAGAAATGCGCTCTGCGGTCGCTTCCCGAGAAAAGCCGCATGGAAAGTCCTGGGCCTGAGACCCTGCCCCGGCGGCACGGACGGGCCCGTCCTCTGCAGGCACCTGGCCCCGCCCCTGGCCCTTCCCGCGCGCCCCCTTCCCCTCCCAGCAATCTCAGGTCTTGGTTTCAAATCAGACTTTGCAGAAAACAAAGAGGCTATGTTCCTGCGGAGCTGTCTTCCTCGCCCACCAGGTGGGACAGTTGTCATGACCCAGGAACCGACGGGGACGCGTCATTACCCAGGGTGCGCGTGCCCAGCAGGGCTCACTCGTGTTGCAGTGACGGGTGTCCATCGCTGCGGGTCCCAGGGGCCCTGCTGCCCTGAGCGGCCCCTCCCGGCGACCACGCCCCCCCCCCCCCCCCCGCCCGCGGAGCTGTGCCCTCCCAGGACGGCATACAGCTGTCACCTTCTCACTGGCGCGAGAAAGTGCGTCTGAGTTTCCCTCAGGTCTTTCCAGGGTGTGACAGCTCATCCCCGTGTGGACCACATGATATTCCGTGGGGCCCCACGCAGGTCGCTTACCCTCCCACCTGCTGGAGGACGTCTCACCTGCTCCTGGGTTTGGTGATGAGTGAAGCTGCTGGGAACACTCGCGAGCAGGTTTACGCACCTGAGCTTCCAACCCCTTCACGTAACTGCCCAGGAGCACAAGCGCTGAGCCTCAAGGTGAGCGTACACTCAGTGCTGTACTAAGTCACCGCACTGTCCTCCAAAGTGCCCGCCCCATCCTGCATCCCCGCCGGCAACGCCCGGGAGCCCTGCCGCTCACGCCTCCACCAGCGTCTGGCGGCTCGGTGACCGGGGCTGCGGCCGCTCGAATGCGTGCAAGTGGTGTCTGTCCGTTGTGACTGCGATTCCCCAGCGACACACAGCACTGGGCACCTCTTCTGTGCTCGACATCTCTGTCTTCTTTGGGGGGCGTCTCTCCACATCCGCGGCTCTTTCTTTAACTGTGCTGTTTGTTTTCTTTCTATATGTTGGAGAGCAG
>CM053617.1:69248400-69268816 GCA_028646535.1 Procyon lotor | reverse complement strand
GGGAGGGCTGGAGGTGAGGTGGGGGGCCGCAGGTGAGGCGGGGGCGGGGTGGGGGGTCGGGAGCGCTGGAGGTGAGGGGGGTGCGCCCCGCCCGAAGCATCGGGCAGAAGGAAGGCGGCGTTCCCGCGGGATCCCCACCTTGTGCAGCTGCTCTGGCACAGGCTGTGTACCTCAGTCCTGGAACTTGAGGACCACGGGGTCCGACCAGCCTGGCCTGGCGAGAATGGGGAAACTGAGGCAGGCAGGGTGGGGACCCCGGCGCAGGGTCCACCCCTCGAGGAGCCAGCTCTGCCCCATTGTAGATCCTGTTGTGCACCCCCGGGTTTGAGGTTTTTTCCCCTGTTGGAGGTGTGTAGGCCGTTGGCCACCGCCCCGCCCTGCACAGCAGGTGGTTCACAAGCAGGGGCCCACGGAAAGGCCCGGGGTGTCCTGGGGTCGCACCTGGGGTCGGCTTTCGGGCAGTTCCGTAACCAGCCCGGTGCCCGCAGCCCTCACCCCCAACGGGCAAGGACGCGCCCACACTGCACCAGTCTGGGGCCAGCCGGGTTGTGGGCGCGCGGTCGGCCCCTGTGGTTCTGGCCGCTGCATCCGCGGCTTAGCAGGTGCGCCGTCCGCCTGGCCGGTCCAGCCTCTGCTGAGCAGCCCCTGAGCTGCTTTCCAAGTATCGGTGACCAACTGCACTTCAAGAATCCATTTTGACAGAGTCTCCCCAGCACCGGACTTTGTGTCCCCAGACCCCGTGGGGTGGCACAACTGCGGGGGCTCTGGGACACGGGAGCTTAACTCCTGGGGGGGAGCTCAGAGCCCCGGGGGAGACGCGGGGCAGACTTAGGGCCCGTCCACGCTCACAGTCTGCGGAAGGAGCATACCGGCTCGCGGCGCTGGACGCCTTCTGGTTTGTTTCTGTCCCTAAGGCAGCCGTTCTTGTCTTGTGTCACTGTTTCCCAGGACTTAAAAGTTAGATCTTGGAACTCTGTGGTGCAAAGTGAGGAGCATAACGTTCGTCAGAACCTTCTTGACTTCCAGCTCCCTTCCTTCCTCTAACTTAAATGTCAGATTTATGCTGTTTATTAAAATGACGGTTCTGTAAGCAAGTGAAATGGTTGTGTCTGCTACGGAGCTGCCCCTGCCCCTGGGAGGACAGGTCAGGTCACCTGGATGTTGCTGTGTCTCCCCTCCCCGCCTCCAGGAGACTGCAGACGCAGGAGGATGAGCAGAGGTCCCCGGAGCATTGTTTCCTCCTGGCCGACAGATGGACAGAAGCAGCCCCTGCGAGGTTCCCGCGGGGGCGGCAGATCCGGAGAGCGGCGCTGGTCCAGTTAGGAGCACGCCTGCTTCCCCCTCCAAAGAAGTTCACAAGGGTGCTAAGGGGGTCATCTTTTCCTCCTCGTCGATTTTAGATTTGAGTCAAAGTGGTCTTCGCCATTTAGGAGAGATCTTTAAAATTCCCAGCCTTAAAGTAAGTGGGGCATTTCTCAGGGCGTTCGTGCCTCTGCTGAGTGGACATGAGGGGCTTTTACTCGGAGTCCTCTTTTTGGGAGAGACTTTCTCGGATGAGATAGAAGAGGGTTAACTCGGGGTCTCATGTGGTGAGCACATCACAAAAGAGAAATTCCGGTGTGGGGGCCACCAGTGGAAATACCTCATGGAGTCAGACTGGTTTCTAGCCTCTCTTCCTGGTGAGTACGCACCAAAAGCCCGTGGAAGAAAGCACTGCCGAAAGCACCCTGCTCTCCTGTTTAAAACTTCCCCCCAAAAGTTCCCGTGTGGTCCTAAAACAAGTAAATGCCCTTTCGCCCCTGGCTTGCTGGCATCACACGCCGGCTTTCCCCTGTGCCCGGTGCCCCACCAACTGCTGACCTAGCGGGTGCCGTCCCACCCGCGGGGCTTCTCGAATCAGGTTCCGTCAGAGCACAGTGCAGACGTGAGTGGGCAGGAGTGCGGGGCTTGGACTCACGCAATTTCCGTAAACCTCCTTTGTCTTTACCTGGAACACGAGAAGGAGACTGTTTTTGGCTCATTGTGAGAATCAAGCACGACGCGTGTAAAGTGCAGCGTCCGTCGGACCCAAGGACACACCGCGTCGTGTGTGAGGCGTTGGCCGCCGTTGCGGACCAGGGGCCTCAGGTGCCCCGCGGTCGCGCGTCCCGAGCCGGGCGTGTGCAGTCCCGGCCGGCCCTGCCCCGAGCGCTGACCCCGGGAGGGGATTCCAGGGTGTCTGAGGGCCAAGGCTCCCGACCGTGAGCTTCGGCGCGGGCTTCATGGGACCTCTGCGCGTGAAGGAAGAAGAGGAAATTCTGAACTGTTCTTCAGGCTTAACAAAGAAATACCGTAACTGTGGCTGCCTCTCAGAAAACAGAGACGGGACGAGACAAGGTTATTTCGTGGCAACCAGTCATGGAGTGAGGCGGCCCTCGGCGCTGTGGGTTCGCGGCACGCGTGCCGGCGAAGCAGCGATCTCTGGGGTCCCGGTCACACGTCCAGGGATGCGCGCAGTCACGCAGCACAGCGAGGCCGTCTTCGTGGGTCCCACCGGCCCCAAGGGGGAGGGCAGGCTTCTGCGGTGCACTGACTGCGCAACAGCCCTTGGCACAGAGCAGCGCCGGCTCTTCCCGCTTCTTCTGGCCTTTGGGAGGATCTGTGGGCTCAGAGGTGAGCCCTGGAGCTGCCCCGAGAGAGAGCAGGCCTGAGAACTTGGGGGCCACGCTGGCCCCGAGGCCCAGAGCGGGCTGGCGTCCAGGTGTGTGTGCACACTGTGTGGGCGTGGTGGCCCGACCGTGTCCCAGAGACCGGCCGCGGCCAGCAGGGTGCCTGGTAAAGCTCCTGCCCTCCCCGTGAAGGGCCTGGGTGGTCGGCATCGGAGGCAGAGCTGGCTGTCGTGATGCTGCGGCCGAAGGGGGCGGCTGGCCGCAGGGGCTGCTCTCGGGGCTGCTCGGTCTCGGGGGCCGGCGCTTACTGGCCCCCCTCTGTGCCAGGCGCTGCTCACTCAGTGCACCGGGCAGGTGGGTCCCGTGACCCTGTTTACGGGGGGACGCCGGAGCACAGAGAGGTTTGGGAGCCTGCTCAGAGCCACACAGCTAAAAGGTTTCCAAATCCAAATTTGAACCCAGAGAGTCTGGATTCCGGGCCCATGTTCTCAGCAAAGGTGCGCTGCCCCCCGGTGGCAGAGGAGTTAAAGATGCGTACGTGACGTGCACGTCAGTGCAGACACACAGCGTACCACGGCTGCACCAGAACCAGGGGCACCTAGGGTTCCGTCATTGGGCATCTGACTCTCGATTTCTGCTCAGGTCTGGATCTCACAGCGGTGGATTCAGGCCCCGCATTGGACTCCACGCTCGGCATGGAGTCTGCTTAAAGAAAAATTCCCCATGATCGTGCCACTCTGTGACAGTGGACTCATGTGTATGCCTGTGACACGGCTGCAGTGAGTGCCATGCGTGCCGAGGTGGCCCTGCCCTCCCTCCTCACATCTCACGACCGCGGCTTCTGCGGAGCTGCCGGTAGATGGCTTTGTGCACCGGCCCTTCGGTTTCCTGCGAACTCTTGGCTTGGGACGAGTCGCTGGGACCAGACTCGGCTCGTGCCGTTTGTCCACTGGTCAGTCACCGCGGGCTGCCTGTGACGGGCCCCAGGGAAGGGGCAGGGACAGCGGAGCCCGAGAGGGCCGAGTGTGAGGCCCAGGAAGGGGGGCAGGGGTTGAGACACTTGGGGAGTCGGTCTGGCGTTCAAGGGTATTTGCAGAGAACGTGTCGGGTGTGCGGCGGTGTGGCTGAGCCGGCAGCCGCGAGGGAGCCACGGGACCAGCCCGGGAGTCACTCTCCAGACCCAGACCCAGACGCTGGGCAGGGACCCTGGTGCTTTCCTTTCTGACTCTCGTCTGCAGCTTAAACTCTAAGATCTTCTGGGCTTTCTTTTCATTTGCTATGTATGAGTGCAAAAGCCTGGGGCTCTTCTGGAAATGCTCTGGGACGTATCATGCTTTTAAAAGATAGCTGACAAGACATTCTTGTTTCTTTTTCCTGGAAGCAATTGCATCTTCAAAGAAATGCCCTCTGCGAGATTCCTAAAGATTTCTTCCAGTTGCTGCCAAACCTCACGTGGCTGGACCTCCGCTATAACAGGATTAAAGCGCTTCCTTCTGGGATCGGGTCTCACAAGTGAGTCGTATGTTTGTATTTCCAGATTTTAAGAAAGTGTCATGTGTTAAACGTCTGAGTGCCTGTCCTTTTGCTGCTTAGCCCCTGCTCCTGATTGAGTGTTGACTGCAGTGTAGAAGCAGTTAGTGCTGTTTGCAAAGCCAGCTGATCGGTGCAGGGACTGAGCGGACCGAGCGCAGGCGACTGTAGTCTGAAGGGGGTTGGACAGCACAGAGACCGCCGGTCGCCACGGTGCCTTTGCTGGGCCAGCAGTGAGGTTTTTGCACCATCTGGTTCCAGCTCTGACTCTCCACGCGAAGCTGCCAGAAGGGTTGGGAGTGGGGCCGATGAACTACAACCAGCTTCTCTGCTCCTAGGGCCTGCGGGTACCTATTAGTTTCTGATAAATAACAGGAAATGCTTTCCATTTTGGAAAGCTGGAAACCCTGAGGTAAGCAAGGCCTGTTACCCTGCCATGTTCCCGCTGCTCCGACCGCAGGGGTTCGCGAGCACCCGCATGCCTCCCTCGTCCTCACGTAGCCCCGGCCAGCAGCCCTGGGTCAGCTGGCCGCCTGAGGCCCTCAGGAGCTGGGCTCACTGTGCGCTCCGCCTCCGGTCCTGACCTCAGCGCCTCCAGCTCCCGCATCCCTCCCTGTCGGTGTTTCCTGACCTTTTGAAAACCTTCCGGTAAACTCTGTAGGCTCTCCCTTAATGTGAGTGTTTCCCGGGCAGGGGAGAGCACACGCATAGGCCGTGGGTGTGTGTGCACAGGGTGGACGTGGGGGACGGCCAGGAGCCCCGTGTGCCGGGACGCAGGAGGGCCAGGCGGCCACCCTTGCGGGCTGGGCTTGCCGCGTTGGCTTTCCTTCTGAAAGAGCTTGGGAGTCACGGAGGGTTTGAATGGAGAAGGGGGAACTCCACTTGGCTTTGAGGTCACTCTGTAAGGAGGGCGTGGCAGGTGCCTGTTAGGAAGCAGCGGCCTGAGCCAGGCCCAAAACAGAGCTGTGGGGCGCCTGAGAGCCTGTGGGGTTTGGGTTGGCCGTAGGGCGTGGGAGGAAGACAGATGTCCCAGGGCAGCCCCCCATTACGTGAATAACCGTGTCCGCAGAGAGCCGTGTGGCCACCGTGAAGCAGCAGGCTGGGGGTCCGTACAAGGCCCTTTGCTGGCCTGAGCTGTAGCTCACTGTTGGTCAGAGTAATCTTTAGGAAGTGAGTATTTGGTCACATGTCACAGTGAGAGAAAATCTCTGTGAATCATTTGTGCCTTTTCAGGCTGATACTAAGCTGGGGTCTCCGGTGGGGGTAGGCAGAGCCAGGAGCCGCCTTCCTGGAGCTCCTGGGGTCGTCGGGGTCTGCGGAGCACATTGCCTACCATGGGTTGTGCCACTGGACACAGAGAACCGTGGCCTTGGCCCTAGGTAGGCGGCCGAGCCTTCCCCGGGCCTGCACCCGCCATGTGCCTCCCAGCCTGGCGACCTTGAAGTCCTCTGAGCTTGTGGTTCCGGGTGGGCTGGGAAGGTGTTCTTCCAAGGTCCTCATCTTCTGGGTGAAGGATAATTTAGTGCTTTCTGTCCATAAATTGTGGTGCTCAGACAGCCGAGGAGACGACTGCTACTCAGAGGATGAATAAAAGCCCATTCCCCAAGCACTGCCCTTTCCTAGAAAGTAAGCCTACAGTCTTCCAGTTTTGGAGTTCTTTGATTTTGCCAGTCAAAGCCAGCTGCTTAATATTGTTTAAGATACAATTTTGCATGTGATTTATAGTCCATTATATCATTAAAATTAGATCAGCTTGCTGAAGTGCTGAAACATATTAATCAGAAATGATCAGTAATTATGGGCTTATTAAAAGCCTTAAACTTTCCGAAAAGCCTAATTAAGGCAATGCCGGTGTTAATGTTCTCCCCCTCTCATTTTTGTCTTGAATGTGTGAGCCTGCGAGCAGAGAGAGCGAGAATGTGTGGACGGCCGTGTACCCGCCCCCCCAGGCCAGCAGCTTCGACTCCGCACGTGAATGTGTGTTTAGTGGGAAGTCGCGAAATCACTGCCGGCTGACTGATAGTATTTACGGGTTCAGCAGTTTATCAGTTTATTATTCAAGATGCACGAGAATATTCAAACAGATCATCGCCCGGGTACCCTTTCTGGGGGATGGTTGGTTCCCATGGTCTCCGCCCACCACAGCCGACCCGCAGGCCCGTGGGCAGGGGCGCCCTGACCAACAGGACCTGCTGTCGGGCGAGTCCAGGGCCCCGGCCCACCTGCCCCCGGGCTACAGGTCTGTCCATCCTCGGCCTGCTCTTCGTACTCGGCAACTAAAAGGGGCGGAACCAAAAACCAGTAGTTGGAGAGACAGCATTGAAATAATTCACCTTCATGTGCGTCAAGAAAAGTTTAATGCATAACGTCTGTTCCTTTAAAACTTCAAGTAAGAAGGAAAAGCCAAGAGAGTAAATGGAAAGAAAATTGTCTAATCCTTAAGTAATCTGATTTTCCTTTGAGGTTGCCAATCCAAAAATTAAACTTAATGTAACTGAAATAATAGAACTCTGAATTGTATATCTGTGAAATGGTCTTTTTCCTTTCAAATCCTGGGGACTCTGGTCTGTTGTGATGTTGGATTTTAGTTTTTTCCACCTTCCCGGGTGAAATGAGGCTTGAGACGGCCTCCTTCCACCCACGGCGCTGATGCATGCATGGGATCTGGGGGTGTGCTCAGCTGCTCTCTTTTCCTTTGGGAAGGAGGGGCCGAAGCTGGGGGACACAGCTCGGACCCGCTCCAGCCGCCCAGTCCACCTGGTGATTTCCTGGGGCCACTGAGGTCAGCGATAGAGGAGGAGGCAGCTGGGGGCCTTTCTCCAGGGGCTCGTGAGGCCTTCCCCGCCGTGGCAGGCAGCCGGCCCCACGGACTCCAGGCGGCCCACGCCCCGCTGTGGGGGTGGTGCTGGCTCTCAGACCGTCCCTGGAGATGGGATGGTACAGCAGATTCAGCAACCCCCCAGAGTCCTGGGAGGCGCCGGGTGATGCGGATACAGGGTGACCGGGGGCCGGAGTCCCGCCCTCTGCCTGGACACGCATCCCCTGGGCTGGAAACAAGAGCCTCAGGGTATTTGTGGTCTTTTTATACCAGATTTCAGCTGGAGATCCCTAAAAAGTAAAGGAGAAAAAGAAACTGATCCTTAGTGTGTGATACAGTCTTAAAAATTAAATGTGAAAAACGAAACAAGCATGATAGGATAAAAGGGGCAAGATAGAGTTTAACATGAGATATTCATGTTTCCCTGTTACTGAGTTAGTAACTTCTTAGTGGGCACCTTGTATCCTCTCTCTCCACGGCACATCGTGTGCGAAGTTTTCCAGGAGGGGTTACTAGGTGTTAGTAGGGAAGGGATCTACAGTTACAGAGAAACGCCCCTTACCCCAACTGGTTCTGAGACCGCCCGGAGCCCTTCACTTCGAGCCATTCACGCCCACGGGGTGGGTGTGCAGGGAGGCAGAAGGCGCCCGAGCGTTTTGACCAGGACAGCTTGCTCACAGGGCATCTCCGAGAGCTAGGGTCCCACCCGCACACCTCAGGAAACGCGGAGATGGGCAGTCTGAGCCCCGGTCCCCCTGCGGGGCGGTGGTGCCCCCAGTGGAGATGTGGTGATGCCCGGAGATTTCCTTTTGTCACGGCACGGGGAGGGGGTCCCACTGGGCTGGTGGGTAGGGAGCCCCACAGGTGCAGGGCAGGCCCCCCCCCCCGACAGTCACCTGGCCTGGAATGTCCCAGTGCTGAGGCGGAGAGCCTGAGACCTGGGCTGCGTGTGGCGCCTCGTCTGTGCATCGTCACTGGCGGCGTCTCCTTAAAGAGGCGGCGAAGGAAGAAATTTGGTGGGGTATCTTGGGGCTGCTCCTTTCATGTTCTACTTTTTAAATTATGTATCTTTTGTTTTGTTTTAAAGGCATTTGAAAACTTTGCTTTTAGAAAGAAATCCTATCAAGATGTTGCCTGTGGAGCTGGGTAAGTGTTCAAACAATACGATAAAAGCCGGCTTGAAAATGCTGCCCTTTTGAGCTCGTGGAGCCGGTAGTGGGGTCTGCGGCCAGTCACAGGGCGCGCCGGCTCCTGTTGGAGTCATTGCTTCTCCACCCTTGCCGGGCTCACGGACAGCACGGCTCCCGAGAGCTGGAACTGTCCTCACGTGTACTCCACACAGACGGAATGACCTGGAAACAGGGGGAGGTAATAGACACGGAGGGCTCCGGAGCCCGCGCACACCCTCAGGAAAGTCGGCCTGGCGCTGGCCTGGTACAGTCGTGATCCCTCCCTTGTCCCCCCTCCTGGGGAGCCCGCGGGTCCCACACTGTCTCCTTGTACAGGAGGTACACCCTACACCCTTTCCTGGCGAGCTTGGCCACTGACGTCTCCCCAACAGTGTGTTTAAAGGGCCCTCCTTTTGGACTCTGCACAAGGTGACTCACACCTTATGGAGTCATGGATTGCTGGTGCCGTGCACTTGGGGCTCAGCGCCGTGCTCTTGGGGTGTATCCGTGGGGAGATGTGTAAGTGTAGAGCCTTCATTTCTGTTCATTTTCCTGCTGTAAATGAGGAGGAGGAAGCAGAAGACGATGTTCTCTGTTTTGCACCTGTTTGTCTCACATTCTTCTGCTCTTTACTATCTTTGCTTTTTAGGTTTCATTTGCTGTTCTTTTTCTAACCAAATGAGTCGGAGGCTTAGACCGCTGATTTTTTTTTTTAAGATTTTATTTGAGAGAGAGAGAGAGAGAGAGCGTGCGCAGAGGTGGGGGAAGAGGCAGAGGGAGAGGGAGAAGCACACTCTCCGTTGAGCAGGGAGCCTGATGTGGGGCTCGATCCCAGAACCCCGAGAGCACAACCTGAGCCGAAGGCCGACGTCACTGACTGAGCCAGATCACCGATTTTGAACCTTTCTTTCCTGATCTGTGCAGTCACAGCTGATTTCCCCCAGGGCTGCCTTCGCTGTGCCCACAAGCCTCAACATTGCAGCAACTTTATTATCATTCAGCTCAAGATAGTCTCGAATATACTGCGACCCCATGGGCTCTTTGTGTTTTGCTTCACTTACACACAGTGGGAGATTTTCCGATCTCTTCCTTTTGTTCAACTCTAATTTAATGCCACATATACTGTGTAATTTTGGTTATTTGGAACTTGTTCAGGTGTGCTTTCTGGCCCAGGATACATTCTGTCTGGTACGCATCACCTGGTGCACTAGAGAAGCACGTCTATTCTCAGTTTGTTACTCGGTGTGATGTTCTGTGTATTGAGTTAGGTCGAGTTACTTAATCATAGCATTCAAATTATCTACATCAATTTTTGTCTGTTTATTTTGTCAGTAACTGAAGGACTGTGTTGATCTCTTGAACTATGTGCGTTTGTCTGTCTTTCCTTTTAGATCCGTTAGTCTTTGCTTTATGTATTTTGTTACTAGGTTACTGGCAGAATAGAGATTTGGGATTTTTGTACTGTTATTGTTGTTACTCTGGTGTGCGTAGTGTTTCTGTAGTTTTCATGTGGTTTCTCTGATGGCCCGTGAGGTGGAAACTCTGTCACACGCTTATTTGGCCGTTCAGCATGTAGTGTGGCCCCTCTAACCTTCTCCTGCTTCCTGTTTGTATGGTACGTTTCTCATTCTTTTACTTCCAACCTACCTGTATTTACAATACATTGCTGGTATTAGAGAATATGGTTGGGTTCACTCTTTTCTCCAGACAATCTCTGCTTTTTAATTTTTATTTTAAAGATTTTATTTATTTATTTGACAGAGAGACCACAAGCAGGCAGAGAGGCAGGCAGAGAGAGAGGGGCAAGCAGGCTCCCCGCTGAGCAGAGAGCCCAATGTGGGGCTCGATCCCAGGACCCTGAGATCATGACCTGAGCCGAAGGCAGAGGCTTACCCCACTGAGCCCCCAGGCGCTCTTGCCTTTTTAATTTTTGTGGGGTTTTTTTTAAAGATTTATTTGTTTATTAAAAGACAAAGAGAAAGCACGCACATGTCTATGCACAAACGGGGAGGGACGGAGGGAGGGGATGACGAGCAGACTCTCTACTGAGCAGAGAGCCCGAGGTCATGACCTGAGCTGACACCAAGAGTGGGTCACCCGACCCACTGAGCCACCCACGCACCCCTGTTTTGCCTTAGTTCCTAAAGGATATTGCTGATCTAGAAATATGGGTTGGATTTTTTAAACCTAGGACTTTAAAGAAGTTCCACTGACCCCAGGCCTCAGAGATCATTCGTTCTTTGTTCTCCTTTATGAACTGTGTTGATTGGCTCTGGTTACTTTCAGGATTTCTCTGTATCTTTGCTTTTCAACAGTTTGACTATGAGGTACCCAGCTGTGCTTTTCTTTGTATTTATCCTCCTTGGATTTGTTGCATTTATTAAATTTTTAAATTCACATCTCTTGCCAAATTTGGGAAATATTTTGGTCATTAAGCCTTTGAATATTTTTCTGCTCCTGTTCTCTTTTTACCTATTTGTTGGAGCTTTTGTTATTTTTACACAGATCACTGATTTTCTGTACATTTTGAAGGTCATTTTTCTGCTCTTTAGAGAAGATAAATAAACATCTTCAAGTTTATGAGCTTTTCCTGTCATCTCCAATTGGCTATAAACATTGCCTAGTAATTTTTTTTCAGATACTGTATTGTCAATCTTAGAATTTTCATACTTTAATAGTTTCCATTTTTCTGAGTTTTTTTTTTCATTTCATATGAACATATTTTTCCTTTAATGATTTTTTGGATTATATCTTAGATATTGTGGTAGATACATTGTAGAGATTATAGATTCTGTTCTACTTTTCTTTAGAGTATTGTTTTTTTAAAAATAGGTAGTTAAGGGGCACCTGAGTGGCTCAGTGGGTTAAAGCCTCTGCCTTCGGCTCAGGTCCTGACCTCAGGGTCCTGGGATCGAGCCCCGCATCGGGCTCTCTGCTCAGCGGGGATCCTGCTTCCCCCTCTCTCTCTGCCTGCCTCTCTGCCTACTTGTGATCTCTGTCAAATAAATAAATAAAATCTTTAAAAAAAAATAAAAGAAAAAAGATCTCTCTTTAGTATTGTCATTTAGTCTTTTGGTAATAAATCATTCAAGTTTGATTTTCTAAAAAGACATCTTTACTTTCCATCATTTTTGAAGAATATTTGAGTATAAGAACCCAGATTTCACTTTAAAATGTCTTTATTGTCTTCTGGCTTCTAACCTCTTGAAAAGTCAGCTGTCAGTCTTACTGCTTTTCTTTTAAAAGGGATGTTTCTCTTTGGTCTGGCTGCTGAAGATGCTTCTCTTCCTGTTTACCTGTCAGCAGCTCACCTGCGATGTGCCTGCGTGTGCCTTTCTTTGTATTTCCTTCATTTAGGACTCGCTCAGCGGCTGGAATCTGTTTGTTTGTGTCTTTAGCCAGGTTTGGACAAGACCTGGGCGTTGACGTTCTTTCTCGTCTCCTCCCCTCCTGGGCCTCCAGTCTCGTGGACGTCGGCGTTTCCATTCTGTCCACGTGCCTCAGATACTCTTTCCCTCCCTTTTCTCTCTGTCCCAGTTCGTCTTCCTTCCTGTCAACTTGTCTTTGCGTCCCCAGATTCTGTCTTCTGCCGTTCAGCTCATGCGTTTAGTGCAGTGGTGGTCAGCTGGCCGTGAGATTCTGTGCACAGCAGGGGAGGGTTGCAGTTAGGAATTCATTTTAGTAATTGCTGCACACGGCTCTTCCCGCGTCGGGACGGTTGGGTAGATTCGGGGCACCTGGTCCGCAGGAGTTTCCGGTCCTCGGACTATGTTGTTCCCTGTCCTCTGGCCTCCACTCTTCGCCTGGAAGTTACTCTTGTTGTCCCCTTGTTTCTGTTTTGCTGTTTTCAAGATCATTTACTTTTCTTTGTCTTTCAGTGCTTTTCATGTTTCTAAGTGTGACTGCCTTTGGCTTATCTTACTTGGTTGTTGAACGTCCTGGAAGTCATAGTGACGTCTGTCACCAAAGCCAGGCACCTTTGCATGCTGTCCTCACGTAGCGCTCTGCTCGCCCCCTCGTCCTCTGGGGCTCTCGCTGTGTTCCACCAGTCAGCACACGCACTGCTGTTCCGTGGACCTCCACGGGCTCCTGATTTCATCGCTCTTCTCTCTGACCATCAGCACGGATACTTTTTATTTCAAGTTCACTTGTCTCTTCTGTCATCTCACATCTGCTCTTGGGTCCCTCTGGTGCATTTTTCATCCTGGGCTTTGTAATTTCAACTCTAGGATTGCTATTTGGTTCTTTCTTATAATATCTGTTTTTGTTGATATTCTAGACTTGTTGAGTCATTTTACCATGTTTTTCTTTAATTATTTAAACATGGTTTTCTGCATTCCTTTGAACATATTTGTGGCTGCTTTGAAGTTGTTGTCTGCTTCCTCTGATATCTGAGCTGACTCGCGGAGTTTCTAGTGACTGCTTGTTTCCTGAGTATGGGTTACACGTTCCTTTTCTTTGCATGCCTTTTAGGGGTTTTTGTCATTGCAAATAGGCATCTTAGGTAATGCAGCAACTTTGTATTCTGATTTTTGCCAGAGAGCTGTTATTGCTGCTTCTATTCATTTTATTTTATTTCTTTTCTTTTGTAACTAGCCTGGTCTTAATCTGTGCAATCTGCCTTCCCCGCAGACTTTTTTCAAAGCAAATTGCAGACATCTGTCCAATCGCTTACCCAAAATTCTCAAAAAGTTTTTTTTTTTCTTTAATACACAAACAGCATTCTCTCCTTGTTTGATTCATGGAAGAGTGTGTGAAGTTCTGGGTTTTCCTCTCGTGCGCAGGGAATGTGACCTCACTGAAAGCGCTGAACCTAAGACATTGCCCTCTGGAGTTCCCCACCCCGCTGGTGGTGCAGCAGGGACTGGGCGCTATCCTGGCCTTCCTGCAGATCTATGCTTCCCAGCACTCTGCCCCCGAAGATCTAACTTCTCAAGGTTTGTGGGACAAGTACTCCAACAAGCGGCATTAAAACTGTTAGTTTTAAAAAGTTAGTGCTTTTTAAAGCCAGGACTGGGGAGGCTGTCTCGTCCTTAGCAATGTCGCAAGGGGTCCACAGGGGCCTCGCATGTCCTTGCGGGACTCACGATGTTCAGGTGTCTGTGCCCACCTGTCAGAGCGGTGTCTGTTCTTCGTTCTGTGTCCATGGGTTTGCATTCTCAGTGCCCAGGATAGAGCGTGCCGGGTGGTGAGTGAGCACTGCAGTTACACTTAGAGTCGAGAGCAAAGAGAATTGTAATTGAATGCTCACAAAAAAGTAAGTATTCCAAAAGTTTACCTCTGAATATCTTAACTTTTACTGCTGAAAACAGTAATAACTTCTAGAATGAAGAAAATGCATATATTTGAAACAGCCACAATAGTTATATATGTGATCTAATCAAAGCTTGCAAATAATTAAATCTATCTCAGTAACACGAGGAGCACCCAAAGTGATTAGAAAGTGCTGCTGTGTTTAAGTCATCTTTATCCCAAATCCAAACAAATGGGTTTAAAATTAGAATGTCTAATTTTAAACACTGATTGTATTTGGAAAGTGTCTTAGTTTGTGTCCCCCAGAAGCAGCTCCCGACAGGAGTCAAGAGCCAGTAACTGACTGGGGAGGAGATCTTGGGGGCAGTGTGGAGGCTGAGGCAGGGGAGGAGGCCCCACGGGTCGGGAGTGGGGCAGATACGCCCCGGACATCGGCGCTTGGTCCTGCTGGCGGCCGCGGGAAGCACAAGCCCCACTGGGCCTCTGCGGTCACACTTAGCCCCTCGGGAGCCACCCACGCTGACCGCGCCGGGCCCTGACGAGGGGACACTTGTCAAGGGCCACTGCTGAGCTCGGGGCCAGGAGTAGGGCACGCCTGCGGCCACACCGACAACACTGGATTGAGTCGAGGGCTTCCCCTGGGGCTGCGCACACAGGTCTGCAGCCCGGCGGAAGTGAGGCCGGCAGGCTCGGGCGCGGTGAAGGCCAAGGGCATGAGGCGGCACCAGCGGTCAGCTCACCCATGCGTTTTGTCTGCTGACCACCTAGTACTGCGACTCGTGAATCTCTTCGTTTCCCACAGAGTATTCTAGCCTGACCTCTTAATTACAGATCAGAATCCCCTGCCATCGGCCAGAAACCCACGGCCAAGGAGTCTGTCGGCCTGACCTGTGACCTAATTCCGCCTGGTGGGGGTGGGGGGCTGCTGCGAGAGGCTGGGGTTACTCGTCCAGAGCTGGTCTGTTAACGAGGGGACATCTGAGCCTCATCCTAAAGGCAAGAGTGTTCCTGGCCAGTTTTCTTTCAGGTAGTTTACCTGGAGATACAAATGTTTAAAGTCACTAAAAGTATTGCCAAAGGGATACAGTAGGCATATGGGCTAAAACATGATAAGAACTAAAGATCTTAAAGATCTAGGGTGGGAGGGACACAAAGGTGTGTGTATTTGCGTCAATTTCTACGGCGCGTGACGGCGGCGGGGCAGAGGGAGCCTGTCCTGCCCCCGCCTTCTCTGCAGGGGCTGGTCCCTGGGTCGGTCTGGGTCTGGGAGCTGGCATTGAAGTGCAGTCCATTAAGAGAACATTTTGTCATCCTAGTGATTTTCCCAGTCACGATGCTGAAGCTGAGTGACCCGCCGTGGCCCTCGCTCTCTTTGCCCGAGGAAGGGACGGTGCCTGCCGGACGCGGTGATTCCCAGGAGGCAGCCTTTTTCCCACCTGAGGAGGAGCTAGATCTGAGCGAGCTGAGGGGCTCCACCGATTCCTCGGAAGACTGGCCCAGTGAGGAAGAAATCAGGCGCTTCTGGAAGCTGAGGCAGGAGATCGTTGAGCAGGAACAAGCAGAAGTGCTTAAAAACCAGCTCTTACCGATGGAATTGCCTCCAAATCTCAGGGCAGCGTTGAGCAAGAAGGACAAAGAGCATTCCAGCCCGAGACATGCGCTCAGGTAAAATTTAGAAGCCGTGCTGTATTTTCTTGATCTTTCCAAAGTTGTAAAGTGATTTTGCAGTTCTCTTCTTGGGCATCAGACCGTGCCTGGCCGGCATTTATGGCGCGGTGGGCACTGAGCCTGGCTTAGGACTGTGGTTCCCCAGAGCATGGACCCCATGGGGGCGATTACACAAGAGAAAAACAAACCCTGTGTGTGTGTGTGTGTGTGTGTGTCTGTGTCCGTGTGTGTGTGTATGTGTCTGTGTCCGTGTGTATCTGTGTGTGTCCATGTGTCCATGTGTGTGTGTCCGTGTGTATAGGTTTCCATGTATGTCCGTGTCCATGTGTGTGTGTCCGTGTGTATCTGTGTATCCGTGTGTCCTTGTTTGTGTCCGTATTTCCATGTGTGTGTGTCCCTGTGTGTCCATATGTGTATGTCCATATGTGTGTGTCCATGTGTGTGTCCATGTGTCTGTCCGTGTATGAGTTTCCATGTGTGTGTGTCCGTGTGTGTGTGTGTGCGCACAGGTGTGGACACAAATGCAAAGGCAATACTTACCAGTGAATGTTGATCACGTGTTCACAGGGGGTGAAGCCACCCCAGGGGGACAGGGATGGGCTCCCGGGGGGACGCGGAATCCTCGTGGCTTCTCTGGCTCCCGGTGCCGCACAGCTGAGCTCTGGGGACGGCAGGGACACCTGTGTGTCCGGCGTGTCTGGGGGATCCGGCTGCGTGGAGGGTCTGTTTGGAAGAGTAAGTCTGAGAGGCCGGGGGCCGGGCCGCACCAAGAAGGAGACGGAAACCTTGCATTTACCGCGTGGAAGGTGTCCGGGCTTTATCAGACTGTTCTTTCCCCGGTTCTGGGCCCTGAAAATTCTGTCAGGTCTGATTAACGGGCGACGGTCTGGGAAGTAGTGGAAGCGCGAGCGGCAGGTGCCCAGCTGTGCCGCGGCAGTGACAGTCCCCCGCCTGCCGTGTGGGAACCTCCCCCTCCCTGCCCTCCCCAGGCGCGGATCTCCTTCTGGACCAGGACGGAGTTCGTCCTGCTGCGTTCCGGCCGGCCGGGCCCGAGCGCGCTGCGATTGCGCCGGTGTGTCGGACTCGGAGCCCGCCTGCGGCCCCTGGAACCTGCGCCCCGGCCGCGGGGCCCTGGGAGGGCAGTGCCGTCTGTCCCCCATGGCCCTGCCTGTACGCGGTGCCTCTTGTGTCCTAGCCCCGGCCCTCCGAGGGTGAGCGGGCGCCGCAGGGGCTGTGACTGCAGAAGGAAGCCGCCCTCCGTCAGGAGCGTCCTGCCAGCCCTAGCCCCCTCGCAGCGCCCGGGCCTTCCTGCCCGGAGGCCCCCGGAGAGCAGGGCAGCGGCCGTCCGGGAGCGCCGGGAGAAGCAGGCGGCGACAGAGCAGCGGAGACGGTGAGTGCCCATCGGCACAGCCGGCCGGTCGGCCCCGCTCGCATGGGGATCTGGGGCCAGACCTGCTGGCGGTGACCCCTCTGGGGAAGGGTCGGCTTCTGCTCTTCGTCCGGCTCGGTCCGGGGCAGGTGTGCGCCCAGGCCTCGGGCCGTCATCGCTCCCTGTCCTATGCGCCCTGCCTGCCGTCTTTGTCTCTGGTTTCTTACTCTTGCTCAGCTCCCTCTTTCCCTCCTGGTCACCTGGCTCACGGGTCTTTTCTAAAGAAAGGTACGTGCCCCAGACATGTGCACAGAGACAACTCGCTCTTGTCCCGCCTCGTGGGCCGTGTCACCAGCTACAGAGGTCTGCCCTGCAGAAGCCTGGCCGGGGCCTGTCCTCACGGCCACCTCTGTCCTCCAGCTCCGCCAACCACCTGTCTTCACCGAGCTCTCGGCCCCAGGAGGCCGTCCGGTGTGAGCAGCATCCACAGCACCCCAGGGCCCCTCTCCTTCTGGCTGGGCTTGGCCAGTGGGGGCCCCAGCAGGAGGCTGGAGAGGAGGGGGAGAGGGAGGGCGGGGTCTTTCTCCCCACCATGCCTCCCCGTGAGTCTACCTGGGTCCCTCCTCCCAGGGCTCGGGGCTGCTGGGGCCCCCATTTCAGCCCTGGGTTCCCGCTCTGGCCCTGGGGGCCGTCTGCCAGCCCCCTGTGAACAGACCGTCCTCAGTGCTGAAGTCACCCTGCGTGAGCTCATTTTCTCTCAGGACCCTGATGGGGACAGACTTGCTGGCAAACACACCGTGTCAGTGGCGCACCTGCCTGGTTCCCCCCCCCCCGCCCCCCTGCCCCGACACGCTCTACAGGGGGTCCGGTCCCTTCTGTGGAAGGAGGGAGCTCTCAGGCCCTCAGAGCTGTCAGGGGTCACGATGCTCTGAGCCCTGGGCTGTCGTCGTCCTGGCGGGGATGCACCCCACGGCGGGCTGACCCTTGGGGGTGTGTCTGCACCACACCAGGAGTCCTCGCCATCCCGGCCGGGTCATGTCAGCCGCTGGCCGCAGGTGCCACTGGCCGCAGGTGCCGGGCCGCCGCCCAGCCTGAGGTCAGGCTGTCCCCCCGAGGACCCCAGAGAGGCCCTTGGCTGGAGTCCAGGCTCCAGGGCAGGGAGGTTGGCTGCTGCTTCGCCACGAGCTCACGCGGCTTTGCAGGGCGGGTCTGGGCTTGCGACGGCCCTCCCGGAGCTGACGCGTGGCCGTGACCCTGACCGCCGGGGGCGCCCCCCCCCCCACTGTGCTGCCCCTTTCCTTGCTGCCGCTGTGCCCCCTCCTCCCTCACTTCAGCCCCTCTCTCGATGGCATTCCGTGACCACGGCCGCCGCAGTGCCTGCCCGTGTGGCATCCCTGCCCCGTCCCAGCCCAACCTGCCATCCGGGCGGCGCTGGGGATAGCTGTGCAGGGCGCTGGCGCTTGGGGAAACGCTGGCCACGGCGGGATGTAGGAGGCAGCGAGTCTGCTTCCCCGACGGCACGGTCGGCCCGGGGGCTGCCCGGGATCCCGCCCTCCTCTGGGGAAGGAAGCTCTTGGTTATCAAGGGCAGGGGAGCACTCTCTCCTGGGTTTCTCTGCCGTGGGGCTGAGATGATGTCCCGTGGCCTCCTTGGTGACGGCAGGCAGAGGGCCGTCTTGGGGGTCTGTTAGACTCAGCACAGCCTGTGGACCCCGGCGTACCACCTCGGAATGCCAGCCCGGGCCTCTCTGGGGGGTCCCGTCCATCCCATTTCTCCAAGAGGTAGCGGCCACTCGGACGGAGCCCCTGTGTCCCGGGGCACAACGAGGGGCAACGTCACGGAGTCCTGACGGGATCTGCAGTGTTGAGTGGTGGAGAAGCGGAGAGCCCGGCTCGGCGGGGGCAGGGGGCTCAGGAAGCCTTTGGGGGGCACAGGAGCAGCCCGGCAGGGGAGGAAGCCGGGGGACTCCAGAGTGTGCTGTGGGGGAAGCCCGGCCCAGCGAGGATTTGCTGGGACCCCATCCCATCCCCAGAGCGGCCACCACGGCCAAGCCTGGGCTTGGTTTTTACATTCAGTTCAGAAATTCTGTAGGCACCTGGTGCTGCGGCCTCACCTCTGCGCTGTGGGCTCTACATCCGGTGGGCAGTGTTGTTGGGAAGGCGCGGCGCAGGGGCAGGGAGGTCGCCGTGCAGAGAGGTCACCGTGCAGGGGGGTAAGGAGGTGATGGCGCAGGGGGGCAGGGAGGGCACGGTGCAGGGAGGGCACCGTGCAGGGGCTGTGCCAGCAGCCAGGCGGTGGGCTGGTGCAGGGGATTGGGGGGTGGAAGAGGTTCAGTGTTAAAAGTGAAACTCAAACATCTAACAGGACGTTGCCTTGTCAGTGGTGTTCTCACGTCTCACAGGGGACCGTGAAGGCCTCTGACACCTGAGCTGGTCGCCAGAGCCTGGCCTGTTCTCTGGGGGTAGGGTCCTGATGCCACCGCCGACAGGCGCTGGGGTTCCTGCTTGTTCCCTCGCACCAAGTCGCAGGACAGGAGCAGACGAGCTCCTCCCGTGTGTCTGGGTGGAGGGACGGGAACGGGCTTGGGGCGGGGCTCCGGTGGGGCTGTGCCGGGGCTGCTTCAGTCTGTGCCACCGACGTGCCGCGTGTGTGTCCCCGCAGAAACGAGCAAGTGACGCGGGAGGGGCGGGAGCACGCCCGGACCAGGAGGATGGCGGAGGAGGCGCCGAGCAAGCCCCTGCCTCCGTGGCGGAGTCTGGTATGAGGGGGCCGGTGGGAGGGGCCCTGTCCAGCCCCGGGTCACCGCGGTGCCCGCTGTGCAGGCAGAGCCCAAGGCCAGAGAGCGAGCAGCACCCCCCCCCCACGGCCCTGCCTCGTCCTGCTGGGCCTCTGATGGGCCTGTGTGCTTCCCGAGGAGTCAGGCCTCTGGCCGGCTGGGGAGGGAGAGGGGACAGGCACCCCCACCCCAAGGCTGAGGCACGCCTCGGTGTCCCTCTGGGGCTCCTGGGCCAGGGTCTCAGGACCAGGGCGGCGGGCTGCGTGGTCGTCCCCTGTGTGCCCGCACGCCAGCTCCCGGGTAGTACGGGGCTCACTCCACCCTGAGTGCCTGGGTCTCCGCTGTGTCTCCCCAGACCCCCCACGGGTCCGAACACAGGTGGCCCGGGCTCCCTGCCCGCGGAGCATGCCAGCTCCCTCCCCCGTGAGCCGCTGAGGCGGCTTTAACCCTGTCCTGTGGGAGACGGCGCCTACTGGCTCCAGCACCGTCCCTCTGGCCCACGTGGTGCTGCCGCCCTCTGGGGGGAGGGGTTGGGGGGGGACAGAAAAGTTGCTTCTGTCCTCATAGCTGCCCCCCCCACCTGCCCAGCTCTTGGTCCCGCACAGACCACCATCCACGGAAGGGGCGCTGGATTCGCAGGGACAGCCAGCCCCGGTCCCGTGTCCGAGCGTATAGACCAGACACGTTGTGGGGTGGTTTCTAGGACCGGGCTGAGGCTTTGCATCCCGGCCGAGAATACCCCAGATGGGCTGTCTTTTATCTCCGCGAAGCGTACTAGGGTGCATGGAGTCCACCACCTTGGTCCCCGTCTGCGGGGCTGCGTCCCCTTGATGGCGAGCCCGTCTCTGGGGGGACACTGGGCGGCGCGCAGAGGCGTTCCCGCACCCTTCTGCCGGCTTGCGCCTTCCTATCAGGGACATCCGTGCCGAGTGATGCTGCCGCCTCACATTGCCCGTGTTGCCTTTGTCCATTTAAACAAAGCAGTGGTTCGATCCACATGCGGGGTCACGGGAGGGTGCGCACGTTTCAGAAGCCAGTGTGGTTGGGGTCCTGCCTGCCCAGCCCGGGCCCCAGGTCCTCTGGGCGCCAGGCGGGGCTGGGAACGTGCCCTTTCCTATGGAATCCGTTCGCTCTTCCGTTACCGGCACTTGGTATACATGAGAGCTTTCGTGGGAGACAGGAGAG
>CM053617.1:69231554-69247900 GCA_028646535.1 Procyon lotor | reverse complement strand
TCCCCACAGAGGGGGCCTCCCGGGAGTACGTGGAGCCTCAGAGGCAGGGGCAAAGGTGCATCGGGGTCCCCAGGCCACCAGGGAGCAGGGCCCAGAAGGGAGACCCACGCCCCTCTCCCGACGCCAGGAGAGGTCCCAGAATCGAGGTTCCCAGGCCCTGGGGTAGCTGTCAGCTGCCCTGAGGACGTGGGACCCGGGTTGCCCGGGTAGGCCGGGGGCTCTGCCGCTCGCCGCTGCTGACCCTGCGGTGTCTGACGGCACCCGGAGCCGCCAAGCCACACACCCGCCACGCGAACCCGGCCACGCACTCCCAGCCTCACCTGAGAAGCCCACATGGAACTCGCGGCCAAGGAGACACCCCCGGCCCGGGGCGCCCCACCCCTGCCCCAGGGGGGGACAGGCTACTCCCGCGGTGTCCCCGGGAGATGCGCCCCGCGGACCCGTCAGACGGCGGCCCGGGAGGGTGCCACCACTTCCTGTGACTGGACGACGGTGGGGCCCACGTGCCAGGGCCCAGAGCCCCGGCCCCGCACACAAACAGCACTCGGTCTGATTCGGGGAAGGAAGTCCAGGCAAAGCCCTGGTGCTTGGAAAGAGAGGGTGGCAAGCAGGGGGCTCCCACGTCAGAGCCATGACCGAAATGGATGGCAGAGGGCACATCCTCCACGGCAGACGTGGCCCCTGGCCCCAAGCAGGGCCCGTGGTGGCGGCGCTGTTGACGGCCCGGGGAGGGGCCCGCGGCCCAGCCCAGTCATGCTCCCCGCCCGCCCCCTGGCTTCGGCCAGCTCCTGCGTGCAGGGCAAGGGGCGCTGCCCGAGCCCCCCTCACCCTCACCCCCTGCCACACACGCACACAGGCTCCCGAGCCGCGGGCACACAACGCACAGGAGACCCAGCCTTTCCGGGGCCGGGAAGCACGCGGGGTGTGTGCGCGACGCTCCGGTGGGCACAGGGCCCAGCACAGGGGCTGGCCGAGGCTCCTCTGAGGAAGCCGGGGCCCCAGCTGGCCAGTCCCCAGGGGCGGCTGTGGGGGTCTGCTCCCCACCCCTCACCCAGGGACCGTGTCGCTGAAGGCAGCAGCGACACACGCTGGGCAGCCAGCTCAGGCCGGACGCCGCACCAGGTGGCAGGGCCCTACCTTTTGCAGTCCTCACCTGGACCCAACAGCCACCCCGATGCCACTGGTCTAGGGCCAGGTGCGCACCGTGGCACGGGGTGGGGGGAGGGGGGAGACAGGCTGGCAGCGGGATGCCCCAAATACCACAGCAGCCGCAGGGCACCACACACGCAGACCCCAAAGCTACGGTCATGGCTTTGCCTCGCAGAGCCGGCGGACCAGCCTGGCGTCCGCGCTGCCATCCGACAATCCCAAAGGGGGGTCCCTGGTTCCGGGGTCCTCCACTGGCACCACAGCCCACACCTGCCCCAGAGCCGGGCCGCAGCGGGCCCACCGCAGAGACAGCCCACCTCCCGTCCAGGCACCTGAAGGCAGGGAACGGGACTGGAGGAGGGGTCCGGGGTCTTCTGGAGAGGACGCTGCACACAAGGTTCCCGCCCAGCTCTCAGCCCCTCTGACCCAGCTCGAGGACAAAGCCTGTCGCTCCATCCACAGGGCCCGGAAGCTTCTGCTTCCAAAGTCCTACTGTTTCAACTGATGGAGAGAGTAAGAGGGCCTTGGGGTCCCAGTGCTTGGTTTCAGCTAATGAACCCTGCACCCCATGACCCTGAGGCCGGCTGCTGGGCCTGCAGGAGGATGGGCTCGCGTGCAGGTCCTGGAGGGGAGCACCCAGGGGCTGGTCTGCCTGGGCCCAGCTCACACTCCCTGCGCCGCGGGCCAGACCGCAGGAATCACCGGACAAGACGCGCGGAATCCCCGAAGCGAGCCCCAGGAGGCAATGCCGACAGTCTCGTTATGAAGTTCAAGCACAGTGAGGCCCAGCATTATGCCGTTCCAGCATCCTTACTGAGAAGGGTTTTCAAAAGGGAAGGGAACGGTGGCCCCAAATCCAGTTGGGGGGTGCCCCGCAGGAGCACGAGGATGGGGTGGTGGGTGGCATCCCGGCTCGGGCGGGGCAGGGTCCGCGACGGGGATGAGAGCCGCACGCAGGACAATCGGAGATGCGTTTCAGGACGTCGGCCTCGCTCGAGGAAACGCACGTACACCAGGGCCCTGCTGGATGGGGTGGCTCTGGGCGGGCCTGAGGGAGCAAGCTGGGGGGGGTAGCCGAGGGGGTGGGCCGGGGAGGGACCCACCAGGAGAGACGCGCCACGGGCAAGGTGACCCCGCGACAGCCAGAAGGCGGAGACGGCCCCAGAGCCCAGCGGAGAGCCGACCAAGGCGCCCGGAGCGTAGGAGCAACCCCACAAGTCAGTAAGAAAAAGACAAGAACAGCAGAAAAGAGTCAAGTCATGACCAGGCACCTCGCAAAAGGTGCCCACGTGCCGGCTCAACGTGCACACAAGCTCAGCGTCTCGTGACTGGACGAAGCTCAGAGGGGCGGGACTTCACCCATGGCCACTAGAGCGACCGAAGCCAGAGGAGCCGGCCGCACAGAGGCTGGTGAGGACGCGGGCAGCCGGTGTTCGCGACCGCTGCCAAGGGATGAAGCTGTGCTCCGGGCGCCCCACAGCCCGGCCAGGGCACGCCCGCAGGTAGACACACGTCCACCCAAAAGCGTGCACGAGAAATGTGGAATGCTCACAAACTGGAAATTCCCCAAATGCTCCACCTCGTAGGATGGCTAGTACGGTGGTCTGTCCACGCAAAGAGCCCCAGGTATAAAGAGGACGAGAGGGTCACGGCCACACAGCCTGGACCAATCACGGAGCTCGGTGACTTCACTTGCTAAACTTAATAAACATTCCTTGTTGTAGAAAACGTATGTTTTCCAATCACTGGCAGCAGAATTGAATACAGGCCCGCTGCTCACTGTGCTGTCCACTCTCCTCTTCCCTGGTGGGGCTGCGTCCCCCCGGCCCGACAGGGACAGACAGACGGAAATCTGTTACGGTGCTGGGTTCATCTACTGCCCTCCGGCTCCGAGGCCATGGTGGTGAGTACGTTCACCTTTGAAAACAAGATGTGCCATGGATGGTGGAGCCACAGCGTCAGAAGAAGGAGAAAATCATAGGGAGAGACTCATAACAGGAATGTCAACAAAGGTGAAAGGTATTTTTGTATTTGTAACATCGACAAACCTTTGGAAGACTGACTTTTTAAAAAAAGATTCATTTATCTATTATTCAGGAAAAAAGAGAGAAAGCAAAGTGGGGAGGGGCAGAGGGAGAGACAGAGCGGCCGGCAGACTGCACGTAGTGGGGAGCCCGACGTGGGGCTCGAGCCCACAACCCCGACACCATGACCCCGACACCACGACCGGGGCCAGAACCAGGAGTCAGATGCCCAACCGACTGAGGCACCCGGCCGCCCCAAGACCTACGTCCTTGAAAGAGAGAAAACATAAATATTAAGAATTTTACAAAGATCACGTCATTATGGATCCTACATCTAGATCCTGCATCTAAAGGACAATTTAGAAAGATCATGAACAACCAACTTTATGTCAACAGATCATATTACGTGGATGAAATGGAGAGATTCCTTGAAACACACAATTTACCAACTAATACAGACAGAAACACACCACCTGGACAATCTCAGGTCTGCTTTTTCTGAAATAATGCATTCATAATAAAAAACCACCCTCTAAAAAAGAACTCCAGCCCAGATGACCTCACTGGTGAAGCCTATCAAATTTTTAAGGAAGAAACTATACCGATCTCACACAAACTCCTTTAGAAAACAAAGAAATTAAATGCTTTCTGACTTGTTTTATGAGATCAGTGTTTTCCTGACAGCAAGGCCTGATAAGACCATTACAGAAGAAAATTACAGACCAATGTTTCCCATAAGCATAGATGCAAGATTCCTTAACAAAATATTAACAAATTAGCAGCAATATAAAAAATATACTGCATCATGACTGATGAGGTGTGTGCCAGGAATGCAAGGTTGGTTTAACTCGGGAAACCAATGGCTTAAAGTCAGTGCACGGACAGGATGAAGAAGGAACCCTAGGACCACCTCAGGAGATGCAGGAGACACACCTAACCAGACGTGCGTTCGTGATGAAAGCTCTCTGCAAACGAGAACAGAAACTCTCAACGGTCCTACGGGACACCGACAGTCTGCAGCTCAGACCGCATTTAACTGTGGCGTGGCGAACACTCCCCCACGTTGGGGAACAAGGTCAGGCCGTCCACCCTCATCATTCTCTCTAGTGCCATGCCTCCGTGGCAGAGGAGAAGCTAAAAATAGGGAATGGAAAAGACGGCACTGCGGTCTGTGGAGAAGGTCCTGAGGACTGTATGGACCACTTCCAGAGCGGACATGTGAATTAAGCAAGGTCAGGATATGTGGTCTATACCCCCAATTTTTTGGATTTCTAGTATGGTAACAACAAGCTGTTGAAAAATGAGATTTTTCAAATCTCACTTGTACCAAAGTCATTACATACGTAGAAATATGTCTAAGAAAGATGTGCAAGACCCATACACGAAACACTGCAAAACATGGGGATTACAGAGGACCCAGGTAAGTGGAGAGGTGCCCGCGGTCCCCGGGTTGGAACAGTGAACAGGAAGTGGCTACTTCTTGCCTAAGGTACCTACAGAATTAGTGGACTTCCAGTCAAAGCCCTAGTTAGCTTGTTTTGTTGTTGTTTTGCTGCTAGAAATGGGTGGGCAGACACGAAAATTTATATGGAAATGGAAATGACCTAGAATAGTAAAAAAAAAACTAATGCTAAAAAAAAGAGCAAAGTTGGAGGGCTTGCACTCCCTGACTTTATGACTTAACATAAAGGGACAGCAACCAGGACAGCGGGAGCGCTGTGGGGACAGGTGCAGGGAGGCACCTCAGGTCGCCACACACCGGCTTCCACGAAGGCGCTGACATGAGTCTGTGAGGCAATGTGGGCCTTCAGCTGTGAGCATCCATGAGGAAAAATGCTAACTGGCCTAAGCCTCATGGACTGCAAACATACACATAAAACAATTCTGGGAAGAAAAAACATTTTTGCAACCTGAAGGCAGGCAAAGGATTCTCAGATGTGATGCCAGAAACACTAACTGTAGAGAAATGAATAAACTGCGCTTCATCCAAATTAAAAATGTCTGCTCTTTAAAAGATACTACGAAGGAGATGAGAAGTCAAACACAGGAGGAATATTTGCAAACACACACGTCCAACCAAGGACTTGTAACCACATTATATAAAGAGCTCCTGCAAACCAATAAGAAAATGCCCGCCCATGTAGAAATGAGGAGAAGTCTTGGACAGATGTTCAGAGAGGGGGCTAGAGGGGGTCCAGCACAGGAGAAGACACTCAGCATCAGCACTTGCTGGGGTCTGCACCTCCAACCCAACAAGGTCCATCCCAGCCCACGGCACAGCCGTAAGCTAGACTGACAACCCCAAGTGTGGGCACACAGGTGAGTGGCTCAGCCCCTCACCGCTGGTGTGGGGGGAACCGGCCGGTCCCTAGGCTGCCTCCGCAGGTGTCCAGGTACAGGTGCGCCGCCGGGCATTGCCTTCCCAGACATTTCCCAGTAGAAACCCCACGGATGTCTGCTGCAGCGTGGTTCTCTGCAACCTTCCCCGTAACAGCCATAAACTGGAGACCGGCAAACATCCCCCGGAGGAGAGCGGGCAGGGACACTGTGTCAGATCCACACAACCTCATGGTCCTCGGTGGCCTTCCTGTAAGAACCAAGTACTGACCCGTAAGAACACGATGAATCCCAAAACACTGCAGTCAAGGAAAGAAGCCGGATTTTGAGGCGCACATACTGCGCAGTTCCATCGTGCGAGTCTGAGGACAGGCAAAACTAGTCCAGGCGACAGGACCCCGGGGCGCAGGGGCTGCCGGCAGCAGAGCCAGAGGCGGCTGTCTGGGAAGCGCGGTGGGCCCTGTCCCGCGGGGTCCTGGTTCCCAGCCCGAGGTCTCTGTGTCTGACCACCATTACACCCCTGTACAGATACACCAAGAGGTCACGGCTAGCTTGCAGACCCCCTCGGCGATACTGCAGGACAGCGCCGTTTCCCACGTGAGAACAGGACGTGGGGGGTCAGACACGTTCAGTGACCGGCCACGGCCACCAGCAGACAGAGCAGCGGGTCAGAATCAGTCCCCAGGATCCACGCACACCTGTGCCCAGGGCCCGATGGGACGGGCCAACCCAGGACATGGAGCTGGGGGGGTGTAGAGAGCGGCTCGTCCGTGGTAGGGGTGGGGACTCGGTCAGAAAGGCTTTCTGGAGGAAACGGGTACTGAGTGGGCTCAGCTGCTGGGAAGGGGCTCCAAGGAGAGGGCCCACATGAAGCCCGCGTCGCAGGGGCAGGGCTGGTGGGGGGCACCCAGGGCAGAACCAATGGGTCTGGCTGCCGGCCTGGGGCCTGGAGCTGAGGGGCAAGGCCAGGAGGAGCCCCGCCGCTGCCTCTGCCGCTCACCCCTGGTGCTGGGGGCAAGGCCCTCTTGAAGGGGCAGCGGGGCTGGGGGCGGGCAACTGAGTGGGATGCCCTCCCCAGCCCCTGCCGCAGTGGGGCAGACGCAGCTAGACCAGCGGGCCGCAGAGCCCTGGTGGGAGCGGCGCAGCTGAGATGGCTCCACCAGCCGCGGCCGGGGTAACCCGCTCAGCCTCAGGACCAGCCTGGGCGCGCACAGAACACAGTGGGCCCGGGCGCAGCATGGACAGAACTCAGCAGCCGCCCCGAGGGCCGTCCCTCTGGAGAATCAGGGTGCCGGGTGCGGCTGCCGGTCTCCTTCCAAGGTCCTCTGAAACCTGGCCAGAACGGGGGAGGTCTACCCAGCACAAAATTCATTATTATTCTGGAGCCCAATGATAGGCTTCTGATCACACCTGTGTGTACATGTGCCTATGGGTACAGCTCTGTGCACGTGCAGGCATGCGCGTGTGTACAGGTGTCTGCTTGCAGGTATGTGTGTGTATGCATCCATGCATGTATGTGCATGTATGTGCCTGTGGATGCAGCTCCGTGCACATGTGTGGTGTGTGCTTATGCCTGAGTGTGCATGCATGCATGTGTGTGCCTATGGGTCAGCACTCTATGCATGTGTGTGCATGTGCATACGCATGTGTGTCTTATGCACATGCAAGTACATGTGTATGCATGTCAGTGTGCATGTGTGTGTACGTATACATGTGTCTGTGTCTTTGTGTGCATGCATATGTTTGCTGGTGTGCATGTATGTACACGTGTGCATGTGTGCATGCATGGGTGTGCATGCATTATCTGTGTTGCTGTGCATGTGTGTGTGCATGTGCATGTGTACACATGTGCATGTGTGCGTGCATTGTGTGTGCATATGTGTTGCTGTGCATGTGTGTATGCACGTGCATGTGTACACATGTGTATGTGTGCATGCGTGGGTGTGCATGCATATGTGCGTGAGTGCACGTGTACATGTGTGCATGCATTATGCATGCATGTGCATGTTGGTTGTGTGCATGTGTGCATGTGTCTGTGGGCTGTGTGTGCATGTGTACGTGTGTGCATGCATTATGCATGCATGCATATGCATGTTGGTGTGCGTGTGCATGTGTACACGTGTCTGTGCGTGCATGGGTGTGCATGCGTGCACGTGCTTGTGGGCCGTGTGTGCAGGGTGGCCCTACACAAGCTCTCGGAGCGTGGCTTCACTGAGCAGCTGGCCCAGGTCTGACAGACACAGGCTGCGGGCTGCCCTGGGATTCTGGCAACATCTCGGCCATGGGAGGGAGAGGCAGGATGCAGAGGCCGTTGGAGCCAGACCTGCCCCTAGAGAGCGTGGGAAGTCCTGCAGCACAGCCGCTGCAGGGGGGCGGGGGGAGCCCAGGGAAAGCTGTCGAGGGAGCACGAGATCTCGCAGCCGTTTATCACCCCCGCGGCCTGCCAGAGCTGCTGCTGGGCCCCGGGCGGGCGGCGGGATGGAGTCTTCCCCACGGCACGGGGCCCCTCGCCGAGCTGACGAGAGTCACACTCCCACGGCTCAGCCTACACACCGAGAGCTGCCAGGCCCCGGGCTGCCACGGGGCCCCACCCGCCTGGGTGCCTGAGCCGTCCCCAGGAAGAGGTGGGGCTGCCCCGGGTCCCCTTCAGCACCCACGGCCCCGGCATCGACCCTCAGGTAATATCCTTCACAGTCACACGTCACCAAGAATCCGTGGCCGTCCTACTGGCCTCCTAACGGCTCCTAAGCAAACAGATGGGATTCGGATGGTGCTTTCTGAGTCCCCAGCCCCTCGCCTCACCCGGAGGGCAGCCTCCAACCAAGACAGGAGCTGCTTGTCCCACGGGTGCTAAGGTTCACTCCGTGTCCCTGGGGGACCCGGGCGGGGTGACTCTGATGCCACCCAGCAAGTTACCCAGCAGGGCCCAGCGCGGTCCCCTGCGTCCGAGAGGCCTGTTGCGTGAATGACTGAAGGGACCAGGGAGTGAATGAGTGAGTGAGCGGAGGCACGTTTCTGCCTGGGGTCCCAGGGCCGGCTTCCCCAGCACACCCCACTCAGCCACCGCCAGCCAGTCCGCCCCCGGGTGTGGCCGTGCCGGGACCTGACGCCTCCCCAGGGTCCGCGGGTCTGGGGCGGAGGGACGGGTGTGGGGCTCCGCCGGCCTGGGGAGCGGCTGACGGCCAGCCCGGCCCAGTGCTCAGCAGAGGGCAGCCCAGCATCTCGCGGAGCCGAGCCCTCGCTGCGTTCGCATAAACAGAAGCGAGGCAGCATCGTTAAGGAAAGCTGCTATTTTAAATTCCATCTCCCGGTAAGTGCACGGTTTTATGTCAGACCTTTTCTTTGAAAAGAAATTTGCACATGGTTTTGATGGAAAGTCGAGATTTAAAGATGAATAAGCCACATGGTTGTTTGTTGTGCAGGAAATGAGTGTTGACAAAGCCTTTTAGCTCCAGGGCCTGAGCCGCCAGGCTGACATTTACCCAAGGCTTGGGAACCTCACGGAGCCTGGCCACGGAGCCGTCCCCCGCCCTTGTCCGGGCGGACGCTCGCCCGGTCCTCAGGCCCCTCGGTCCCCAGGCACTGGCCTGTCCGCAGGTGAACCTGAGCCGGCGCCCGCCCGAGCTCACAGCCCGGAGCCGGAGGGGCCCTCGGGCCTCCCCACAGCGATGCCATCTCCGGCACCGGCGGGCATCAGCGCCCACGGGCAAGAGGAAGGCGAGCAACAGCGGGGGCCCGTCCCTGCTGGAGAAGTCCACCCGGCGCCACAGGCACAGGCGCGCACACCGAGGAGAGCCCACCGTTGCCCGAGTCCCGTGTCCCTCCTCGTGGCCTCACCTGCTTCCCTTCGCACGCTTCCTCCAACGGGACTGCACCCACCAGCAGACCCCGTGCGGCCAGGCCCCTGCAGCCCAGAGCTGATCATCCATATCCGTGACTTTAAAGATATATTTATTTGTCAGGGGGGCAGAGGGAGAGGGAATCACAAACAGACTTTGCACTGAGCACAGAGCGCGACGCGGGGCTCGATCTCACAACCCTGAGATCATGACCTGAGCTGAAACCAAGGGTCAGATGCTTAACCGACTAAGCCAGATGCCCCCTGCACCCCTGATTTTAAATTAGCCAGGGATTTGGGGGCCACTGGACCCCCACATCTGCCCCCTGGAGCCCACCCAACTTACCTTCCTCTGGCACAGACGTCCCCTCACACGACCCGTCTCCATTAGATGCATGGTGGCCTCCCCCAGCCCAGCTCCTCTGTGAGGAAGCAAAGAAGCTCCAACTTGTGGGGGAGGGGAGTTTATAGGGAAGTCCCATCTGTCCAGAAAATCCAGGTCCCAGCCCCTCCTGGGGGCCTCCTACTGCAAGGGGGAAGCCTTGACGACAGAGACCCCACGAAGGTGGGAAGGGGCTGGGAGCTGCCAGGAGGAGCCCCGACACGCGCTGGGCGGGCAGCAGGCGGGCCCTGTCCCGGGGTCTCCCCGCCCCGCCCCGAGTGTGGGCCCCCACTTTCAGTTCCCCAGGAAACCCGAGGCCAGGCATACGAGTCAGCAGGGAAGGTATTCCTGGAAAGACAAAATGGTGACCGGTGCGGAGAGTCACACGGCCGAGCCGCCTGGGGCCGGTCCCAGACAGCCCTCGGGGATCCCTGGTCAGGGACCGGGTCAGGACCACTGCCACTCCGAGCGGGTCCCAGCTGGGCCTGTATGTTTGCTGAAATCCCGGAGCGCAGCCACAGGCGGGGGTAGCCCAGGCTCTGCTCTGGCCTGGTCTGGACGACCCGCCACGCTGTACCCCTGCGGCCGAGATGCTGCTCCCCACTCGGCTCAAGAGCTCGGACTGTCATCCTAGGAAAGGACGGTTCTATTTTTGGCTAAATTGAATAGAATTAAAGAAAGGCATTATTTCGAGACAGAGCACAAGACTTCTGTTCTCCTTCATGTTTCCAAAAATAAGAGTCAGAAGAACTGAGGCTCTGGAAGCCTGCCTCCCCGTGGGAGCTCCAGCTTGCCGTTTCCAGGATGGGAGTCCTGGCCGTGACACGAAACCATTCGAGGGTGGGATGACGGTGCCTGCGCCCGCGAGGTGCTCCTGGAGCCTCGAGGGAAGGAGCCTGGCCGTCCAGCGTCCAGGGGCCTGGGCGCAGCGACAGCCTCCCGTGGTTCACACGAACATACACATATGCAAGCATGCACACACCCGGACAGGTGCACACATATGCCCGTGAGCACGTGGATGGGCACACACACACATACACACATGTGTGCATGCAGACAGGCACACACATATGCACACACACACGCAGACGGGCACACACATGCATGCGCGCATGGGGATGGGCACACACATACATGCACATGCACACGCAGACGGGCACACACATAAGCACGCACACATGTGGAAGGGCACACACATATATACACATGTGCACACGCAGACGGGCACACACATACACACGCGTGCACATGGATGGGCACACACATACATACACACACGTGCACATGCAGATGGGCACACACGTACGCACACGCAGACAGGCACACACATTTGCACATGCACGTGGATGGGCACATACACACATGCAGATGGGCACACACGTGTGCATGCAGACGGGCACACACATATGCATGCGTGCACGTGGATGGGCACACACGCACGTGTGCACACAGATGGGCACACACATGTGCACACATGCATGTGGACGGGCACACACATGTGAGCATGCAGACAGGCACACACGCATACGTGCACGTGGATGGACACACATATACACACGCACATGCACATGCAGATGGGCACACACATACACATGCATGTGGATGGGCACACACACGCACACGCGCACGCAGATGGGCACACACATACGCATGTGTGCATGTGGACAGGCACACACAGATATGCACGTGCACTTGCAGATGGGCACACACACATACACACCCATGTGCACACGCAGATGGACACACACATACACACGTGTGCACGTAGATGGGCACATACACATATGCATGTGCACACGCAGACAGGCACACACACGCACGCGTGCACGTGGACGGACACACACATACACACACATGCGCGCATGCCAATGGGCACACACATACGCACACGCACACATGGACGGGCACACACATGCATGCAGATGGGCACACACATATGCACGCACTCACGTGGACCAGCACACACATACATATGCATGCACGCTGACAGGCACACACATATGCATGTATGCACGTGGACTGGCACACACATACGCACGCACACAGGCAGGCATACACACAGACACACATGCACACAGATGGGCACACACATACGCATGCACGCACTCAGATGGGCACATGCACACACACATGTGCATGCACACACTCGTGCACACATGCATGGGCACACACGTGCACACGCACACAACAGCACATACATACACACTCACACACTAAACCCAGTAGATCTCCATGATAGTGACAGTGAATTTATGTATAATTCTGCAGCAAGAGAGGCCAATTCCAGAAAACACAAAGGAAAGACTCTACCGTCAGTTTAATCACATGCAAAATGTTAAAACCTCTGTACATACACAAAATAAGCCCTGTTTAAGTCAACATACTACAAGCTGGGAAAGAGTATTTGCAACAAATATGACAAATCGGGGTTCATGTCCTTGCATTACAATGAACCTCTACAATTTAGTGAGAAACCCAAATGGCCAGCAGGAGGCGGGACGGGCGGGTCAGACTGAGGCTGTGCCCACCTCATTCTCACGGTGAAAATGTCCATAATGACACAAGGACATAGCACTTGAGTCGCCCAAGTGCAGGTCGGGGTTCCACCTGGGGCTGGAGACGGTGCGGCTGGGGAGAGCCCGGGCCTCCTGGGGCCGTCGGCAAGGACCCAGACTCGGGGCACGCCCACCCCTCCAGGCAACGCCCCCACCACCATCAGGTCCCACGGCCGCAAAGCAGATTCGTGCAGAACCCAACGGTCCTAAGAGCCCAGGTGCGCACAGCCGCCGAGCAGAGTGTCGTGTGGATGCGAAAAACCCGGCAGACTTCTGTGCAAGAAGACGCTATGCCGAAGGGACAGCACACACTTTCTATAAAAGTGTGAGAACCCACGCAGGGCGGCTCCTGCTGTGGGAACGCGCCCCGAGGCCCACGGGTGTAGACGCAGAGCCCGCGATAGAGGCCGCGCCGTTCCCACCTCCCCACACAGCTCTCAGGGTCACGCCGGCTCACCACGCCCGCGTCTGTGTCAGTAGGATTGTCTGGGTGTGAGATTCGCCGTTTCTTTTCTTCTTTATGCTTCTCTGTTTATTAGGGAAAAAATACCCCTTAATGTGACATAAAAATAGGCACTCCGCAGCTATTCCTGCTTGGCGCCGCCAGCCCTCCCCTCGGGGTAGGAACACCCAGCAGAATGGGCCCAGAGCCGGGCCGAGGTCGGGGGACACGCTGGGGGCAGCCGGAACCGAGACCGGGTCCAGGAGGCTCGAGAGCCCGCAGGCCCAGCGCAGGGAGCAGCAGTCAGGGGGGCTCCTCCCACGCGAGTCTCAGTGGGCCGGGCGGGTCCAGCCCTCGGTGCTGAGTGGGAGCCGCCGCTGGGAGCAGACCCTTGCGTCCGCGAGTCTGTGCATCGCACTGAGAAGGGGGCGCCGAGCTCTGCACCCAGGCACCTGCAGCCCTGCCCCACGTGAGCGGGCTCGGGCCCTGAACCGCGCCGCAGACCAGCCACGCTGTGCCTAGAGAGCCCGAGCCCTGAAAACGGGACGCAGTGCTGGAGAGCCGTAGCCCCCCTCAGGCTTGGCAGAACCCACCCACCACCACCGCCGAGAAAGCAGCAGGCTCGTGCGCCCCCTCCCGCACCACACGTCCTGGGCACAGCCAGCGTGCCAGCCAGCCCAAGAGGGCTCCCGGGGCACCAGCAACAGGGGCCCCAGACGCACGCCGTGCAGCGTCCTCCCTGCCATGGCCACTGTGGTTTCCTTCCGGCGCCGGGTGCCCCCGACTGTGAACCCACACTGCTCCTTTCACGGCTGACCACGCTGGCCCTTGGCTTCGTCGGGGAATCCACCAGTTAAGGGAAGAAACCAGTGATGGCTAGGAAGACGCAGCAAAGGGCATGCTAATCTCTCAGCTGCCCTCCTGAGCCTGGGGCCATCAGTTAAACGTCTTGGCCACTGGCTGCCACCCCTTCATGGAGCTGAGCCAGCAGAGGTGATTCTGTGCAACCTGTCCGGCACCCAAGGGAGGGAGGGCATGGCGCCCAGGGGGACACACAGGAGTGGTCGGGCGACGACGCAGCTGGCCCACGTTCCCAGCCCCTCAGAGGCTGAGGCCCTCCCCTGCCCTGAGTCCTCTGCTCCTCGGCAAAGGGCCACTGCCAACACAGAAGGCCTGCCGTGCATCCCCCAGCTGCAGGTGCCCAGGCAGAGGGAGGCACAGCCGCGACGGGGCAGGTGCAGGGCGGGCTGGACCTGTGGCTACACCTGTCCTCCCGCTGGAGCCGCTCTCTGTAAACCGACCCAGGCCGCCCGGGAAAGACCTTCCCTCCCTGTGCTCAGCACCACAGCGAGCAGCCCTCGGCCGGCGGCTCCGAGAACCACGGCAACACGGGCTCCGAGGGGCAGACCCCACGGGGAGGCGTGAGCCGAGCAGACTCCGGTGGGCGCATTTCCAGGAGACCAGGGTGTCACTGAGGCACAGAGATGTGAGAATCCAACCCCGCACGTGAACCTGCAGCACGGGTGCCTTCCCTCGCCGCGGCCCACACACCCCCTCCTGGGCCGAGGGCCGAGGCCGGACACAGAGGGGGTGGGCGAGGGCGCCGTTTGCTCCCGGAGCCCATCTGGGCGGCGTCTGGGGGGGGGGGCTGTCTCCCCGGCAGCTGCAGGAGCGGGGAGCATCCGGCTGGCTTCCTTGGCCCTGCGTCCGCTGCAGAGCTGGGGGCCCCGGAGCGGGGGTGGGGGTGCAGACAGAGGCTGCCATGGAGATGACCCAGCGCCCCAGCGAGCGGGTAAGCCGATGACGCCCGCAGGTTGCATGGAAACCGCCAGCTGTCACTCCCACCCCTTCGCCCCGCGGGCCCAGATGGCTCCCACTTCTCCCTGCACACACCCGGGGCTGTCCCAGCAGGCCCCGCCCCGCCCCCACCCCATCCCGAGGCCAGGGGTCCCAAGGGAAAGGAGGGGCACGGCTGTGGCTGGAGCGCCGCAGGAAATGGCCTGGACAGAGGGACACGCACCGCACGCGGCAGGGCCCGCTGGGCGCAGATCCTGCTCCCCTGGTCGCACATTCTCCACATCCTGGGACGCGCTGCTGGGGCCTCTGCAGGCCAGCTGAAGGGAGGCATCCCGCGACCCCGGCACGCAGCCTTCGGGAGGAGACGAGGACCCGACAGGGCCCACCCAGACCGCACGCGGGGCTCGCAGGAGGCCCGGGGGAGCAGGAGGCGGCGGCGCGCGGTGGAGAGCACGGGGCCAGGGGGGCCTCTGCCATCCAGATGGAGTCCGAGAGGGCTGCCGCCTGGGCCCGCATCCCGGAGACCAGGGCTGCCTTCAGTACACAATCCCGCCCGGGCCCGAGGTCCTGGGTGTGCGGGAGCAAGACTCCCCTCCCCTTACCTTGTAACGTGTGGAAATCGATAAACAGCAGATAAACAACTAATGGACGGGGGCGGGGGGAGGAAAAACAGAAAAAACAGTGCAATCGGAGGCTTAAACCCAAACGTACCGATACTTATATTAAAGTAAATGGATTAACATTCCAATTAAAAAGCTGACATTTGGGGCGCCTGGGTGGCTCAGTTGCTAAGCCTCTACCTTCGGCTCAGGTCAGGATCTCAGGGTCCTGGGGTCGAGCCCCGCATCAGGCTCTCTGCTCAGTGCCTGCTTCTCCCTCTCCCTCTGCCTGCTGCTCCCCCTGCCTGTGCTTTCTCTCTCTCTGGGTCAAATAAATAAAATTTAAAAAAAAAAAAAAGCAGACGTTTTTCCGACTGGATTTTTAAAAAGCAAAACTCAATGACATGTTCCTTACAAGAACTACTTCCCGGATTAAACAGCCAGAAAATGACGTCTCCTGCAAAGATTAACCAAAAGGAAGCTAATAGCAAAGGAGGCTCTAAGTCACGGAGCATCGGCAGTGACAGAGACATCTCCCAGCGGCCAGGGGTCCAGCGGACGCGCCGGGACGGGGACGGGGACGGGGACGGCCACGCCCAGCGGCCGAGCGGAAACCGTGAGGCCAAAGCAGACAGGTCGGCAAGATGAGATTACCGACGGGGCTGCAGGGTTGTCACTCATCTCCTGGTCACAGAGAAAACACAAAACACCACCATCAGGGGCGGAAGGGAGGCACCACTGCAGACGTCTGCAGGGAAATGAAGACTTTATGTCAATAAAGCCAACGACTCAGCTGAAATGGGCAAATGCCAGTCCTTGAAAGACAAAAATCACCAAACCTAACATGGAAGAAATGGAAACTCCAAATACCCTGTGTCTATTAAAGAAATTGAGTTTGTAATTAAGATCTTTCCACAAAGAAGATGCTGGGCTCAAGTGGCTTTGCTGGTGAACTTTAGCCAACACTTGAGAAACGCACGCAAACCTCCTCAAAAACAGGACGAGGGAGACCCTCCAACCCATTTTGTGAGACCCGCACAAACACGACACCAAAACCAGACAAGGGCGTCTCAAGAAAATAAAATCTAGACCAGTATCCCTAGTGAGCATAGACATAAGAATTACTGATGACATATTAGCAAATTGAACTCAGTAACATATAAAACCCAACTTAGTGACCCGAGGCTGGGACTCTGCTCAAAAGACAGTGTAATTTGCCACAT
>CM053617.1:69190290-69225198 GCA_028646535.1 Procyon lotor | reverse complement strand
CCGGCACTTAGCTGATACAAACCGAAACGCACCTCCCCCATCTTCCTGCCGTCCTTGCCCACCCTGTTCCCAGCACTTGCGGCCAGTGGCCCCGGCGGCTGTGGCTCCGCCCTGTGCCCGCGACCCGGCTGCCACGGGCACACAGGTGCTCCTCGAGGCCCTTCCTCTGGCCGCCTCTGTTCTTACCGCTCCCTGGACAGAAAGTGGACACCGCCCCCTGCCTGGCGGGTCTTCGGAGGCTGACGCAGGGTCTTACCTGGTGCGCAGAGGTTTTAGGCGCTGGGGGCGCAGGGGAGTCGGTGTGGTCAGTTCCCAACAGGGAGACGGGCCTGCAGCACAAGGTGCGTCTGTTGTTCTCGGAGAGCGTGCCAGGGAAGGCCAGGGGCCTGGCCCGGTGGGGGGCGTTGGGGGCGGCTCACGTGGTTGTTCATATTGTACTGTTTCTCTCGTGGTTGCGGTCTTGGGGCTGATTCCACAACCTCCAACTGATTCCACAGACTTTTCTTTTTTCAAGATTTCAATTTCCTTTTTCTCATGGGCAAGATAGAAGCATCTGCTGGTGTATTCTGCTTTCTTATGGGCTGGGGGGCGGGTGTTCTGCGGGCCTGAAGAAAGAGTTAATGCAGCTAACACAGCCACGCATGGAAACCTGTGTCCCAGACCCTGGGGTCTGTGCGTGATTTCCAGGGGTGTGCGGCACATAAAAAGCCATGCAGTAGAGAGATTCAGGGAGCTGGGGGGATGTTTTCTCATAATATGTGATCTTAATTCAGACATACAAAGACATCTAGATGTAAAGATTTGTTTCTTTCTTTTTTTTTTTTTTTAAGATTATTTATTTGTTTGTTTGTTTATTTATTTATGTATTTGACAGAGAGTCAGGCGGGGGGGCGGAGTGGAGAAGCAGGCTCCCCACTGAGCAGAGAGCCCGATGCGGGGCTCTATCCCAGGACCCTGAGATCATGACCTGAGCTGAAGGCAGAGGCTCTAACCCACTGAGCCACCCAGGCGCCCCAGATTTCTCTGTTTCATTCGATTTCCTTGACACAGCCTAAAGTGTAAAAATGTAAAATTTTAGTTGATTATATAGCAAGAACTAAAGCCTTGCCATCCTTGTTTTTTGATTATGTGATATTTTTACTATTTCATAGAAAACGTCATTTGGGGTACAGAAGATTTCAGAGATTAATATAAATATGTTTGTGAACCCACCACCAAGGTTTTCCTCTTTCCTAAAAGGAAAGCAAGCCCTTGGCAGGTAGATGAGGCCCCGCTGTGCTCTATTTTGTCTTCCAGCTTTGTTCCCAAATCAACCTCCTTCTCACTCTGCCTTCCCAGAGTTGGTTATTATTTTGAAGACAACGTGAATCTTCCCAAACATGTGTTTCTACTTTTACTGTAATGTATAGAATTGTTTTACGTGTGTTCAAAATGCCATCACCAGGGTCCTCGCTGGTGCCAGTCACTGCGGAAGTGCTGTTCAGTCGTGCTCCTCCTGGGGGCTGGGGGGGACGAGTGTTGTCTTGGGCTGCTCGGGCTCGGTGCGGCCCCTCCGTGGGCCCGCCAGCCCCTCCAGGACAAGTGCAGACGTGGAGGGGCCCCCGGCTCCTGTGCAGGCGGCAGGCCGGGTCTGCAGACCCGCCCCAGCGTGCGCGCCCAGCGGCGGGTAGTAGGTCTGCCAAATCATCTGGTACCGGTTTTTTCCAAGTAAATTATTTCCAAGTGTCCTCTGTTTGATAATTTTTGACCCAAGATTTTCTTTAGTTTTTAAAAATGGGTGTGATCATTTTATATTCAAATTGGTAGTACTGAATTTTTCTCTGTACTATGCTTCTTCATTAACCCTGCTCATGTTTCCTTGCAGAACAAAAGTCGCCCTCACTCTAGGGGAGAATATAATGTTTACAGCACCTTTCAAAGTCATGAACCAGAGTTTGACTATTTGAAAAGTCTAGAAATTGAGGAAAAAATCAATAAAATTAGGTGGTTACCACAACAGAATGCTGCTCATTTTCTACTCTCTACAAATGGTAAGAGCTTTTTTTTTAAGTGGTTACTTGATTTAGGATTTTATTTTTAATTTGTTGGGTGTAGCAGATTTTTACTTGTTACTTTAACCCATTCTCCAAGTAGTTTCTGCTTTAGACTTTGGGGAGAGGGTAAATTATTAGCTAGGTAACAGGTGGTAGGCTGAGAACGTAAAGTATACCAAGGTGAGCGAGCCCGCGGCCTCCCCGTGCGGAGCTGCCCGCAGCGCGAGGGGGGACGGCTCCCGTACCTGGGAAGTAACCGTCAGTCTCGTGGCTTCTCAGTCCACGAGAACCGTACAGTTTTCTAATGTAATACTCGACTAATGGTGGTGCGTGGTATGGTTTCTCTTTTAATATGGACACTAAGGTTTTTATTTTCAGATAAAACTATTAAATTATGGAAAATAAGTGAACGGGACAAAAGAGCAGAAGGTTATAACTTGAAAGATGAAGACGGGCGGCCCCGAGACCCAGTCCGAGTTACGGCGCTGCGGGTACGCGCTGCCCCTCCCGCCCCGCTCTCCTCCTCGTCCATCGGGGGCGGCATGCCGGTCGGCTGCACGGAGGAGACCCCGAGTAGGGCTGCTGTGACGTCGGCCTTCTCCACTCATGGAGGCTGTTTGTACCGGCGTTGTCGGCCGCGTGTGCTCAAGTGGGGTTCCTCGTATTTCACACAGTAGCTCCAGAAAAAGCTAACAATACAAAAGACTCAGGTCCATCCCTACGACAGAAATCTTTCTCAGTGTATCAACCGTCTTTCCCTGCAGAGGTGTTGAGTAGAACACCGGTGGTGATGAGGTCCCTCTGGGAATCAGTACAGTGCCCTGGATAAGGCCGTGCGGGCTGTGGGTGTGGGATGGACCGCACAACCCCAGGGTTTGCGTGGCATTTCCTCCGTTAGCTGAGGCACAGTCTGAGCTTTCGGCATTCTTTGCCTCTTGGTCCATAACCTTAAACAGTTCTTCACTCCCTTTTTGGTATCCCCGGGCCCCTGTGACACTACTGTCTTCCTCAGTTCTGATACCTAGCTTGGGTTCACACGGTAACATCTGTGCCACTGAGTCAGGTCATCGACCGGGGTGCCCACCCTGGAGGGCGTGTGGAAGGAGGCGGGCACGAGGCAGCGGCAGGAGGACCAGCACTGGCTAGTGCGTGTGAAAACTGTTGATTGGCTGGTTTGTTTTTTAATGAGATTTAAAGCTTTGCTGAATATTGTTTATCAAGTGAAGACCTCGTTAGTGAGCACGTTGTGGGTCAGTAAGGTGCTCTGGGGAAGGACCCCCATGGCAGAGACCGTGGTGGCACTAGGTGCCGAGTGCACGTGGTCTGTCTGGGCTCCTTCCCCAGGCTCTCAGAGCTGGGTGCATGCGGGGTGCAGGGATGGCAGGCGCACAGGACAACCCCGGCCCAGCCGCGGGGGCGGTGCTCCCCAGGGTGCGGGAACCAGCATTGTCAAGGACAAGCACAGGTGGGCCCGAACTGTCACCACACATCCAGGAGTTGACATGGAGAAGCAGCGTGAGTAACTCAGGGCGAGTTTCTAAAACCCCAACTCGAACCAGGGTGCTTCATCCAAACACTGGTGGTTTCTCTGCTGCCACACCCTTGCTTCCACAATCCATGCAGCAGTGATGAGCCACGGTGACAGTGGCTCTCGGATTCCAGCTGCCAACTGTGGCACTCTGAGTGTGACCGAATGGAGAGGGCTTTGAGTGTCCTGCCTCCTGCCCTGGTGTCCTCTGTCCCCCGCCACCTTCACGGCCTCCCTCCGAGCACACTGTCCCCTGTCCCCGCTCTCAGCCTGCTCTGCCCCCCCAGATGCTCACGTGCCCGCTGGGAAAACCACAGGTCTCGTTGGGCTCAGTGTCGGATTTATGGAGAGGCTCCTTTCCAGTCACCTAGATGCGCTGGGTGTGACTGGGCCGAAGCGTCATTTCATCAGAAATAGCCATTCTGAGCACACTCTGATTTCAGGGTCACAGGCTGTAAATTGACCTTTGTGACTTTAGGCCTGTATTTGATTTCTTAATCGCCTCTCTCAAAGCTAGAAAAGGACTGCTTGTCCAAACTGAGCCGAGTAGGAGTCAGATATTGCTCTTTCGAAATGTTGTTTTCCTCTTAAACGTTTAGTGGCAGGAGAGGGATTTAGTTAGCAGGAGGAGCCTCTAGTCCTGGCATGAGAGTTGCTGTGTGTTTGGGTCACGTGGAGACCTGTCCACGGGCTGTGGTGGCCTGCCATGCGGCCTGCAGGACAGACCCCTTCCTGCTGCAGCCCCCGGTGCAGGGTCCGCCCCTAGCTGCTGGAACAGGGGGGCCGTATTTCCTGATGCGTGCTCCTCAAGCTTGTGTTTGCAGACTTCTGGCCAGAGAGGGCAACAGGAGAGCTCTCCTAGCCTATCCGGGTGTTCAGCCTGGCTCTAAATTGGAAAAGTAACAGAGTTACTACTGTGAATTTTTTTGTTTTGCTTTTAAACTCCTGCCTTCTTTCCCACTAGATGTCAGTGGTGTTGGGACTTTTTTCCTCCTTTCTCACATGTGGACACGATCACCCACGATGGCGCCCGGCCTCTCGTGGTGGCCTGGGTGCGCTCGGGCCAGCCCCACTGTTTCCACACCGCTGTAGGTGTCCTGCCCCCTGCCCGCAGTGCCCAGCACAGAGGTGGGGTTTTCGTGCCCCCTTAAAAAGCCTTCTGTTGAAGTGTATCATCCGTACCAGAAACTGTCCCTGCCGGAGTGAGTGAGCCGCTGTGTGAGTGCTCTCAGGCAGACCAGCCCACGTGGCTGGCAACCGATGGGCCGCGGCACCGCCTCGGCTCTCTGGGGGCCTCTTGTGCGCTCTCCCCTCCCTGCACCCCTCCACGCGCTGGTCATGTGCCCGGAGCAGCAGACTTCCCGGGCGGTGAAGAGGCTCAGGCTGTCACTCCGCAGGGCAGCGGCTTCAGGGAGGGGAAGGGGCCCCCTTGACGGTGTCTCACATGAGCTCATGGTGGCCCTGGGACAGACTGGGGGGGGGGCCACCCTTGGGGACAGTTTGTCTCCATGCCAGGGTTCCCGCCCTGTGGTACGAGTGGCCGCAGGCACAGCCGCAAGGAGGGACGAGACCCCATCCGCAGCCCGTTTTCACAGCTCTGCGCATTGGTTATTTGGGGGTAGTGCCTGCGCAAAACTCCTAGCTCGCTGGGAATAGAGATTTATTCCCTTGTGTTTTCTACTTTAAGTGTTGTAATTTTATGCTGCGGTGATCTTTGTTTTGAATTCCTATTTCCTTCCGTTTTTAGGTTCCAATATTGAAGCCCATGGATCTTATGGTAGAAGCAAGTCCACGACGAATTTTTGCAAATGCTCACACATATCATATAAATTCCATTTCAGTAAATAGTGATCATGAAACATATCTTTCTGCAGATGACCTGAGAATTAATCTATGGCATTTAGAAATCACAGATAGAAGCTTTAGTATCCTTCATCCGTTGGCCGTCTCGTTCTTCAGGGCCGTTCTCGGTGTGCATCCACGGTGCGTCTCCGCGTCTGCACCTCGGATCGTGGCTTGCCGCGTGGGGCCTGTGGTCCAAGTTCTCTGGTCTAACGTGCCCCTGACCCTGGAGACTGCTCTCTCCCTTTGGGGAGAGTTCTCCACAAAATGAGAATGATCTCAAGTCCATTGCCCTCCTGGGTTCCGAGAGACGATTTTAAACAGTGTGTACCTGGAGGTTCAGTGTTGCCTGGTCCCCTGCCCTCAGCCCAGTCCTGCGGGCAGATCCTGCAGTAGAAGACCCCGGCTCTGGTTAGAGCGGCGGTTACCTACCAGCCCGAGGAGGGCCCAGTGCTGTGGGACCCCGGCTCTGGTTAGAGCGGCGGTTACCTACCAGCCCGAGGAGGGCCCAGTGCTGTGGGACCCCGGCTCTGGTTAGAGCGGCGGTTACCTACCAGCCCGAGGAGTCCCGGTGCTGTGGGAATTCTGTCGTAGAAGACAGGCTGTTTCAGGACGATCCAAATATTTGTGTCTTCAGGGTGCTGCCGTGCTGCTGGTCTGTTAGGGGACCAGCTGCTGAGGCCCGTCTCTTAGTTGTCGATTGGTGCAGAAATGAGAGCCCTGTCCTGTGTTGTGTGCACATCGATGGTCATCAGTCGGGGCTTCCCACATTTGGGAGCCACGTCAGCCTGGCCAGAGTGGGACAGACATCCGCGGGTCGCCCGGGCTGCCACCGAGATGGGGTTCGGCATGGGTTTCTCCCTGGTACTCAGGAAGGTCCGCGAGATGACATGTATGTGGTGTTTTAAGTTCCAGCATCTCACACTCAGTTTTTATGATGTTGCCCTTGTACTTGGTGTGGTTGTGGACTCGGCACGTGAAGAGCGTGCAGCGGTTCTGCCCCCTGTGCGGCCCCGGGGTGCTGCAGCCCCAACCCTGCCCACCGGGGCTCTGCTTTCTGCAGCTGGCCAGAGCCCCCCTGGCTTCCGGGGCTCGTGCCTGTGCTCCCTGCTTTCCCTCCTTAAACTCTTGTATTCTAAATCCTTCTTTCTTCTATTAGTACGTGAATTTGAACAAAATTCAGAGGAAGTTCTTCCCTTCAGTCCCTCCCCACACAGGTAACCAGGTAGGCGGTGGATGTGTCCCTTCCGCCCTTTCTGTGTCTGTGTGAGGAAGTTTGGGTTCAGGAACAACGGGCTGCCCCTCCAGGTGGCAGTAACGAAGTTTCAAGCACTCAGTGCCAGGGCCCGAGTTCAGCTTGATGACCTTAATGAGCGTGAAGTCCCTCCGTCTGCCCAGGCCTTTCTCTTCCTCCATAAACCTGCACTCCTGGGGCGCCGCCTGCCGTTCTGGGGGCCCCGAGAGCCCGTCGGTGCAGAGCTGTCCGCACAGGGCCTGCCATGCGTCCAAAAGCTCTGAAGCTCCTGCCGCTGCCTCGTGGGTTTCTTGGCGCATCGTAACCATCTGTCCCTCTGAGTCAGGACGCGGGTTTGCAGCCGCGGAATTAGTCGTATCCACCTGGAGCCGGCCTGGGGCGCATCTGGGAGCCTCGCTCCCCGGGACATCAGCCGCAGAGCCAGGCCGCGAGGGGGACGCTTCCAGGTAGGCGTGGGGACTCGGGTGCTCCCACTGCCTCTGAGTGTCCACTTTAGTGTCTATTTAGATCCCTGGACCTGCTTTAAAATAACTTTTCACATGAGTAAAACCAAAATAAGACCATTTTTAATTTATTTGATTATAGGTGAGTTGAAATATCTTCTATTAATTTATTGTCTATCAGTGTAAATTTTTTACCGTCCTTTGTGATTTTTCTCCTGTTGGAACCTCATCTTTTTTCTTCTTGATTTGTGCGAACTGTAATTTATAAATGATTTGTGTGTGCAGTCATATTTTTCGTTGCTTTTGCAAAATTTTGTCCACAGTCATGTTTCAGATGCCCTTCCCTGTGGCGACTTAGGTTATGACACACACAGCGCTTTCCTATACGCACTTATATTTATGAGAATATGGATTTATGAAATTTATGAAATTCCCTTTAGGGAATTTCGCTCCACTCGCGGGAGAGCTCTGGCAGTGAGTCGTGCTTCTCTCAGAGGCTCGGCCCCTGCACCCCTGGGCCCCTGCCCCTGTGCCTGTCTGCGCGTTGACAGCCGTCCCTGCAGCGCACCTTGGGCTGCCGGCCCTTCATTAGCTCGGCAGGCCGTGCCCTGTGTGAGAGCAGGGGCCCTGCTCAGTCTGTCGGGGCACCGTCCCGGGGGCCTGGGCGCTCGCTTCCCGGGCTGCTGCCGACTGCTCCTCCTGGAACTTGCCGGGAGCTCTGCTCGGGCACAGAAGGGCCCGGGAGCCACTCCCGACTCCCAGCAGCCTCCAGGCCTGCACTGTGTCCTGTCCAGCGGCGAACCGGGGGGTGGGGGGGGTGGGGGGGTGGCGGGTGTTCGTTCTTGTATCAGTGGAAGGGTTCGGCTGGACTCCGTTGTTCCATCCTGATCCAAAGCCAAGTTCTACTCTTTTCCTTTTTTTATTTTTTTCTGTTGAATAATTTCCAAAGCGGGCAAGCTACAGTAGTAATACTGTTTTGCTTAGAATGGGGTTTTCGTGGCAGATCAAGGAAAGATTCTTGAAAAAGCAGAATCATTTGGAATCTGGCGATTCTTTTCTGTGTGTAATTTGTGGATAGAAGCGTGGGACTTCTGCGCAAGTGGCTGCTCGCTTCCTTCCCTTGTTTGCATCCTCAGGCGTGTCTGGTCTTGCCAGAGCGGCGCCCCGCGGAGCGCTAGTGGTCCCGGCAGGGTGTGGGCGCGCGTGGGCCAGGCCCGGCGCGCCAGGGGCGGTGGTGTGAGCAGTGCAGGGACCCAGCCCCTCCCCCTGGGCTCCCGTGCCGTGCGCGGCTGCTCCCGGGCCTCGGGGCAGGTGTTCCCCACCTGACGTGTGCTCGCACCTGGACTGAAGCCTGCCGAGCACTCTGCCTTAACTGTGCGCCCGCAGACATCGTGGACATCAAGCCCGTGAACATGGAGGAGCTGACGGAGGTGATCACGGCGGCCGAGTTCCACCCGCACCAGTGCAACGTGCTCGTGTACAGCAGCAGCAAGGGGACCATCCGGCTGTGCGACATGCGCTCCTCCGCCCTGTGTGACAGACACTCGAAGTGTAAGTGCCTCCGAGGGTCATGCTGTGGTCCAGGCACGGGAGCATCTGCAGAGACTTAGTGTGTCTTCTGGTCTCCTCGTGCCCGTGCAAGCATAGGACCGCACGGCTCTTTGCCGGGCCGTTGGTGGCGCCCCATGGACCGTGAGGCCACGCTCCCGTGGACCCCTGGTTAGACGTCCCCTGGTGGGGCGACCCGTAGTGTTCCTCCCGCCCCGCGTCTCAGGGCTTCTTCGGAGGACCCCCTGGCCGGGTCCAGCCGAGAACCGTCTGTCGCCTCCACCTCTGTGCATTAGGACCTCGGCTGAGGCCGTCGGGACGCATCTCACTTGAGGCGGTTCTCAGCTGTCGGGACGGGCTGTGTTCTCGGTGAGCTTTGCTGGACTCGGAGCCGGTTCCCCCAGGCGGAGCCCTAGCGCTGTAACCCTCTGAGCCTTGCCGTCCCTTCTGGGTGAGGAGAGTTTCGTTTTTATGTTTAGCCATAAAGAGTAGGCCCGACCTTATAGGGAACCGGAAGTGTGTGTGTCGTGCATTAGGTCCCACAGTGGGGACCGGACTCTGTCCCGGGAGCTCTGCTCACATGGCCTCGCGGTCCGTGGACAGGTCCGACCGGCTGTGGGAGGACGCGCCTTCCATCTCCGTTTCCTGCGCCGCCCTCTCCTCTGGTGAAGTGCGCTCACGGGTCACGGTGGTCGGAGTGGCTCCTGTATGATGTGTAGCGTCCCCAGCAGTGCCTGGCCCTGGGTGTGTGCGCTCTGACTGGTTCTCAGGGCCCGCCTGGCCCTACTCTCATTTCTGAGGCTGTTTCAGAGAATTCCTCCTCTAGGACTCCCACAATGAAGAATGAGCGTCCTAGAACGGCCTTCGTCTTTCAAGAGAATATTCTGTTGTGCTTGTGGTTGTTATTTTTAGTCATCTCTCCACGCGGCCTGGGGCTTGAACTCACACCCCCAAGATCCAGAGTCTCGCGTGCCACCAACCTGAGCCAGCCAGGCGCTCTCAGCACAATGTTCTCGGGTAAACATTTTAGATACCAAAAGTAGTTTTTGTTAGCAAAGTAATTTATTTCAGTGAACGTTCCCACTGGCTTGCTTAAAATTAACTTGAGATGCAGAGCCAAGAAACCTGAGTTCCTACATTAAAAAAAAAAACAAAAACAAAAACGCAGCTTAAAATGAAGGACTCACTGGAAGCTTCCTGAGCGGAGGGCATGACACTGCAGTCAGGGGTCTCTACCGCGGCACAGGTGGGGGCCCGTTGAGTTTCCTCTGAGAAAGCAAAACCTGTAGGAGAGAGAAAGTTCTGCTAAGGAGGCATCTGGAATCTTTCTAGAAGCGCTGATTCGGTTTTGTTACATGGAGGTTGGCTCCTGAGCAGCAGGGACAGGCCCCTTCCCCTGACAGGCTTTGGTATGTGGGGCCGTCCTGGAGGTCACAGTGCAGCCCCGGTGTTCCCAGGGGACGCCGCTTCCGGGTCCCTGCAGCGTGGCTGGGATAGGCCTGCACGTGGCCCGCTAGGGCCTGGGCTGCTCAGACGCACAGGTGCTGGGGTCAGCACAGCGGTGCTTGACCAAAAGGCACATCAGAGTGTCCTGAGGGGTTTTTCCGGGCCGCATCCTGGGGCCTCTGGTACGGACGTGGTGCTCCTGAGCCCGAGTGACGCTGGGGGACTGTTTCTGACACTGGCACTGGGACGTGTCATCTAAGGCTCTTAAGCTCAGAAGTTGAAGGCCAAGAAACACTGAGATCAGAAAGAGGAGAAGCCTGAGTGGTGTGCGGTTTGCAGCCCCCTGGGGTCCCGGGGCGGGGGGGGGCTAGGGACTTGAAATGGGGTTCGTTCTCTGGATTTTTTGTTTTGTGGGTGGGGGCGGTTTGGTTTTGTTTAGAGAGTGAGCGGGGCGTGCGTCAGAGGAAGACAGAGAATCCTGAGCCGACTGTGCTGAACACAGCGCCGGACATGGGCTCAGTCCCACGACCCTGAGCTGAAATCACTTAACCGGTTCCACCACCTAGGCGTCCCCGTGTTCGGTTTTTAAACAGAAGTTGAATACTTTGTGTTTTTCAGTTTTCGAAGAACCTGAAGATCCCAGCAGTAGGTCCTTCTTCTCAGAAATCATCTCCTCCATTTCTGACGTAAAGTTCAGCCACAGCGGTCGGTACATGATGACCCGGGACTACCTGTCGGTGAAGGTGTGGGACCTCAACATGGAGAGCCGGCCCGTGGAGACCCACCAGGTGAGGCCGCCCCCAGCGACGGCGCCACACCCGCCCTCCACGACGTCTAACCCTCCTGTGGTTTCCTTAAGGTCCACGAGTACCTGCGGAGCAAGCTTTGTTCTCTGTACGAAAACGACTGTATCTTCGACAAGTTCGAGTGCTGCTGGAGCGGCTCGGACAGGTAGGGCCCGCCGTGCGGGGCCGGCCGCGGGGACTGCGGGGCTCTGGGGCCGCCGGGCACACGCGGTACGAAGGTTTTTCTGGGCGGTTTTTAAAATGCTTTTTAAATATTTTCGAAATAAGTTTTTTTGTATTATTTCCAAAATGAGCGAAAAGGAAGGACGTGGGGTAACAATTTAGCACTGAGCATGTGGAATGGTCACGTTCCAGTTTGCCGTTTCCTCTGGAGGGAAGAAGGAGGGAAATGCCTTCCGAGTTCACTGGCGGGGTGGTTGGTGTGAAGTCCCGGTGGCCGTGACGAGGCAGCGGCCCTGGTGTCTCGTGGTTTATTTCGTGCACGTTCTCCGAGGAGGGCAGTCATGGCGGTTCTGCTGAGGGCTGTGTCTTCCGTCTCCGACGACACGGCGCGTTTCTGGTGCCGGAAAGAGACTGCCATCGTCCCCAGTAGCGTGGTGCGTCAGGTGGGGCCTCCCAGTGATGTGAGTGGCAGGGGGCCCGTGCTGCCGACCAAGCCGCCACACTTCTCGCGCGTGGGTCATGGAGCGCACACATACTCGAGGGAGAGTGCACGGCGGCCGGGGTGAAGAGGGCGCGGGAAGCAGAAGGTCCGGGAACCTGGGGTGCCGGGCTGCCCTGGGGGCATCTGTCCCAGGACCCTGCTGGCTAGGTTTCCACAGCAGAGGGCTGGTGCGCACTGGCAGTGAGACCCTCCAGGGTTACGGAAAAGACAGCACCCATCTTCGTCCCAGTGGGAGTCCCAAGGAGAACGTGTCTGAGTCCTCGGGGTGGGGGAAGCGTAAACCCCCCACCGAGATGTGGGCCCGTCGGCCGCCCGCCCTCCCAGGGTGTGGCGTCGGTGTCTGGACCTGCCGCACGATCTGGAAAAGCTCACTGAGGAGTCACGCCCTACAGAGCGGGCAGGGCTCTGGCCGTCGGCAGGAGTAGACCTTTTTGGGTCCCGGCTTCTTGACACGCCGACCCCACGTCTCTGTGTCCCGTGGACGCTGCGGCAGACCCGAGCCCCCTGGGGCGGAGGCAGAGCCCCGGACCCCTCCCGGCCCCACCAAGCAGCGTGCGCCTCACGCGGGACTGTTTCCCAGGTCCCCGGCAGCGACACCAGGGGCCTAGGCGGGGCTGCACCAGTAGGGGGCTGGGACTGGGCAGAGTGGTTCCCGCGCCTGCGCTCGCACACAGCGGGGCCCTGGTGCTCAGCCTGCGACACGGCACTCAGGAAGCCCCAGGCCTCGGGCTTTCCCCAGGTGGAAATCCGCTGGACGCGAGCGCGCAGGTAAAAAGTACTAAGTACACATCGGAGAGCTACTGTGAACGAGTCAGAAACACCAGCAGAGCTTAAGAACATCTGAGGAGTCCGATGCTGGGACCGGAAGTTGCAGAGTGTAAGACAGGAGCGCTGGAAATACCTGCAGATCCGTGGAAGGAACGTAAGCAAGACTCCTGAAACTGACCTAGGAGATTTGTAAAAGAATCAAACCGAACTTCTGGAAATGAAAAACACAGTAGTTGACAATCACTGTGGACTTGGTAGGAGATTCAGAGCAAGAGAGACCTTGGGTTAGTGAACTGCGGAGCATCGGCGGTGCCCCGGGGGCCTCGCGGGGTGGCAGGTGGGACCCGTGGAAGGTCAGGAGCACCTGGGCGGGGGGTGCCCAGGGGTACCTGTGCCACAGCCAAAGCCGGGAATTTTCTGTCCCTGATGGAAGACTGAGCGCAGGGATTCGGGAAGCCCAGACGTCACCTCTGTGTCACAATGAAATCACGGGGTACCAGAAGCAAAGAGATTTTAAAAATAGCCACGGAACCTGACGCGTTGCTTTGGGGAGCAGACGGTCAGGCTGAGGGCGGCCTGCCCCGCACAGCAGACGCATGGCCTGAGGCAGCCCTTGTCATCCCTTCGGCACGCGGGGACAAAGCTGCTCTCCACTGGGGGGGGGGGGGGTCGAGGCGGGGTGTGCTCAGGACCTGTGTGCGATGATGGTGCTCTCAGATGGAGAGCAGTTCACCCAGAGGGGGCCTCACAAAACGGATCTAGGGGTGCGCTCCCCGGAGAGGACACCATCTTCAAAAGCAGGCATGAGACGTCGGGGAGGCAGGCAGCCACCACTGGCCCCGGCCCTTCGAGCAGAGCTAAGGAACGTTGACTGTAAACAATACTGATTGAGTTGGTCGTCTGTGTTGGGGGGACGGGTCATGGCTCGCTCTCAACTGGAGTAACCAAGCTCTGTGTGTCACACAGACCTGCACCCAGCAGGCCCCCGATCCAGAGGGTGAAGAAGGTGTTAGGAACCTCAGTTACATTTACGTGGTAAAGTAACGTATATAGGAATACAACAATGAAAATAAAACCCGCAAGAGCAGGTAAATACAGGCAGAGAGAAAATATCCAGACTGCAAAGAATTCTTAGTGGGTAGGAAAGTTGACAGGTCGTAAGTGGGAATTAATAGAAATGGGAAGAAAATGGATAAAAATGCTCGTCCTCAGTAGGAGTGAGCAGGTCAGAGTGACTGGGGTGCCGTCTCACAGCTTTGGCACCGACAGCAATGTCGGGCTGGGGGTGGAGGCCGACAACCACGGCCCTTTGGGGTCTGGCAGTGGCCCCAGCGGTCAGGAACCTCGTGCACATACAGGTGGGAAACCGTGTTCAGAGACCAGGACCAGCGACTGCCTGCAGGAGCCCGTGCTCACCGTTGGGGTGAGCAGATGGGGACCTTGTCCATTCACAGCCTTCGGTACTAAGACCTGTCGAGGGTCTCACAAGGACGAAGAGCAGAGAAAGCGTGTTGTCGGATGTCTTCTGTGTCTTCTAGAATGTACAAGATGGCTGTGTTTCTAAGAGTGATGCTTCCCTATTCCAAGGACTGACCGTCCCGCCAGGGGCCCAGGGTGGGGGACCGGGCTTTCTGGCCCAAGCTGGCAGTGGCTTATGGGTACCTGGACAGTCTCTGTGTTTTTCTTTTTCTTTTTTTTTTTAAGCTTTTATTTGTTTATTTGACACAGAGAGAACACAAGTAGGCAGAGAGGCAGGCAGGGAGAGGGGGAAGCAGGTTCCCCGCTGAGCAGAGAGCCCAATGCGGGGCTCGATCCCAGGACCCTGAGATCATGACCTGAGCTGAAGGCTTTAACCCACTGAGCCACCCAGGCGCCCCCTCTGTGTTTTTCTTTATGTCTCTTGGCATGTCCGAAATACTGAAAAGTGCCCATATGTTACCCATCCTGGGAGCCTCGGGAGGCTTTCTGGTAACATTTGCCTGTTTTCTCATCCCTGCAAACGCCCTCCTGCCTTCTGGCCAGGAAGCTTCTGTCGAGAGACATGGGGGAGACCTGCCCTCTGCCCGGGATGGGCTGTTGGGCACCACTGCCTGGCTGTGCGCAGGTCATCCTGAGTCCCCTTTGCCCCCAGAGAGCAGGATGACCACTGGCCAGGGGCTTGGGCAGGCAGTCGTCGGTGTGGTTTGGGTCACTGGCCCAGTGCGGTGGGAACGCCGCCCCCCTTGCCCCCCAGGATGGCTGAAGAAGTACCCAGTCGGCACTGCAGTGGGACCCAGGGCCAAGAGTGGACCTCGCCGTCCGAGGGAGCCGCCCGTCGCTCTGCGCTCTGAGGAACCGGGCCAGGGTCACTGGAGCTCTGGGGGATGCGCACCCTGCTCACCCTCCATGGACGTGGCCCCGGCACCGTGCGCGGCCGGGCTCGAGAGCCGAGGTGGAACAAGGGCGGCTGTGGGTAGTCTCAGGGTTTAGCCTGCTGCCTGGGTGCTGTGTAGTCAGAGCCCGAGGGCTTGGCCCGCGGTCAGGGTCAGCCGTTCACTGTGCCTCGATGACGCGGGAGCTGCAGGGATCGGGCTGTGCGGCCCGCAGAGTCCGCGGGCGGGGTCTGAACCGCCCCTCGTCTGCGGGGGGCTCGTCCTAAAGCCAGGGTCAAGCTATGGCAACGCTGGCCGGGAGCCAGTCTCCTCTCAGTTTTACAGAAAAAGACCAGAAGTTTTTCCATGTAACAAATGTTTTCGACTGTAAGGACTGCGGACGCCCTTAGAATTCATGCTGGAGAACTAAGAACGTGGCAGCACGGCAGCGTCTGAGACCCACGCTGAGTCTAGGACTTCTCCCCCTGTGTTCCTGTTGCTTCCTGTGAAAGAACTTTTTGACACTAAAATGAATTAAAAAGTATTCTTTGAGCAGCTGTGTGTTGTGCTGGGACAAGTCTAATGTTCCCTGAACACAGGCCAACTTTGGATCATTGACAGAGTTGCAAACGTTCAAGATCTGAAAATAAGTCACACTGTTACTCGTGGTTGGGACAGGTGACCGTGTGGGGGCCTTTTTTTACTTAAAAACGCATTGATGTGGGCCGCCTGGCTGGCTCAGTCGGAAGAGCATGGGACTCGATCTCTGGGGTGTGAGTTCGGGCCCCGTGTTGGGTGTGGAGATCGCTAAAAATAACAGCGTGATTAAAAGTGTGACCATTCTTTTTTTCCTTTTCTGTACTGTTTGTGCTACGTGATCGTACCTCCGCAGCTCAGTGGGAGGTTTTCCCTGCACGTCTCTCCGGACCACCCTTAGTGTCGTGTTTTCTGGAAGGGGCAGGGGCGGGGGTGAGGGAAGGTGCCGGCGCTGGGCCCGCGCGGCAGGGCCGTTGGGCTTTGTCCTTGACACACGCTACTCTCCCCTCTTTCTCGAGCAGTGCGGTCATGACCGGGTCCTACAACAACTTCTTCAGGATGTTTGATCGCAACACGCGCAGGGACGTGACGCTGGAGGCGTCCCGGGAGAACAGCAAGCCTCGGGCCAGCCTGAAGCCGCGGAGGGTGTGCACAGGCGGCAAGAGAAAGAAGGACGAGATCAGTGTGGACAGTCTGGACTTCAACAAGAAGATTCTGCACACGGCCTGGCACCCGGCGGAGAACATTATCGCCGTGGCCGCCACCAACAACCTGTACATCTTCCAGGACAAAGTCAACTAAGGACGCCAGCGCGGGGACTGAGCCTTGCCGTCTTCTCGGGGGAGGGGCACTGCCCTCCTCCCCGGGCGCAGCAGCGGGGCGCCGCCCGCTCCCCTTCCCGGGCTGCAGGGGCCGTCTCCCGCCTGCGGCGAGCCGGGCCTGGGTCGCTGCTCCGTGGAACCCACGCAGCACGGAGTTGGTGGACAGTGCTCAATAAAGGCCATTACTCAAAATAAATGTATTTATTTCAGTCTGAGCCTTCCTTTCCAGTTTGTAGACCAAAATAACACCCAAGAGAAAAGTTGTCTGATGGAACATCTCTTTTTCTGCAAGTCTTCCCCCCGGCTCTCCCCATCACACTCGGGCCTTCACACGCGCCCCCCCACCCCGCCGCCGTCCCCCGAGCCCCGGCGGCCCCCGCTGCAGGCGTGGGTTCCCCGAGCAGGCTCAGGCTGCTTTACTGCCCCCACACACCTGTACCTATCATCGCACCATCTGGTGTGACCACTGAATAAAAGCAACGCACTATAAAAAGTGTTTTTAAATCCAAGATAAGTATCGGCTTTTTATTTGCTTTCATTGCACATCATGAAATTCTGCAGAATCGTGCTTTGGAACGCGGCGTGGAACTTCTGTCCTCCGCTGGCAGAGTGGCGGCCCTTGGGCTCTGGGCCCGTCCACCCCAAACTCTACGTCTGTTCTGTTTCTGTGGAAATGGTGCAGGTGACGCACCAGGTAAGGTCTGCGCGGGGCCTGGGACGCCCTCTGAGAAGGAGCTGCGGGCAGCGCGCTCCGAGGGCCACAGCGGCACCACTGATGTGCTTTCCCGTTAACCCTATTTAGAGAGTACTCGTGGGAGGGATGGTTCTTTTTAAGAACTGCTGAAATCCTGTGCGTGCGGAATCCCACCCTGCATTTCCAGCCAGCAGCATGGACTGTAATTAGCACGTGAGGCCATCACCCCCTTGGCGGTGGGTTTTTAAAGCAGGATCCTTGATGCGAGAAGTCAGCACTTCCCAGGACAAGATACAGACGTGTAATGCTGCTGAGTGGGCCTTCCTGGGGTTGCACGGGCCCAAATCACAGCGGCCTGCAGGGGACGGGAGCGCCGGGCCACACACGCTGCTCTTTAAGGCGTGTTTTGCTGACTAACGGTATCCGTCTGTAAGAGCAATGTTTGGATAACGAACGTTCTGCTCGTTACCCTGAATCAACGTTAACAGAATGTCACTTCACTACACGTGAAGTTAGAAATGGAAAATTTCAAAGTACAATCAACTTAAAAATAATTCTTATTGTGTGGCCACCGTTGGCACAAGTTGACAGATCCAAGGTGTGGAGCAGAGTTCTCGAGGGACTGGTCTGCCCTGTTCCCACGGGAGAAAGTTCTAGTGCGATTGTGTGTCTGTTCGACTATTTTCATCAAAAGGCATAATGAATTGTGTTGGGTCTGCGCTGCGCGTCGGGGGGTTGCTGCCCTGTTCTCTCGTCTCCAGACCCCGGCTCTGTTCGTGACCTCGAGTGCTGCGAAGTGTTCTCATTCTTAGAATTCTGTGCTGCTGTTTCCTCGAAGCTTCCATGTTCTCTAGGCAGGTGGCCTGGATTGGGGTGAGTACACTTTATTCACGTGTGGATGTAGACGTGCTCTTTTTGTTTTTGTTTTGTTTTAAAGAAAAGTCGAGCTTCTAACAAGCTGGCTTGAGACTCAGGAGTCTGGTGCTCAGCTGTGCACAAGTGACTGGCGTTCGCGGTGGGACGACCTCCGCCCACTCTGCGAGGGGCTAGGCGCCCCGTGTCCGCAGCGGGAGGCTGTCCCCTGTCGCCCGCACCCGGGCAGCCCTGAGGGGTCCCTGCGGCCAGGCTGGGCTGGGGGCTCAGTGCAGCTGCCTTGCTTCTCAGGACTCGTGTGCGGGTCTTTGCTGAAGGAGGTTGAGAAGAAGGTCCGAATTGGCACTCGGCCTTTTCCCTCAAACCCGTACCCTGCGCACCGAGCAGCGGGAGCCCTGACCCAGTGGGCCTGGGTGACGGCGACTGCCCGGCCCGAGGAGCCCGGCGCCCGAGGAGCCTGCTGGGGTGGGCAGCGGGGACAGAAGCATCGTTTCTGTCACGGCCTGGCTCAGGTGCTCTGGCAGCGGCCCACAGCAAGTCCAGAAAATTCTCGTCCGAGCGGGGGTGGTAACCGTCCAGGACCCTGGGCCTTGGGCCTCCCGGTGGAGAGAAGGCGGCGCCCGGGGCCCGCACCGCTGGTGTGGGCGACTCACGCCTGCCTGGCCGGGGTCCCAGCCTCAACGGGGGCCTGTGTGCCCCGGGCAGGGAGCAGCCCGAGAGCCTCCGCGGGCCGGGGCCGGGGGCCATGTGTGGGTGAGAGGCCGCCCCTCTGCCCAACACAGGGCTGTCGCGGGCAGTCACAGGTGTCACTGGCCCAGGCGCTCATCCCGACGCTGAGCCCCCCTTGTAATGGGTGCTGCACACAGCCTCTCAGCTGGGGGCTTCCCTCACGCCGGCGAACCCCCCGTGGCACGTGGTTGCCCCCCCAGAGCTGGCGAGGGGCGGGCGTGTGTGGGAGCCTCGGAGCCGTGGCCCCGGAGCGACGAGCAGGGAATCACCGACAGAAGACCGTGTGGAGGGGATCGTCCTCTGCGCCTGGAATCCGGCCGCGCCTCGTCCGGCAGCGCCACCCCCTCCTCGGGGCGGGAGCGCAGGTGGGGTCCCAGCATCGGTGTCCAGGGCGGGCAGCTGCCCACTGGCTGCGAGGCTGGGCTGCCGCAGCCCGTCACCTGGCCTGTCCTTCCCTCCTGCCTCGGGTGGCGCTCCTCCCCCCAGCACGCGCCCCGTGTCACTTTCAGCTCCGTGCGGTTGAGGACAGCGAGAGCCGGCGACAGCCGCGATTTCCCCGGTGACCCGGTACCCGGTGAGCCCGTGCGGTGGGAGACCCCCTGCAGGACGCACACCTCCGCCTTAGCTCTGCAGCGGCGCCGGCACCCGGGGGACAGCACTGCCCGCGGACCGGCAGCCCGACGGGGACCCAGACCAGCAGCGGGCAGGGCCCCGCCCCCAGGGGCGCCCCCGGGCTGTCGGGTGCTCCACTTGTGGGCCCGAGGCCACTGTCCGTGTGTTTGGAGATCTCGAGGCGTCTTTGAACACGCGGGTCCCGCAGGGATGAAGGGCAGGAACTTGTTACCCCAAGAACTTTGAGAGGAGCGCACGCTCTGTGAAACGCACATATTCTCCCGCAGCAGGTCCTGGGGACGGGTCTCTGTTTTATTATGAGCTGTAATGAACAGACGGGCTTCAGGGACCACGTGACTCGGGATTTGCTTATGTTGGGAGGTTGGCGCCCGTCACCACAGACGGTGGCCAAACGCCCTTCCTTGTGATGAGAACTTCCCAGACCTACGCCCGGAGCAACTGAGGCACAGCGGCTTCCTGCCCGCGGTGCCCACCCCCGAACTCCGAGCCGCGGCTTCAGTTTACAACCGGGCGGCAGGGCCTTTTGGTTCCTTCCCCCCATTCTCCGCCCCCCACGCGACCCTCGCAGCCCCCAGTCCATTCTGTGCCCTTGACTTTGGGTTTTTTGCTTTGTGTTTAGATTCTCCCCGGAGGGGCTCCTGGCGGCTCAGTCGGTGAAGTGTCTGCTTCGGCTCAGGGCGTGATCCCGGGGCCTGGGGGGGCCCACGTCGGGCTCCCCGCTGGGCGGGGAGTCTGCTTCTCCCTCTGCCCCTCCGCTGGCTGTGCGCTCGCTCTTTCTTTCGGATGACGTCTTGGCAGGAAAAAAGGTTGCACGTGTGAGTGAGGTCAAGCAGTATTGGACTTTGTTCACTTAGCATCACGGCATCAAGGTGCATCCGTGTTGGAAATGACGGAAGTGGCAAGATTTCCTGTTTTATGGCTAAAGAATATTTCTGTGTGCGTGAGACGGAGAGAGCACGTTTCCTCCATTTACTGGTTGGTGAACACAAGTTGTTCCCAAAGTTTGGCTGTTGTAAATAATAACATGAGCCGTGCTAGAGCGTAGATATCATCAAGTTCGTGTTCTTGCTTTAACGAGTACCGGGCAGGGCAGGGCAGTGGCCGAGCCCCGGGGCCGCCGCAGCCCGCGCCCCGCCAGCAGGCACGAGGGCTCCCTCTGCTCCACACCCTCGCCAGCACCCGCTGCTTCTCGTGTTTTGTTCTTAGCCATTCTGGCAGTTGTGAGCTGACATCTCATCGTGGTTTGGATTTGCATTTTCAGGATGACAAGTGATGTTAACTCTCTTTTCCTGTGTCTGTCGGCTGTCTGGGTGTCTTCTTTGGGGAAATGTCTGCTCACGTCTTCTGCCCATTTGTAGTCCAGTTGACTTTTTACTAGGAACTTGTAGGAATTATTTTAAATATTAGCTGCTCATCAGATACACAATTTATAGATACTTTTCCTATTTTGTAGGTTTCCACTTCATCATGTTGATGGCTTTCCGTGGCAAGCATGATATCTTCAGTTGGGTCCCACTGGTTTATTTTTGCTTTTGTTGCTTTTGCATTTGATGTCAAATCCAAAAAACCATCCCCAAGATCACTGTCAGGGAAGTCACTGCCCATGGTCTTAAATTCATTATTGGGTGTTTTTAACAATTTTTCTAAAGACTTTATCTTATTTTAAAGATTTATTTTAGGGGCACCTGGGTGGCTCGGTTGGTTAAGCATCTATCTGCCTGTGGCTCAGGTCCTGGGATTGAGCTTCATGCCGGGCGCCCTGCTCCCTGGGGACCTGCTTTTCCCTCTTCTTCTGCCCTTTCCCCTTGTGCTCTCTCTCTCAAATAAAATCTTAAAAAAATACGTGTTAGAGGGCGTGCGAGCAGGGGCAGGCACCGTGGGAGAGGGAGAATCTCAAGCAGACTCCCCACTGAAAACGGGGCCCGATGCGGGGCTTCCTCTCACGATCCCAAGATCGTGACCTGAGCCAAAATCAAGAGCCGGCAGCTGAACTGACAGAGCCGCGCAGGTGCCCCAAGACTTTAAAGTCATCTGTACGCCCCACGTGGGGCGTGACGTCTGCACCCCGGAGCCCGCCGGGCGGCCCACACGGCACTGTGCAGCAGCAGCACAGGGTCCAGACCAACCCCCTCCGGGCTCTGGGCCCCTTCCCGTAGGGTCAGTGACCGCGTGTGCGGCCCTACGAGGCCGCTTCGCCATCAGGCTGCAGGGGTCCGTTTCGTGCTCCCTCTTCCGTGGGAAGGCCTCCTGCCCGGCCCCACGCCTCTCTCTACCCAGTCACCCCGCCATCTGCGGACTCGGGGGCCAGGGCTGCTGGTGCTCGTCCCGTCAGCCCTTGTGTATGCGGCCGAGTCCTCAGAACCGTGCCTGCGCCCCACCTACCCGCTGTCGGCGTGGCCTCGGGGACGCCCGCCCGAGGCTCGTCGGCGTCCGACACTGTCGTAGCTTTGCTCCTCGGCCGTCCACTTTGGGCCGCGAGGGTTCCTCCACCTCGGCTCCTGTGTCCTTTCTCTCCGCGGGCTTTTGAGCCCTTCCTGACTTCCGCCCCAGACCCCAGCCAGCCCCCTGCTGCCGACCTGGTTCCTTAGGCCCTTTGCGAAGCCAGAAATCTCCGTGTCTGTGCGCACACTTGTGTGCGTGGCCGGGATGTAAGCCGTGCGCGGGTCCAGACGCCCCCTTGGCCAGCATCCCCCACTGGCTCCGCGGGCTCGGGGCCGTGTGCGCGTCCTGCTGGCCGGCCCGCCCGCCTCCCCCGCCCACCAGCGTGGCCACACCCCCGTCAGAGTGGTTTCCTGCTGGGGTTCCCTTGAGTTCCCTCGAAGACGCTGGTCTCGGTCCCGGATGCTGGCCGTGAGATGCTGTGGCTCAGTCCACGGCGAGAAAGGCACGTGCCTGCCTCCTTGTCCCCCCGCCACCACCCAGCCCTGGCAGCAGCCGGCCTCCCACACGTCCCCACCCGCCCGTCCTTGCTCCCCGAGGGAGCAGCAGTTCTGTGCTCTTCCGCTCGTTTGTGCACAAATGAAAGCACGCCGTCTGTATTTTTTCAAAGACTTTTATTTTGTTCACCAGCCTGCAGGTCGGGCTCAGCTCCTCTCCCCCCTCAGCGGTACAAGTGCCCGCGGGGGCAGCCCGCCCGATGCCCACAGGCCCTCCCCAGGGAAGCCTCTCCCCGGGGCGCTAGGAACCCCTGGGAAGTGCGGGGCCCAGGGCACGGCCTGCACCACCTGCTCGACAAGCCGCCCGGGCCCCGGGAGGGAACACAGGCGGGGAGACCGGCCCAGGGGAAACATGGTGGCCACTCTCTAGCTGCCCGCGGCCGACTCCAGCTCCCGTTTGTGGGGGAACCAGTACACCCCAGAAATGGCCAGCCGCTTGCTGAACCCTCTGGGTCCCGGAGGAGCGGCGCTGGGCCCGGCATGGCCGCCCAGCCCCCTGTGCACCTGGACCGCGCCGTGTAGCGCCTCTTACCAGATGCGCTACTGTAGGTTCCCGGGCTTCCAGAGGCTCGTCTTCGGGAGGGGGGAACCCCGACAAGTGGGTCACAGGTCAGAAGCAACGAGCGGCGGTTTTCCAGGCGCTGCCTGATTGCCCTCCAAGCCACGTCCGCCTGGCCGCCAGCATCGCAGCGCCCCACTGGGGTCTGCCTGTGTCCGGACCAGGAAGCCGCATTGGGAAGGGGCACCTGCAGGTTTGGATTATTTAACACAATCCAAGCACGTAATCCTGCGAATCAAGTGGAAAGTACAAGGGGCCGCCTGCAAAACCCCAAGGACTACAGCCCGAGGATCCGGCCCCAGAGGGAGAACAGAACAGACCTACGCAGACCCAGCACTTCAAGGAGACCAACGTCTGCCTCCACGCTGAGGGCGGGGCCCCTGGAAGGGGCGGGGCCCCTGGAAGGGCCGGGGCTCCGTCCCCAGGGGACCTGCAGCCAGTCCTGCCAAGACGGGGACAAAAGGAACTGGCTCGCAGAGGGCCCCCGGTCGCCAGGGCGATGGCTCCTAAGCCTAAGGGGGGTGGGGGTTGGTGGGGGAGCGGCCAGATCCCGAAGGTGCTGGGCTCATCGGCCACTCGGCCGCAAGCAGCGGAGGACCGGCCCCTTTGTTCCCACCAAAAGGTGAACTCACGCGCCTGGGGAACTGGCCTGGCCAGGGCGCATCACGGGACCTGGAGCTTTACCTTTTCTAGAGAAGTTAGTGAAGAGTCCCGGTGCCATGGAACCAGCTTTCTCCCAGGGAGAGGCTGTCGGCCAGGTCCGGGCATGAACAAACATAAGCAGAAATTTTATTAAAAAATGCCACTCATTTTAGCCCAAGTGAAGTGAGGGCGGCCGAGTGGACACGCACACGGGGCGCGCACAGGCTGTCCTGTCGGGGGGCAGCCTTGAGGCCACGCTGCCGGCAACGGGCGGACGCCTGGTAACCCAGAGCTCTGACGTTTCATTTAAACCGCACGCGACTAGTCCTCTCTGAAGGATTTGGCAAAGATTTATTTTTTTCTATTTCCAGTCTTTTGAAGTAGACACAGTTTTGCTTAGAATGAAGCGGATTCTAAAGAGCACAAAAACCGAACACAGGGTAGGACTAGTCAGCAATGCAGAGCGCTAAGAGGGGGACACTTCGCAGGTGCCGGGACAGAAGGCCGTCGGGGGAGCTGCAGGGCCCGCGGCTCAGAGTCGGAGTCGGACGCGGAGTCCGCAGTGGGACCGACGGCAGGTTCAACGGAGTCTTTAGAAGGACACCCTGCACCCACTCAAACATAGTATTTCCTAGAACAGTGTGAGTATAAGGCCACAATATTCATTTGGGACTAACCCCTTATGTAGTCATTGTAATAAACATTATTCATTCTTTTCAAATATAAAGTATTTTAACTGAGTAACTGGATACAGATCATTTTTGTTAAAATCCTACCTATCATAGCTAGTGTGTTAAAATTATTTATACTTTGATATTTATAATATCCGAACAAAATTTACTACCAAATTATTACAGCAGATGTTAATCAGTAGGACATGCTCACTAATTGATCCCATAGGTATGATTACAGGGGAGCATCTTGTTGTGGTTTTGTCTTTCCTTTCATTCGACTCAGGAGCGCAGCATTTACAGAGCAGACAGACCCACCAGGCGACGGCTCCTCAGGTCGCGCTGCCGCCGGCTCCCGGCTGGAGAACAAGAGCCAGCTTCACTTCATCAAAAGGTGCTGGTGGAAGTAGTCAGGCGCCTTCCAATGTAGATCCTTCATGAAAAAGCAAGGAGCAGTTAGCGTGGGGCCCAGGGTGCCGGGCAGGGACGGGATACCGGCCGCCTGCTCTTAACCTGGCGATGGAGGGGCGCCCGGGGACTCAGTGGGTTAAAGCCTCTGCCTTCGGCTCAGGTCATGATCTCAGGGTCCTGGGATCGAGCCCCACGTCGGGCTCTCTGCTCAGTGGGGACCCTGCTCCCCCCTCTCTCTGCCTGCCTGTGATCTGTCAGAGAAAATCTTAGAACCTGGTGCACAGTCTCTATGTAAGAAATCTCTTCTCCAGTAAGTGCTTTCGGATTTCAGTCCAGATTTTCTAAGCTGAAAAGTCCCGGCGGTGCTCCAGCCTCAGCGCACTGAGCCCGGACCGAGGGGGCCGCAGGAACACGTGTCGGGGACTCACCCGCGCGGCAGCCCCGCCCGGCGCTCCAAGGCCTCCGCTCAGTGGCAAAGCCCCGGAGCCTGACAGGAGCGGTGAGGCAGGGACGCTACGTGGGAGGGGGCTGCAGGGACTTGCCCTGAAACGAAGGCCCAGTCCAGGAGCGGACGTGTCCCGGGCCCTGCTCCCCCGGAACCGAACTCGCTAGCTCTGGAGAAAGTGGGAGCCTGGCCCGGAGTCCCACAGGCCAGAGTGCAGCCGGTGGGGCCGTGCGGAGAGCCACAGCTCCGAGCGGGAAGGGGGCCGGCCAGGCCTGGCCCAGGACCGGGGAGGGCCTTCACAGAGTTTTCTGACGTGCTGACGTGCAGGAGCCTCGGGCCCATTGGGAAGCCATGTCCCCGGCACGGTTCCCAGACCGAGGATCTGAGGGTCTGAAGCCCCAGAGCTGGCAAGACGGAACCTCGCGAGACCAGGAAGCGCCCACCTGCCCTAAAACCCTGAACAGCCCAGGTCTCATGCGCCCCACTGCCGGGACCTGGGAAGATGGGGGACTGTGCTTCAGGGGCTGTCTCGTCCCTTCTCCCTCGGGGCCCTGGAGGCCAGCCCGCGTCAGATGCCTGCGGTGACCATCCCGGCCGGCCAGCTGCACGCACAGAACACCGTGGCACCCGGGACACGGGCTGGGGGTGGCCGGCCCTGGGCGCCAGACGCCGGACCCAAGCCGGGCTCGCCTCCCTGCCGCTGGAGCGGGGCTGCGCGGGGGGACGCGTGGCAGGTGCCCGAGCCCAGCCGGCTGCAGGGGGAGGGACAGCTCGGAGCGGCCGCCCGCACAGCGACACAGGACAACCCGGACGGAGCAGCCAGGCGTCAAGGAGACACCGGGCAGACGCACTCGGGGCCCAGTCGGGGCCGTCCCCCCACAGGGGAGCCAGGCCAGGGCCCTTCCCGAGTCTGGGGTCCGCGTTCTGGGCGGACCGACGATCTGTACCTGAACGCGAGGTTTTGAGATCCCCGCACGGAGGATTACGGGGGCGGCTACGCGGCCTCACTCACCCCAAGCCGATGGCCAGCAGGTGAGAGAGCAGCAGGGACGGGAGGAAGACCTTCAGGAACTCCGCCGAGAAGATGCCCCCCTTCTTCATGACGCTCGTGTTCCTCATGCTGAGCGTGGCCGTGCGCTTCGGGTGCTTGAACAGCAGCTCCCTGGGGAGGAAGACGTGGTGAGCCGCCCGCCCCGCGCCCGGGCAGCCCCCGCGCCACCGCCACTCACTTGGGGGGGATGTTTTCCGGCCGACTTGACCAATCCCAAATCCAGTCTGAGTTTTTCTTCAAGATGCTCTCGACTTCTTTTCTTCTCTCCATATAATCTTCCTCAGACTACGACAGAATCAACGTGACTGTCGCTTAGCGCCGCGCCCCCAAGCCCCGGGGTCCCCCCCACCGCGCGCCCGCAGGCCGCTCCTCAGCCCCAGATGGACACCGAGGCCGCACACGCGGCTCCTGGGGAAGCAGGCGCGGCGGACGGCACCTCCCGGGGGCTTTCAGAGCAGAAACCGGCGACGCAGGGCAGCGCGCTGTGCTCTTTGTGAGGACGGTTTCGCTCAGCGGGAGGGAAAGAACCAAACACTCACACACACCGGGGATTTCAAGCCACATCTGAAGTACTAAAGCAAGACACTAATATAGGGCACTTTAAAAAGGAGGATCACAGGTAGTTTTCTAGTTTTTTGCATTTAAAAAACTCTAAACCTTGAGGAATTCCTTTTGAAAATCAGCAAAACCACTGCTTAAACTTTTGGGAAAACTCTGGAATGCAGTAGCAGACCCAGCCAGCTGCCCTGAGGGCCTCAGAGGTACGACCCCAAGACCTCGCTTCCTCAGTGATTTTGAAATAAATACGGGTAAAGAAGTCCACCGTTCCGTCCTCACCACTGAGAACACCCAAAGGACCCAGCAGGTGCCGGCGCAGCCGTCCCGGGGCCGGGCGTCGTGAGGCCCGGGAAACCTCGGCACACACGGGCGCCACCCCCCGGCGGCAGCGTCCCCGAGTGGCCCCCGAAGTCATGCCAGGCTCTCCGAGGAGCAGAGGTGCGAAGACCCCCCCCCCGACCGCCGCGAGCGGAGCAGACAGCAGCGCCCGAGGGGCTCCGGGGGCCGGGCGGGGCTGCAGGCGCGGGGGAAGCCGCCCGCGCTCCCCGTGCACGTGGGGAGGCCCCCACCACGGAGCTCCGAGGCGAGAGGACCCCCCTTCTCTCCCCGGTCCCGCGGCCCGTGCTCACCACGCGCGCGGCCCACCTGAGAACTGTTCTTCTCGCCGATGCTGTGCGTGTCGACTTCCGAAGCCCGGGCCGTATCCTGAGGGGTCTGTGAGCGAGGCGGGCTGGGTGGGGACAGAGAGGAGAGCAGGGGACAAAACGGGATGTGAACACGGTTTCGGTCACGAGGCAAAGCCCCTCAGGCCCGGCCCCGTTTCCTCGGAGGAGGAAGCCCTGGCACCAGGGTCTTCTCCCCCACCGGCCCCGCCTCCCAGTGCCCTTCAGCTGAGCTCGGCAGGCGGTGGGGAGCCCCTGGGGTTGGGGGACACACACGACGCACAGCGCGGCCAGCGGGCCTTCCCACCAGCTCTGTGCTCCGCGGTACCGCCTGAGGGCACCTGACCTTTGCCGTCGGGCTCAGCAGACACGCGGCAGCTCGCGGTGACCGGGCCGACCCAGCCGGGACACACCGGGGGCAGCAGCTGCGTGCCGGCCGCCCCCCAGGACCCCGGTGTCACCGTGGTCCCTCCGCAGACCGGGCCCCGTCGCGCCCGCGACCCAGGGAGGGGCGGGGGCCCCAGAAAGCAGCGCCTGCGGCCGCTCCTCTACACCCACCTGTCACAGTGAGAGCTCTTGGAGCTACTCCGTCCAGACTCGTGCTGGGCATCCAGCAGGATTTTTTCCAGGTCACCGTTATACACAGAAACAGAGGCGGGAATGCTGCTCCCGTTCCCGTTGCTGCTAAAGTGCAGCTCCACCCAGGAGCCTGAGGGAGACACAGAAGGGCCCCGGTGGGATCTCCTGCCCACTGCGGAGCCCCGTCCCGACAGACCACCAGCCCCACTCACTCCTTGACGCACAGCCCTGGCGCCCATCTCTGGAGGTGCATCCCCGTGGCCGGCCGGTCCCTGCCTTTTCGGGACACCAGGTAGGTACCCGGCAACCCGCTGGGCCAGCAGAGTCCCACCGACCACAATGTTTTTTTTCCACTCAACTTTCAGAAGGAAAAGGGCATCAACAAGAGTTTAAGAGATTTGTTTTTTTAAAGGTTTCTATGATCTCTTAACCGCTTATTTCCACAGCAGCATCGCATTCTGATCCTGAGGCCCCACAAAACTCCTCTGACTGCTGGTCTGTACTTACTTCCCTCAGAAGCCAGAGGAACAGTCTGCCTAGAACAAAGGTAATCTCTCACTGACCACGACTGACCAGAGCAAGCCGTCCCCAGGGACTCAGTTAGCCAGGACTTTACGCCTTCTTACTTGAATTACAAACAGCCATTGTTACACATCCCGAACTGCTTCTGTCCCGATTAAGAGAGCTGTCTGAGCACAGATCATCTGCCTCCCCAGACAGAACCGAGCACCTGCCACCCCCGGCCCCCTCACACCTGACACGAAGCCACTGTCTTCGGCGAGGCCGGTCTGTGGCCAGCGCAGTGGCTGCAGCTCCGTGGGACGTTCGCTCTGATCTCAGTCCCGCCCCGGGCACACGCGGCAGGGACAGGCTGTGGCCTGTGTCTGGGGAGGCCGACGGTGGGCAGAGCCCAGAGCAGCCCCCCGCTGGGAGAAGGGTGGACGCGAGCCCTACTTGCAGACTTCAGGCGAGCGTGGCAGGGGGTAGGCTCAGCCCAGCGGGGAGGGGGCCGGGGACCCGAGGGCAAGGCCCGGGGGCTGGAGGTGGGGGCCACGGAGTGCCCGGGGACGCGCGCACGTGACCGAGCACCTGCACACTGCTGTGACACGTGGGGCACCTACGGCCCCACCACGGGCCGTGGCCCCTCAGGTGTGCGGCAGCAGCCACCAGAGCTTCTGTAACCACCAGCATGACTTTTTAAGACTAATTATTTGCAGGAGAGTGAGTGCGTGCGCCCCGGGAGGGACCCTGACTGGGACCTGAGCCAAAACCAAGAGTCAGCCCCGAGCCGACTGGGCCACCCGGCTCACGTTTCTTGGCAGCGACACTCTCGCTTCTGTCCACACGGACCCGGGGCAGGCCCGCAGCCAGAAGCAGCAGGTGCACATTCAGAAAGGCCTGGCCTCCGACACGGCCGGGCAGAGGTGTGGTCCCCCCCGCCAACCAGTCTACGTTCAGCCGTTCTGTGCCAGCAACTTGAGTGGTTTCTCTTCTGTTTCTCGGACTGCAAATGAAACTGGCCATCTTTTCCTAGGCTTACTGACCGTGTGGACGGCATCTTTTTAAATTAGCTGTTCGGGGGCACCTGGGAGGCTCAGTCCACTGTCTGCCTCTCAGTTTGGGCTCAGATCATGATCTCAGGGTCCTTAGATCGAGCCCTGCGTCGGGCTCTGCCCTCTGCGGAGAGTCTGCCTGAGATTCTCTCTCTGCCCCTCCACGCACATTCTCTCTCTCTGAAATAAAAAATTAGCTGTTCAAAAATCTCTTACTTTCTGTAGAAGTTTAACATTCAAGATACAAGCCTTTCTCCCCCCAAACGTGCTGCAAGTAACGTCCCTGCGGTTCGCTTTTTCAGTTTTAATGTCATGTCCTGACCAATGTAAGTCTTTGATTTTAATTCAAAGTTTCGATCTCTTATTCTTTTTTTTTCTTTTAAAGATTTTATTTATTTATTTGACAGAGAGAGATCACAAGTAGGCAGAGAGGCAGGCAGAGAGAGGGGGAAGCAGGCTCCTTGCTGAGCAGAGAGCCCGATGCGGGGCTGGATCCCAGGACCCTGAGATCATGACCTGAGCCGAAGGCAGAGGCTTTAACCCACTGAGCCCCCCAGGTGCCCCGATCTCTTCTTATTCTTGAGGCCTGGAGACCCGGCTGGTGGGCACGCTCATGCAGATCTGGGTTTTAATGAGCCTGCCGTCAGCCTGTGCACGGGGTCCCAAATGGATGGGCTTTTCCCTGCGGAAAGATAGCTGCGTGGCACCGCTCGCTGACCAGACTGCCGTTGCCCCCTCAGCCACCCGGCTTCCTCTGCCGAAATCAAGCTGGCCACGTGCATGGGCCCGTTCTGAGCCCAAGACAGTTTCTCTATTCTGTGTCACAGGTCTGTGTTCTCTCCAGAGGCCACTCCGGTGGCCTACGGAGGACAGGGACAGTACGGGCAGGGTGAAGGCAGACCACAGAAGACAGAAATGCAGGGACCAGACACATGCAACGAGCCACGCTGGTATATAAAAGCACTGTGACCCAGAGCTGCCCCTCTACTGACACCAGCATGGCCCCGCACAACACCGTGATCGCCCGACTCCCACCCTCCACGGGGCTGCAGGACACCGTGCGGCCAGCGGGGACCAAGCCAACCACTCCGTTCCGCCGTTGGGCGGGGGGCCCAGTGCACCCAATAGGCAGCTCTTTGGAGTCCTAACCTGTCCTCGGCAGTTGTTGAATAGGTCACCTGCATCGGAAAACAGAAAAGACCCTGCCACCCAGCTTCCCCTAGCCTCCCAGTTAGCTAACAAAACGATCACACAACGTTTCCACTTGTCTCTTTAATGTCTCAAGTGCTTCGTGCTGGCCTGGCCAGCACAAGCACATCCCTAACGCAGGAGGAGGCAGAGCCTGTCCCGGACCCCAGGGCCCGCAGCCACCAGGCTGTCCCACACCCCAGCATCCCGGAGACGGTGCATCCGACCGGCTCTCCACAAGCTCCGTGCCTCCTGCCCCTGACGCATCAAGAAGAAAGCTCCAGACCGGGAGTCCTGCCCTGGAGCCACTCAGCCAGCCAGGACGGCAGCCGGGGCACGTTCCATTCTCCTAGGCTCCACCCGTCACTCAGACACCGGGCCTGGCTCCGCTTACTCAACTAGGCCAGGGTGTGCTCCAGATGGCCTGCGCTGCGTGCCGTCAACAGTCTGAGGGGTGACATCGCTTCTGACATGACACGGGGGGGGGGGAGGGATAGGGTTTGTCAGTCCCACCACCACACAAGCCGGAGGAGACGGGGCCTCCAGCAGAGCCAGCGACACGGGGTCGTGCGGGCTCCTCACACACCTGCAGCGGACCCCAAGCTTGGGCTCCAACGACACCCGGCCGAGGGCCAGTCAATCCCTAGAACTCACAGAACTCAGGAGGCTACTTTACTCCCCTTGGCCCGGTTCTCAGAAGGCTACAGCTCGGGTCCAGCCCGCTGGGAAAGACAACCAGGACCGGGTACGAGGAAGGGGGGCCGAGCTCCCTGCACGTTGGCTCATTCAACCCAACTCCCTCCGAACCTGGCTGTGTGCGGTTCCTCTAACCCATTGGCAGCCCCTGCCATCCCTCGAGGGGGGTGTCCACCCTCCAATCCCCTCCCCAGGTGGCGGCCACCTCTGGCCCCCAGCCACCGCACTACCAGACTGTGTTCCAAGGGGGCTCATCAGCGAGCCACTAGTATCACTCAAGAAATTCCAAGGGTTTTGGGGGCTCTGTGTGGAAAAGGGGAAAAGGTCACATATGAACATGTGTTTAAGCAGATACAATTAGAACACCTAGCTGGTTCAGTCGCAGGACAGTGTGCACCTCTTGATCTCGGGGTTGTGAGTTCATGCTTCATGTTGGGTGTAGAGATTACTTACAAATAAAATCTTTAAAAAAATAAAAAAACAAACCCATAATTAACAAGGACCAGTATCAGGTGCACCTATATTTTTTGTTATGTCACCAGGGCCAACTCAAGACTCCAATGAGACAAACTCATGTTTTCTAAAATCACACCCTAAAAAGCCCTAAGCATCCCAAGAAAGCAAAAAAACCCATTCTGGACTGTCTATACCTTCGAGTCCAAAAGCTGTATTCCAAGAATGATTTACTAGGTCAACAGTTTTATGATTAACCCGAACGACTGGGCAGGAAGCACACCTCGGGGCCAGGGACAGAGGGCTGGCTACCCGGCCACCGACTTCACCCAAGTGTTAAGATCACTCCTTTTTAAGCAAGAAACGCGGGGACTCGGGTGGCTCTGCCGCCTTTCCTCAGAATCACAGCGTATCAAGTAACTCGGTATAAGCAAAGCAGCAAAGCAGCAGACCGTGCCGTTCCCACCCCCCAAGGCAAGGCCTCCTTCCCAACTTCCCGACCGTCTCCTCGCCGTCTGCCCCACGCACATCAAGAACGGGTCGCCGGCACCCACAGCAAGTCCACGTCCCGTCTCCCCATGAGCTGAGACGGGTGCCCAGCCCAGCCCAGCGCCTGCCTCCCCCGTGAGAGGACAGTCCCCTGGCCCCACTGCCCGCTCCGCATCCCAGGGCCAGTGTTTCCGGCCACCACGGCGGAGCCCACAAGGACGGGCACCCCGCTGCGTGGCCCCGACGGCTGTGGAAAGCCCGAGACCCTCCAGAAGCCTCGCCCAGCACTCTGAAAATCCTGGTTTGGGATGCTGACGCCGAACCCCAGCACACGTGTGTTTTGGCGAAAGGCGTAATGCAGTCGGTGGGGAGCCAGGGTGGGGGGCACTGGCGAGGGGAGGCAGGCACCCCAGTAACCTTCTGGACGGTGGGGTGGAGTCCACACAGACGGATGCTGGAGAAGGCACGGCGTTCCAGAGCGGGCCACCCCCCGGGAGAGGGGGGTTTACTTAGGGAACTCCAGGTTCAAAAAGCTCTGTACACACAACCATTATTTATGGTAATAAAACTGTTTTAGAAAATAAATAATAACAGATAAAAAGCTTCTCGAGTCAGGTGAGAAAGGAGCAAGAGACTGACAGAGCCGTACCTTTGAACTAAGAATGGAAAGGGGCGGGATCCCGGTTCCCACAGGGCTGCTCAAGCCCACGTTTCCTGCCCAGGGAGGGCGCCAGGACCCCGTGTCCGGGCTGTTGTCACTCAGGCTCCCGGCACCCCAGCGGCCCTTCCCTGGAGCCCAACTCTTCCTTTACTTGTGGTCGCCTGCCCTCTTTTCCACTGAGCCTCCGGGGACCCTCGGTGAGAGGTGGGGGATGGGCCAGGACCTAGGTGGCTGAAACCCCTTCGCTGTCAAACTTCACGACACTACAGTTTCCCTTCAAAAGAAATTTGGTTTTTCTCTTCAGACACCTCTGCCCACGGCGGGCTGTCTGCGACGCCCGAACTGCCCGTCTGGCTGCAGAGAACGCGGGGAGCGGAGGGGGCTTCCCATTACTGAAGCCCCGCACATGAGCAGCTGGGCTTCGTGTTCCGGGGTCCCACACGGATGCAACCCCTCCCCATGACACAAGGCTTCTCTCCCGCCGGGACCGAGGGGAAAAGGCAGGCAAGTGCGGTATCCCACTAGATCCTGCTAGATGACAGCTTAAACCAGAATGGGGGGGGGGAGGCAGAAAGGGACCGATCCCGCTGTCACCTCCTCAGGTAGGAGGTCGGCTGTGGTCGGCAGGCCGGGCTCACCAGGGCTTGCCCCGTCCTTGGTTCAGATATAAACAAGGGGTAATAAAATCAGAGCAGACAAACAAGGGGTAATAAAATCAGAGCAGACGGGACAAGCACGAGGCCGGGAACCAGGCCTGGATTCACATTTCTCTGGGCAGCGGTGCGGCCCCACGTGATGGGAGGCAAGTGACTCCACCCACCAGGGGCTGAGGCTGAGCCAGTGCCCCGCAGCACGTACGCTCCAGAGAAGGGCCCAGAGAAGCCTCAACGCGAATGTCCACTCAGTGTGTAACCATCTCTTTACAGAATAAGCAAAACACAAAAACAAATCTTTTAACTCAGAAGCTGGCAATTTTGTATTGCCAATGACTCAGCAGTGGGGGGCCAGTCGGGGAATGCAGACCCGAGCCCCCTCAGGAGGACTCAAGGGCAGACTAAATCCCAGCCTGTGTGTAAAATACAGGGTCTGAGAAGTGGCTTGATGATCAGAAAAAGGCTGATCCTAAGGCACGGAGCTACACAACTGGACCTTACGGAAGAGAGAGAAAATTAAACCCTTAATCCATTTATCAGTTTCAAAGAAAGTCAGTCGGAAGTCGAACTTTAAAGAGCTTACAAAACTCCAAAAGTGGTTGAAGGGGCGCCTGGGTGGCTCAGTGGGTTAAAGCCTCTGCCTTCGGCTCAGGTCATGATCTCAGGGTCCTGGGATCGCGCCCCACGTCAGGCTCTCTGCTCAGCGGGAGCCTGCTTGCCCCCACCCCCGCCTGCCTCTCTGCCTGCTTGTGATCTCTGTCAAATCAATAAATAAGCCTTTAAAAACAAGTGGTTGCAGATTTTAAGTACATGTTACACACTGCATGAGACTACACCTTGCCCAGTAAAATCATGCTAAGGAACAAGGAAAATAATGAGCTGCTCACTACATTTTCCTGAATACGAGGATTTTAACAATGCTAATGAGCTGAAACAATCAGTCCCGAAGGTTTGTTACAGCACTTCTCCAAAGCTTATTTACATGCTCATTTGGCTCAGGGAACTTTTGCTTCAGAGAATACAAAGGTCAACGGCCAGCAGGCTTCTCCTGGGCCCCGGGGGGATCACTCCAAGGGGGAGCCCAGAACAAGGCCTCCGGGGCAAGACCCTGGCGGCAGACCCCCAGCGGTGGCCGGGTCGGCGCCCCACGCCCCGACGCAGGAGTCCGCAGGCCCAGAACGGGCAGGCGCAGGGCTGGGCGGGCACCTGCTCAGGGTCCCCCCGAGTCTGGGACAGTGTCCTTCTGCTCGTATCCTTCCTAACCACGTACCAATTTCCAGCGGCTTTGGAAGGGAGGCCGAGTACAAGTGGAGACTGAACTTCAACAGTCGCTACTACCTTCTGACACCAGTTAGGCTGTTTATCTTACCCCAAAGGGCGGTGGGTGGGCCCGAGTCCCTAACACCGTAACCCCTTCGTCCTTTCCTTCCTCTGCAGTTAGGGGGACAGTCACCAGGGACAGAGCGAGCCAGGGTGTGAATCCGAGGGCCGCAGTTGGACTGAACCCCCCACCCCGGCCTCGGCTCGCTCGAACCCACAGGGGAGCGCGGCCGGGAACGGAACACGACCTTTAGGCAGCTCTGCGGACGCAGGGGGCTGGGACTTCGCGGCAGGGCTGCCAGTACCGGAGCGGGATGTAGGCTTGTGGGGCGACCCGGCCCGCGACCCGGCCCGCCAGGCCCAGAGCGGGTGCTCCGCGCGACCCGGGGCCCGCAAACCCCAGGTGCGTC
>CM053617.1:69158312-69189790 GCA_028646535.1 Procyon lotor | reverse complement strand
CAGTCAGAGTAACTTTTATTTTGTAAACACAGATGCGATCGTGTGATTTTCCTACTTAACATGCATCAGGTGAATTCTCAACTGCCCTTAGGACAAACATCAAAATCCTCATTCTATTCTACCCTTTGCTTTCTATGGTCTAATTACTCAGACCTTAGTTTTCTTTTCTCTTTTTTAAAAAGATTTTTGTTTGTTTCAGAGAGAGACAGAGAAAGCAAGAGGAAGCAGGAGCGTGGAGAGGGAGGGAGAGGCAAGCTCCCCACTGAGCAGAGAGCCCGACGTGGGGCTCGATCCCACGACCCGGGGATCATGACCCGAGACATAAGGGATTGAGTCACCCAGGCACCCTCAGGCCTTCGTTTCTTAAACTGGTCCTAATTCTTCCCGTTTGAAGCCGTCCGCTATGGCCTACACTCTGCTGGGACAGGTTCCTCCTACCCCACGACCTTGTGCCTATCTGCCTGCCCAAGGCTCCAGCGTCCAGGGAAGCGCTCCCACTCCGCTGGGGCCCTCATCACAAGGCAGCTTAGCCGCGCGTGTCTCAGGACGGCGTGTGTGTTGGAGCGGTGCTTTTGCTCACGGGACACTAGCGGCGGGGACGCACACCTGCAGAAAGGATGCACCAAGAAGCAAACGGATGAGGAGCTCAGAGTTCATTTGTTAGCCCTGGTGACTCACTATTCGTCAGCAAAACTCCCCTTCCCGTTGAATGCCCAGACAGGTAACTACCCAACTACTCCTTGGTATTTCAGACTCAAACTAGCAAGAGGACAATACTAGCATTTCTGTCAAGAGATGTAAAAAAAAGGCCATTAATTTGAGAAATTGGTAGCAAAAGGGCAAGAATCTCTCTCTAAATTTGGGAAATGATCTTTAAATCTAGCCTGTCATATGAGAAAAACAAGGCTGCTATCATTTCTCTCTGCCCCCCCCCCCCTTTTTTAAAGAAAGCTCTATGCCCCACACGGGGCTTGACCTCACAATTCTGAGATCAAGAGTCACACGTCCCACCCACAAAGCCAGCCGGATGCCCCCTCAGGTGCCATCTTTATTAGTATGTTGGGCACACGCACGGCCCCGAGTCTTCCTCATACTAAACAAACATAGTTCAGTACATTTAAACACATGTGGAAGAACTCGCATATATTTCTAAGTTAAAGAAATCCTGAAATAAATAAGATTATCAGTGATATATTTACCAGGTAAATGGTAAAAGAAGTCAAAATTTTATCAGATTTTAAGCAAACAACGACTAGTAACCCCCAGTTTGTGATTTTATTTCAGAGAGAGAGAGCGTGTGTGTGCACTAGGGAGAACCAGCAGAGGGGGGAGCAGCAGGCAGGAAGAGAAGCAGACCCCCCCGAGCCAGGAGCCAGGACCCTGAGATCGTGACTTGAGCCGAAGGCAGATGCTCTACTGACCAAGCCACCCAGGCGTCCGCCCAGTTTGTGATTTTAGAAAAACTGTAGCAAGTTATTTTTGACCAGTAAGTCTGCATATAAATAATTCCATTTCCAAATAACTTTTGAGGAATATATTCTTTAAGAATAACATTTTTAAAATTTTCAAGGACTAAAAATAAAATAAAAAAAACATTAGAGATGTAGAATTTCCTACTTCAAAAAATCCACATTCAATTCTGCCATAAAATGGAATGAAACTCTGATCCATTCAAGAGAATGAGAAGATAAGCCACATACCAGGAGAAAATATTTGCAAGAGATACAGCTGATAAAGTACTGTTATCCAAAATAGATGAAGAACTCTTAAAGTCAACAATAAAGAAAACAGCCCAAATACAAAATGGGCAAAAAACTCAATAGACATTTCAGCAAACAAGATATACAGATGGCAAATAAGCATACGAAAAGATGCTCAGCATCACATCCTCCAGTAACTGCAAATTTAAACAAGGTACTGATGCACACCTATTAGAACAGCAAACTCCCAAGTCAGGGACCCCACCAAGTGCTGGGAAAGGTGTGAACAGCAGGAACTCACTCACTGCGGACGACTGCAAAATGTGCAGGCACTTTGCAACAAAGTTTGGTTGTTTCTTACAAAACTAAACATTCTCTTCCCATAGGATTCAGCAATTGTGCTATTTGGTATTTACCCAAAAGAGCTGAAAATTTATGTTTACACAAAAATCTGCACAAATGTTTACAGCAAATTTATTATTTTAAAACTTGGAGGTAATTCTTCCGTAGGTGAACTGTGGTCCAATCAGACGAAGGAATATTATTATTATTCAGAACTAAAACGACATGAAAGAACCTTAAATGGATACAATGAAGTGAGAAAAGCCAGAATGAAAAGGCTGCATACCGTGTGGCCCCAAGGACAAGACACTCTGGAAAAGGTCAAACTCCGGAGACAGGGAAGAGATCGGTGACTGCGGGGGGAGAGGGGGAGTGGAAGCACAGAGGATCTTCAGGGCAGAGACACTACTCTGCATGATACTCCAGTGATGGACACAAGTCCTAACACATTTGCCCAACCCGAAGAACTTGTAACACCCAGAGTGAACTATAATGTAAACAGGTTGATCATGGGACTTTGGGCAACAAGGACGCGTCAGTGTTGGTTCTTGAGCTGGGACAGATCTACTATCTGGTGGGGGATGCTGACAGTGCAGGAAGCTGTGTCTGTGGTGGGGAGGGGAGCAGAGGGCATAAGGAAAATCTTTGTAGCTTCCCTTTAATTTTACAGTGAGCTTAAAACGGCTCTAAAAAAATAAAGTTTTAAAAAAATTTCTGATACATGCTACAAAGCAGACAGACCTTAAGAACATTTTGCACAGTGAGATAAACCAGGTGGACAATGTTGTATAATTCTACTTACATGAGGTCCCTACAGTAGGCATATGATTTTCATAGAAACAGAAAGCAGAATAAAGATTACTGGGGGCTGGGTGTTAGCGGAATAGGTTTTTTTGATTTTTTTTTTTTATTTGACAGAGAGAAACACAGCGAGAGAGGGAACACAAGCAGAGGGAATGGTAGCGGGAGAAGCAGGCTTCCCGCGGAGCAGAGAGCCCGATGCGGGGCTCGATCCCAGGACCCTGGGATCTGACCTGGGCCGAAGGCAGCTGCTTAACGACTGAGCCACCCAGGCGTCCCGGTTTTTTAAAATTCATTATTTAATGGTGACGGAGCTTTTGTTCAGGACAATGAAAAAGGTTTAGGCATATAGATAGTGCTGATGGTCACATAACATTGTGAATGTAATTAATGTCACTGAATTATATGCTTAAAAATGGTTAAAATGGTCAATATTAAACTCTGTATATTTTACGATAAAGAAAAAATTCCCAGACCTCACAAGAACGTCCACTCTCACCACTTTTATTCAACCGAGTACTAGAAGTCCTAGCCACAGCAATTAGACCACATAAAGAAATAAAAGATATCAAAATTGGTAAGTAATAAAACTCTATTTGCAGATGACATGATACTATATATAGAAAATCCTAAAGAATCCACCAAAAAACTACCGGACCTGATAAATGAATTCAATAAAGTCACAGGATAAAAAAATCAATGTACAGAAATCTGTTGCATTCCTGTAATACTAATAATGAAGTGGCAGAAAGTGAAATTAAGAAGACAATCCCATTTACAACTGTACCAAAACCAGTAAAGTACCAGGAATATACCTAACCAAAGAGGTTAAATAACGTGTATTCTGAAAACTATAAAACACTGACCAAAGAATTTCAAGAAGATGCAAAGAAATGGAGAGACATTCCATGTTCACGGGCTGGAAGAGTCCTGATAAAATGTGTAGACTACCCAAAGTAGTCTACACATTTAATGCAATCCCTATCAAAATAACACCAACATTTTTCACAGGGCTAGCACAAATAATCCTAAAATTTATATGGAGCCACAGAGGACCCTGAATAGCCAAAGCAATTTTGAAAAACAAAATCTTGAAGTCTGGGAGGTATCACAACCCCGGATTTCAAGGTAAATCACAAAGAGGCAGTAATCAAAACAGAATGGTACTGGCATAAAAACAGACACAGAGATCAATGGAACAGAATAGAAAACCCAGAATTAAACCCACAACTATATGGTCAATTAATCTTCAACAAAGGAGGAATGAATATCCAATGGGGAAAAGACAGTCTCTTCAACAAGTGGTGTTGGGAAAACTGGTCCCATGCAAAAGAATGAAACTGGACCACTTTCTTACACCACACACAAAAATAAACTCAAAATGGATGAAAGGCCTAAATGTGAGATCTGAAACCATAGAACTCCTGGAAGAGACCACAGGCAGTAATCTCTCTGACATGGGCCACAGCAACTTCTTTCTAGTTATGTCTCCTGAGGCACAGGAAACAAAAGCAAAAAAAATAAGCTACTGAGACTACATTAAAGTAAAAAACTTCTGCACAACAAAGGAAACAATCAACAAAACTAAAAGGCAACCTAAAGAAGATATTTGCAAATGTCTTATCAGATAAAGGCCTAGTATCCAAAATAAAGAACTTAAATAACTCAACACCCTAAAAAAAACCCAAACAATCCAAATTAAAAAATGAGTGTAAGACATGAGCAGACATTTCTCCAAAGACATCCAGATGACCAACAGACACAGGAAAAGATGCTCAACATCACTGCCATCAGGCAAATGCAAATCAAAACCTCAGTGAGATGTCACCTCACACCTGTCAGAATGGCTAAAATCAACAACTTGTCAGATACAACAAGGATGGGGAGAAAAGGGAACCCTTGTGCCCTGTAGGTGGGAATGCAAACTGGTGCAGCCACTGTGGACAACAGTATGGAGGTTCCTCAAACAGTTAAAAATAGAGCTACCCTACTATTCAGTAATTGCAATACTGGGTAATTACCCCCAAAATACAAAAACACTAATTTAAAGGGGATACATGCACCCCGATGTGTATGAGCAGCATTATCTACAATAGCCAAAGTGTCTATGGACAGATGAATGGATAAAAATGTGATAGATACACAATGTAATATTACTCAGCCACCAAAAAGAACGAAATCTTACCATTTACAACAACATGGATGGAGCCAGACAGTATTATGCTAAGCAAAATATGTCAGTCAGAGAAAGACAAATACCATATAATCTCACTCATACATGCATTTAAGAAACAAAACCAACCAGCAAAGGAAAAGTAGAGAGAGGCAAACTGAAGATACACACTCTTAACTATAGAGAACCAATAGTTACCAGTGGGGAGGTGGGGGTGGGGGTGGGAATAAGTGAAACAGGGGAGGGGGTTAAAAGAAATAAACTTAGGGAGCACCTAAGTGGCTCAGCAGGTTAAGCATCTGACTCTTGATTTTGGCTCGGTCACAATCTCAGGGTGAGTGAGATCAAGGCCTGCGTCGGGCATGGAGCCTGCTTAAGATTCCCTCTCCCACTGCCCCTACCTGCCCCTTTCTCTACAAAAAAATGAAATAAAAATAAGTTAGAATATAACATAGGAATCTAATACAGATTTCAATTAAAAAAAAAAATCGCCACCTTGGACACCTGGGTGACTCAGTTGGTTAAGTGTGTGCCTTTGGCTCAGGTCGCGATCCGGAAGTCCTGCATCATGCTCCCTGTTGGCCCGGGAGTCTGCCTCTCCCTCTCCCTCTGCTAGTCACCTCCCCCCCGCCGGCTCACGCTCTCTCTCAAATAAATCAAATCTAAAAGAAAACAAAAAAACAAAACAAAAAACTACCACCACAACAAAAACCAAACCAAACCAAAACACAAAAAACCCAGTCCTCAAAAATCGAGGTCCAAATCAAGGTTAGCCTGAGTGTTGCGTATTTGTCCTTAGATCAGATGCAACAGAAAGCTGCAGCCCCAGGAGCCAGTTCCAAAGACAGGGGCCACTGCTCTCTCCACACCAGCTGACCCCTCCACCTGGACACCACAGGCCCCCATGGCCAGCAAGCCCAAAGGGAACAGTCAATGGATTTCTAAAGCAACAATTTATATGATTACTATTTACCTACTGACACTTCACCCTGAATGGTATTAAAAAAGAGTACACAGAAAGTCCTAAGTGGTTAATCACGTAATTCAAGTCAATTCTTCCTTTTGCTACTGAATCCACTGTTCCTCTGTGAACACTGAGAACAGACTTTCTCGTTCTCTCAAATTTCCAGTTGCCATCACGATTACTACCTGAACTTAACTGGGCTCTGTGGCACAAGAATATTTTTGGTAGGGGCGCCTGGGGGGCTCAGTCGGTTAAACATCTGCCTTCAGTTCATGATCCTGAGGTCCTGGGATTGAGCCCCGCATCGGACTCTGCTCAGCATGGAGCCTGCTCCTCCTTCTCCCTCTGCCCCTCCCTGTACTCATGCTCTCCCCCTCTCTCAAATAAATTTAAAAGAAAATAGAAAAAAGAAAAAGGAGTATTTTTGGTAACTCCTACTCCTACCAGGACTATCTCTGACGTTTCCGATGACTTCAACAAGTGACAGACACATCCTTTCAAGGATAAAGTAAAAACCCAAGACACGTGACCTCTAACATCCATCAGACCCCGAGGTCTGACAAGAGAGGCCTGGACAAACCCGCAGCAGCAGTGGGGGTGAAGCGCATACAGTCAACTTTGCTTGATGAAAAGCTGTAAAAGGTGAGCTGTGCATCTGTTTTGGTACAAATTCATAAATGGGGACATTCTAGATGCCAATTTCATGGCAAAAGCTGCTGCTGGCGAGGGAAGTGGATGAGGCAGGCAGTCAGGCTCTAATGGGGTATCTGGAGGTCAGACACGGGCCAGGTCAGAGGCCTGTCCAGGAAGACCCCACAAGAAGTGGGACCAACCAGACTGGCCCAGGATGGTGGGTGCCAGGACGGGACCTCTGGCCAAACAAGGAAGCCTCCAAGAAATCCCTACCCCAAGGGACATACAGCCCTCCCCCGGTGAACAACTCTCCATAAAAGGCAGAGCTGAGACCCCTGAGTCCCACAGCCCCCTCTCCCTGGAGCTCCCGGCTCTCCCACCTCCAGAGCGTGCTTTCCCTCCAACACACTCTCCGGCTTGTGTGGCTCTCCTCCCTGTCTGCCCCGCCCCGTCTGCCTTTGAAATCCTTCCCAAGACAAGACCTAGAGCCTCTGGCAACTGCTTTGGGACGGGCTGTGATGAGACCCCTCGGCCCAGGGTCTCCCCAGCTCACTGGACAACAAAGAGAGGGGCTAGCAATGTATCTGTGGGTTAACAAAAAGGACTTCAACTTGAACTGTAACTTTTTTTTTTTTTTAAGATTTTATTTATTTGACAGAGAGAGAGAGAGAACACAAGCAGGGGGAGCAGCAGGTAGAGGGAGAGGGAGAAGCAGGCTCCTGGCTGAGCAGAGAGCCCGATGTACGATCCTGGAATCATGACCTGAGTTGAAGGCAGACGCTTAACTGACTGAGCCATCCAGGCGCCCTGGTAACTTTTACTTCTTAAAAAAATCTGAAACAAATTAAGACCAGATATTCAAAGCATGATTATTTATTATTGTATCAATCTTAATAATATGTACATTATTTTGTTTAAAAGTGACTTAGAGAGTTTATCAAAACACGAGGTGTTTTCCTATGCGTAAGGTGTATCCTGAAAACAACGACATCCTAACATTTCTTTAGAACATGCCGGTCGATGGTTTACTGCGAACAGCAGAAACAACGCTGGACGGCACCCCTGCTGCTTTATGATGTTCCGTGCGCTTAGGAACACACTGACTCGCTAAAGGCACTGAAGCCCCCTCCTCAATAATTATTAGCTGGGTTATTATCTGGCTTTGTTTCAAATCGAGTTAATGATACTAGTGCTTGCTAACGAGTGTGCTTTTATGAACACCTACTTTGCCATCCGAGACGCCAGGAGCAGAACCGTGAAAAGTCAGCGGCAGGGTCTCGGGGGTCCGCACACACAGCGAGGGCAGCCCAGCCTGAGCAGCCACAAGGGGCATTCTCCTGGTTTCCGGGGTTCGGTTCTTAGAGAGCTAGTCCTTTCCTTTTCTTAATGGCCCTTTTCTCCTTATCATTACAAAACATAATGCATCCCTGGTGTGAAATGTAAGCATACCGGCCACCGGCATAAAAGCAGCCCTCCCTGTACTTGTGAGCCCTCGCTCTGCACAGGCCCCCACTGTGAACCGCTGGGCATGTCACCTCCACACCTGCGCATTTACAACTGCATTCCGTTTTACAGCCAAGTGCTGTTCTGCAAACTGCTGGTTTTTAAAAATATTTTACTTATTTATTTGAGAAAGAGATCATGGGCGGGGGGAATCAGAGGGAGAAACAGACTCCCTGCTAAGCAGGGAGCCAGATGCAGGACTCAATCCTGGGACTTCAGGATCATGACCTGAGTTGAAGGCAGTCGCTTAACCGACTGAGCCCCCCAGGTGCCCCAAGCGGCTATTTTTAACCTGGTGTCACAGACTGCTTCCCAACAGGCACGGACCTCTTTAATGCACAATACGGGCGTACCAGAATGCTTTTCATCACTTCACCACTTTTGGGCATTCCAGTCCTTCCAGATGTCTGCTTGCTGCACAGAGCACGACTCTGTAAACCCACGGCCCTGCATGCTGGCGTGCTCCCGCAGGCTTCCTGCAGGTGGAATCATGGGGTTGCAACCTGGCTTTAAGTTTAACAGACACATACGCTAATCTGCCCTCCAGAAAATGAGCATAGAGATACTCTTTCCACAAATGTCAAACACAAGTAAAACTTCACCACTACTTTAAAATTTCTTTGCTCAATACCATTTCTTGGATGATTTATATTAACTCTTTTACTTACCCCTTTTAAAAAAATGAATTAACACGTCAATACATACAGTTAAAGACCAAGACCTCTCATCGGCTTTTTTCACCCCAAACTTCCTTTTTTTTTTTTTTTTTTTTAAAGATTTTTATTTATTTGACAGAGAGAAACACAGCGAGAGAGGAAACATTAGCAGAGGGACTGGTAGTGGGAGAAGCAGGCTTCCTACAGAGCAGAGAGCCCGATGCGGGGCTCGATCCCAGGCCCCTGGGATCTGACCTGGGCCGAAGGCAGACACCCAACGACTGAGCCACCCAAGTGCCCCCACCCCAAACTTCCTAATTATCATCTGGGAACTTGCTACTTTTGGGGCAAGAATGAGGACTCACTGAGAACTCACAATTTATTAAAACATGTCCTGAGGGCCAACACTGTGCTCGGTATTGTGCAAAATATAGAAAAAGATAAACGTGTTCTGTGCATTTACACACCTGCATCCCTATTTTAGCTGTGGTCTTCTGATGAATGGAGGTCAAAGAGGCCACAGTCTGTATCGTGCTCTGAGCCCAAGCCCCGCCCAGGGTTGGTCCCTGCCTCTGAGCTCTGAACTCCAGCTTCTATTTATGTTCAACTTATGAGCCACCCTTCCTGTCCCACTTATTGTCCCCATCTAAACCATCACTGACCCACACAGAGATCTGACTTTCCTTAATTTCCAACATCAGCAATAGCAACAAAAAAAATCCCTTGTAAAAGATACATGTTTAGCAGACTTAACTGAACCCTGGGTAGAAGAGCATATGAACTAGGGCAAAAGAACTAAAATTTAAAGGTTTATACTAAAAAATATTTGGAGATTAATATTCATAATGTACAAAGAGCTTTTAAACCTTTTTTAAAAGCTCAGGAGAAAAGGGGAGTAACAATGTGATCTAACAATTCACAGAATAAACAAATTGTCAATAAAAAGTCTCTGTTGCTAACTGGAAAGGAAACACGAATTACAGCATTAGATTTCCTGGGAAGACAGCTCACTGAAAAAGCCTGATGTTCTCAGTCAGTGGAGGGTAAGCAGAACTTCTGCAGAAAGTATAAGCTATGGTCTTTGGGAGGGTAATTTGGCAACATCAAGAGGCAGACGACGGGGGCGCCTGGGGGGCTTAGTCGGTAAGCGTCTGCCTTCGGCTCAGGTCATGATCCCAGGGTCCTGGGATCGAGCCCCGCATCGGGCTCTCTGCTCAGCAGGAAGCCTGCTTCTCCCGCTACCATTCCCTCTGCTTGTGTTCCCTCTCTCGCTGTGTTTCTCTCTGTCCAATAAATAAAGTCTTAAAAAAAAAAAAAGAGGTAGACGACGGGTTTACCAGTGTGTCCATTCCTAGGAATCTAGCCACGGAAATGCCTGCACGGGCAGGTGGGTGACCAGACTATTTACCTCGGCATCTTTAGTAACAGCAAAAACTGCAAACCACCAATGAGACTAAATAGATGAGATAATTTGTATAATTTAACAGTATGCAGCCATCAAAAGGGACCAAACAGAGCTACGCAACAAGACAGCATGGTTAAAAATATTTAAGTATGGGCTTTGGACTCAGAACACCCGGACTAGACGGATCCCGAGGCTAGCACCCAGTAGCTCTGTGACCTTGGGCAAAGCGACCTACTACTCTTCCTGAGAGTCAGTTTTCTCATTTATCAAACAAAAGCAACAGTAGCACTTATATCAAGGGGTGGCTATAGCGGTCAAACCAGGTCAAGTATATGCACAACTCAGCAGAAAGCCTGGCTCACTGTAAAATCTTAAATTACATACTAGAGATGCAAAAAAGTTGCAAAACAGTATTTATAACAGGATTCACATTGTGTAAAAACAAAAAAACCAAAAAACAAAAAAACAACACAAAGAAAACCCCTGCTTATATACAATAAGTTTTAAAATAGAAATGAATAAATAAATGCATAAGAAATGGCTTAAAAATACACACACATTGTTAAGAATAGTTACTTCTGGGGAGGATTCCTAGAGAGCAGTGAAGAGGACATTTCACTTTTACAACCACATCATTTCATTTTCTTTAAATATTGAACTCTCTGCTTTTATATTGAGACAAAAACAATAAATCCAGAAAAGATGAGGAAGGACACTTAGTCCTGAAATCTGCCCTATCTCTTATTCCTACTGCTTAGAGCTCACTTTAAACCGACAGTTCTCAAAGTGTGCTTTGTGGGCCCCTGGAGGTCAAAATTACCTTCATAAAAAACGTGTTGCTATGTGCCCGGAAGAGCAGAGGCAAGGGTGGTAGAAACCGCTGGCCCTTTGCTCACAGCACAGTGACAGCACATGCTGGACTGGGCGGCACAGCGCGCGCACGGGCACGAAAGCAGTCTCACCTAGGCCTGTCCTTGATAAACAGTGAAACATTAATTTTATTCAATCCCAACCACTTGATATGAGTTTTTTTTTTAACATTCTCTATGGTAAAATGGTCACTATGCATAAATCATGTCTGCTCCCCCCCCCCCCCCCCCCCCGAGTACACTGACTGCCTCAAGGAGAAGCACCTGTCTGGGCTGCACCCTGACGCAGTCACTCTTGTAATGGAACGCCATTTTTATTTGAAGGAGTAACCCACCAACTATGGTTATTCAGACTTGGGTATCTGGCAGAGAAATTTCCTGAAAATGAACAAAGGGAGCCTCTCACTTCACAGAAAATAACTGACAGCATTTGTTGCCAACCTTAACATCCACACTTTCAAGAGGAAATTTGAATTTTGGAAAACTTGTATCTATTTCTATTACTTTGACAGCTTCCCAATTGAAGACTTTTCTGATTAAATCAGTTGTAACATTAATAAATGTGATCTTCTTTCATCTTCTACAATGAAATGTACCAACATTTTGAAGATCTGAATAGCCCAGTGTCCCAGTATTTGGAACATTCGATCCAAATGACCAAAGTATGATGTTATCAAATTACTCGCATGAGAAAGAGATCCATTCAAAGTACGAGATAGAAGTAATGGATTTTAACGTAACAGGTAATGAAGTTCAATGACAGTTTCAGGTTCTAAAGCATAACTGAACTTGAAGAAAAACCATCACGTGCCCAGTTTTGCAGTAGTGTTAAAGAAGATCCAGAATTATTTGAAAAGGCTATTAACTCATTCTTATTCTTTCTAACTACATGTAAGTGCAAGGTCAGTTTTCTTCATATATTTCAATAAAACAGTTTCCAGAAACTGAACACAGAAGCAGAGCATCTGAAAATCCAGCTGTCTTTTACTAACCCCTAACTTAAGGATTTACAAACTGTAAAACAATGCCAGTTTTCTCCCTAGATCTTGTTTGTTTTGCGAAAGTTGTTTTTCATTAAAGATGTTTTGTTCACATGGAAGACTCATTATTATTTTAAAGTGAAATAATAAATATTTTAAGTTCTTCTGGTTTTTTTTTTTAATTTTTTTTTAAAGTTCTTCTGTTTTAATTCAAATACAGTAGATACTGGCAGACACAACCCACACCAACCAAAGCCCTCTGCTCCTGCTGGAGCCCAGGGCTCGTGAAGCACGATTTTAGCACAGGGGCCGGCCAAGGGCAGCCTGACGTGACGCCGACCCACTGCCGTGCCCCTGGGCTCTGTAGGGTCTGCGGCTGCTTGCCAGCTCCACAGGCAGAGACAGACTGCCTGGCCTGCAAAGTCTAAAATATTCACCACGTGACCCTTTACAAAAACCCCTGCAGCCGGCTGACTCCGTAAGCCCACACCCCCAGCTTCTACGCCGGCAGTGACTTTCCATCCGCCTCCATTCCTCTCCCCTCACCAACCACTCTTCCAGGGCCAGAGTGACCGCCCTAAAAAAGGTAAAGCTGATGTCACTCTGCGGCTTAGAATCTTGAAGGCTTGCGACCAGGGTCACTTCCAGATACAAGTCCGAGTCCTTGGCATGGTGCTCGAAGGCTGTTCCCGGGCACTCGCTGGCCCTCCCGCTTGGCCCCTCGACACGGCCACTGCCCTCTCTGCCGAAAGACCTGCCAAACATTCTGGTTTCCCAGAACGCACCATGCTCCCTCCAATCTCCTCTCCAAGCCTCCTCCATCTGGAACATTCTTCACCTCTTCCCTTTCTACCCACCCACCACACCCCGATTTCCTTGCCTTCACTTCCCACCCAAGTCTGTGTTCGGGGCACTTTAAGCACGTTCCCTCTACCTGCTCTACTCTCCAGAGGGGGTCTGTCTCAACAGAGGGTTTCTTGAGGCAGGAACGGGGGTTCCTCTATTCCAACGTCCAAACACCAGCTGCCCTTCGGGACATGGTCGTGAACCTCTGGATGAACTAAGCTGAAAGCCAGCCCCTGTCGCACCCTGCATTTTCTTCAGTTGGCTCCGGGAGCAACAGAGTAAACTCTTCTACGCGAGAGGGTCTCTGAAGGTAACATTCCCAGTTACCAGTTCCTGTGCGTGCCTGCTTGCCAGAGCTTTCCCTGCATTTATGTGGAACCTTCCTAACAACCTGTAACCGCCATAGGGACAGTACCCCGGTTGTACAGACGAAAAACCACACGATAAGTAACCTGCCAAGTTATAACACAAAGCTAGTAAGAGGGTTGAAATGGGATTTGTACCAAATGCCTTTCCATATCCCGGGTAACGAGCTGAAGAGACAAGACTCACCCATGCACTAAAATTGGGGAACAACAAGGACAGAGCCGAGGGCTAAATACCACTATATGCTAAATAAAGGGAAAGCTCACACTCTAAGACAGAACTTGAGGTGTTAAGAGTGGCTGAGCAATGATTTGTAAAGAAAGCGGACCATGAAAAGGACTGGTAGGGTGTGGAAGGTAGGCACGAAATATGAAGAATATTCTTAGTTGGGAAAGAAACATGGGCAAGGATCACAGAGTTGGGATCACAGAGTAAAGAAATACAAGCAAGAAAGGAACATTGAGTAATAATAGAAAAGCCAAGAGCTTAGGCCTAATTGAAGGGATCTAGGGTGAATGAAAAGACTGGGGGGAAATCAGGTAAAAACCAAGAAACTGATTTTCAGGTCTAAGAAGAGCTACAACCAAACCCAAACACCCTAAAATACATGAGAATTAATTAATAGTCGTACCTAGCACTCAAACAACACTTTACAAGAAATAAAAGTACTGCACATTTAATCCTGACAAAAATCTTTTTTTTATTAAAGATTTTATGTCTTTATCTGAGAGAGAGAGAGAGTGCGCACATGGGAGGCAGAGGGAGAAGCAGACTCCCCACTGAGCAGGGTGCTGGACTCAACTGGGACCCCATCGCAGAATTCTGGGACCACGACCTGAGCTGAAGGCAGGTACCCAACAAACTGAGTGACCGAGGGGCCCACTGACCAAAAAAAAACCTTTTGATATAATTTCTAAATAAGTGAGCTGAGGTTCAGAGGCCTTCACACCTGATAAATGGCTGACATGAACTAAACCCAGAATTTCCCAACAAGAATTTTTTTTTTTAAGATTTTATTTATTTGACACAGAGTGAGTACAAGCAGGGAGAACAGCAGCAGAGGGAGAGGGAGAAGCAGACTCCCTGCTGAGCAGGGAGCCCGATGTGGGGCTGGATCCCAGGACCCTGGGATCATGACCTGAGCTGAAGGCAGAGGCTTTAACCCACTGAGCCACCCAGGTGCCCCAAAACAAGACTTCTAAAACCAAGGAATAAAAAAAAAAAAATGAGGAGTATGATTCAATATTACCATAAGTCTTATACTTACACCTGATTATATAACTACAATCAGTCTAGCTTCTTGAACATGCAGCCTGATTTCAGAAGCATTACAATGTAGCTGTGCTCCTAAGTATGTGAAACGCCTTAATCTTAAGAAAACCACATGTATCTGATTTCCTAATGGCCCAATCTCCCCGTGAAACTCTCTTCTAAATTAAACAGTAGGAATGTTAGATCATTTTCTTGTTTGATGGCTTTCCCCCACAAGATGCTTTCCTGGAGAACTTTTTCAATGGCACAGAAACAAATATTAAGTAAATGGGAACCCTACAAGAAATTGTAGACAATGTATCAGATTAGGAATACTTCAAATAGCCAGACACAGGTCCCATCACAACTTAATAATAAAAATCAATGATAAATACTGAGTATTCATTTTCTATATACAGAAAAAAATCCCCACAATACTCTAAAAATAATATGATCGAAAAGTTTTGCATTCACAAATACTGGATTTCACTGATAATAGAGAGCACAGGTTCCTACAGGTTAACATTTCTGAAATCAGATGTAGCTCAAATTTATGAAACATAGTATCTTCCTAACACTGATACCCAAGTGCCCTTAATTTTTGTTTCCTTCTCCAACTTCAAGGTTTTCCTCTAATAATACATCTACGCAAACTCCTTTAGAAAAGCCATACCACATCACCGAGATACCCATGGGATTTATACAACTCCCCAGACTTTAGCTGGAGTTACAGATGAATGTTTAATATTCTCTCTTTAGAAAAAGATTAATGTCCAATTCAAGACCATAGACCAGATCATGGATTAAGAAACAGATTAAAACAAAACCATCCAGTAAAAAGTCAAGACACACAAAATTACTGATGATAAACCAGCGGCCACCAAGCTATACAAAAAGCTATAAAACCAGGTCACAGCTGGCTACAAAGCCCTCCTCCAGCCCTCCCCACTGCTTCTCTGGAAAAGCAATCAATGTGCAAAGGCAGCAGGACCCAAAGCTTCCCTGCAAGAAGGCGAGTACGATCGTGCTGAAGTAACTCACAGGCAGAATTACTGCATCGTCTGCTGGGTGCGCGGGGGTTCCAGGCTCTTCCCCTCAAATCATCTTTGTGACATCTGCTCTTTGATGGCCATGCTCTAACCCTTGTTCCTAACCTTCCAAACCTGGGATAGGCACTCCCTTTCAAGGTATCTCATTTTCATTTGGCTTCAGAAGGCAGAAGCCATTTCCTACAACTCCGGCCAGTGAGCGCCCTCGAGAGCTCTAGAAGGAGCCGTCCCAAGGCTGGCAGCTGCACCCCACAGCGAGGGCTGCAGCAGCACTGGCCAGTCGGTCCCTGAAGCGGTCCGGCACGCACGGGCTCCGGAGCCAGTAGGCCCGGCTTCAAACCTGGCTCTGCTGACACAGTGGCTGCTGACCGAGTTAACGGCCCTCCGCGCCTCGGCTTCTACATCTAGAAGTGGGAAGAACAGTCCCTCCCTCCCAGGGCCGTGTGAGAGGAACTAACAGATCCAGGTGACAGAGCCACGACTGCAGCAGTGAGCACCACCCCAGACTGGGTCCCCCACAAGGTGTGTGTGCTGGGGGGCAGCCAGCCTTCCAGCTGGAGGAGCCAGATGAGCGAAGGACTGCAGGACCATGTGGCTTCTGCAAAAGGCATCTACCTGTTCAGTGGAAGGTGCCCGAGGAAAGGGCGCAGGGCCTGGGGCCTGGGCAGTGGTGACTGAGCGCCACACGCGGAGATCTGCCCGGACACCTAACAGCTTCTGCACGCGCGCACTGCCTGGAGCATAAGGATTCAGAGGCACAAGGTAACAAACCACTTCTCTTCTCACTTCCTTTTGGAAGCCTCGCCCTGGTTTTTACCCTTGATTCTTGCTTCTCTGGGCAGAGAAGTTCACCCAGTCCACCTGCAGAGGGTGAGGACTACAGCCACAGGCAGCTAGCTGCAGGGGAAGGGGCGGTGACCGGTGTCTCCGGCATCCTGTCACCAGCGGCAAAATTACCAGTTTCCCTCCAACCGAGCCCAGCTCCACTCCTACTTGCAGGAGATGAAAAATCCCTGACAGCGCCGAGCAGACCTGTCCATGCCTAAGCAAAACCCCACTGTTAGAAAAGAAAACGCCATCAGTTTTCCACAGCACCACACGTGCGTCCTGGAGCAGTGCTGATTCGAGTCCCCTGAACTATCAGTGTCAGATACAACAGGGACAGCAAAACCTCCGTCCACTGCATGGGCCGCTCAAGCACTGAGCCAGGTGCTGCCCTCACTCCAGTGGGGACAGGACCCCCTGCCTGTGCCGCAGTCATGGTCTCCGGAAGCAGAAAGACACCCACTGCGCAGGGTCCCAGTGGAGCTCTTCCTCGGGGTAAACACACCGCGGGCCGCAAATCTCAACAAACAGAGGGTAGCACACACATCAGGGCACGAGGACCTCCTTCCGATTACCCAACCTTAATCACCTCCCAGCATTTCTCCATCACCGATGAGTGTGGGTGCAAGCTTCTTTATTGTCCTTGCTCAACAGTCAGCGGTTGCTAACAATTTCATTTCCCTTACCAATGACTTTTACGGCAATTCTCCGATTCCACAGACGCGCCCCAACCCGGCGACAAAAACGAGAGTCGCGAGGGCGTCTGCCCTGACTGAGCCCTACGGCCGGAGCACACGCGGGTGACAGGAGAAAGCGCAACACACGCAGCAATCAGGAAACACCCGAGTAATGACCACGAAGAAACCTGACAGAAAGCTTCCCTGCAACGTCAAACTTTCAGACCTACTCAAAACTGTAAAGTGTGAATTGTTTTTTGGATTTGTACGTTCAGAAAAAGTGCACAAAGTTCCACTGGGCTTGATTCCGGGAACAAAGGTACTTCTGCGAGCACCGTTTTCAAAGGGCAGCACCCCACCGAGCACACGGCATTGTAGCCGGGTTTCACCGTTCACCACTGTTGGTCGACAACGTCTCTGCAGAGGACCCCGCACACCGAGCTGAGCATCAAGCGCAGCACACAAGTCAGCGTGGCTCGCGATAAAACCTGCGACAAAACCCGCCGGGCCGAGCCGGGACTCCCAGACGGCCGTGCAACAAAGACGCGAGCCCCCGGGAGCCGCAGGGAGACCGAGCGCCGACGTCACGGCCCCCGCGCGCGTCCATCCCCGGCAACTTCTCCGCGCGCCAACCTGGGCGCGGTCGGTCCGCGGAGCCCGGGCCGGGTGGGGACCCCGGGCCGCGCGGGGCGAGGAGGCTGGAGGGGGTCCCGCGGGCTCACGGCCCGGAGAAGAGGGACCCGCGTCCGGGGGACTCGCAAAGGCGTCGCCGCGGCAGGAGGCCCGGTCCCCCCGCCCCGCCCCGGGTGCCCCTCCCCGCCCCCCGCAGCCCCCCAGCAGCCCCGCCGGCGCGGGGAGGGGCCCGGAGCGCGCCCGGAGCACCGAGTCGTCGGAGGCGCGGTGACCTTGGCTCCCTTACGTAACCCTCGCGCCCCCCGCGCCCTCCCCGCGAGCGGCCGCCCGCCGGCCGGGTGCGGACCCCGGGGCCGCGGGGAGGGGAGGGGAGGGGAGGGGAGGGGAGGGGAGGGGAGGGGAGCCCCGCCCGCCCCGCGCCAGGTGCGCGGCCTCACCTTCCGCCACGTCCTCGTCGATGGCCCCCTTGACCTGCGAGAAGCACCACTGCAAGTCGTTGCCGCCCGCGGGGCAGCCGCCGCCTCCCGCTCCTGCGAACACACACGGGCGCGTCAGGGCCCCGCGCCCCCGGCCCGCCCGGGACCCCCGCCCGGAGCCCAGCGCCCGCCCCGCCCCGCCCCGCGCGGGCCCCTCACCTGCCATGGCCGGCCGGCGGGCGGGCGGGCGGGGCCGAGCGGCGGCGCACGAAGGAGGCGGCCGCCGCGCTGCTGCCGCCCGAGCACCTCAGCCCGGCCGCCGCCGCCGCCGCCGCCGCCGCCGCGGCTGCCGGGGAGGGATTTTTTTTCCCTTTTCAAAATGGCGCCCAATGCCCGTCGCCCCGCTCGATGACGTCATCCCCCTCCGCCTCCTCCGCAGACCCGGGCGGGGGCGGGGCCTCCGGGAGGCTCCCCTACGTGGGAGGGGCGGGACGGGGCGGGGCGTGGCCGCGGGGGCTGCCGGGGGCTGCGCAGCGCGCCGAGTGCGCCTGCGCAAGCCGCCTCCGGCCACGCCACGCCCCCCGGCCCGATCCCGGCGCCATCCGGAACCGGACAGGGACGTCCAGGGCGGCGGGGCTGCAGGGGCTCGGGGTGGGCGCGCCCTTGGAGGCCAGCCGCTAGGCTGCCGCTCACCGCCCGCCTCTCTCGCAGGGTCCGGGGAGGGCCGGAGGCGGCCCTCGCCCCCCGCGAGCGGGGCCCGCCCCCAGCCTGAGCCGCGGCCAATGGGAGCGAGGCCTATGGGCGGAGCAGCCAATGGAGGGCGCGCTCGGAGGGCGGCGGGCGGGGCTCCGGGCGCACCTGGGGCGCGCCGCACCTGAGCGCGTCCTTCCGCTCCGCCTGCGGCCGGGACGGCGAGTCCTTCCTCCGCAGCAGCGGGCGAGCCCCGGCGTTCCGCGTCCCCTTTGCGCGCGGCGCTGCCCACAGCCCACGTGGTCTACCGGACCGCTAGTTCCGAGGGTCTCCGAGCCCCCGGGCACCGTCCGGAGGAACTTTGGGGGTTTCCGTACAACGCGAGCACGGCCCTGCCTTTCGTGTGTCTTTCTCCGCGGCGCACGGGGCTTATCTGAGATCTCGCCTTCTTCCAGCGACGTGTCAGTTGGCAGCGACCACCCCCAAACGGGACCACCTGCCCACTGCGGGTGCGGCTTGCCGGCCCCGGGCCCTCGCCCCGCGCCCCGCGCTGCACGCGTGTGCAGGATGCGGCCGCCCACGGAGCAGACGGGCCGCGCGCGGGGCTGACACGTCTCCAAATGTGTAGCGATTCAGATGGGGCAGGGCAGGGGGTTGGGGTGTAGCGTAGCTGATGGGCGAGGACGTCGGGAGCACGAGGGGGCCGTCCGTGGGCCACGCGCAGAAGCTTGTGCCGGGGACAGGCGTGGACTCCACGCGGGACGGGCGCCCGCGGGGCCGTGAGCAGACGGCGGTCGCGACGGCTGGGACTTAACAGGGCCAGTGCGGCTGCTCTGCGGAGAAGACACGTCGGGCCCCAAGGGTCAGATCTGGAGCCTCCTGACACGGTCGATGGGTCCTCTGGGCGAAGGGGTGAGGGGCGAGAACAGGGCAGAGCTCAGAGATGAGCACCTGAAAAGCACAGCCCCTGGGATTTACGGATGGGGTAGATGCAGCGGGAGGGAAAGAAGGGACTCAGGCACGGCTGCACCCGGCTGGGCTGGGCGCCTGGTGGGAAGGGGTTTCTTGGCGCAGAGACGGGGCGGGCTGCAGAGGGCGCTGCCGAGCAGGAGCCGAGGTCGGCCGGGAACTTGCACCCAGAAGTCTGGCACACGGGGGAGTCGGGGCCCGGAGGTATAAACTCGGAGGATGAGAGTACCTACGGGCCCTGCAAACCAGGAGAGACCGCGCAGCGCACCCCAGGAGGGAGGCGGATGGGGAAGAGGACTGACTGAGCCCGAGGGAGGCTGGGGAGGAATGACCAGGGGGTGGGCTTCCAGAGAACCAGAAGCCCACACATTCCTGAGCTGGGTGAAGACGAGGCAGGGCTGGCTGGCTCCCCAACCGCCTGGTGCACGCTGAGGACGCCTGTGTGGCTGTGGCAGTTGGGACGTCATGGCTGGGCGGCCAGGAGCAGTTGCTGTGGGGTGCACTGTGCAAATCTGTTGTGAGGGTTTCAGAGGAAGGGAGAGGAGAGCAGCTGGGGGCCGTAGCCACACTTTGCTGTGAGGAGGAGCAGAGAAACATGGCGGTAGTCTCCCTTTCTACGTGTAGATGTAGCCAGTCTGCCTCTGAGCAGTGGGGAGACGAGCTCTCAGGCTCTCCCATACAGGGTTGCTCTGATATGTGTTACAGGTATGTTCTTTGAGGCAATAGCGCGATGTTTGCCTCAGTTTAGGCTGGACTTTGGTTAATTGTTATTAAATTAACAACAATTAGCTGTTGTTAAATTAAAATTAAAAAGCAGCAGAGGCCACGCAGGGGCGCCCTATTCCGGAAAGCAGGGTGCTGCCTTCCTTGCATCCATCCCCCGGTGCGTCAGCTGACCAGCCAGGGATTTTTAGCTATTCTATTTTGTGATCTAAAGAGGCTTAACTATCTCAGCGAGTTACTCCAGATTCTAATTGGTGTTTGGTAATCTTGTTTTATCGTTTTGGGGTCTCATGGCCGAATCGTGAAACGCATGGTGTGTATTAGAATCCAGCCTGCTGTATTCATGCAAGAGATACGACTCTGTAATGAGGAGGAACGGGTCACTGACACAGGCAGGGGTGACGCTCAGAAACGTCCCGCTGCCTGAGGAGAGCCGGACTCAAAATCACACACGCTGCGTAATCCCACTTGTATCAGCGTGAACGATAGTGTTAGGTCAGCTTGAACAGGGCATAGTACCTAGTTATTTAATTGAACACGAATAGAGATGTTGCCATGAAAGTACGTAGCAGATGAAATTAACACCTACAGTCCGTTGACTTGGTTGAACGGAGATTACCCTTGATGGTTGGGGGCGGGGGGTGGTTCATCCAATCAGTTGAAGGCATTGTGAGCACATCATTGAGGTTTCCTGGGGAAGAAATTGTGCCTCGAGGCCGCACCGTCACCCGCTGCCCGGACCTGCAGCCCGCAGTGCAGATACCACACTTGCCAGCACCCACGGCCACGTGAGCCAGTCCCTCAAAACGAGTCTCTTAATATAGACACACAGATGCAGTTGGCTCTGTTTCTGGAGAGCCCTAAAGTCTAGAAGATGCTGAATGGCTCTACAGTGATAGGGGCACCCATGGCCATAGGGCGGAGGGGGACTTACTGGGAGAAAGCGAAGGACCTTTCTGGGTGATGGAAATGTTCCGTATCCTACTGGAGAAATGGTCACACGGGTGTGTATGGCTGCCGGGCTGCCCGTCACAATTGTCTGGAAGTGGGTCCGTTTATTTCATGGGAATTATGTCTCAATACAGTGGGTTTTTGGTTTGTTTGTTTTTTTTTTAGAGATTTTATTTATTTATTTGACAGAGATCACACGTAGGCAGAGAGGCAGGCAGAGAGAGAGGGGGAAGCAGGCTCCCCACTGAGCAGAGAGCCCGATGCAGGGCTCGATCCCAGGACCCTGAGATCATGACCTGAGCTGAAAGCAGAGGCTTTAACCCACTGAGCCACCCAGGGGCCCTTCAATACGTTGGTTTTTAAGTGTAATTTAACATATATCTAATTTTCCACCAAGCCTAATGAGGACTATATATCTTAATAGTTTGAAGGAAATCACAGAGGAAGGTACCCCGTTCATTGTTCTTCCTTGAACACTTTTATTTAAAAAAATTCCTTTGATTTATTTAGATTCAGTGACTACCTACCATTTAGAATACTGGCTGTGGGTTGTTTTCAAGTTCAGAGGTAGCAGCCAGCCCAGAGCAGCCCTGCGAGCAGGGAGAAGAGTCTTCCTCTAAAAGGCATGGGGTTTAGAGACTTGTTCAAGTGCAGGGAGCCCCGGTCCCCCCTCCGTGGGCTGCTTGGGGGGCCACGTGGACTGGAGGGAGCAGCCGCAGGAAGCCCCCATGAGTGTCCCATGGGCCCTTCGCCCCCTTCATTCGATGCACAGCTGTGTCATTGACAATGCAGTGCCTGGAATTGTGCGTCTGATTCTTTTTTAAAAGACTTATTTTTTTTTTTTTTTTTTTTTTTAGGGCAGGTTTCTCAGGTTTATGAATAAAATGGGAAGGGAGGGACAGAGAACTTCCACATGCCCCCCGCCCCAACCCCTGCACCGCACCCCCCATGATCAATCAACGTCACTCATGAGAATGGTACGGATTTTACCAACGACAAGCCCGCACTGGTGTGTCATTCACACGGGAAGTCCGTGAGGGTTCACTCTTCACGCTGCACGTGCCCTGGGTTTGGACGAATGTCGAATGCAGGTGTCCATCATTACGGGGTCATACGGAGGAGTTTCCCTGCCCTAACGATCCCCTGGGCTCCGCCTGTTCCTCTCCGCCACTCACCCCTGCAAACACGCATCTTTTTACTGTCTACATGATTTTACCTTTTGCAGAATCTTTTATAGTTGGCTTTTTTTTTTTCACTTCGTTACATGCATTTAAGGTTCTCCATGTGTTTTCATGGCTTGATAAATACCTTCTTTTTATCATTAATAATATTCCGTAGTCTGGACAGACGACGGTGTATTTATCTATTCACCTACCGAAAGACATCTTGGTTGTTTCCAAGTCTTGAAGCTCAAGACTAAAGCTGCCGTAAACATCCTTGGCTCCACGTCCAGCTGCGTCCTTCCGGCTGGAGCTCCGCAAGGCATTGAACTTCATCCCACCTTTTTTCTTGACTCTTCCCTGAATTTTTCTCCCAAGGACAAAGGGGAGGAAGGAATAAACAAAGGACTACATTAGGACTGCATTACGTTACAGGGCAAAAAGGACTTTGCAGAAGGAATTAGCGTTACAGACTGTCCTGTAGGAAGATTATCTGGGATTATCTGTGTGAGCCCCATTGAATCACATGAGCGCTTTAAAAAGGCAAAGAACTTTCCCAGCGGGAGGCAGAGACAGAGAAGGGCAAGTCAGAGGGCTCTCGAGCCTGTGAGGGACTCGGCCTGCCCTTGCTGGCAGGGACCACATGGAAAGTGCTAGAAGGAATGCAAGCAGCCTGTAGGGGCAAAGCCCAATCTTGGCTGTGAGCCCAGAGGGGGACCCCAGGGAAGTGAATTGGCCAACTGTTGGAGAGGGCTTGGAAGTCCTTGCCTTCCCAGGGCCTCCAGCCACAGTGCAGCCCCGCTGCAAGGGGTCTCAGCCCAGGCAGAGGGCCGCCTCTGGGTGACGTCCGGCCCCCGGAGGTGGCAGGTACCGCACAGGTGTGGGTTTAAGCTGTCACACTGGTGGCCAGTCGTTAGGGCAGCAAGAGAAACTTGTGCCCGCTGGACCCCACTGCTTTTGCTGGGAGGCCAAGATGTTTGGACCCGAATTTGATGAGCTATAGTGCTGTGGACACCGGCGGCCTGTGGGCCCAGTCAGGGTCCCCGAAGCCAAGGCCAAGGCCCCGAGTCTGGGTGGAAGTGCAGGAGTTTCTTGAACAGTGGGCCCTCGGGAGGAGATGGTGGGAAGCAGGCTGGCTGTGTATGTCGGGGCCAGCGGCGGCCCTCCGGGAGCTGCAGGGCACACGCGGCCCTGAGGAGCCCTCGTGGGGGCGACCGGCTGCGCCCCGCCTGCCCACCTCTGCCCTGCGTGTCTGCTTGGAAGCTGGCTGGCCTGAGGGAGCTCCCAGCCGTGGGCCTTTCCCAGGGGGCATCTGAGCAGCTCCGTGGGAGCCCTAGGCCAGGGGCGCCACCTGCCTCCCTGTGTGGCCGTGGGATGGGTCACTGACTCACCGCCACAGTGCCTCGGGCTTCAGGTGGGTTTGGGACATCCCACGAGCCCGGGCTGGGAACTGGGTCAGACAAGCTGCTGGATGCCCACCGAGTCCTGAGCTCCAGGGAGCCTGGGAGGGGAGGGGGAACCACACTGCTGCCCCCCCCACCATTGCTCCTGCAACAGCGCCTCATTTCTGATGTGGGAGAGGGAGGAGGCAGAGCGGCTCACGGGCATGGACCTGGTGCTACCCATGAGGCCCGTGTGGTCCCCTCCACATCCACGTCCAGCTCCTGGGCGGCAGAGGGACTGCCCAGCTCGGCCCGCTCAGAAATCCCCCGGGCTTCTGTATGCTTTGGGTCCTTTCAGCCGCAGGGTGAGGCCGTGGGCGGGCAGGTGACCAGCCCCCGAGTCCCCGTGTGCCCAGGAGTGGCCGGGCCTGTGGGAGAGCTGCACATGCCCTTGGGCAAACTCTGTCCTCCCTAAACCATCAGTCGCCCGCACCTGCGTATTTCTCAGGGTTTGGATCACTCAACCCTTGGCACTTCTGATTGGTAAGGCAAGTGTTTTAAAAAGGGGAAGACACTTGCCTGATTTAAGTGTTTTTTCTTTTAAGAAATAATTCACAGATGGGCATGACTTCATTTCGAAAATAGAAACGTTAGCCTCACGATATTCCACAATATGGTTTTTTCCTCTAAATTATAACAATGAAGGCAGCTGTAAAGCAGGTTAGTGCCCTCATGTCAGTGAAAGGATCAGAACGGAAGGCCCACAGTTCAGAAGATCTGGTAATTTTCCTTCATTGGGAGCCAATCTGAATTTAAATTATGCACAATAAATGTCAAATCTTCCCCCATTTATCTCAGCAACTGAGGGATTCCGTGCACTGAAAAAAGACCTTTGTGCTTCAAAGGCTCCTTGCCAGTGGGCGTGTTCCCGCCTCCTCCGGTGAGAGGGTGTCAGCTTGCCGGTGCAGTGACTGAGATGCTGCGGGGACAGGCCTCGCTCAGGACGAGCCCCTTTGTTTCTCGTCTTGTGCCCTCAGTCAGCTCCGCGGGGAGCCTGCCGCAGTCTCGCCGTAACCCAGAGCGGTCCATCTCCGGGGCGCTATGGACCTCACGTCCAAAAAATGCAAGCGAAGAGCTCCAGGATTGACCGAAGCACAAAATGCAAGAAGGTGCCCTTCCCCGCCCCAGTGATGGGGGCTCGTCCACGGGAGGGCGTGTTAGGTCGAAGGCCATGGTCGTGAACGTGGGGATCTCACAACTGGGGTGAGCACATGCCCCAGGCGATCCCCGTTCCGGGGGCTTTGGCCCATGTGCTCAGCCTGAGCAGGTGCTGGGGGGGCCCGGTGGGCACTGACTCCCCGCGAGGTTCTGAATCCCCCCTCAGCTCCCCCAGTCTGAGGACCTCACGGGGTCCCAGCTCTGCCTGCCCCCAGGGGCCACCTGGAGGTTTAAAGCTCTGGAAACTGTCAGATGTGTCTAAATATGTGTGACTGGTCTTCGTCCTTGAGCCTTAGAGAGGTGGGGCATCCCGTCCTGGTCCTGGCCCTGCAGATGTCAGGGTGGACATCTCCGTGGAAAACGCCGGCAGACGGGCCGCACTGTCCCTGAGAGTGGCCATGGGCGAGCCGGGCGTCCCCGTCCCCTAGCAGCTGCTGCCCTCTGCTGGCCAAGCTGGGGCAAGCAGGAAGGCGCTGCGGGGACCAGGGGGAGCGGCTCCCAGGAGGCCCCAGTCACTCAGTGCCCCAAGATTCGTCCTGGGAAGGGAAAGCCCAACCCAGTTCATGCCCCGAGCTCCTGGGACCACGTGGACCGTGTGTTTTCGGGGCCCAGGACCCTCGGGGCGGGAGCGCCTGGGTGGGGCACCTTCAGATTCAGAGCACTCGGTCTCTGTGACTGAAACGGAGGCCAGAGGGCCATGAGGATGCGTGTTAACCCTCGGACCCCGGCCCCGGGATAGGAGGGGACCCGGCCTGGTGTGGAGGTGAACAGGTCATCTGTGGTCTGTAACAGCTGCCCTGCGCCCAACCAGCGCAGCAAAGCAGCAACGGGACCCCTTCACCACGGGTCTCCGCGGACGCGCTCTAGGCTGGCCTGCGGGGGAAACAGCGTGTCCTCCGGTCCCTGGTTTCAAGGGTGTGGCTCTTGGAGCACAAGCTCTGCCGACAGGCCCCAGGGCCAACGTCTTGCAAAGTGCTTGTGAGTTTGAGGTTGTTTGTGAAGATTATTTATTTGAGGGACAGTGAGAGAGAGAGAGAGAGAGAAAGAGTGAGCGCAGAGGGAGAGGGAGAGGCAGGCTCCCCACTGAGCAGGGAGCCCGACGCGGGACTCGATCCAGGACCCTGAGATCATGACCTGAGCCAGAGGCAGACGCTCCCCCCACTGACCCCCCCCCACACCCCTGTGAGTTTGAAAAGAAAGAATGTGTAAGTTGGACTTCATTACAATCAGGAAACGTGTGCTCTGTGCAGCCCGCCATTAAGAGGATAAGAAGACGAGTCACCTCTAGAAAGCGTGTGCCCAGGAAACGCTGGCTAAGGGTCCGCGTCCAGTATCCCTGGGGAGCTCCGGCCACGTGGCTGTCCTGCAGCTCGTGCCAGGACACAGGGGCGCCCCGCTGGGGCGGTCCGGGGGAGAGTCTCTCCACCAGGGGCCGAGAAGGAGCTGCTGGGCTCACAGGGCCAGAGTGCAGAGGGCGGGGCCGGCCGGGCCCCGGGGTGCTGACCCCTGGGGACAGCCCTGCCTACGGCCCACCTGGGAGACCGTACACCCTCGGCAGTGGGCATTGGGATGGTGGGAGAGTGTGGACGACCAGGGAGCGGCACGGCCACCCTCTGAGGCAGCGGGCAGCTCCGTTTGCCCCGCAGAGCACTGGCCCCTCGTGGCCAGCCCTCTGTCCCTCAGGCCGCTCACACCCCACGCGCCCCTCTGCGGCCGGCCCCCCTCCAGCCTGGGCTCCTCCTCGCCCCACAGGAGCCTGCCGTGCAGACCAGAGGCGGGTCCCTCCCTGGGGTTCTGTGTCCACCTTCTGAGCCCGTGATCTCAGGATTTGGGGTGACGGTCGTGCTTCAGTTGTGAGCTCAGGGCCCCGGAGACCACCCCCCCGGGAAGAGGCCTCGGCCCCGCAGGAGCCCCCGAGCAGTGGGGACGGGACACGTGGGTGCGCTCCCGGGAGGCCCGGGGAAGGCGTGTTGTGGCGCCGAGAAGCCGGCGGACTCCATTAACAGAAACCGAGACCCCGCCCGGCGGTCAGTGTGGCGGTGGCCGTCCCGGCACTGGGGACGCGGCCACACGTACAAGTTCAGCTCCAGAAACGATCTCCAACCTCATGTGACCTCTAACGGCCGCACGTCCTGTCAAAAATGAAACATTCATGGTCTAGAACATTCTAGAGTTCCACACATTGGAGACCACGGTGTGCCTCATTTCCTTTCAAGCAAACTGTTTTTATAAGGACTCCTGGGATCCCCTCACGGGCCAAGAGTAGACACAGAGGGAAGGCATGCCTTCCCAAGGTCACAGGGCAGTGGGGTCGGAGCCTGAGGCCTCCAGCCCTCCAGGCTGAACCCCCTCCAGGCTGAACCCCTCTGCTGTCGGCCCCTCCAGGGTAGGGCGGGGGTCGGTGGGGAGAGAGGATAGGGGCCCGGTCTGCAGGCCGCTCCTTCTCCCAGCCCCTGGGCAACAGAGAAGAAAGAGGGGGAGCGGGGGAGCCTTCTGCTTTCCCCCTGGAGGCAGGAGACCCGCTTCTAACCTCCTTCAGCTCTACCCTCGGGCCTGGGTTCCAGGTCCCAGGTCCCAGGCCCAGAATCAGCGACCCTGGGGTCCAGACCCTCACCCAGAATTAACAAGGGGGCCCAGCACCCCTGCTCCTGGGGAGCCAGAGGGGAGAGTGATTCCCAGCCAGGCCCTCTCTGAAGGCTTTGCCCCCGCTTTCCTGGGTCCTCAAAGCCACCGGGGAGGGAGTCCCCCATCGTCGACCCTGGGACTGGTAGGGAGGGGACAGTGTTGTGGACCAAGGCCCCAGCTGGAGCCTCACACGGGGCCCCTGCTGAAGGCTTCGTGCTGAGGCCCATCCCTGCAGGAGGAAGGAGCTGCTGGGGGCCGGGGTGACCACACAGGCCTGGAGGACTCAGATCGGGGTCATGCCCACGGCCCAGGATGGGGGACAAAGCCTCACATCTGTCATTGGGCCTGGGGCTGCCCAGAAAGGAAGAAAACATACAAAACGCGGCAAGCAGCCTTCCCCGCAAGGCAGTGGCAGCTGAAGGTGTGAGGCGGGCAGCCCTCTGCTCAGTTCCCCTCGGACCTCGTTGGGGCGTCTGACCAGCTGGGCTCCACTACCGCGTCTGGGGGGGAGGGGAGCAGGGGAGAGGGGACCAGAGTCATGACTAGGGGCCTTGGCCTCAGCCTCTTCCAAGGGGAAGAGAGCCCCTCGCCGGGGAGCCCCCCACTGTCGGGAGTACGAGGCCCGGGCTGGGGTGGCCGGGATCCTTCGGCACTGAAAGGGGGCTCCCTGCCAGCCAGTGCCACCCCCCGCCTTGCACTCTCCCAGCTGGATGTGGGGGTGAGGGGTGCGTCCCGTGGGTGCGGGGCTCCCAGGCCCTCAAATGAACCAAAGAGCAGACTCGAGGGGCCAATGTCCAAGCGGGACGTTCACCGTGACCTTGAGGGCGGCCACCCGGGAGAGGGCCGTGCCGCAGGGTCCCTGCCACAGGGTGGTGCTCCGGTCCCTTGTTTGCGGGCTGGCTCGGCCCGGCCAGGGCAACCCCGTATTTGTGGGCCTTCTGCTGGTGTGAGAACAACCAGAGAACGTGTGTGAGGAAGGAGGCTCAGTGGTGTTGAAATCCATCCCGACCTCGGCTCCCTTTTCCAGGGTCACCCCCTGCCGGCCTTGTCTCGGGGGCGCCTGCTGCCTTCCTGTCCCGGTCCGGAGCCTGCCGGCCCTGCCTGTCGTCCCTGGGAAGGAAAACAAGGACAGCGCCCATTTCTCCTGAGTCTTCCCGCCGGGGTGGTCCCAGGGGCACACTCTCAAACACCCCTCGGCTGCCTCACTTTACCCGCGGAGCCCCGAGGACACACCGCCCTGGCTGAGCCTCAAAGGTCTGTGACCGCAGGTTTAGGGCTTCCTCCCGTGTCCGTGTCGCAGAACCAGACCCAGGAAATGGAGAGAGGCAAGTCTGACGTATCAAGATGCCGGGTACCTCCCTCCAGGCCGTCGTGGGTCCCCAGGTTTGTGGCTGGAGGGGACGGGCCCGGCATGTGAAGGTTGGGAGCCTTTCCAGAGCACAGGGGTCAGGCCCTGGAGCCCTTCCCTTCTGAAGGGGAGCACTGGGGAGCCACTCTGCCGGACTGGGGCGCCCCCATTCACACCCCCAGGCGGGAAGGACTGAAGGCAGCCGACGAAAGGGGAGCCTGGTGTCTGGCAGGAGGACGGCTGTTCCGGGCACAGCAGGGACACCGGGTGGCTGACGGTCAGTGGGCCGGGGGAGCCAGGGCCGGGGCCCCCACAAACCTGCAGCGCCCTGGGCTTCTGGCCTCTGGGACCACAGAGGGCCGCACAGAATGGCTGGAGGGGCCTCTGGGACTTCTCTCCGTAAGGACACGGCACCAGCTGCGGTGGTCCCCAGGGCAGATGGCCTCGGAGGTTCCCAGCGGTCAGCGGGAGGGTGGGGATCGGGGGATGCTGGGCTTCGGGGAGACCTATGGACAACTGAAGCCATTGTATCGTTGTGTCTCCCTCCAGACCGTGAACAACCCGAGGGCCAGGGTGGGTCCTTGCTTCCCCCGTTTCACGGCGGTGAATGTGGGTGACCCCCAAAGTAAGCCCCCACCTGTGACCCCTGGGGCCCCAGTGTCCCCAGTGCTGGGCTCATGGGAGGTGCGAGGGACACGTCTGCAGGGCAGGCGCCATCCCCACGTGCACACCGTGCCCCGCTCGCCTGCCGGCCCTCCTGTCACCCTTGTCTGCGAGCGGCCGTGCGGGGCTTTGACCCCGCAGCTGACGGAGGGAGCCGCTGGTGCCGTGAACACGGGGGCCCGAGATGTCACTTGTGGGGTCAACAGGGTTCCTGGGAAGAAGACGATTTTAGGGACCGTGAGGCGATAACTCACTCAGTTTCACTACCTTTCTGTAACATCTCCCAATTGTCTGATATTCCAAATACCCGGATTTCATATGGGTTTCTGGAAACATCCACCCGAGGCCTGAAGCTTCATTTCTCTTTAACCTGGAGCTCATATCATGTTCAACATTTCAACGCTCATCCTTTTAGACCAATTTATCAGAGTTGTGGAGAAAGAATTGATTTGGAAAAAATGAGCCTCCACAAATTATATAAGTAACCATGCATGAGGGATTTGGGTGCCTTTGCGGAACAGTGAGCGCTGGGGGCTGGCTCAGGGCGGCGCCTCGTCCCTGTCGTTAGCTGGACTCACGGGCCAAGGCTGAGGCTGGCCCGTCCTTCCTGTGCCCAGCAGCACATGCGACCGCAGCGGCCTCTGCCTCCAGACCCGGGAGGCCCACGTGAGCAAGAGGGCCCTGTCATCTAGGGTGAAGAGCTCCGCAACCCAGAGCCTCAGCCTCCCTGGCTGCCTCCTGGCGGTGACCCCACAGGCAGACGGATGTGGGAGCCGTGCCTGGGCCGGCCTGCCCGTCCCACCTCCATCCCTCCCCCTAAACCGGATGGCATCCCCGGTCAGAAACACTCAGGCCTCCGATCTGAGCCAACTTGTGTTTATTCATGATGCGGCAGTCTGAGTGCTTTCAAACTCAATGCCTGGGAATTGATTTAGATTTCAGGCTTAGGGCTCAGTTTTACCTTTCAAAGATGCTCTCCACGTCGCGTCTGGGGGCAGAGAGAAGCAGTATGGTGGACACTGAGCCGAGCTGTACAAAGTGCTGGACACACTGTGCCCCGGAGACCATCGGGCCCCATACAGGTCCGTGCAGGCCCCCGTCACCCTGGGCTTCCCTCTGCGTCTCACCCGCACGACCGCAGGGACCTATGCTCATGAAGGGGCCGTGTTTTCAATGCTGCTCTCGGGCGACTCCGTGAACACGTAAGCGAGGAAGCGTGTGCCCCATCAGATGCTTTGCTTCGCCTTCTGACACCCTCCAAGCCTTCCCTGGGTCTCGCAGGGGACAGTTTATTGCTATGAATTAAATATGCTTATTTTGGACAGTGTTTAAGTGTTCATCAGCTCTGACTTAAAATAGTTGTTGAATTAACAGCAGTTCAGATTCTTCGGTTGAACAGAGTAAGACCCAGTGTTGATTTATTTAGTCCACTCAACATAATTGCCAAGTTGGGTCTTAAATATAGCTTATTAATACTTTTAATAGAATGCAAAAAGAAACATTTCAGCAGAGATACAATTCTGGCACAATGAGAAAAGCAGGAAGGCTTCCGGAGGTAAAGTCAACTCCATGGTTTCGATGGCCAATGCGGCAGCTTTCATTAGGAAATGGGCCTTTGTGGCTCTGAGCTCGGCCCCCGGCAGGCGCGAGCAACGTCACC